>CM066163.1:43527256-44127256 GCA_033629205.1 Lithocarpus polystachyus
CACGTCTCGTACTCCTTATTAATTTCATAAACTTGCTCTATGGTTCTAATGTGGAAATCCGTCTCGAAGGTGTCCAAACCCCAAGAAGATTTATAATACTCTCTGGTGGGTTCCTTAGGGAGGTTCCAATCTCCTAACTTAAGGTCTAGGTTTGACACTTCATATTCTTCACTATGGATGATTCCAGACTCTTGTGGAATTTCTGGAAGTGATGTGGATCTACTGGCTAAACTAGAGGTTGAGTTACTTCTAAACAATTTACTCATCATCTTGGCTATCTGGTAGGGAAACACAATTAAAACCTAATTATCTTTATCTCCAAACAACTGGATCTAACCTTAGATCTGACAACATGGTATTCACAATGAGACAAGGTGCCTTCACAATGCACAGTATAGCCTCTAACTGCCTCTTTCTCCTAAACGCCTGAAAACGCCTAGCGCCTCACTCTGGCTAAACGGCTAAACGGCGAACCAAGGATTCCAAGGACTAACCAGACTATAGGACAACACTGGTAGGTCTTACACATCTTAAACAGTCACCTGTAACAGATTTTGGGGCTAAACACAGGGATAAGAAGAAGCAAATAATTGGAAATTAACTGGATTAGCTTGAACAGATAACACAAAATGAAAGAATAAACTGAAGAAATAACTGAATCAACAGGTAAGTGAGTAGAAGAAGATCACAACATAGAAATAAACAATAGGAATATAGTGAGAAAATAATGCCATGAAATTAATGCAAATATGGAAAATAACTTTGATAAAACTGAGGCGGTATAACCGGCCAAACTTTGATTATCTTGAAAACAAATGTAACTTACAAACTGATCTGCCAACTTGGCTCTGATACCAAAAAGGGGGTAAGTTACAGGGAAAGTGGAAACTGTCAGATGCCGACTAGGGCTATCTGATTTCTATTACAAACTGGAGGCCGACTGGGGCCATCTGGTTACAATTGTAAGACTGACTGGGGTATTACAAAAGTAAATTGCCATTTTGATTACAAGTATTGGGTTGGAAAAGAAGGGAGAGGTTCTTCCTAAAATTGGACCTGGTGGAATTTTTGGACCTGCTTCAGACTGAAACTTGAGCTTCTTTATATAGGCTGGAGGAGAGCTTTGGATTCTGCTGAAGATTGCTGAATATCCGGAGAGTGAATTGCTTTTACCTGGGGTGAAAACCTTTTCCACTGAAAGCAACAGTAATTCTGGATGATTGTGTCGGGTACTGTTCATGAATAGTGACTTTTTTAAGTTCATGAATAGTGTTCTGTCCCTTGTCTTTAGTGTCGGCTGGGTGCTGGTTCCTGTTCATCAACAGTGACTGGTGCTGTAGATGAATAGTAACTTGTTTGGAAATACTGTTCTGAATAGTGACTGGTACTATTCAAACTTTACCAATTTCCCATGTGATCGTCGTACCAGCTGAGATCATCATCCTGGGATATCCATGGGGGATCATTATTGCAAGCGTGTTCATGAAATGTGGTGAACTTTTCACAAAGACTGCAATAGATTAATGGTTCAAAATCTGGGTTCTTGCCAGGAGTTATGAACTGTCGAGGATCACAATCGGTGATCCATGGGAGCAAAGGAACGGACTCATAATATGGCCTGCCAGTGAAAACTGAAATTCTTCTTGTGCTGCCAACAAAATGATAGTTCTTCCAGAGCTCTTTGGTAACTTTTCTGATTTCGTTGCTGAAGAAGTTTCTCCAACAATCTGCTAGGGCCTTTGGATTCCTGTAGGAAAGGAATGTGTTGCCTTTAAACCAGGGTCCTTGGTGAGAATATCTTCCAATAAGAACTAGGTGCTTTGATGGGCGGACTGTTGCCCATTCATTCATTTCCCATTCTGGAAGGGTACTCCAACATCTGAGGGTGACATAAGGGCTTGAAACCCTAGTGACTGTATCCTTGATGATGGAAGGAAGCTGGCTGACTTGATTATAGCTGGTTAACCTTATAAGTCTGACAAAGCCATACTCAAACATCTGTGACAGCCAATGGGGATTCATCTGGTTATCCTCTTCCTCGTCTTCCAAAAGGTCATTATAGTTAATTAGTAATCCTGGAAAGGGGTGTTTTTCCCTTTCATAGACTCTAAGACTGCTGCCAAAATATGCTTCCCATCTGGATACTATGAGGGCATTTTCGGCTGTGTAATTCAGATTGGTAGTATAATCAAGATCTGGATCATCTGGATCATAATACCTGGTGGTGATCAAAACTCTGAAATGCCTGAACCATAGATCAATTGATTCGGACATAACCTTACTTCCCAAAATACGTACTTGTATCTCAGAAGGTAAGTTGGTAAATGCACTTCTTATCGAGGCTTGGGTCTTAAGACTTAGCCTAGCAAAACACGTGCCCATAAGAACAGTCTTATCCTTTGAACGGATATCCTCTCTGCCAGAGAGTAGACTCGTGATGTGATCATTTCTTTTCTCAAGGTTCTGTAAATGATTTTTCAGGGTTTTGAGGGTTCTTTGGAAAAGATCATTATTGCGGAGAATGTATGCTGAATGGAGGAGATCAAGGATTGTCTTGGTAGGATATGGGAAATTTGAGTTGATACCATAAGAATCCTTGGCTAAGTTTTCTTCTAAGGTATATCTCAAGGTATCTTCTATTATGTTCCTACTTGAGGGTATTTCTGAGGGGGTTTCTTGGAGGGTTATGACTGTATTTCCACTGGAATGTGCCATTGTGGCATATTCCTGAAGGGATACTGCTTCTTGGTTTAAAGAAGCGCCTTCATGCATACTAAAAGGTTGTTCTATGAACCTTGTGAATTGAGGATAGTCCTGGATAGGAGCTTTCCCTTTGTCCCTGTTTCCTGCCATCTGCCACTGTTTAGTGGGGCTTGGGGTTTTTTGCTGGGTTTCTGGTTGTGGGTATTCTGGACAAGCAAAATGGTTTTCTAAAGAAACTGAGAACTGGTGGGTACACAAGTTAGGATGTGCCATTTTTGCACATCTATAGATAGATGTGCACTGTAACACTTTAGCTAAAAATTTTAAAGATGGCTCCACTGCTGCAGGCTCTTTTTGCTATATTGGCGGAGCTAAAATAACAACATAGCTATTTAGCTCCACTGCTGCAAGTGCTCTAAGCCACTTACTCCCCAAAAGGAGGAAGGAGACCACCGAATGTGACACGTTTCCTCCTCTCTACACCACAACCTATAAGAGAGAGAAGGGGATCACCAGTATAAATAGAGCCCTTCCCGTCCAAAAGGGGGGACACATGATATAATAAAAAAGAAGTGATAATAGTGAACTTCAAATGCACTTTGTTTCCTTGTCAGAGAAAGAAATATATATATATATATATATATATATAAATGCTATTGTTACTTTTTCCATTTCTATTAATCGTTTAATCAGAAGAATTTTTTCTCCACTTATTATAAATTAATTGTGAGTCTTATTTACCTTTTGTTTTAAGGGTCCTGTTGCAGCACCTGTTAAGTAGGAATTTAAAATAATAAAATTTTTGCACGTGGAGCAACTTTTATTGAGTGAAGAGAAACCATTAAATTTGTTATTTATAAGACAAAAATACCCTTCTTCATCTTTTAACTTTCTTCACCTTTTATGCTCAAAACCAGTTTAGCCTCCTTCAAAATTCCAAACCAAAACAAACAACAGTTTCAAACCTCTCAAAAAATAACAAAATCACTCTTTTACAAAAATAAGAACAATTTGATTTGAAATTAAAAACTACATATGGGTTTTGGGTGTGATTGTGTGAATGAGGGAGGAGATAGTCTGTATAAAAATGGACCCGACGAAATGCCTGCTAGGCAGCCATTAGCTTCGGCGAGTCTGGCTAGGCTAAAATGACGCTTTTCGCAAGCAAATCAACCTTGTCTAGATCTTGACTACCAAATCTCCACTGTAAATTGAGTTCCATGGTAGCGTCACAATGGCAAATGTGAGTGGGAAGCTGGTCTGGTTCTCAATGAACACGAGGGAAAGGGGAACATAAATAAGAGAAAAAATAAACTGAAGATTTGTTGAAGGAAAATTTGGGTGGGTTTAAAGTTCAAAAGGTCCCTGGATCCCACCAAAAGGAAAGAAACGAAAAGAAAAAATGGTGCCACCTAGATCTGTAGTCGTGAAGGAGAAGGAAAGAAATAAAAAAAAAAAAATCAAAAGTTAAGGATAAACAATGAATCCATACGATGGGAAAGAAATCACAAGGAGAAAATGCTAAAAAATATGGAGATGGTAAAAATTGTTGAGAGGATATTTAAGTAAAATAATGCAACATTTGATGTTTCATATGCTGCCTAACACGTGTTGTGCTTTTTCTCCATTTCCCCATTAAAGTATGGTTATTTCAGTAATAGCATGCAAACTAAACAAATACCAATGCAAACTTAATAGGTGTTGTATAGCACCCGTTAACAAAAGCCATGTTTTAAAACTTCCACAATAACTATCATAATTTTTTTTTATACAAGATAGAAATTCTACTCTAGCCTAATCTAAGTGTATATGTGTGTGAAGCTACCTCCTAGAGACTTGAATCCCGGCCCTTACCCCCAACACTCCACAAACACTTATACTTGTGGAGTGACCATCACACCAATAGTGTGTGGTGGTAACTATCATAATTATTAAATTTCATATTTAAATATAAAAAAAAAAGAGTAAATAGCTTTTAAAGATAAAACCCTATTTTATTTAGTTAACTTTCTCATGCATTGTACCAGTTGCTGACTAGTAGTTATTAAACTATGATAAATTAGACCAATTGAATCAATTATCCAATGGACCAATATTAAGGTCAGTCTTGTTGTTTAATTGAACAACTTATGCAATTGAACCAATAAAACCCAGTAAGATCCAATAAGTTTTTTGAAACTTATGCAACTTGGGCAAGTTGTTTTCGCCCCACCGGTTATGTAATTATAAACATTCTATGTCCATTGCAACACTCTTTTCTTTTTCTTCTTCTTCGTCTTCTTCTTCTTTTAAATAAAGAGTCTAATGAAAACATAGGATTTTATAATGAGTTTTTGATGTTGGATTTTTCAATGAAGATAGAGTTTCGTGTACTAGCTCATATCACAATCCATAAAATTGGAGTAGCTAATGAGATATTCAATATGCAAACAATGTGATTTTGGAGTTTGGGAAATACTTTTATAAGGAGAAAAAGCCCAGGACATCATATTGGGTCTTGGGCGTTATCCGAGGGCGCTTATTGGTCCGAGGATAGAAAAACAGTAATGAAGGCACAAGGTCTAGAGCTCTACAAGCAAGTTTCGACTTGGAAGGTTGAGGAACGTAAGCCGAGGTGGAGTCTCTTCTTGGATAAGTGAAGCAGAGGTTAGATAGTATGTCCTGTTATCCAAAGTGACCTTTCAGGAGATTCTGTTGATAAAGATATACTTCATGGAAGCACAGGACAAAGGAAAAGATATAAAATATCTTAGAGAAAGTTGCTACCACCGAATTGAATGCATTGTAGCTAATCTGCTGGCCACATTAATGAAGAAGTGATACTTGAACAGTATTTTTCAGCCTTACAGCTATTCCCCAAAAACTTCAAGAATGTGCTAATGGGACAAGGATCAACATCAGCATCAGCAATCTAGACTACACGTAAAGGGTAGAGATGAAGGAGGAGGAGAGCATAAAATAGAAAGAGGACCCTAATGGAAGGGGATCGAAAAATTAAGAGAAAACACTGTAGTAAGAAAGAACTGAATTTGTAATCAAATTTGAGAGAAATACATAAGAACTGATCTCCTTGGATTGAGCCGAGGAAGATTTTCTTTAGATTAAGCTAGTCTATCTTCCTTTTCTTATCATCTGGATTCATTTTACTTGTCGTCTAACTCATTAAAGCCCAATTTTCCAATTCACTCTCTACAAATTCATTGTATTAGGCTCTTTGGGCCTAAACTCTTCCATCTTTTGGGCTTAGCAGCAAATTTTGTCCTTACAATTGGCGCCGCCTGTGGGGAATTTCGGTGTTGTAGTGAGTCTGACGTTTAACTATGGTAGGTTCAGGACCGAACCAGGCAGAATCTAGGGGGTCCCAACGTCAAGATCACTTTCTCCATCTTGAATGAGAAAGGGACCGCGAGGGCAGTGTGCGCACCACCCATACTAGTAAGAGCCATTCTTGAAGTGGGAGTTACGTTTCCCACGAAGAGAATGCTAGAAACATGCAGCGGGAGATTGATCATTTGTGGTGGAAGTTGCGCTGCAAACAACGGAAGAGAACTCCTTCAAGTTTTGCTTTTTCTTCTGATGGAGAAGAAGATGGCAACTACAGGGTAGGTGTAGGGGTAAAAGCCCATCCTATAAAGGTCTGGGAAATGACTCTATGAGTAGGGTGTTGAACCAAATTTCCAGATCACATTTTACATGCAGGATTGAAGCAAGAAAGCTTCCTCGGCGCTTCACTCTGCAAACATTTACCATGTATAATGGCTGTATAGACCTTGTGGAGCACGTAAGTCACTTCAACCAGAGAATGGTTGTGCACTCCAAGAATGAGGCCTTTATGTGCAAGGTATTCCTATCCAGCCTAGGACTCGTAGCGATGAGGTGGTTTGACGGCCTAGGTGCAAGTTCTATTGATTTCTTTAAGGAGCTCACCCGAGCGTTTGGATCTTGCTTTATTACGTGCAGTAGGGTTCCTTAGCCCTTAGACTCCCTGTTGTCCATGTCCATGTGAGAAGGAGAGACCTTGAAAATGTACTCGGACAGATACTGGGAGATGTTTAATGAGATTAATGGAGATTTTAACGATGTGACCATCAAGACCTTTAAGGTCGGCCTGCCCGCCGAGCATGATTTGAGAAAATCCTTGACCAAAAAGCCGGTAAGGAGTGTGTGTCAGCTAACGGATCGTATTGATGAGTACAAACGGGTTGAGGAAGATTGGTGGGAAGGGAAAGGAAATGCAAAGGTTATCCCTTAGAACATGAGGGATTTCTGGTCAAACAAGTATAATAATTACAGACCTCGAAGGGATTTTGCTGGGCAATCTGGGTCTACGGCTCCTCTGGTGGTTAACACGGTATTCCAAGAGCCAATACATCAAGTCTTGGAGAAGATTAAGTATGAGCCATACTTTACGTTGCCAAACAAGATGGGAGGGGACCCATGAGGCGCAACCAAAGTCTTCATTGTTTGTACCACCAAGAACAAGGACATACTACCGAGGACTGTAAAACTCTGTGGATTCATTTGGAGCAACTGGTTAGAGATGGAAGGTTAAAGTAGTTTTTGTATCGACCTAGTGGGCAGGGGGACCATGTAGGGTTGAGGGCTCAGGGGGATGCCTCTTCAAGGCCCCTTTTAGGCACAATTAATGTCATTTTTGCTGCTCTTGGGAGAACTGGATCTCATCTCTCAAGGGTAATGTCGGTAGTTCGGCCACCTGCCGAGGACTTTAACTTTGAGCAGAAGAGGGTTAGAGTGGAGATTCGACTGCGTTGAGTTTTTTAGATAAGGACAAGACTAGGACCATACAGCCACATGATGATGCTTTAGTGATCACACTCAAAATAGGAGTTTATGATGTGAAGAGGGTGTTGGTAGACTAGGGCAGTGGTGCAAAGATTATGTACCCTTACTTATACAAAGGGCTGAACTTGAAACCTGAGGATTTAACAGCCCATAATTCTCCTTTCGTAAGCTTTGATGGGAATGTTGCCATTCCAATGGGTCAAATTAGACTACCTATGCAAGCAGGTTCAAAGATAGTGGAGGTGGATTTTATTGTGGTGGACGCTTATTCCCCCTACACGGCCATTGTGGTAAGACCTTGGCTTCATGCCTTAGGAGCCGTTTCTTCAACTTTGCACCTGAAGGTGAAATATCCATCACGGGACGAGATTGAAGAGCTTGTCGGGAGTCAGTCCATGGCTAGGTAGTGCCTGGTGGCTGGAATTATGCATCAGCCTGAAGTTGAGTCATCGGCCTCCGTCAAGGGGGGCTCATAGCAATCAAAGATTCCGGCCCTATCTATAGATGTGGTCTCTGAAGAGGCAAAGTGTGAGAGATTGGAAGAAATTGTTATAGATGGTGACCCGGAGAAGTTTTTTCAAATCGGCGTTTAGCTACCTCTACGGGAAAAGGAAGAGCTGTTATCATTTTTAAGGAGAAATATTGATGTGTTTGCGTGGAATGCTTATGAGGCCCCTGGGATGGATCCAGACTTCATTTTCCATCATCTAAATGTCAACCCAGCTGTACTCCTTAGGAAGCAACTACCTCGGCGCTCCTCTAAAGAGCACTCCGATGCTGTCAAGGAGGAGGTGAACAAGCTCAAGCAGGCAGGGGCTATTAAGGAAGTATTCTACCCTGAGTGGTTGGCTAATACAGTGGTAGTGAAGAAGAAGAATGGGAAGTGGCGGGTATGTGTAGACTTCACTGACTTGAACAAAGCCTATTCAAAGGACCCCTTCCTCATGCCACAGATTGATCAGTTAGTTGACGCAACGATAGGCCATCCTTGAATGAGCTTTTTGGATGCCTTTCAAGGGTACCATCAGATACCTTTAGCTGTGGATGATCAGGAGAAGAAATCTTTTGTCACTCCTACTGAAAATTACCATTACAAGGTGATGTCCTTTGGCCTGAAGAATGCAGGGTCTACTTATCAGAGGATGATGACCAAGATGTTTGAGTCACAACTAGGAAAAAACATTAAAATTTATATAGACGACATGGTGGTCAAGAGCAAGTTGGAGTCCAAGCATGTTAACGACCTCGGGAATATCTTCAAAATTTTGAGGAAACACAAGCTGCAGCTTAATGCTTATAATTGTTCTTTGGTGTCGGATCAGGGAAGTTATTGGGGTACATGGTTACTCACCATGGAATTGAAGTCAATCCTGATCAAAATATGGTAATTAACAATTTACATCCACCTCGAAATCCCAAAGAGGTCCAGAAGTTGACAGGAATGACTGCTGCCCTAAACCGATTTATCTCTCGATTAGCAAACAGGTGCAGACCTTTCTTTTAGTTGTTGAATAAGTGGAAGGGATTTGAGTGGACCAAGGAGTGCGTCTTGGCCTTCCAGCAGTTAAAGGAATACCTTCCCGGCCACTCATTATGTCTAGACCCGAGGTAGATGAGGTTTTGTTTGCTTATATTGCGATGGCATCCCATGCAGTGAGCTTGGTGCTGGTATGGGTTGATAGTGGTGTGTAGAGGCCAGTCTATTACGTGAGCAAGTCACTACATGAGGCTAAAGTCTGTTACCTACCACTGGAGAAGGCCATTTGGCAGTGATGCATGCTACGCGTAAGCTCTCTCATTACTTCCAGTCACACACAGTTGTTGTCCTAACCCAACTTCTACTTAGATCTCTACTATGGAGTGTTGATTACACAAGAAAGATTGCCAAGTGGGTTACAATACTAGGGGCTTTTGATATCAAGTACATGCCTCACACTTTTGTCAAGGGTCAGGTCCTTGTTGATTTGGTTGCCGAGTTTGCTGAAACCCCATCTGAAGAGAAAGTTGAGAAGCAAAACATGGATGGAAAATCAGTTGACATGGTCTCCCTACAAGAGCTTTCACCCTAGAGAGTACACGTTGATGGTGCAGCGAATCAAAGAGGATCTAGGGTGGGGCTAGTACTAATTTCTCTTGAGAAGATCATCATTGAAAAATCTTTAAGGTTGGGCTTCTCGGCCACCAATAATGAGGCCGAGTATGAGGCTCTATTGGTAGGGATGACTATGGTTCAGAGAATGAGAGCAAAGGCAGTGGAGATATTTTCAGACTCGAGGTTGGTTATAGGCCAAGTAAGGGGAGAGTTGGAAGCCAGAGATCTCAAAATGTAGGAATATTTAAATCAAGTTAGATACTTATAGTCAGGATTTGAATCTTTCATTTTATTGTAAATCCCTAGAAGTAGAAATACACATGTTGATTCTCTTGCCACACTCGCAACCTCCTCGGCACAAGGTTTGCCTCGGGTGATCCTTGTGGAAGATTTGTGTAAACCTGCTAAAATAAAGAGAAATGTGGTTCAGATTCATCAGATAAGAGTAGGGCCTAGCTAGATGGACTCTATTGTATTATTCCTTAAAGAGGATATCTTGCTCGAGGAAAAGTCCGAGGCTGATAAAGTGCAGAGAAAACCTCCTTAGTTTTGGATGTTCGAGGACCAGAAATTGTATAAGCGCTCCTTTTTTGGATCATATCTGCTATGCATATACCCTGAAGCAGTTGAACTACTCTTGGAAGAGCTATACGTAGGGATTTGTGGAAGTCACATAGGGTGCAGGTCACTATCTCACTGGGCCCTCACTTAGCGATATTGGTGGCCAAATATGCAGAGGGAAGCACAAGAGTATGTGAAGAAATGCGACCAATGCTAAAGATTTGCCCCAAACATTCACCAACCAGGAGGTGTCCTTAATCCTTTATCTAGCCCTTGGCCTTTTGCTCAATGGAGCTTGGATATTGTAAGGCCCTTCCCTAAGGCTACAGGAAATAAGAGATGGTTGTTGGTCGGCACGAATTACTTCACCAAATGGGTTGAAGCTGAACCCCTAGCAAATATCAAGGATTTGGATGCTAAGAGATTTATCTGGAAAAATATTGTTACTCGATTTGGAATCCCTTGTACACTTATCTCGGACAATGGTCTTCAATTTGATAGCAAAGCCTTCAGGAGTTATTGCTGTAACCTGGGCGTAACGAATAGATATTCCACCCCGGCATATTTATAGGGAAATAGACAAGTCGAGGCTGTCAATAAGGTCATAGTAGGTGGGCTTAAAAAGAGGCTAGTTGACGCTAAGGGAAAATGGGTGGAAGAGTTACCGCATGTCCTTTGGACATACTGGACTACACCTCATAGGTCCACTAGGGAAACGCCATTTTCGATGACTTATGGGGCCGAGGCTATAATTCCTTTGGAGACAGGATTTCCAACGCTGAAGACAAGCTCTTTTACTCCAAACAGCAATGATGGACTATTGGAAAAGAGTTTAGATTTAATTGAAAAGCGAATAGAAAATGCTATGGTTCAACTGGCGTACTATCAACACAAGCTCAAGCAGGGGTACGACTCAAATATAAGGTTAAAGCCACTAGCGCCTAGAGACCTGGTATTAAGAAAGGTTTTGGGTACCACCAAGAACCCAGCTTGGGGAAAGTTAGGGCCCAATTGGGAAGGGCCATATCGCATCACATCAGTGGCTGGAATAGATGCATATTATCTTAAAGATCTAGATGAAAGGGATGTATCACACCCCTGGAATGTAAACAACTTAAGAAGGTATTATTATTAATGAAAGTTTTCTTTACCATATTTGGGTTTATTACATTATGCGTCATGCATCCTACTAATTGTTTGAGTATCAAACAGAACCTTGATCATGCCTGGCTCCTCGAACCACATACCTTAGGTAAATTGATATTTAAAGTCACCTATCTAAGTATTAAGCAGAACCATAGCTATGCTTAATTCCTCAGACCACATGCTTTAGGTAAATTAATACTTCCTATTACTTTCTTAAGTATCAAACAGAACATTGGTCATACCTGGCTCCTCGGACCACATACCTTGGGTAAATTGATATTTTAAGTTATCTATCTAAGTATTAAACAGAACCTTAGCTATGTCTGGCTCCTTGGACTACATGCTTTGGGTAAATTAATACTTCCTATTACTTTTCTAAGTATTAAACAGAACCTTAGTCATGCTTGGCTCCTTGGACCACATACCTTGGGTAAATTGATATTTTAAGTTATTTATCTAAGTATTAAACAGAACTTTAGCTATGCTTGGCTTTTCGGACTACATGCTTTGGGTAAATTAATACTTCTTGACTTCTATCTAAGTATCAAACAGAATCTTGGTCATGTCTGGCTCCTCGGACCATAGACCTCGGGTAAATTGATATCTTGTAACTATTTTTCTAAGTATTATACAGAACCAAAGTCATGTCTAGTTCCTCGGATCACTTACTTTGGGTAAATTAATGCTTTATAACATCTTTCTAAGTATACAGGGAACTTTGGTTATGTTTGGCCTCTCGGACCACATACTTTATGCAAACTAATACTTCCCATTATTTCTAAGGGTTACATTTTTTAAAAAAACTTAGACCCCCCCCCCCTTTTTGTTGATTGTACAGTTTTCAACACCAACACATAGCCCTTTTTTCTCAATGTTTATACATATTTAATTCATGTGAATTAGCAACAAGTCATCATTGTTAGCTTTTGTTAAAGCCTAGATATTTACCCCTAAAGACATCATCAACCTTAAGTATTATCAGAAAGCTAAGTGACAATCACACCAACCACAGGAAAATATTGCAAAGAAAATAAAGAGTGATGTACATTAACAAAAAGAGTGATGTACATTGCAAACAGTGGCAAACTGCCACAACAAAGAAAGAAAAGTACATAAAATAAGAAAAGAAAAGCAAGGAGAAAATCCTAAAACTACGACTTGGCTTTGGAGGGATCGCCTTTGAGATCAGCTGCCTTGGACTTGGGCTCGGCGTCCTTGGCCTTGGAGGCAGCATCCTTTATCGCGGGAATGGCCTCCTTACCCTGGCCCTTATCCTTGGTCCGAGGACCATCCTGAGCAGTCTCCTTGCCCTTAGTCACCCCAACCTCCTAGCCTTGGAGATCAGCCTTACTAGGCCCTTTGGGAGCTTCGGGAGGAGGAAGAAAGACCTGGGTGGTGGAGGGCTGCACAGTAAGGGGGAGGGCAGGAGTAGAGGGAGGGGGGAGCTCTGCTAGAACATCTCGGATATCTTCTAGGTAGAAGATGTTCTCCGCGTTTCTCCACTTGGAGGTAGCAGGGACTCCTGCTCGGTTGAGCGCTTCTGCCCAAACCTTCTTGCAGTACTCCCTGCATGCCTCTGCCAGCTCCTCGGCCAGCCGAGTCTCTGTTTCTTGCACCCCGCGCTCGTAGGACGCCTGCTCTAAGGCCTCGGTAGCCTCCTTAGCCATTCGAGTTACTTCCTTGGCCTTCTATAACTCTGCCTTTAGTTCCAGAATTAGCTGCTTTTGCGTGGCTAGTTCTATCTCAGTGTGGTAGAGCTTTTTGCGTTGATCTTCAACCTGGTCCTGGGCGTTCTGCAGGCCAGCCTCAGCATTTTTCCGCGCCCTTTCCTCCATGGTTAGCTTGACTTGGATCTCCTTGTTCTTCTGCTCGGCAGCTCCTAAAGCCCTGTCAGCCTCGGCACAGAGGTTGGCCTCGACCCAAGCTTCATTCTAGGTATCCTTGACCCACTCCTCAGCCACAAAAACTTCCTGGATAGCCTGCACATAAACAACAGAGGAATGTGTTAGAAGAAAAAGGGGGAAGTCTAGGAAATTGCTCTTGGTGAAATGTGTCAAAGAGCTTACTAGGGCTAGGTCCCTCTTCAAGGACGGAAATAGCTCTGGCTGCTCACTTGCTTCAAGGCATCCATATCCTTGGGAAGAAGGAAAGGACGCTCTAAAGCCTCGACCACGTAATGGGCGTGGCCTCTTTGGAACTCCCTTATGGAGGAGTTCCAGGGCACTACCACGCCATCCAACTCCAACTAGGGGTTCTAGGTTGGATGGCGCATGTTGGCCGAGTGCTCAGCCTCCTTACTCCCTACCGAAGAGGCTCGCCCCCTATCTTTGACTCTTTTTTATTGCTTGGGATCCTTTGGGGGAATCAACTCCCCCTCTTCGATCTCCTCCTCTTCCCTTTTATTCGTTTTCAAATTCTGAATATGGATGAGACAGGTTACAAGAGGAGGAGGGGGAGGGGGAAGAGAAAGGGGGAGCTGGGACCTAGGGACCTCTTGGGATGTCGACCCTTGCTTACTCCTCGCAAGGAGATCCCTCAGACCTTTCCTTTGGTTCAAGGCCATCTCCTCCTCGTCTTTTGAGCTGTCCTCTGCGCGTGCAACGATAAGATCAGGGATGCCTGAACCTCTGTCGGACTGGTCTTCGGAGTCCAAGACTAAAATCACTTTTTCTGCTTTTTCCTCTCTCTTGTCCTCGAGATGGAACTAGTCTATCTCGGCCTTGAGGGACAAGTGTGATGAGGCTGTTTCTTCCCTCGATGCAGCTACCTTATGAGGAGAGCGGTGGAGTGGCAACTCAATCAGTGGAAGGTCTTCTTGGGCTAGAAAACTAGGCACGGAAACGTCAATCCGCGCTAGCCAAGAATCGCTTGCCCTAATGGCGTTGCCCACTTCTTGGAACTTGTTCGACAACGGTACGAAGTCTAAGATGAGGTGGACTGCTCTCAGCTACCTGTCCTTACTCACAAACATCTCGAACCTTAAGATTTTGTTGAGGCCCTCTATGTTGACCAAATTGAGGCGGGGTGCTACGTGCCTTTTATCTACAAAAACAGCCGAGGAACAAGTCACAGTCAGACCAATGAAATCCGTCATCAAAGAAAAGTGAAATACTAAGGGTAAGAGTAACAAAGCTAACAGAACTAAATCTCGTGTCATGGGACCTAACCCTAAGGTGCCCCACCTGCCTCTCTCTCCCGAGTTGGGCAGTAAAGTTCTTCATGCCATTCCTTAGAGGCGATTAAATAGTCGTCCTTTATGCCCTTGTTGGACTTGGGAAGACACGATACTAGCCTAACAATAGAGGACCTAGACTTAAGGTAATACCCCGCGTCAGCAAGTGAATGACACTCGTACATATGGACGACGTAGTGCCAGGTGAGTCTCAAACCCATCTGCTCGTTGAGAGCATCGAAGCTGCCCAAGACTTCAAATAGGTTGGGTATGAGGACACAACGTATAATTAATTAGGTAGTCTCGAGTTACCCTACCCATGGAGAGAGTCATTCCTCCTTCTATAAAGGTGATCATAGGAATAACAACCTCATCTTCGTTTCTATGTGTAAGAACTTGGTCTGGAGCGCAATACCGCAAGGCAACTCCCTATGGAATGTGGTACTTGGCCTTGAAGCCCTCCATATCGACGGGAGAGTCTACAAGGTGTTCGAATCTACCCATCTAAGCTAATGAAAGGGAAGCGAGGGAAATGTTTTTAAAGAAGAAATTAAGGTTAAAAGGCCGAGGAATTCAGCCGAAGAGAAAAGAACCTAAAAAACAAGGAACTTACGAGAGTGAGCACGTGTGTTGTTTCCTGAACTTCTTAAAGGTTAAAATTTTTTAAGACTTGGAAGATTTAGAAATTGGGGAAGTCTTGAAAGTTTGAGAATTTGGGACTTCTTGAAAGCTCAAAGATTTGTAAAGTGGGAGAAAATGACTCCCCCCGGGCTCCCTATATATGGAACGGAACTAGGTGGGAGTTATCCCGCGTAAAATTTGAGGAAAAAATCCAGCCGTAAGATTTTCATCTTACCGTAGGACGTGGGAAACAGAACGCCACCTGGAGCATTTAATGAAACGTTTTGGGTTGCAACACGTCAAAGTCATTTATAGGACATGCGAAGCAGCATTCTCACATGTGGAGATTAAAGAAACGTATGAAATTAATTCTTCAAGAGTCAAAAACCCATTTTCCTCCTCGAATAAGAGGGGGAAAACAAAGTTTTAAGGGGCTATTGTAGGGAGAAGAAGCCCAAGACACAGTATTGGGCCTTGGGCCTTGTCCGAGGGCGCTTATTGGTCCAAGGAAAAAAAATAATGAAAGCACAAGATCCAGAACTCCATGAGCAAGTTACAAATTGGAAGTTTGAGGAAGGTAGGTCGAGGTGGAGTCCCTCCTCGGATAAGTGAAGCAGAGGTTAGATAGTATGTCCTGTCACCCAGAGTGACCTTCTAGGAGATTCTTTTGATAAAGATATACTTCATGGAAGCACATGACAGAGGAAAATATATAAAATATCTTAGAGAAAGTTGCTACCACCGCATTGAATGCTCTATAGCTAATCCTTTGGCCACATTAATGAAGAAGTGATACCTGGACAGTATTTTTCAGCCTTACAGCTACTCCCCGAAGACTTCAAGAATGTGTTGATGGGACAAAGATCAGCATCAGCAATCTAGACTACACGTGGAGGGTAGAGATGAAGGAGGAGGAGAGTATAAAATAGAGGGAGGACCTTAATGGAAGGGGATCGGAAAATTAAGAGAAAGCACTGTAGTAAGAAAGAACTGAATTTGTAACCAAACTTGAGAGAAATAAATAAGAACTGATCTCTTCAAATTGAGCTGAGGACGATCTTCTTTAGATTAAGCCAGTTTATATTCATTTTCTTATCATTTGGATTCATTTTACTTGTCGTATAACTCATTAAAGCCCAATTTTCGAATCCACTCTCTATAAATTCATTGTATTGGGCTTTTTGGGCCTAAGTTCTTCCCTCTTTTGGGCTTAGCAGCAATTTTTGTCCTTACAACTTTTGTTACTAGAATTTTAAGACATAGTATAATATAATTTCATATTTTTAGTAGAGATTTTACTTCAATTCAATGATATCATCCTTGTATTTTATGTTCCCTTGTGAAATCTTGATTTTGAATTATTAAAAGGTTCAAAGTGATGTTATGGTGTTAAGTTATGGTTTTTCACATAACATTTGTGTTGGCTTTATTCCATGACAAAAGTGTTGTAATTGCATTAATTTATTTTCTTGTGTTTTGTGGGATTTTATTATATTGGGTTTAGTATTAAGTTGGTGAAGATTGCTCAAGAAGTTGATCTTACGACTCGTCTTGTGTGAAAGTCACATGAGAAGCACATGTTGGAAGCTAAAGAGTCAAGTGCTAGAATGTATTTTGTGAGTCACTTCGCAACTTAGGCCAAGTTGCAAGTGACCCATGAAACTCTCTACCTGGAGGATTTTAAATGTGACCTTTTATCTTCTTTGCCCTACTATAAATACCTTCATTACCCACAAAATTAAAAAGGAGGCTATTTAGAAGAAAACCCTAGAGAAGTTTCTACAACACGCCCACCATTTTAGAGAGAGAACTACCCATCTTGAAGTGAGAATTCCATTGTAGTCTCTTCTCCTTTCCCTCTCTCATTATTATATCTTGAGAGGAGATTTGTACCCAAACACAACTCACACCTATTGAGGATTCGCCAAAAGAAGTCGGTGAGTCTTGGCAAATGCAATCGGGCGGTATTGCGGGATCCGAATAATTAGTAAAGAAAAGACTCCGAGAAGTCCGTTGGTAGCTGGAGCTTGAAGGGCTCAAGTACATTAGGTAGATTAGGCTTGGAGGATCTTTTTGATATTCATGTACTCCAACTTATTCACCAGTGGATCGATTTCGACTTGGAGGGTTGCGGAGAGGTTTTTTTCCGAATTCTTCGGTTTTCTCTTCGATAATACATTGCCATGTTATCATGTGTTTGCATCTCTCTTCCCCTGCTTTACATTTATTCTTTATTGCTTATGTTAATGCACTAAAGTAGTTTTGGTTTGTTGCGCTTCATTTTCTCTTATTCCTCACTTAGATAAATTAGAGTAAAAGCAATTAAGCCGTGTTTTTAAAATTGGGGGTCTAAACAAACTATAGTGTTTTACACTATTTGAGCTTTCATATGGAATATAAAATTTACAAACTAATGTGTCAATTTTTTAATACAAAATATAAATTTAATTTAATTTTTATTTATTATATTACTAATGTGATAACAATCACATTCATTGTCATACCAAATTGTAATAAGGTTTGTTGAATTGTGATTTTCTATTTTCTATTGGCTATATTCCATGCCAAATTTCTTTGTAATTTCATGCATAAATTCTATGTATTTTGTGGGATTTGATGTATATAAGTTTAATATAGAGTTGGTAAATAATTGCTCAAATCAATGGATTTAATTTGCAACTGTCTCATGAGTATCTTGTGACTGTAGCACCCACTAGTGATCATGTGAGTAGCACGTGCCAGAAGTTCATACATATTTACACACTTTCATTATAATACAAACCTATCAAATGTTCTAAAGACAAGAAATGATCTTATATAACACATACCTATATTTTATAAAATGGATCTTAGAAAATTTAGAGTATATTTTTATTTATTTTTTGATAATCAATAGATCAAGTAGATATAAGAAAAAAAATCTTTGTGCAATTTCTTTTCTTATACTTTCTTATATCTTGTCGATCGAGTAGATATAAGAAAAGAGATTGTACAAATCTAGGTTTTTTTTTTTAATAAAGTTTTTGCCTTAATATTTTGGCTCCTTGATTTCTTCCATGGAGTAATTCTAGAGATACAAAACTTTTTATAAAAACTTTTACAAACTACTGATATGGTGAGTGGTTATTGGTAAATGAAAAAGTATGTTAAAGGTGAGTCTAGATAAAAACCAATGTTAAGTTGGCCACATCAACAATTTGTAAAAATATTGCAAAATAGTTTGTGACTGTAGCATCACTCTTCTTCCATGGGTCACCTATTTAGTAATTACAAAGGATAGGTGATTTATAGGAATTTAGGGGTTATGAGATGAAAAAATAAGCTAAACAATTTCATTTTTGGGTCTATGGGTGAGTTTTTTTGGATAAATCTAGGGACATAGCTTCTTCCAAATATATTTCAGAACTTGCTCCAGTGACAAGTTATTAGTAGTAAAAAAAATAAATGTGGTGCCAATAGTGGGTTTATGTGAAAATAATTGTCCGCCACTCACAACTTACCATGCCTTTCAAAAGACAAAAGACGAGTTTCGATGAAAACTTCGTTAAAATCATGGAACTCATCTTTTGAAAAGACAAGTTCCTTTCAAAACATGGAATTCATCTTTTCAAAAAATTGGTTTCACCTGGTTAGTCTTCCTATTTGGGGTCCATTTGGGAACAGCTTATTTAGTTTTTTACTAAAAGTTTATTGCTGAATGTATGATAAAAAAAAACTAAAAGAGAAAAAAAAAAGTAAAAGAAAAAGTCACGTGGGACCTAGGGTACCCACAAACAGTTCTTGTGTTAAAAAAAAAGTAAACCAAAAAGTAATGAAAGTGTGCTCACAAACTAGTGGCGGCTCCAGGATTTTTTTTCTAAGGGGAGGTCTATAAGAAACATAAATTATATAAAATTTAAAACAAAAGAGAACTTGAATATATTGACATCACAAAAAAAAAAAAAAAAAAAAACACAAAAACCCAAATACATGAAGTCTTACAATTGTTTCTACAAGATTTCATATTTTAAAATTGTTGCATGATATTTTCATTATAAATGCTACTATCTAAGAAATCATTCGTCTACTGATCTCTCATTTGATTAATTTATTTCAAATTTTTTTAAGATCTAAAAGAGCTTTTTCTAAGCTTAAGAATAAAAAATTTCTACTTTTGTTGTTAGACTTTTTATTTTTTTCCAAGTTGGTGTTGAGGACTCTTTTTTCAGCCTACGTGGCACTACTTCATTGGCAACCCATATCACATCAACATATTATTGATTTTTTGGGAAAATCTATTTAAAACCCAAAATAAGCTCATATTTCATTCAACTACATGGATTGGGCTCACATGGCCTGTGAGATCTTTACTTTAAAAGGCGGATTCATGGCCCACATTTCCTCTTCATCAATTGGGATCATAACCCCACGACATCATCAACATCAACATATGGATCGGGCTTAAGCAATGAATCAAAACTCACGACCAATATTACCTATCTTACACTCATGGCAAGCGGCTTCTTTAACAAGAGCCCATATTTACACAAAATGACAACAAAACCCAAGGTACGTCATCTCATATTCGGCTTATGATCCAAGCTTATAAGTCTCTTTGGGGAAACTTTGGGAGTCGTGGTTTGGAGGGCCAAGAGATATGTTCAGTAAAGCTCCAGCGGTTCAAAGTTGATAAAAGAAACATGTTACTTGGCATGTCTTCTCCAACTCCCTTAACTCTGACGAGTCCGTGCGTAGCGGGTAATATATGGTTAGCATCTCTTATCACATAACACTTTAGATGATAAAATTCCCCATTACTCTTTTCTTAAAACTTGATATGTATCATGTGACAAATGCTCAATATACCCAGCCATCTAACTGCTGGGAAAATAACTGTTCATTCAATCCCCAGCTGTTGCTATACAAATTTAAAAACTTCATTATATTATTCTATATAAATCTCATTACTATTTTCAGCTAAAATCCAACTCAAACACATGGCCTAATCTGATTGGCTATCTTTTATCTCTCTCTATATACAAAATATTTATGATATCTTCGATACCTAGCTGCCGTCTGCCACAATCAGACCATACATTTCTCTGCCAGCTGCCAGAGCAAAGCATTAAATACTCTTCTTGCTCACCAAGATTATGTCACAACCAATGAGACCTTGACTAAATCTCTAAAACTTCAGCCAATCCTTCTATTACTTGCTAGAAATGTGTTGTAATGGAACCTTGCACCAAAGACACAAACACCGAAAAAAGGAAACATTTCCAGTTGAATCCTAGCAGTGTATTCAGCACTTGACACCTAGCTGGAAGTGATATCATCAGCCATTTAATCCTGAAATCTCAGCAGCTAGCTGTTATACCCAAAATAGCAAGATACCCTTCAAAGAGATCTTACCATTTTTCAGCCAAATCCAAAAAATAAATGCTGAATGTCCTCTCCAGTAGTCAGAAATCACCCATCTGACCTCATTTGCTTCTGCCCAAAGCAACAACTTTCTTATGACAGCTATCTTATGATAGATGTCACAGCTTTTCCTGACAGCTGGGACAACCTTTCTAGAACAGTTGTGACAGCTGACCCAGCAGCCTGAGCATTACCTTTTTTTCCTCATTTGGCTAAAACCAAAACCAACTAATAAAACTATCTTTCTCTTGCTAAAATACTTTCATTTTCTGCTACTCTTTCCCCAGCAGCTCTTACCCAAAACAACAAGAATACTTTAAAGCTAAACATACCATTTTTCGGCTAAATCTTAAGATGAATTCTCTGAAGATTTATTGCTATTTGGGACAAATTTTGGCTGAGATTATTTGCTAAAAAACCCCTTTAAACTCAGCTAAATAGGACCCTTCATCAACACCTCAAGGGGACAACCAAGGGAGAAGAAGAACTCTTTCATGAACTTATCTATTCTCTCTCCCTCTAAGCTCTTAATGAAGTTTTAAGCTCCTGAGTTTTTAGTTTCCAAATCAAGAACTAAACTCTTTAGCCCTTAGCTCACAAATGCTCTTTATAAGCCTTCACACATCCCCCAGCAGAAAATCCCAGCAGCAAATCCCAGCAACACTGCTAAACACACTACAGCACTATTACTTCTCTTATACTCATTCTCTCACTCTCCATATTTAGAAAATACACATATCTTGCAACTTCTATCTCCAAATACCTAAACACATCTCCATACTCTTCTCTTACAAAATCTATCCTCCTGGAAAGCAATCTTTACAACTTCTCCAGCAGTTATAATCTCATATCTTTACTATCCTTAACCTCCATATCTCCCATACTTCCACATATCATACATACTACAAACACTACATCCCACAAAACATCTATATCTTTTACCATCTCCACACTTATTAAGAGATGTCAAACACTCATACTAAAAGCCTTTTTCATGGAAGGCATGGACTTCTATTACTAAAGCCCTTCTCCTAGAAGGCACCAAGATCTCATATCAAAGCCTTTCTCATGGAAAACATAAACTTCTAATGCTAAAGCCCTTCTCCTAGAAGGCACCAAGATATCAAATCAAAGCCCTTCTCTTAAAAGACACAACTACTTCTTATAAAAGTCCTTCTCTTAGAAGGCACAACTACTTCTTGCATAAAGCCCTTCTCTTAGAAGGTACAAATACTCTATACAAAAGCCCTTCTCATGGAAGGCAACACTATTCATAACTTCACAACAACTAAAAGAGCATTGTCAAGGGGAAAACTCATTTAAGTGCATGATAAGAGAGGCAAACTTAACCAGCCCCTACACACAGCTGGGCATACTCTCTCTCCCTCCTGTTACACTCATTTTTCCCCCTTAATCTTGAAGTTATCATGGCAAACTGCCCCTCTACTGCTGGGGTCACTCTACTGGGATATTATCAACTCACAGAAGTTATACCGCTAGGACTGCAAACCATCAGAGATAAGTGATACTGCTTCTATATCCTTAAATTTATTTCATTAAATACATGATTACTTCACATTTAAATACATATTACTTTATTCCAACTACTATTACAATTATTAATCAAGGTTTAAACTCATTTAAATGCATGATAAGAGGGGCAAGCTTAACTAGCCTCTACTGTTGGCATTTTGCTGAAATCCTATCAGCTCACTGATGCTACACAGCTAGAGCTACAAACCATACAAAGATAAGTGACTTTGCTCCTATATCTTTAAATTTACGTCATTAAGTACATGATTATTTTACCTCTAAATGAATACTACTTTATTTCAACTGTTATTACAACTACTAATCAAAGTTATCATACCAAACGCGTATTACATATTTATTCGACCATTATCGTGATTCTTAGACTTTGGCTTTAATGGCTTTGTAGGTTTAAAAGTACGTCGGTAGCCGTTGGACCATGTGGCTCAATGTTGAGTTCCGAACGTAACTCCCCAAAAAGAACCCTGGTTTAGCAAGGTCACCCCTCCAAAGGACCACACGTGGCTAGGCAACCGAAAAAGGCCCCCGAACAGTTGGTTTGTTATTGGGTTTGTGTGTGTGTGTGTGTGTGTGTGTGTGTGTGTGTTTAAAAAGACTAAGATATTATTAAGAGGATCATATTCAAGTTTGTTTCAGCTGAACTTAAAAAAACAAAATTAGGATCAGGGTGTTCAAAATTATATTTTAAGGGGGTCAAAACAAAACAAAAAAAAATCTAAATTATATATAATAATTTTTTTTGCCAGTTTAGGGGGTCATTTGAACCCCTTGGGCCTCAAGTGGAGTCGCCCATGCCACAAACACTTGCAAATGTTGTTTTGCTCTTGAAAAAGTAGCACGTAGGCTTGCAAATAATCAAGTGTGTCACATGGGCAAACTTGAAATAAGTTGAATAAGCTAAAAGCTAGCTTTTTAGCTGTTCCAAACACAACCTCGGTATTGCCATGTTAGCAAGAAAGTTTACACATCTAATTACTAGGTGCTATTTTAGGCCCCCAACTTTTAATTACGACTTAATTAATTTTAGGCTAAACACAATTCAAACAAAATATATGTAATTAGACAATTATTTAACTGAACCACCAAAAAAATGCATGGATGATATAAATGTGCAATGCAATAATGTAAAGGGCAATAGGTAAAGAATATCAAACCCAAGATAACACCGTATATGTTACTGAAGAGGAAAATCGAAGAACTCGGTGTAAAAACCTCTCTACAGCCCTATCCACTAAAAATAAGTTGAAGTACTAGGATATCAAGAAGATCATCCAAGCCTAATCTACCCATTGTACTTGTGCTCTCCAAGCTTTAGCTGTTAATAGACTACATCGAGTCATGTCTTCACTAGCTTACTAGGTCCCATGATACTGCCTGATTGCATCCCCATGCCTTACTGGTTGAATATGTGATCAAGCTCCAATGCTTCCCAATGGACCAAAACACCCTTAACACTCAGAATGTGTGTGGATTTTGTTTGATTAAATCTCCTCTCAAAGTATGGCAATGAGGGAGGGAAGAGAGGTGGAGAAACTAAGGTGTTTGGCTCTCACAATGAAAGGCATAATTCTTACACTTTCAAGGGATTTCTTTAGGATTTTCTATATGATTCTCACACTTTACAATTTTGCGGGAAATGAGGGTATATATAGTGTAGGAATAAAGGAGGAAAGATGCTACTAGAACATTAGCTGGCAGTGCAACTCGCAAATCACTCATGGGTTGGTTTACTCACGAGTTAGCACAACAGTAACTAACTTTTGAAATTCCTCACGTACTCCTCACAAGTCAACTTGTGGGTTGTAGTCCCGAGCAACGCACGAGTCAATCTTGAGTTCTACTGATTAAGCAAATCTTCACAGACTCTAGACTAAACCCATGTACATTAAAAGCTACAAAATACAAGAAAATCATTGCTCGCATTACAATCAAATTGACATAGAATAAAACCAACAAAATTATCATCATGAAAAAATCACAACTTAACATAGCGTAATGGAAAAATGCTATATTGCCATGTTACTACTAGAAATCGTCTCTTGTTTAGATAAGATTCAAAAGACGCCAATCTCCAAATAACTTTTAGTCATAAACAATTAAACTGCACTGTAGTTGGGACCTTAATTTCCTCTTTTTCGTTAACTGGATGGATAATAGAAAAACTACACTGTAATGGTGTTACCACAGCAACGCTAGGCTCCGTTTGGGAGTTTATAAGGGAATGGAATGGAATGATCATAAGGGAATGGAATGGAATGGAATGTATTTAAGTAAGGGAAAGGAATGGAAAAGAATGGAATGGAATGGAATTAAGTAACCTTAATTGAATGTTTTAAAATGAAGGAATGGAAAGGAATGAAAATGAATGGAATATAAGTAATCTTGTTTGGGAGTAGCATGGAGGGAATGAAATGGAACCATTTTATGAAAATATTACTATTAAACCCCTATTTTAAAATAAAAGGTTGAATATATAGGGGTATTTTGGGAGTTTTAGTAAAAAGGGAATGAACCTTCCATTTCCTCCATTAAAACTCCCAAACAAGAGGAGGGAAGAATATTTTAAAAATATTCCTTTTATTCCTTTCCATTCCATTCAATTTAATTCCCTCCTCCCAAACGGACCCAAGGTTACACAGCCCATAGCATCCTGATTCAGTAATAACAAAATACAATGAGGGTGATCAAATAGTTCGGACTTAGGACCTTAGTTTTCCTTCAAACTGTTTTGTAAAAATCTCCTCTAACTTATTATGTGATGATTCATAAAACTATCAACCCATATAAATAAGACTCATGATATTATTTAAACAAGTTACCCAATTCATTAAATAGATTATGTGACTAAAAATACATAATGGTTGTTTGAATATTCATGTAATAGGTTTCCTCCAAATTGGCTTGGAGTTAAAATCTGTCCCAGCTATGATGGATTTATATATGAACATCAATAACAAGTATAATTTTCTTTTTGAAAAATATAATTACAATTCATAATTAAATATTCATTATCTTTTAACATTTGCCCTCAAGGCCCTATTTGACAAGATTGAGTCATAGTCAAATGAATTGAGTTTTTCCCATCTCAAAAAAAAAAAAAAAAAAAATTATAACTACATTATTTTTTCCCCCAAAGACGAGTTTTATTACAATAAAAACGTCTAGAAAAACTTGATTATTGTCCGAAGTATTTGTACCTTTACATTAAAACCAATGTGCCACTGCCACAAGGTATGTCCCTCGTAAATATGGAACAGAAGCTTCGTGACCTAATTTTTGTTTGAACCGTTGTAGTACAAGTAGGATAATTTTCCGTCAATTTTCGACGTGAGCTGATTTGCAATGAATCCGCTGTAACGATCTTCATAAGCTGACATGCATATATCAATGACCTTCTTTGACATGTAGTCTTCTTGATAAAATGGCTGTCCAATTAATTCATCAATAGGCATCCACTGAAGAAGCAGAACACTTTGCACAATCAATTGAGAGAGCTAGATATGACAAATAAAATATAAATTATAATGAAAGGAATATTATGCTAATTTTGCCAAATAGCATAATTTTAGAAGAAAAAAAAAAGTACCTAGCCGAACTTATTTAGTTATGTAGCACTTTTTTGAAATTCAAATTTGTCAAACTTGAGTTCCAAGTGAAACTCGAATTTACCAAACTCGAATTCCATGCATTATTATGTTTGATCAGATTAACATAATGTTTGGAACTCGAGTTTGGTAAACTCAAGTTTGAAAAACTCGAGTTCCAAAAAAAGTGCTATATAACTAAATAAGTTTGGCCGGGTGTTTTTTTTTTTTTTTTTTAATTTTTCCTAAAATTATGCTATTTGGCAAAATAGGTGAATATATAATATATATTACTCTCTTGGTCCCATATTACCGATCCAAACTACCCAGCCTATTAATTTTGTGATGTCTTGGAATATGATTCTCTTTCAAAAGTTAATGCACACAACTTTCTTCACTTATATTTTATTTTGTTTAAAATGTTAATATCTTTTCTTTATAGGTTTTGTTTGAGATTTTGATACATAAAGCATAGTAGTTTTTAAAATTTTATATAACTAATTTTTTTCTTCATAAATTGAATTTCTAAACATGACCAACAATGTGTGATGAAAGAAATATGAAGTTACAATTTGACTGTACTTTTTTAATACCTTGGCAGCTTGAATTTCCTTCTCATCGATTGTGATTTCAAAGGACAATGGCTTAAGCATGCACACGAAGAGCAAATCTGAATTCTCAAAAGCCACAAGGTGGGCATGTCTTTGAAGTTGCAACCAAAACAAGAAAGAAAGTAGAATTATAAGAAAGAACGTCAATATATATGTTAATCTCATAGTGGCAGAAGACATTTTCTAACTGAAGGCAATAGTAGCAGAATAAAACTTTACCTGAAAGCAACCAGTTCCAGGAAAATTGTGTCAACCTGTGAATAGAAAGGGTGCATTAGAACTTAAAAGTAATTAACAAGAAACAATGTTCATAGCTATAATATTCAGATAAAGATTCTTACCCCAGTTTCTTCTTTCACTTCTCTGATAGCTCCAGTGAATACGTCTTCAGACTGAAATGAGCCAAAAGAAGCACTCATTATTATTTGCACTCAAAAGGAAACATTTCATCGACAAAGGAGATTAGTGTGGAATTTGCTTAATAACATAATTCAAAGTGCGGAAAATATTTCACCTTGTTAATATAACCAGTAGGCAACTTCCACAAGCCTGAGCAACTACAAGGACATTTTTCTTTCACCACAAGGACCTAAATATAGTTAAAACAATAAGGAAAAAAAAAAAGGTGTAGAATTAACCATTCCCAATCTAAAAATAGAATAATATAAATATGTACCTCTCTTTTGTCGTTGAGCACAAATCCTCCAACGCCAATTTGATGTGAAGGGCTAGCAGGAAGCATGGAGGGCTCATTAGGAATCCAATATGTTAACATAACATATCCTGATTCAGCATGATGGTAATTGAAACCCTCCTTTAAAACAAGAAACAAAGAAGTTACACATAACAATTAGTTTGCAACTAATCTAATACTGGATAATTCAATGATAATTTACATAACAAAGAAGTCAGATGTGGTATTGTTAATGACAAAAGAGAGCTCTTGCATAACTTCACAATGGAATACTAAAGCATTACCTGTATAGCAATTGGAACAAGATCAGCTTGATCTAGTAGTATTTTGAGCCATACTCCTTTTTTCCCCTGCATTGCACATTTAATTAGGCATCAAGTAAAGCTTGTAGGTGAAAGTAACAACAGGAACAATAAGTTCTGGCAGGTCTCTGATTTGTTAAAGTTGCAACTTGATTATAAATCATCCCTGGTTTTATCTAATACAAACAAAGAATTCCCAATATTATCCGGGCAATACCTGCTTCATGGGAAGCATTGCTAGGGGGACTATCCCAAAGCCATGTAATAATATATGACTTAACAGAACAAGTACCAGTCCATGTTGAAACTTCACAAACACGAAATTGATTATACTGAAAAGGGAAATATAAATACAAAACAGGACGATTACAATTTTCTGAATGACATGCTAATCTTCTGAGAAATTTTTTTGGCAAATCTGTAAATTTGAGTTTGTGATAGTAGGACATGCTTATGAATGAGTTGGCATTCTAGTATCTGCCTTGATTGACTTTTACCATGCATCATTAAGTTAACTAGATTCCAACCTTCAACTTCCAGTTTGACAGAGAAGCTCGAAGGGCCAATGCAAAAGCATTTGCACTTAAAGGTAAGCTTTCTGGATTAATAATGACACCATCATAGTCATCATCCCAAGCATCAAGCAATTCCACTCTCATGCTTGGTGATGATATATTTGCAGATAAAACATGTATTCCCTTTTTCTTGTGTACATAGCTGCTCCCATGAAGTGGCACGGTAGAGGACTTGAGTTGAGTACTTGAGGTAGTTGAGAGAATAGAATTCTGCAAGAAACCTAGACAATAAAATGAACATGTTATGACTTTGATTTGTTCTTTTGTATTAGAAAAAAAAAATGTTCACAACTCAGACAATTAGTAATGCTCACCCTTTGATAAACACTGGAAGCTGCAATCTTTAGCCCCAGAACTTCTAGGCTGCTCTATGAGACGCTGAATGCAAAAACCTGACCATTGACAGGCATCCACCACTGCAGCCATCATCACCATCCTTGCAAAGAATCATGATGACCTGACTTTCCATTATATATATAGCCCTTGCAGAGAAAAAGAATGAAAATATTCTTATTGGGAGAATATTATTCGGCAATATATATAGCCCTTGCAGAGAAAAAGAAAGAAAATATTCTTATTGGGAGAATATTATTCGGCAGGCAAGTAGGAGGGAAGAGATGTAAATTTAATTTTTGTAGTTAAGAATCAACATTGTTGCATAATCTAGACCTCTTCCTAGTTCACATTATCCAAACAAAAATTTTAACCAGTATATCCTTGTCTTAACTGAAAACAATAATCAATCACCATGATAAACTAGCAGCCACTACAACTTCCCTTAGTGCTACTTATCTATATTCAGTTGTTTGTCAGAAGAATGAGAATATTCTATATCCATTTCAACAATTCATGGACTCACTTTGCATCATATTGTGTGCTTAATCCGTTTTTAACTTTCTGTTTCTGAGGCATACTGAACAATTTTCCCTCGAAAACACCATTTTGATATGGGGAGGTTTATAACTTTTCACTAGTTGCACCATATATGGAACTGTTCCTATTCCCATCCCTTGAAGGATTATTCTCTTTTCCTTATTTTATTTTTAGTATAATCGCTATCTTGATGCTTAAATAGCATTAGCAGCTTGTTATATACATTACCAGGCCACTCAGATGTTGCGCTCACACAATTACGTTAGTCCCTATGTCATTCTTTACCTTTAGTTTTGAGAATGAGAATTAGCTTAATTCGAACTTAGCCTTAGATGGGAAGATTGGAAGGAATTTGTAATATTCCTGAAAGAGAAATAGGAATGCATGTCAATATCCAAGCAGAATCAATTCAACAAGTATCGATGTCTCATTTTATATCACCATGAGCATCGTAAGAGGAACCACATAAATTAAGTCCCAGTTGCTAACCTTTCTTCGATGTTGAATGGCTAATATGGCATTAAGCTAAGTAAAGCAGTACAATATGCTTTATGTGAGGTGCTAGTTTTATAAAACTAGAGATTCCACTTCTTCCATTTTTGTGTGTTAGTAGTCTGACGGAGAAACTAAGCCAAGATCAAGTACTGAAAAATAGGTGTAGAAATTTGTGATAAAGTGATAAAAAAGAGAGAAAAGACAAGACAATTAGAGTTATACATGGTTTGACTACACGACCAACATTCACATGACAAGAACTCAAAGGTTTACATTTTCTTCATTCACTAAGATAATGATATATTACCTTAGAACTCATTTTTATAATGGGAATTACTCATTTACATACAAAAATCAATCAAAACTTGAATTTTGAATTGATTTCTTCAATTCCAAAATTTCCTCCAGCAATCAATTTCTTAGGTTCTACACTTAAATATATTGTTTGGCTGATGTTCTCTAGATACAGTTTTTAGAAAATTGTATCTTATTTTCCTTATTCTAAACATGATTTTGAAAACAGCTGAAAAGATTTTTTCCAATACAGAAAATATTTTTGATGGCATAGTTGTAAATAAATTGAAAACAGTAGACTCCAAAAATTTGGCCAAACTCTTCTATTCCTTAAATTAAGGAGTTTATCTTTATCATAAAAAATTCTCACACTTCAAATTTAAAACTTATCATTATTAAAAAAAATGAGCTTTATTCCCTTGTCATTATCCAAAAATATATATAAAAGAAATCTACAAATTCTAAACGTTATTTTTTGTAAATTTTTCAAAAAAATATATATATAAAAAATGTAAGTGGTCTCCCAAACATTTATTTTTGTTTTCAGTATTTTGAAAATTATTTTTAAAAATGGGAACCAAACACATCTAATGTAAAAATTATTATTTAAAAACTAGTTTCAATTTCCTTGTCTTTGAGCTTGTGATCTCGATTGTGCTTTGGTTGGTACCGATTAAATTGAACGAGGGGAGGATGAATCAACTTGAGCTTCTCATACAACTATATCTAAGGGAGAGAAAAAGAGAGCATGAGTGTTGAGTGGAAAAATGAGAGATGAAAAGGAAAAAGAAAGAGATGTTTAAAGACGAGAGAGACAAGCGAGGATTGGTGGCAAAGAGGTGGTGAAGAGAGGAGGAATAGAGAGAGAAGGATGAGGTGGAGAGAGGTAATGAGCCCAACAATAAGGGAAATGGGAAAAAAAATGGTAAAAGCAAGTTAGTAAACCCAAAGGGCCAACATCGCAGGAATAACAGCCAGCAGGCTCATGGGAAGAATAAGAGGTAAAGACGAAGTAAATGAGTCAAGGAAGCCCAAGAAAAGAGGTAGCAAGCCCAATTGGCTAACATGGCAGGAATAACAATCAACAGGCCCATGTGGAGAATAAGAGGTAAAGACAAAGTAAGTGGGTCGAGGAAGTCTAAGAAAAAAGGTAGCAACATGGCAGGAATAACAGCTAACAGGCCCATGGGAAGAATAGGAGGTAAAGATGAGGCAAGTGGGCTGGGGATGCCCAAGGAAAGAGGTAATGATCCTAATGGGCCAACATGGCCAGTAGGCCCATGGAAAGAAAGAGAAGTGGCAAGAATAGGAACCTAATGGGTTATACGGGCAGAGGCCTTTATCTGGACAATAGCCATTCCACGGAGGGACGAAAAAAGGTAATGCATGCCTAAAAGCCCACGCATGCCTCACACCGCAGAAGACAAACATTACCCAATACGCATGGCAGAAGAATACGGTGCAAGATCGGCAGAAATACTGTGGTAATGAAAGAAGACAAACCTAGACCGTAGTGGCACTCGGACAAGGCCCAAAGCATCACCTATGTGTACCCAGCCAATACAAGGGAGGTAGGCCCTCGGTCAAGGGATTCAAGTGGTGTGGTTTGGCAGTAAGGAGAAAAGAGGTCTATTCTAGAGTTCCTACTGAGACTCCTTTCGGGAAAATGCTTTGTTGGGATGGCATTTTCCCCAAAAGGGGTAAACATAGGTTGGGACCACTTGATGCATGCCATAGGAGTAGGTATAGAGAGCCATCAACCTTTATCCGCCGGGGGGGGGGGGGGGGAAGGTAGTGAGTAGGAGAGAAACAAAATAAGAAATTTTGTTTGGAAATGGAGAGTGATGTGGTAAGCACCCTCTGAGCAGAGGTAATGGCCAGGCAACCAACACGTTAGTGGGTAGTCTTGGAGAGATGCCCATAAGAAACCAAAAGTGGTTGGTATAGCCTAAGGGACAAAAGGGAGAAATCCCATAAATTTAAGTAAGTATAAAACGGATAGAGGTAACCATGAATAGGGACACGAAAGGAGAGTGGCAAGGGTTAGACAGAGAAAGAAAACACACAAAGAAAAAAAGAAAAGAAACTTAACAAAAAAGAAATCAAGTGGTAAGATAGAGAGAGTTATGGCAGAAATAGGGGCATGTATCAATAGATCAACTTTTCTCTCCCCTCGACATTCCCATTCCCTTAAACCCATAATTCGGAACACAAAACCATTTAGGCCCTTTTCCCAGCACAAGAAATTTCTATAGCAAAAACCTATATTGAGGTTACCTGCGTTGGGGATTGGCTCCCTTTTTGGACCTGCTCTTGCCAAACAGCCCAACCCAAGGTTAGGGAGGATGAGGCTATTCTCATTGCATAGACGTTCTGTGACAGTCCCCTTTTAGTTTATGTTGACAGCATTGACATTACCAGTTTTGTTTTGGTATTACATGTCCTGCTGTAGTATTTCCCCTTCATTTTTATTTGTTGTATCAGTTATTCAATTGTAACTCTTTTTATTTTGCTTACAATGTTAGTTGCCTACAGTGCCTTTTTTTTTTTTAGTTGTAACACTGCCGTAGCATATTTCTACTGTTTTTGCGGTAACAGTTATCCTGCCATGACTATGTCTTGCATTCAGTTTGCGGTGCCCTTAACAGATTGTCTTGACATTGGGTGAGCCTAACTCACGCACAAGCTAGCCTACAGTGCAACCCAAACTAGGCCAATTCCAACTCCCTCACTCCAGATTCATAGACCTTAGTACGGTAGAAGGGCCAAAGCCCAAACACGCAAAAGGCCCCCACAGAGAGTCATAGAGTAAAAAAGGAGAGAGGAGAGAGAAGAGACTGAGAAAGAGAAAGCCACGAGAGAGAGAGAGAGAGAGAGAGAGAGAGAGAGAGAGAGAGAGAGAGAGAGAGAGAAAGAAATTAATAATTAATAAGTAGCATCTTGCTAAAGTGAACTAATATTAGTAGTAGGTTACTGTAGCATTTTGCTAAAAGTTTTTAGCTTTGGCAACACCGATAAAATGCATTTCTTCGATGTTTGGTATGTTAAGAGCTATTTTAATATTTTTAATGTGAATGCTCTAAGTCATTTATCACCATTTTTCTGAGAGAGGAAGAGAGGGGTGGAAGTGATAAAGGAGAGAGTGAGAGAATGGAGAGAGAGAAACTAATTTAATACTGATAACAATTTCCTGTGGCAAGTTGGTAAAAATTTTTAGCTTGAGCACAATACAATTGATGGAAAGCATTAGTATTGCAAAATGGTATTTTACAATCCACAAACACTAAAAGCACGCATTACCCAAAGTTGCAATTGTAAAAAAATATATCATTGTGCTATAGTAGCCTCTTACAAGTAAGAGGCTACTGTAGCAAGATTATATTTTTAAATAATATTATTTTATTGTGTCTCCAATTTTTTATTAATAGAAAGAAGAGAGATGGTTTTGTGTTGTATATTTTATTGTGTAGATATATATTATTTTAATGTGTTATATAGGAAAATAAAAGTTGGGATGTGTGGTGGGCCTTTCTGAGATTGTGGGCTAGGTTGCCTCCTACCACACTATGGCCCAAAGGTTCTGGGTAAGAGAGTCAAGACCGGTCCAATTACAACTCACTTTGAGCCAACTTGTGCACAAACTAAAGCCCTGTTAGGTTCTAAGGATTAGGATCTTATGTATTTAGAACTTCAATTTGTATGTTGGCAAACCATGATCAAAACAATGTTTAGTCTTGTGTTAGACTTGCTCAAAGTATGGGTCTTAATGTAAAGTTGGAATCGAGTTTTTATGCAGAATTACTGTTCACTTTCTGTATGACTCGATCGATCGAAAATCGTGCAGAACGTTTTTCTGCAGAAAATTCCAACTCAGCCCAAGCCCGTTTTAATGTATAGGGTTTTATGTTTTGCCCTAAGTATAAAAGGGAAAACCCTAACCACATTTTTAGAGTTCTGTTTTGCTGTGTTTGTGAATCTCTCTGTGAGATCTAAAGGTGTTTACCTTCACATACACTTAGGGTTTACAAACTTGAGATTTATGTCAAGAGTTGTGTAGATCAATACAGTTGCAGAATCAATAGAGCACAAAGATATACAAGCAGGTGCGCTTGTGGATTTGCTGAAGAATTCCGGAAAGAAGGAGTCCGTGGATCTCGGAGCTATCATGGGGTCATGGTAGTAAGTTTCCTACACTTGGGTAGCAATAAGATGTTAGTGGTCTAAGTCTTGTTGTGTAAACTTCAATTCTTTCATAGTGGATTCAGTTTACCTTGAGGATAGCTAGGTCAAATCCTCCCCAGGTTTTTACCGGTGTGGTTTCCTGGGTCATCAGATCTTTGTGTTATTTATTTTCCGCTGCTTTGTTATTTTTGATTATTTGTGTTAACCTAGTTTTAATTAAATTACCTAAGTTAATCACTTGGCTAATTCACTAGGTTAATCTGTTGGGTTTAAGGGGTCTAAACGAACTGACAAGCCCATTTGTTGAAACTTTGGTCACATGCCCATGACAGATGAAACTGTTACAAAAGAGTAACAACAAGCAAGTATAATATGACAACAATAAAGGAAAAGCGCTTACTATTAGTCAAAACATGCAAAGAATTCTCAATTAAAGAAAAAGGCATCGCATTATAAGAGGAAATAATAATAAAAGAAAAGGTAACACCAATAATTAATCAATAAGATTAAAGGAAAAAATGTTAGTTTACAGTGCTTAGTTATATTACGGAACTAAGACCAAAGAGGGAACCACTTCCTCAATGTGGATAACCTCACAGGAAGGTCTCGCTGTAGAAATTACCCACTTTGAGAAGATGGGCCTAAATGACTTATGCCCAAGAAATCCTTAATCCTTAATATAGGGTAGGCTTTCAGAGGGAGAGAAGAGATTAGCTTATTGGTGCATGCCTGTTATCACACTCTTGCCTACTCTCTGTTTTTCTTTCTCTCTGTTTTCCTTTTCTAGGTTTTGTTACTTTGCCTTACTCTTTTCTTTTTTAGTTCTTGCTCGTGCGGTGTTATGTTGATGGTTGTGTTGTGATACTGTGACTCTCTCGTTGTGATTGTTGTTCTATTGATGTTCCACTGTGCACGGCTGAGGCTCCTTATATACTGCCTACTGTGACTGGTTTTTTACTATTTCACCCTTTAACCTATTTTGTCTGGGTGTGGGTGTCCTTCTAAACCACTCACTGGTTTGTCAGCTGCCACCACCACCACTTACCTGTGCTAGCCATGCCACATTCCATTACCAGAAAAAGAATTCTATTTTGTTTGTTTATTCACCGTGGCATTCCCATCCGGATAGGGGTGGGCATTCTCTCTCACTATCCCTCATGGCATGCACCTAGTGGTTCCAACTCATTCTTCCCTCTTTTGGGTGGTATGTCATTCCAGCAGAACATTTCCTCCAAAAGAGTTTGAGTGGGAACCCCAAAATAGGCTCTCCCTTTCTCCCCACCGCTAGACCATATCCTCTCTTACCTCTAACCCATGGCCCACAACTCTTGTATTTGCTAGGTACAGTTCGTGATGCCTGAGCCTTATGTGTTCTCCACTTCCGTGTATGTCCAAAACTTGTCTGCTGCTTATGCGCTTGCCATGGCCTGGAGGCCTGTCTGTGCGTTCTGCTACTCATTTTTGACCTTTTATGGCGTGAACAGGTTTTTGAGCCTTCATTCTTTATGGCTTTCTTTCTTCAAGGGCTGGGCCTTGCTTTATTGTGGGCTTTTCTCTTTTCAACCCACTCTTTGCTCATTTTGTAGACTTGCTAGCATTTCTGCCATGCCATTCTATCATTCCTACTGTGGTATCGTTTGGTCTGTGCTTGTTGGGCCTCTTTTAGGCTTGCTGTATGCTTTTCTTTTACTTAGTTACTGGAGCCCAGTATTATTATTGGGCTTGCATTCCTACTATTTCGGGTTTTCCCAACCCATTCCATTGCTCATGGGCTTCTTCGGCCCATATCTTCATTCTTGGACATCTTCAGCCCTTTTCTTTTCCTTAGGCATCCTTGGCCCATTCTAATTCTGTATCATCATGGGCTTTTGCTAACTCTTTTGGGCTTCCCCGGCCCAATGACCATATCTTTTACTTTTAAGGTTCATGAGCTTTCCATCAACTCTTTACTAACTTACTTCATTACTTTGGGCATTCTTTGGCCCATTCTTATTTTCCATAATGCCCATGAGTTTACTACTTTTTTCTCTAGGCTCCTTTAGGCCCGCTTGCTTCCTTTGAGGCCTATTTATTATTTTCTAGGCCTATGATCCATTATTCATGCCATTCGGACTTAATGGTTTTCCTCCCAATTTACTAACTTTTTTCTTCCTATATTATTGGGCTTCTTCCTCCTATTGGGTTTTTCTGCCAAAATGCATCAATAGGATGTTGGGTGTGTTGTAAAATGGTATTATATAATAGATAAAGTAGCTTTTGAAATAGTGAAATGAAATTTTTTAAAGAAACCAGATGCAAATGCAAATGCAAATTCAAATGCTAGTTTAACACCACCGCTATGAAATAAATGAAATGAGCACAATTGTAAATGTTTTTTAGGATACAAGACCGGATAATGAGACGTTTTTGTGTTTTGATGGTAAAATATATCAGACTGGGATCTGGTGCAATTGTTAAATGCAATTGCATCGTGCAATTCACCCAAGTCCTTCACAAATTTTTTTTTTTTTTTTACATTTTTACCTTTTTTTTTTTTTTCTTTTTCTCATTTTTTATATTTAATGGTTAAAATTTAAAGTTGATCTTTGAAACTTTTTTTTTATTTTTTTATCCATTGCTTTTTGAAACTTTAAATCTCAACTATCCATACCAATTATATAGGTGCAATACCTAGGGGTATAACACCTAATCTCAATCCAAATATATCTACATATATCTACATTTTTTTTTTTTTTTTTTGAGAAGTCTACATAGATCTACATATAGCATATGGCAGCGCGGATGTAAATGTTCTTAGTAACTTTGATGTGAATGATGTAAGAATGGCACGTGCTTCTTCAAACCCCACATTCACAACAGCTACACAGACAGAAACAGTACAGACTACGGAGAGACGAACCAGGCACTTGTAATTGGAGGCGAGTCGTATAGAGTAGAAGTCTCCCACCAACCATGTACAGAGCCGCAGCCTCACGCCTCAGACTCAGGTCTCTCAAGGTATGCTCTTTCCCAGCAACACCCTTGGATTCTCATCTCTCATTCCCCACCCTCCCAAAATTCGCTGCATGTCTTTCAATTTCCTTCATTACTTATTTACCCTTTTTTTTTTTTTTTTTTTTAAGTTTTAGATCTCATCACGAAAATGATTTGTTTTTTTAAATTTTTTTTTTTAAACTTGGTTTTTCTAATAATATCAATCTCAAAAATGATTTTATGGAAACAAGATTGGAGTTCAGGTTGAATTTTCAGAGACCAGGGTTTTGTTGTAATTTTTGCAAGAAAAGTTTAAAACTTTGTTTATCTAATAATCTAAAACATGATAATTTTAATTTCTGTGAAATATTGTAACTTCTAGTGCTTTTGGATGAAGCTTGTATAAGTTGCTAATGAGGTTTTAAAATATAAAAAGCTAGCGGTGAATATTTTTTTGGGAATCAATGAAAAACAAGAAATCGAATTGTATACTTAGAGCCAGGCGTCAATAGAGCTTCATAATGGGTTCTTCTTCTAGGCAAATCCTCTTTTGAGTTGAGTGCTGTGCTGATCGAGCGAGCGAGCTATTTTTATCCAATAAATTACTCTGTTTAACGATCTAGGAATCCTCCTGTTTCTCAATCGTGGCTTGAGGCTTGAGCTAGCCATTAATTAAATCTCAGTTTCTTCTTTCTTTTAATCACTGAAGTTACAAACAAACAAACCAACAAACCAACCCGTGGCACTATATGATGCTACTGTGTTGATTTTGATTAAATTTGCTTGTATTGTCTTTTTGGTGGTAATTTAGCGGATGGTGTGGGGTTATTTATTTTCCTTCATAATGTTTATTATATTTATACATGGGCTGTCTGATAGAATGGACTTGTGTCATGCTCTGTACTGTGATTAAACCATGATTAGGGTCAAACGTGCAATGGGACATTGGCCAGATTTGCAAGTTCTAGTGCGGTTGCCACAAATCCATCCTCTGCTTCAGGGGCTCTCTTTGGCTGGCTGACGGGGGGAGGATCAAAGTCTTTACCTCCTCTGGACTTCCCACTTGCAGGTGTCACGCTCCCACCACCATTGCCAGATTACGTTGAACCAAGTAAAACCAAGATTAGTACTCTCCCAAATGGTGTCAAGATCGCTTCTGAAACATCGGCAGTGAGTATGGGTGTAGGAGTTATTCTTTCTTCTTGTTTCTTGATGTTTTATGGATTCAAATTTTAATTTTTTATCGGAATTGCTGTTGGTTGACCAGAATCCTACAGCCTCAATTGGGTTATATGTTGATTGTGGTTCAAACTATGAGACACCAGCATCAATTGGGGCCGCAGACCTGCTACAGCGTATGGCCTTTAAGAGCACAAGAAACAGGAGCCACTTGCGTGTTGTGCGTGAAGTGGAGGCTATTGGTGGCAATGTGGAAGCCTCATCTTCTAAGGAGCAGATGAGTTACACCTTTAATGCTTTGAAGACTTATGTTCCTGAAATGGTAGAGCTTCTTATTGACAGTGTGAGGAATCCTGTTTTCCTGGATTGGGAGGTCAATGAAGAGGTAAATTTTTTTCATCAGGTTGTGCATTGGCTAGCATGTCTGTAATGTGCGAAATATATTAGAATTACTAAGTCCAATCTACATTCTGCAGCTTCAGAAGCTGAAAGCTGAGACTAGCAAAACTTCTAACAACCCTAAAAATTTACTTTTGGATGCAATTTATTCTGCTGGATATTCTGGTGCTCTGGCAAATCCAATTTTAGCCTCAGAATCTGCATTTTATAGACTGAATAGTACAATTCTGGAGGAATTTGTTTCTGTAAGTCTAAAATTTAATCAAATTTATTGGCCTAGTTATTGAATCATCTGTATTAAACTCGGGTTTTCTTTAACAATTTCAGGACAATTATACTGCTTCTCGGTTGGTACTTGCAGCTACTGGTGTTGAACATGATGAACTGTTATCTGTTGCAGAACCACTTTTGTCTGATCTACCTAGTGTCTCTCGTCCCGAGGAGCCAAAATCTGTTTATACTGGAGGTGATTATCGTTGTCAAAGTAAATCTGGGGTGTGTAACATAAATGTTCCATTTAAGTTTTTCTCTCCTGTCTTTGCTGTCCATCTAGCATTATGTTAACACTGATGTTCCCTTGCATGACCAGAGAACCCATTTTGCTCTTGCATTTGAACTCCCTGGTGGCTGGCATAAGGAGAAGGAGGCTGTAATTTTAACTGTGCTTGAGGTGTGGATTTTGAGTTTTTCTAGTAACTTTATGTGGTTAAAAACTGAAATATTCTCAGGAATGGACAATTAGCTCTAGCTCAAATGACACCTCTTCCCTTTGTAAGAATAAGGTTAAGGGTGAGGTTGTGGGTTCAAGACCCATCACGCGTGTGTGTAAGTTGTGTGTAACTTACCTTTTTTTTTTTTGGGAATATGTTACCTACTTGGTTCCTCAATATTTATTTTCATGTTTTTTTGCTCACGATGATTTTAATGGGTTGTGATAGTAAATCTAACTTTACTATAGGCACTAATGGGAGGTGGTGGATCCTTCTCAGCTGGTGGACCTGGAAAAGGGATGTATTCACGCCTATGTAAGTTGTTCTTGAAATACATTACCTTTGACAGCTATGTAACTGAGCTTGAAACCTCATAATGCATTCAAAGTTATGGGTTCTAAGATTTTTAGTAGATATATTTATAAGTTTTCTTCTCCAGGGGTAGTACAATCACTGGGACCACTCCTTATAAAGCAGAGGTTGCTATTTTAAATCTCCCATTCCCCCGTCCTTGGGCCAAAGCTTACTTATCAAAAATTAAAATGATTTAGTTTTCTCTATTTTCTGAGTAATTTTCTGCATCTAGATCCTTGATGCATTTGTTTATCCTTTTTTTTTTCTTAAGTTATTTATTTTTATTTTTTACCTATTGTAATTTTGGCATCTAAATATATGCTCATATGGTGAGCAGACACTCATGTTTTGAATGAGCACCCACAATTTCAGTCAATTTCTGCATTCAGCAGCATCTACAAAAATAGTGGCATATTTGGCATCCAAGCTACCACTGTAAGCGTCTTTTCTAACCTATCATTTGGGTAGACCTGCAAATTATAGTTCTTGATATATTTAAAAAATTGTTTTTATCGCACAAACCTTGTCACTCTGGGTGGAAGGCACTTGGCATTGTAAATATTATATTTAAATCCTGTTTTTATAGTGTTAAAATAAATAATCAAGGGTTCAATTCATTCTTGAGGTCGATTCCATGCTGATTAGGAAAGAATAGGCACTTAAGATGATTTAGGATGGGCCAATAGATGCTAAGTTTTTATGCTTTGGACTCAAAAGGGGAAATGCTTATCAGAATTGTGCAAGTCTGATGATCAATCAGTACTCAGGAAAGCTATGGTGTTTGACAATACCATATATGAAGGTGTCTGATCTCTCTTGGAACACGGGTTGCATAGGTGTGATTACATTGAGTGAAGTTTTTGCTCCCCTCCCCTTTCTCCCTTCTTTACAGACAAAATTATATGAATGCAAGCCTTTTCCTACTCTGGCATGGTTAAGTGACCCATCAAGATTACAAGCTGTTTTGTTATGCTATTTGTCTGTTGTGATCTATGAGAAATTTTTATAATACTACAGCCCTCTTCTCTCTTAGTTTTTGTAAAGCTACTGTAGCCCTTGGGCCTTTGCCTGCAATGGTTATGCGGAAGGACTTCTTTATTTTTTGGCAAGTGTTTAGAATGGTGAAGTTCCTCAAAGTTTGACATCATTATTTTGAGGGTACAATGCTTGGCTGGTGATGTTCCTATCTGTGGATCCTATTTGTTTGTATTGTTGCGTCTTTAAGGAGTTCATGTTTCTGAATTCAGGGTTCCAAATTTGTGTCAAAAGCCATCGATATAGTGGCTAAGGAGCTAATTGCAGTCGCAACACCTGGAGAAGGTTGCTGCCGCAACTTTATGTTGCCTAGAATTGTTTTTTCATCGTCGCATGTAATCTTGAATCCTGCTTCTGACATGTTATTCCCCTCTCTTGTTTCAGTTGACCAGGTACAGCTGGATCGTGCTAAACAGTCAACAAAGTCTGACATCCTAATAAATTTGGAGTCCAGAGTATGCTATTTATTTTCCATATGTATTATTTATTTTTTTTATAACTCATATGCTTACTTGTGAAGTGTATTTTGTAGATATGTGCATCAGAAGATATAGGTAGACAAATTTTGACCTCTGGTGAGAGGTATGGCCTGACTCATGACTGTCCTGGAACTTGTAGACATCTTTATATGCATTAATCCACTTCATTCTCTTTTGTTTATGCCGTGCACTGCGCTAGGATATCTCTTTTATATTTTCATTTTCTGCATGCCTATTGGGTGCTTTCAATCTGTTTGTGTTACTAGGTGGAGATTTAGTTGGTTGATGTGAATTATTGTGGTTTTACCCTCATGTAAAAAGAAAAAGCTTATAGAGGGTTTAGTTGGAATTGTGCACATTTTTTATTTCTTGTTTTGTACCATAGAAATGAGACGTTGGTTTGTAGGTGTAAAAACACAGTATAGGGAAAGTATATTTTGTTAACTGGAATATCACTACATTGATCATTCTAGAATTACGTATGAAGCACATATAAACATTACAATCTGAGGAACCATCTTAGGACCGTGAAGGTTACTTTAATTGCCTTAAATGCATATAAGATGCTTGTTAGGATTATGATGGCAACCCCTTTGTCATAGTACATGGTTAAGAGTTTAAACACCCACCCTCGTGAAGAAAAGAACTATTTGACATTTAGTGGATTTGGAAAGTTCATTCTAGGACTGCAATATTACAGAATCTGATGTCATAAATGATAAATTGTGTCCCAGATTTTTTTTCTAGACTTTAATTAGTTGAAATTTCACGCACATGATCATATAAATCGTCCTGTAGTGGGTTGGAGAGACTTTACTCTAAAATGATTCGAAAGGGAATTCTTCCCTTGTACGAAAAGCTAATAAAGCTGAAGCACCCCTGCAAATGCCCACCAATGGAGCCTGATTTTATCCTTCTTTTCAGGCTTCAGCAGCCTATTTGAGATTCATTAAAGATACAAGTGAAATTTGTTACTGTTATGCTTGGGGACTCCACTTGCTGAAGGCAGAATGTCTTCTCTGGTTGGGCTTTTCTAGTTTAGTTAGTCATGTCCCTGCCCACATCATTCTTATTTCTCTACATACAAGTCATTTGGAGAACCTAAGTGTTTTTCGGTTTGACCTCTATTATAACTTATTATTTCTTATTTTTTTGGTATTGATAATACCTGATCTTACTTTTTCGTTTTCATTTCCATGCATCTTAAAGAGGTGTGATATAATTTTTTTTTTCTTAAGATATATGTTTTTCATTCCTTAGGAAACCTGTGGATCATTTCGTGAAAGCTGTTGATGAAGTTACTGTGAAGGATATTACTTCAGTTGCCCAAAAGCTTTTTTCTTCCCCACTTACGATGGCATCGTATGGAGATGGTATTTTTTCTTTTCACCAATGAGAACCCTTTTTATTTTATTTTAGGAGAAATTACACTTTGTCCGCCTGTGGTTTGCCCAAAAAACACTTTGCCTACCTGTGGGTTAAAAATTGACACTTTGTCCACTTAATATTAGCTCTGTTTGTCTCCCATGACCCACCTCTATTAAAAACAGGGGTAAATTTGTATTTTTGTTGCTCTTTTATGTCTCTCTCCTCTTAAAACATAAAAAACTAAAAAATTAAGGGAAAAGAACATCAAAAAGCTAGGTTTTGTAAAAATTAAAACCTAACTTTTACATTTTTTTTTTCATGTATCAACTTTTAGATCTCATAATTTGAACATAAGATACCTTAACAAAGACAAGTATTTGCAAGATTAGGAGCGAAGCAAGAGCATTAGCACATGGCACATGTAAGAACCTTCAACCTTTAAGAAGGACAAATTATGAAACATGGGAGGATCAAATTCAAAAGCATTGCAGAGGCACTGCACCACAACATAACAATCACAAGTCACAACAACAATATTACTGCCCGTCCAAGAAGAACTTTTCAGAAATTTAATAATAGAAAATGAAAAAACCTGTTTTACCATTATGGTATTTCTGGACAAATGCAGCCGTTCAATATGACAGAGTGCTTTGATGAGGTTGCACACCCAATTACCATGATCTTCTATATCATCAATTAATCTTAAATTTGGTTCAACATCGACAACAGCTTCAACTAAGTTGGACAGATTTTCCAACAAAACATGTTCAACGAGATAACCTTTGAAATCAAGGTATTCCAGAGCTGGGGCATTTATGCCATGGGGCGTTTTATGCCTAGTTCGTAAACCGCCTTCTCTTGCAAATATATATATATATATATATATATATATGTATTCTTTTAATTGTAGATACAATGATTTTAAAATTGAAATCATGATTCAAATCAAGTCTTCCTACAGTCAAATCTTGGAGCACAGGACAGCGGGTAGCCTTGAGAGAGTCATCATTTTCATACTCAACCTGAAATGCATAATTTCAATTTTTAATATGTTAAAATAGAAGATCTAAAAATTGATACATGAAAAAAGATGTAAAAGTTAAGTTTTAATTTTTACAAAACCTAGCTTTTTTTATTTTTGATTTTTCTTTTAATGTTTTGAGATAAGAGAAACATAAAAGGGTAACAAAAATATAAACTTACCTATGTTTTTAACAAAGATAGATAACGGAAGACAAACAGAGCTAACTTCAAGTCGATGAAGTTCAGGTAGGCAAAGTGTTGGTGGATAAAGTATAATTTCTCCATTATTTTATTTGATAGGGTATTATTCATTCAGTGGTGATTGTTTTCTTAATTCTTCTATCATGTTTTGCAGTTATTTACGTTCCAACCTATGATTCTGTCAGCAGCAAGTTCCATTCAAAATGAAGTGGCTTTCATGTATAAAAACTGCTTGTACTAATATTATTCAACATGTGCAGATCTTCAAGTTCTCATACCCTTAACTGCGGTTGAAAATTGAGGAAGTTCTGACGTTCTGATTTCTAGTATATAAAAAGCGGCTAGGCTAGGCTAGGCTAGGCCAGGCCGCTGATAGTGGTGTTACTTTTGAGCCTTCAGTTCACGATGTGACAATGGGACATACATGCTTAATTTTTTGTACGGTTGAACATTGAGAATTAGTACTAAATTTACTGTGAATATTGCTTTGGAAAGTTAAAATAGGAATTATCTTGTGAAAAGAGAAACGGGTAGGAGATGTATACTTAATCACAGATGGTGGGGTAGGTAGTTGTTACATCAGTTAGACTTTAAAGTTGCATGTGAAAAGTCTAATATTTATCCCTTGTAGTTTTTGGTCCTTGTAGTATGATAATTGTCACGTATGGTTAGTTCAACATCATTCTTCATCTTAATTTTGTGGTTAATTGGGATAATCTAGGATCTTGGATACAATGTTTTGAAGTTTAGGATATACACTACAAATACAAATTTCCCTTATAATTCTCGTGGATATCTACAATTAACTCATAATTTTGCCTTTTGTTTCTCCACTTTTCTACTAGTTTGGTGACTTAATTCTAGGGTTGCAACTTTTATCCAAACTATTAATCTACCCATGACCTACCTAATTTAGGCAAGTCTTGACTCAACCAAATTAAACATTTGGGTTAAATAAATAAAGACTTGTTGGATAATCTAATTAAATGAGTTTTAATAGATAAATCCACTAATACCTAGTGGATACCCATCTAAAATTTAAAATCTAAAGTTCAAATTAAAAAAAAAAAAAATGCACTCACTCTCTCCTTGATGTCAAAATATAAACTCTAAAGTTGGTGATTTTCTTTCGTTTTCTTTCATTTTTCTTAGCAGCCAAACATATCTATTCATCTCCCTTGCTCACTTTTCCTTTCAAAAACTTGTCAAAGGTCCTATTAGAGTGCAACATGAACTATGGGTCTTCGATCTTCACATAAGATTTCTTAGGTAAGTCACCCAATTCTTGGGTTGAGTTCTAAATTAGTGTGCAAGATGAACTATGGGTCTTCTATCTTTGCATCAGATTTCTCAAGTAAGTCAACCAATTCCTTGGTTCTAAATTAGGGTTTTTGAGAGTTTTGGGTTTAGGGTTTTCAAAAAAAAGAAGAAGAAGAAGAGGTTTTTGCTATAATTTCTTGTGTGAATGAAGGAGGGATTTGGTAATGCAAGAGAAAATTCATTTGCGAGGCAGCTAAGTTAGATATGGTGAAGAGTTTTGTAGATTCTTGGAAACAAAAATTGCCCATTGTGCTTTTTTTTTTTTTTTTTTTAGTAAAGGTCTGTTTGGAATCTGCTTATTTTGCTAAAATTGAAAACGTTTTGCTAAAAGTACTGTAGATTAAGATAAATGTTAGTTGAAATAGTACAGTGGGACCTATAAATAGTACTAAAAAATACAGTGGGATCTATGAATAGTAGCAAAAATAAGCTGAATAGTAAAATAAGTTGGTAAAAAATAAGCTAGCCAAATAGACACTAAGTTTTGTTTGGATAGCGTTTTGGGCGTCCACGTTTCTGCATTTGGGCGTTTTTTTTTTTTTTTTTTTTAAGTCAGCGTGTTTGTCACTGTTCATTGGCCATGAACAGTGATTTTAGGCCAATGAACAGTGACAAACACTGTAACAAACAGTAAAATTTTTTTTTTTTTTTTTCAGTTTTCAGCAAAATAAGCGGTATCCAAATGCATATTAAAGGTCCGTTCGAATACTGCTTATTTTGCTGAAAATTGAAAATTGAAAACACTGTAGCAAAATAATTTTTAAATATGTGAATAGTGCCGTGGAACCCATTTTTAATGAAAGTTTTGGTAAAAAAAAAAGAGATTTATGGGTATTGTAAACAATGCACGAAACCCACTGGAAAGCTTTGAAATGCGCTTCTCAATGAAAAAAAAAAAAGCATGAAATGCTGAAAAACGCAGGCGCACTCAATATAATTAGTACCCAAACGGTTACTAAGTCCCTTTTATAATTTGGCTGTCTTTTATTGTGTAGATTAGGTTTATGCTAATTTACTAATTTTCATTTTGTTTCTAGGGCTTGTGTAGTTGAATACCTTAATCTTTTTACTGTTTGATAGATACTCCAATCTAACTTGCATTTAAGACTTTTAAAATTACTTAGATATGATGGTGTAAGTCATGTTTAAAATAAATGGATAAAATTTGGCTATAAATTTGGTTGTAACCAAGAACTAAAACTCCCACTAATTTGACTAACTTGAAGTTAATTCTAGAACTATATAATAGGTGTATGTAATTAGAAGTAAGGCATTGGGTAGACTTTTCTACAAAACAGCTTTGCTATTGCTTGGTTTCTTTAGGATTTGTTTTGCACTTCGTGCTATACTTGAAATTAAGATTGCTTTAGACTAAACTAATTTCCACCGTTCAATTGTGTCCTTGTTTATTATTTCACTTCAGGTTGAATTGCAAGTGAATTTTCTAGACTTATTTCGAATCTGAAGCATTGAGTTGTCTTAGATAGTTTTTATTGGTGAAAATAAGCATGTATGGTAGATGAATGGATAGGAATATAGCCGTCATTCATGAACTGCTTTTGTATTACGCAGATTTTGATTTAATTTTTATTTCATAGATTTGGCTAATTTTACTTGGTTCTAATTTTGTGTCCCTTACTAGAGAGATGCAGATTGTGCATTGGACCGACTCTAGGCTAAAGAAGAAAGTAGAAGTTTGACAATAATATTGTTGATGTTTGATGATGTCAAGAATCAAACCAGTGAGCTGCAAGGTTTGCGCGCGTTCCGGACGGTCCTGCACAAGTAGGAAGAACCTCAAAGGGAAGTACCGGTGTGGTACCGGCCGACGACCCTCCAATGGTTAAGTTAGTATTTTACACAACTCCAGAGTGCTAGAGTCGGGCCTTAGTATATGTACCTCGATTTTTTGGAGGATGTGGCGGTATTTATAGTAGTGGTCATGGCCTTTGGGCAAGGCGTGCTGGAGAAGATATCGTTGTATCGAAATTGCCCTCGAGTAGCGTGGGACGCAAGACTCTTCTGGGGTAGCCAAGCGTGTTGGACACGATTCCCTTCTTGGGGGTGGGAGTCGTGCTTCGCAAGATATCTGGCTAAGCAGCGTACGCGACAAGATTCACTCTTTCCAGTGAAGCGCACGTGGCAAGACTGGTCTCCGTGCCTGATACCAACACCCGTCTGCCTTCTCCCGTCGCCCCCCTAGGATTGGGGTCGTCGAGCTCTGACGTCCGTCGGGTATTTCAGCCGTCACGGATCTAATCGTCGGCGAGTGTGGCCTGCTGTCGTCTGGTGGGAGATTTTATCCCTATCAGGTGCCCCCTCAGCCCATCAGTCCGTGAACCCACTAAGGACGGGCTAATGGGGTGACGGTTCAATCCGCAGCAAGGGTCAAATAGACAGGCTGGCATCAGTAATAAATGCCTGGTAATAAATGCAGGACACGCGTCGTCAACTCGTGGACCGTGTGCTCAGACCGAGGCGTCCTTTCGTCTCCCGCTATTTCTCTCATATAAAAGCCTTCCATCTTTTCTTTCATTTTTCACTCTTAGCTGAAAACAAAATATCAGAGCGCACCCGTTCACCTAGCAGAAAAGCACTCTATCCGTCATCCATCGTGCATCCGTCACATTCCAGCGACCGTCGACTTCATCTTTCTCAGCGCAAATAACCGGTAGGTAATTATTGCTTGTTCATTCTTTTTTCACCGTCAGTGTCTTTAGGTCGATTGAACTTAGGGTTTTCCGTCACATGTAGGTGACATGTCTAGCGCGTCGAGTAACCAGTCGTTTGTCCGTGACGGAGCGGGCTACGATGAAGTCAAACCGTCGGGTCCAAAGGATCCTGCAGCCACAACCTCCACGAGTGGAGAGAGCTCGTCTACCACCTCTTCTCCGTCGAGTAGTGATAGGGCAGAGAGCAACCTTAGTAACGGTATAGAGGGGGACGAGCCCCAAGTCCAATCCGTCGTAGGTAGTGACGGGATGAGGAAGTATGTTATGCTCTCTTTGTGGACGGTGAATGATTTCTTCTCCACAATCAAAGAGTCACACTTCAAAACACTTAGAAGTAAATACCAGATTCCTGACAATATACCCTTCCGTCTACCCCACCCAGGAGAGAAGTGCTATTACCGTGGGGTCAGGGGTGTCGGAGTATACGAGCAGATGCTCAAGGCAGGGCTGAGGTTTCCACTGACCCCACTACACCGTCACCTCCTTCACTACCTAGGACTATCCGTCAGCCAAGTTTCCCCGAACGCCTGGAGGGTCTTTATTGGGGTAGAGGTGTTGTACGGGTCCATGTCCGAGGGGAAGAAAAGGTTGACGGTGAAGGAATTCTTCCACTGCTACCGTCCGGTGGAGATACAAAAATCCAGGGGAATGTATAGTTTTCTGGCGAGGGGTCCCTTATTAAGGTTAGTGTGCGATACTCCAGACTCCAATAGGGACTGGAAGTCTAGGTACTTCTTCATGGACGGGGATGAGTGGATGGGGAACCCTGGTGAGACCGAGTTCATGCCCGTCGACACCACGTGGGGTGTCTTGACCCCATCTGGTACTCACCCGTTCACTTTCTCTCCTTGTTCCTCTCTTCCTATTTCCCCTTTTCTTGTCTTTTTATGCACCGTCATCATATAACCGTCTTCTTCTCTCAGCTCAAGACCGTCCTCAAGTGTCAATTGAAGACTGGAGCTTCTTGGAGAGGATTTTTCAGAAGTCTGAGTTGAAGGAGAGGTCTTGGGCTAATTTGGTGTGCCTGAAGACCATCTGTTGGCACTGCGACGGGCCTGAACTGTCCGAGGAAGCCTTGAAGTACGAAACACAAGTCAGGAAACGTATGTCCGTTCACCTGAATTTTATACTTAGTCACTTTTCTCTTGCCTTCTAAACAACTCATGTGCCGTCTTGTTCTGCAGAGATGGACGAAGCGAAGAGGAGGGCCCTAATTAAGCAGCAAGCGGCTGCAAGGAAAAGAGAGAATCAAGCTGCAGGGACGGGCGTGTCCAAGGTGCCCGTCATGAAAAGAAAACAAGACCAGGAGGGGGACCGTCCTCCCAAAAAGCTGAAAACCACCCCCGAGACCGTCATCGGGCTAGAGGCAGATGGACAGAAGGTCCCTGCCAAACACGGTAGGGGGAAGGGCCTCATGACGGGTGGCCCTACGCCCGTCGTCGAGGGTCCACCCGTCCTCCTCCGCGAGGACTCAAAGTATGCCATCGAGAAGCTGTCCTCCATACTGACGGCAGAGGACTATGAGGACATCGGGAACCATTCCACTGAGGCCATGGGGGAGACGGGCCTTTTCAACTTGGCCCAGGTAAGTAATTTTCCATCGCCGTCAGTTTTAAGAACGTATGGATTTGTCCTCGCCGTCATGTTGACTTGGTGTTTCTGATTTTCAGGCTGTCGTCATGATGAAGGGCCTGATGGACCGTTGTGTCCGTGAGGAGACGGCCATGAACCGTCTGCAGGCGAAGACCACGGAGGTGGAGGACGAGCTGTCACAATACAAAGCCTGGAAGGTGAAGATGGAGAAGAAGTTCTCCGTCCTCAAGGAGGACAGGCTAGAGTATCAGAAGCAGACGGAGAATCTGCAGACGGTCCTCGCTGATAAGGAGCTGGAGATCCAGTCAATGAAGGATCAGCTCCGTCAGGCCAAGGACAACGCGATCATAGAGTACCGAGACTCCGAAGCGTACCTGACGGAGCTTGGCGGCATAATGGCGGACGGTTTTGATGAGGCCGTCCGTCAGGTGAAGGCCCTCTATCCGGAGATGGATCTCTCTCAGGTGTCCCTCGACGGCGGCCAGGCACAAACATCCGTCATCCAGGCCGTTTCCGAGACCGCAGCTCGCCAGAATGAAAAAGGTGACGGGACCCTCGATGACGATGCTGAAACAACCGTCAATGTCCAAACTGAAGAAGAAGTGAATGTAGTTGATTCCCCCGTTCATTAGACTTGTAATTTCTGTGGAGAATTTTTGTAATAATTTTCTTTGTAGGACGGTCAATTTATGGGCCGTCGAGAACAATGTTGACTTGCAAAGCATTTGTTTCAGTTTATATCTTATTTCAATTCACATGCTGTTTTAAATCTTGCTTGTGTGTGTTGCTTGCTATAATAAGCCGTCAATATGCTGAGCCGTCATAAGTAATAATGTAGGTAGCTTTGAACCGTCACCCTTGACGAGATTTTAGCTTCCAACTTGTTATAGTAATGTAGTTAGCTTTGGGCCGTCACCCTTGACAAGATTTTAGCTTCCAACTTGTTAAAGTAACGTAGTTAGCTTTGGGCCGTCAATATTTATGCCGTCGTCCTTATACTTGGGCTCTGGCATTTAATCTTTTTAGGGTGATGTGGTTGGCTTCGAGCCGTCGCCATTTATGCCGTCATCCTTAGACTTAGGCTTTGGCTTTTAGCCTTATAAGACGATGTAGTTGGCTTTGAGCCGTCAATATTTATGCCGTCATCCTTAGACTTAGGCTTTGGCTTTTAGCCTTATAAGACGATGTAGTTGGCTTTGAGCCGTTAATATTTATGCCGTCATCCTTAGACTTAGGCTTTGGCTTTTAGCCTTATAAGACGATGTAGTTGGATTTGAGCCGTTGCCATTTATGCCGTCATCTTTAGACTTTGGCTTTGGGTGTTTCCATTTAGGAAAACCTTGTGGCTTTTTGAGCCGTCAGCATGGGCGCATGACGCTTTTTATGCCGTCGTCGAATTTGGGCCGTCGTCTTTAAGACTTAGGCGTTGGGTGTTTCCATTTAGGAAAACCTTGTGGCTTTTAAGCCGTCAGCATGGGCGCATGACGCTTTTATGCCGTCGTCGAATTTGGGCCGTCGTCTTTAAGACTTAGGCATTGGGTGTTTCCATTTAGGAAAACCTTGTGGCTTTTAAGCCGTCAGCATGGGCGCATGACGCTTTTATGCCGTCGTCGAGTGGAGCCGTCAGCTTTCGACACCGTTAGCTTTCGACACCGTCAGCTTTTTATGCTTGAACGGATTTAACTCTAAGGCTTTGTACTTTGCAAGTTTCTGATGTTCAACTCTTAGTAGTAAGTAGAAGAGACTTTGAATAAACCTCTGTATGACTTGCATAATTTTTGTGTGGAAGAAAACATGTCTCAGGAACATACATTAAAGTAGACTGACTACCGACTAGGTACAAAATAGGGGGCTGCCGTTCTTTTTTACTGGTAGTATTTGCGTAGGTGCTCGGCGTTCCACGGGTGGTGCAGCTTCTGCCCGTCCAGTGTTTCCAAGTGGTAGGTGCCCTTTCTTTGCCACGCTGTGATTCGGTAGGGCCCTTCCCAATTGGGGCCGAGCTTTCCTTGGGTTGGGTCTCTGGCAGCGCCCATGATCTTTCTTAGGACGAGGTCGCCGACCTGGAATTCCCTGTGCCTGACTCGGGCGTTGTAGTGTTTAGCCATGCGATCCTGATACCGGGCTAACCTTTGCTCTGCTGCTGCCCTGGCTTCGTCGATCAAGTCGAGCTGTAGGCGCAAGGCCTCGTTGTTCCGGCCTTCATCATGGGTGTTCACCCTATAGGTTGTGAGTCCCACTTCGGCTGGAATGACTGCCTCGCTTCCATAGGTTAGCCTGAACGGTGTTTCTCCTGTTGGGGCCCTTGCTGTCGTTCTGTATGCCCACAATACGCTTGGCAGCTCCTCGGGCCATATCCCCTTTGCCCCCTCGAGCCGAGTCTTGATAATCTTGAGCAAGGATCGGTTCGTTACCTCCACTTGACCGTTGGCTTGGGGGTGGGCGGGGGAAGAGTAGTGATTCTTTATTCCCAGCTGTGCACAGAATTCCCGGAAGGGACCATTGTCAAATTGTTTGCCGTTGTCGGAGACTAATACCCTGGGTATCCCGAACCTGCATATGATAGACTTCCAGACGAAGCTTCGTATGTTCTTCTCCGTGATGGTTGCCAAGGCCTCAGCTTCCACCCACTTTGTGAAGTAGTCTATGCCTACCACAAGGAACTTGAGTTGTCGTACCGCTGTTGGGAATGGGCCCATGATATCTAGTCCCCACTGAGCGAATGGCCACGGGGCCGTCATGGGGGTCAGTTCCTCGGGGGGTTGTCTGACGATGTTGCTAAATCTCTGGCACTTGTCGCAAGCCTTGACATAAGCTTGCGTGTCTTTTCTCATGGTCGGCCAATAGTATCCTGCGCGGATCAGCTTATGCGCCAGCGACCGCGACCCTGAATGGTTTCCGCATATCCCTTCGTGCACTTCCCTCATGACATAATCAGCTTCTTCGGAACCAAGGCACCTTAGGTATGGGCGAGAGAAGCCCCTTTTGTATAGGACTCCTTCTATCAGGACGAACCTTGATGCTTGGACCTTCAGTCTTCTGGCGGCTTCTCTTCCGTCGGGCAAGACGCCATCTCTCAAGTATGAGGCCAACGGCGTGGTCCAGTTGCTTTCCGAGCCGACTTCCTGCATTTCAATGGAGTCTACTAGTGGTGAAGCCTGCACAAAGTGTAGCACACCGTCAGTGCTGCTCTCCTGCCCTGACGAAGCAGCTTTGGCGAGGCGGTCGGCCGGCTCGTTTTCCTCCCTGGGGACTTGGACTATCCTTGCTCCGAGTTCGTCTACCCTTCTTTTTGCCTGATGGAGGTACCTCTTCATTCTGTCGCCCCTGCACTCGTAGTTCCCGTTGACTTGGTTGACGACTACCTGGGAGTCGCAGGAGACGACTACTCGGACCGCGCCCACTGCTTTGGCAAGCTCCAGTCCGGCTATCAAGGCTTCATACTCTGCCTCATTGTTGGTGATGGGGAATTCTAGCCGGATCATACAATCAATTTGGTCTCCTTCAGGAGAACGGAGCACGACCCCAATGCCACCGGCTCGTCTAGTTGACGACCCATCTGTATGTACACTCCATGCTGGGCTTGCATCTGCCCCCTCGTCCTCTGTGTTGGTGAACTCGGCTATGAAATCAGCTACTGCCTGCCCCTTGAGGGCGGTACGTGGGCTGTAGTGAATGTCAAACTCAGTCAGCTCTATTGCCCATAGGGCCAGACGACCTGCGGCTTCTGGATTGTGCATTGCTCGCCGCAAAGGCTTGTCGGTTAGGACGATGATTGTGTGAGCTTGGAAGTAGGGCTTGAGCTTTCTGGCTGCGGTGACAAGGGCGAAGGCGAGTTTCTCCATGGGTGGGTACCTTCCTTCTGCCCCCTGGAACGCCCGGCTGGCGTAGTATACGGGTTTCTGCACCCCGTCCTCTTCTCTGATCAAGGCCGCGCTGACGGCGGCTAGGGATACGGCCAGGTAGAGGGAGAGTTCTTCCCCGGGCTGTGAAGGACTCAGCAATGGTGGGGAAGAGAGGTAAGCTTTTAACTCTTCGAATGCCTTTTGACACTCGTCCGTCCACTCGAACGCCTTCTTCAATGTTCGAAAGAAGGGAAGGCATTTGTCCGTGGCCCTTGACACAAATCTGTTCAGTGCAGCAACCTTCCCGTTCAGACTCTGAACTTCTTTTACATTCTTCGGAGGGGCCATCTCCATTATTGCCCTGATCTTATCCGGGTTGGCCTCGATGCCTCTCTGAAAGACCATGAAGCCGAGGAATTTCCCGGCGGTGACCCCGAAGGCGCATTTGGAGGGGTTGAGCTTCATATTGTATGAACGGAGGGTTCCGAACGTTTCTTCGAGGTCGCTAAGATGATCCTCCTCTTTCTGGCTTTTTACCAGCATGTCGTCGACGTAGACTTGAACATTCCTCCCTATCTGGTTGGTGAACATTTTGTTCATCAGCCTCTGATATGTGGCACCTGCGTTCTTCAGTCCGAATGGCATCACCTTGTAGCAGAAGAGTCCTTGGCTGGTGACGAATGAGGTTTTCTCCTGGTCTGCCTCATCCATCCGGATCTGGTTATATCCTGAGAAGGCGTCCATGAAACTCAGCAGCTGGTGCCAGGCAGTAGAGTCTACCAGAGTGTCGACTCGAGGGAGGGGGTAGCTGTCTTTTGGGCACGCCTTATTCAGGTCCGTGAAGTCTACACACATCCGCCACTTTCCGCTGGCCTTTTTGACCATTACAACATTAGCCAACCAGTCGGGGTAGTAGACTTCCCGGATGAACCCTGCTTCTCGTAACTTACCAACCTCCTCTGCCACTGCACGATCTCTCTCTGGAGCAAACACTCGCTTCTTTTGTCTGACAGGCCGGAAGGAGGTTGCTACGTTCAGCCTATGTACCATGACTGATGGATCGATCCCCGGCATGTCCTCATGGCTCCAGGCGAATACATCCTGGTTTTCTCTGAGGAAGGTTATGAGTGCCTGGCGTGTCGCCGGACTGTTGAGGGCACCGACCCTGGTGGTTCTCTCAGGCTTGGACTCGTCGAGAATAACCTCTTCGAGTTCCTCCACGGGTTCTGCCCCCGTTCTCTGCTCTATGTTCATTGTCTGTAGCTGGCCGTTCATCTCGACCATTGCGACATAGCATTCTCGTGCGGCCACTTGGTCTCCCCATAGTTCTCCTACCCCGTACTCTGTAGGGAACTTGACCTTTAAGGCGTAGGTCGAGGTGGCGGCCTTCCAGGCGTTGAGGGTTGGTCGCCCTATGATTGCGTTGTATGCTGAGGAGCAGTCGACGACTAGGAAGGTGACGTCCTTAGTGAGCTGCCGAGGGTATTCCCCGACAGTGACGGGCAATGTGATCGAGCCGAGGGGGTATACTCTGGTCCCCCCGAAACCTGTGAGTGGTGCCTTGGTAGGGACCAAGCGTTCTTTGTCAATTCGCATCTGCTGGAACGCGGGATAGTAGAGAATATCTGCGGAGCTCCCGTTGTCAATCAGGACCCGGTAGGTGTTGTAGTCCCCTATCCGGATACTGACGACAAGGGCGTCGTCGTGCGGGTGGTGGAGGTGTTGGGCATCCTCTTCTGTGAATTCCATAGTGGGGTTGCTAGTTCTCGGCTTCTTCTGGACGGAGCTCGCTGCCTGAACATTTTGGACTGCCCTGAGGTAGGACTTCAGAGCCTTCTTTGTAAAACCGGCGACTGGTGTGCCACCCACAATCACCCTTATATCCCCTATGGGTGGTCTGGGACGCTCATTGTCTCGGTGAGGGGGCTGTCCCTGCCGAGGCATTTCGGCCTTTTCCCTGTTGACGAACCTCTGCAGCTTCCCCTGCATAATCAGGGTTTCGATCTGTTGCTTTAAATCGTAGCAGTCAGCGGTATCATGTCCGTGATCCCGGTGGAAGCGGTAATACTTGTCTTTTGGTCGTTTGTCCGGGTCCGATTTCATCTTTCCCGGAAACGTCAAGGACCCGTCGTCTTTGATCTGCATCAAAACCTGATCAACCGGAGCCGTCAATGGGGTATAGCTCGTGAATTTCCCGGCATTGTGCTTCGGGCGCCTGCTGTCTCGGATCTCCCCTGTCCGAGGTGCCTTCCGCCCCTTGTCCTGTCGGGTGTCTTCTTGCCTTTCTCTCTTCTTGGGGGGCTTCTCTTCTCTTGCCAGTAACACATCTTCCGCGTTCATGTACTTCGTTGCCCTGTAAAACACATCTGACATTGTCTTCGGGTCATTCTTGTACAAAGAGAACAGGAATTTACCCTTCCGCAGCCCGTTCGTGAACGCGGCCACTTGTATCCGGTCGTCCGCTTCGTCAATTGTCAACGCTTCTCTATTGAAGCGGGCTATGTAGGATCTCAGCGTTTCATCCTCCCGTTGCTTAATGTTCATCAGGCACGCGGTAGATCTCTTGTGACGGTGTCCTCCGATAAATTGGGAGGCAAATAAAGCGCTTAGCTCCCTGAAGGTGCCGACGGAACCGGGCGTCAGCCTGCCAAACCAGGTCCTTGCAGAGCCTTTCAGCGTTGCGGGGAAGGCCTTGCACATGATTTCGTCTGGCGCGCCGTGCAGGTGCATCAACGTCTTGAAAGTTTCCACGTGGTCCAGCGGATCCTTGGACCCGTCGTAGCTTTCCACTTAGGGCATGCGGAACTTCGGTGGCGTAGGGAACATGATGACATGTGTTGTAAATGGGGAGTCCGTGCGGTGGACGAGGTCGTCGAGGTCGCTGGATACTCGCCCTTTGAGGGCGTTCATCATGAAGTCCATGCGTTCCTTCATCATTCGCATTTCCACGACCATACTAGACTGGGCATGGCCGTCTGCCGGCTGATGGTTTGGCTGTTGCCCTTCAGGCCGGCTCAATGCATGGCTTCCTTCAGGACCTTCATGGTCCCTCTCCTCGGCACTGCTCTCCTCCTGATTCTCTCCTTGGTTGTCACCCGTCGCGTTCCTTCGCAGCAGTTGCTCTTCCAAGTCAGTGTTGAGCTTCGTCAGACGTTCTACCGCGGCCGCCAGAGTCTGGACTTGTCTCTCTAGGGCCGTGGTGCGTTGTTCGTTGCCTTGGTCGTTCATGGTGGTCGTCCTTGAACGCGTGTGTACCATGCAACCCTTAGTCCGGGAAACACGTAACAGGAATTTGTGCGATTTCCCACAGACGGCGCCAACTGATGATGTCAAGAATCAAACCAGTGAGCTGCAAGGTTTGCGCGCGTTCCGGACGGTCCTGCACAAGTAGGAAGAACCTCAAAGGGAAGTACCGGTGTGGTACCGGCCGACGACCCTCCGATGGTTAAGTTAGTATTTTACACAACTCCAGAGTGCTAGAGTCGGGTCTTAGTATATGTACCTCGATTTTTTGGAGGATGTGGCGGTATTTATAGTAGTGGTCATGGCCTTTGGGCAAGGCGTGCTGGAGAAGATATCGTTGTACCGAAATTGCCCTCGAGTAGCGTGGGACGCAAGACTCTTCTGGGGTAGCCAAGCGTGTTGGACACGATTCCCTTCTTGGGGGTGGGAGTCGTGCTTCGCAAGATATCTGGCTAAGCAGCGTACGCGACAAGATTCACTCTTTCCAGTGAAGCGCACGTGGCAAGACTGGTCTCCGTGCCTGATACCAACACCCGTCTGCCTTCTCCCGTCGCCCCCCTAGGATTGGGGTCGTCGAGCTCTGACGTCCGTCGGGTATTTCAGCCGTCACGGATCTAATCGTCGGTGAGTGTGGCCTGCTGTCGTCTGGTGGGAGATTTTATCCCTATCAATGTTCATTTTGGAGGCCCAGCAGTAGGAAGAAGCCCACCAATATGGGCAAGAAGAGAGATGCAGATTGTGCATTAGACCGACTCTAGGCTAAAGAAGAATGTAGAAGTTTGACAATAATATTGTTGATGTTCATTTTGGAGGCCCAGCAGCAGGAAGAAGCCCAACAATATGGGCAAGAAAAGAGTTAGTGGATTGATAGGAAAAAAAACCATTAAGCCCGAATGACAGGAATAATGGATTATAGGCCCATAAAATAAATAAATGGGTCTTGAGAAAAGCAAATGGGCTTAAAAGAGCCCGGAGAGAGAGAGAGAGAGATAGTAAACCCATGGACATTATGTGGTGTAGAAAAACAAGAATGGACCATAGTAGGCCCGAAATAATAAAGTAAGAAAGTAAGGGGTTGATGGAAAGCCCATAAGCCCCAAGAGTTAAGGATAAAGTAATTGGGTCGAGGAAGTCCAAAAGAGTTAGTAAAAGCCCATGGGAATGCAGAATTAGGAAATGGGCCGAGGACGCCCAAGAAAAAAAAATGGGCCAAGAATGCTTAGGGAAAAAGAAATTGGACAAAAGAGCCTACAAGCAATGTAATGGGCCAAGGAAGCCCAAAAGTAGCATGAGTATAAGTCCAATGACTAAATTGAGACATTGTAACCAATTGAGAAAAGAATACACAGCAACTCCAAAAGAAGCCCAGCAGACATGAGTCAAATAACACCACAGCAAGAACAGTAAAGTGGTATGGCAGAAACGGTGGCAAGAATATGGAAGGGGCAAAGAATGGGCTAAAAGAGGGGAAGACCCTCAAGGCCCAGCCCTTGAAAAGAGCAAGCCAATAAAAAATGAAAAATTAGAAAATAGGTCACGCCATAAGAAGCCAAGGATGAACGGCTGAACGCACAGACAAGCCTCTAGACCATGGCAAACGCATGAGTAGTGAACAAGCTTTTGGCATAAACGGGAAGTGGAGCACGCGCAAAGCCTAAGCACTACCAACCTATACCCAGCCAATGCAGGAATGGTGGTCATGGGTCAGAGGTAAGAGAGGATATGGTCTAGCGGTGGGGAGAAGAAAAAGCCTATTCTGGGGTTCTCGCTCAAATTCTTTTGAGGGAAATTCCTGCTGGGATGACATACCACCCAAAAGAAGGAGGATGAGCTGGAATCACTAGGTGCATGCCATAAGGAGTAGCGATAGAGAATGTCCACACTATGGTGGATGAGAATGCCACAATGAGCAAGCAAACAAAATAGTCTTCTTTGTCTGGTAATGGGGAGTGGCATAGCTAGCACAGGTGAGTGGTGGTGGCTGGATAGCTGACAAACTAGTGGGTGGTCGGGAGGAACACCCCAAACTAGACAAAAGTAATTAAAGGCTAAAATGGTAAAAACTAGTCATGGCAGGCAGTATATAAAGGGTTCGTGCTATGAACAAAAATCATCATTGCAACAGTAATAATCACTACAAAAGTAATCTCCATCACACCACACGAGTAAACACTAAGAAAGAAAGAAAACAAGGGGAAGAAATTGAAATAACAAACAGAGGAAAAGAAACATAGAATTAGGAAGAGAGTGAAAGAGTGTGTAGAATGGCAAGCATGCATCAATAAGCTTTTTTTCCTTCTCTCCCCCTAAAAGCCTACTCTCTGTTGAAAATAAAGAACTTGTTTGGGCACAAGCCATTTAGGCCCATTCCCTCAAAATGTGTAATTTCTGCAGCAAGACCCCCTTGCGAGGTTACCCACATTAAGGAAGTAGTTTCCCTCTAGGGGTGAGCAAATGAATACCGGAGCCGACCCAACCGACCGGCGCTGATGACACCGTCCCGACACCAGTGCCAACCTAATGAGCCGATGCTGGCATTTGGAGGGCAAAGCCCGTTCCGATGCTGGTGCGGTGCAGTCACCAGATCAAAGAAGGCGAAACCGATCTACATCGCTACCGAACTGATACCAGACCCAGTATTTGTTTCTCCCCACAGTTTGGATACGGCGTCATTCACAGGTTCTGATTTATTTATTTATTTATTTTTAATGAAATGATGTCGTATGGGTGTTTTTAGAAAAAAACAAAAACAAAAAAAAACAAAAAAAAAAAAACAAAAGCAAAACGGTGTGTTTTATGCTAGGTTTTTAGATTCTCAAGGTCATATAAATTCATTCTTTTGTCTCGATATCCTTAACTCTCTCTCTCTCTCTCTCTCTCTCTCTCTCTCTCGCCTGACGCAGCGACGTTCGCCTTAGCTCTCGTCGTCGCTCACTAGTCACGACAAACCAACGATAAGCATGAATGATTCTTAATCTCATGTACTTTGTACTTTTTTGGGGTTGTAAAATACAGTACAATGGGTTTTAGGCTTGTGAGAGAAGTGAAGTTTATGATTTTGATTTATTGGTGAGAGCTTGTGTTTTTGTCTATATTTGTCTTTGTGTTTGCGAGTGATTGAGAGTGTTTTGTATTTGGTGAGGTTCTGAGTGTCGTGTGTACTTTGCATCATAGGTATAAAATAAAAGACTTTGTGTTTGTGTTTGACTTTAGTCCCACTTAGGCACTTACTTTAATATGTCTTTGTATTTTTGAGTGTCGTATGTATTTGTCTTTGTGTTTGCGAGTAATTTAATGTCTTTGGATCATTACTATTTGGGTGAACAGATTTTTTTATGTGAACAGATTTGTTGAATAGTTTTTTTTAATGTGAACAAATTTTTTTATGTGAATAGATTTGTTGAACAGATTTTTTTTTATGTGAACAAACTTTTTTTTTTAATGTTTCAAATCAAATTGACCAAACCGATTAAACCGAGCTGATCAAACCGCACCACTATAGGTCTAAAAACCAACCTTAATCAGTATGCATCTGTTTTAATTATTACAAAACTGATCCCCGTCAGTTCGGTAACAAATTTGAAAAAATACCGAGTCGACCGAACCGTGCACACCCCTAGTTCCCTCCTTGGCCTTAGTCTCGTGACAAAACGCGGCAAACTAATCTTTTTTTCTTTGATTTTATCAATTATTGCTATTGTTTCTTCTCTTGTCTTTATTATTGCACTTATAATGTGTTCTTTTCCCTCACTTTAATTAAAGGTCTCTTACCTGTTTTGCCTAACAATACTATTTTCCTTTTATCATTGTTTTATTGCATTTATCTGCCATAACTTTTCTGTAGCAACTTCGCTTGCCATGGGCATGTGACTAAAACTTTGGCAAACAAGGCATAGTTTGTGCACAAGTCGGACCACAGTGAGTTGCAATTAGACCAGTCTCGACTCTTTTATCTAGAACACTTGGGTCCAGTACAGCAGGAGGTGGTCCGACCCAAAAATCACAGAAGGCCCACCACAAATATATCAAAGGGAGAGAGAATCAAGTTATTTTTTGTCTACGAAATTCTGTTAAGAGAAAAGGCAAATGTCAATGTGGTCCAAGGATGTTGAGTACTTCTAATTAGTTATTTAGAACATTGCTAGCTTTAGCTCTTTCAAGTCTAGTTGTTTTAATTGGGGTTGTTCAGTAATTAAAATGTTGAACATTTCAAAATATCTTGTGGTCAATTTTGATTTTAGCTTTGATTTTATTGTTTTTAAAAGACATGCATGGCCTTTGAGTTCTCTTTGGAAAAATTGCAACTTTATGCAATTTAGCATTGAAAAAATGGATTCAAATGACCACACTAGATTAAGTCTTCCATATAAAAAATAAAAATAAAAAATAACTCACACCTCCACACTTTGATTATGTTATCCAGGTTCCATCCAAAAAAAATAAAAAACGTTTTCCAAGTAATAATGCGCCAGCCATCAAAGTCATTTGTTAATTCTTTGTCCTCTTCAGAGCCGGAGTTATTGCTTCAAATATCTGGGGGCAAAATTCAAGAGTAAAGATGTTTCAAATATCTTAGGGGAAAAAGAAGAAGCCAATTTTATTGATTTAGTAACCAAGTGAGTTAGGAATGCCTAAATATTTGGATATACACACGGTTAGTTTCTTTAAAACCTTCTCTTCCCCCTTGTGTATATGTTAAAATACTTAGTATTTAAAATAAAATGCCTAAATATAATGACTCGGAATTCTATCAAACTACTTGGAAATGTGGATGAATTTTGTGAAGAAACAAACGTGGTGTGTGTATGCCAAAGAAAAAGGAAAATCTATGGTCAAAACAGAAAATGGAGTGAAATAGAAGCAAGGGCCAATATTAGATAAACCTAACATCAAAATTCTTCTCCTCGTATCAAGAGTCATACCCAACTCACATTGTAAAAACCTACATGTTTCTCCATCACTGTGTAGGCAAGCATATTAATTAATTATGTTTCCATATTCTTCCTAAACATTTTAAGTTGGTTACCGGCTTACATTTCTGACATGATCTCTTCCCCCCCTTCTTTTACCCTATTTTGCTTGTGTTCCTCTCTTTCTTTCCTAGCTTCTACCTCTGACCTCGTCTATCTTTGACTTTCCATTTTCAGTTAATTTTATTTGCCCACTTTTTTTGAGAAGCTTTAAATTCTATTTTTTTTTTTTTTTATTGAAACAATCAGCTTGAATTATATTTGGAATGTATGGTGGATATGTGTATTGCATGTTTAACAAGACTGAGTTACAAAGTTACCTTTATGACAAATATGAAAATAGTTAATTTTTCTAGAGGCCTCTGCAATCAAGGCTGATTTTATTTTCCCAAGGATTTATATATAATTGATTTAACTACCACCCCTTTACAACAACAATCTTATTGAAAACACACAAATGCCATGGTGACAAATTTTTTATTGGTTTTCTTAAGCTAAAGTTTCAAGCTGTTTGGTTTTCGGAAGATTTTAATTTCGTTGGATTCATCAGTAAAACATGTGACTAATTATCTCCTAGTCGCATTTGTGTGAAGGTTTACTCATGGTTTTAAAAAATCGGTACGGTGAAAGAACCGAAAAATGAGCTAATTACCGGTTTTATAGTCGGACTGGGTCCGACCGATGGTCGAACCAATAACATCATAAATAATTTAATTATTATTTATTTAAATTATATAAATAATTAATAATTTTTTGATATACTAAAACTAACAAACCAATAGTAATAAATATGTTTCCTTTAAAAAAGGGTTCTAATATATAAGTATATAACATCTTTTTAAAGAATTTAACATAATAACATTACAAAAAAATCATCCTTAACATAATAAAATTTCAACAAAACTAAATAAATAAGTTCATTAGTCGTTACATTTACATCCAAATGGCAAATTACAAATAAGTTCATTACATAAAAATAGCAAACAAGTTTTAAAGTTTCAAACAAACAACTACTAAGTTTTAAGAACCAAGCCTCATTTGTTATGAAGAAAATTGAAATCAATATCATCATGTGAACCAAATGTTCCACCACTAGGATCATTATCACCAAGTAATCAAACTCAAAAGAAAAGAATATTAATTATTACTTGATGAAGCCAAGAGAAATTAAAAAAAAAAAAAAAAACCGAGAAAATCAAAATCAAAATGACAAAATCAAGTAATCAATTAATCATAACAAAAGAAAAGAATATTACCCGACACCAAGAAGCAGAGAGCAGAGAGGGCGAGGGCGAGACTGTGAGAGTGAAGGATAAAAGAAAAAAGAAAAAACAGAACATTTCAGTACTTCACAGCTTTAGACGCCGAGAGGATGAGAAGGGGAAATTTTTTTTTTCAAAGGCGTGAGGGTGAGGGATATTAATGATTGATTGATTTCAGAGAGAGTTGAGTGAGGCAGAGAGCTTGAGAGAGGCATGAGATGAGTCAGGCGTAAGAGATGAGAGTGTTTAGGAGAGGCGTGCGTGAGTCTTTAAGGTTATTTTTAGAAAAAAGGCCCAAAACAACGTAGTTTTAGGTGGGAAATGGACAAAAAGTTATAACAAGTTAGTAATCGGTTTGACCATGTCGGTTCCCGATTCTCCTGTTGAACTAGCCAGTTTTCAAATTTTTTCGGTTTTAAAGCAATTTTCGGTTTTTAGCCATAACCGGACCAGATTGAAGACTAGTTTTGGGTTGAATCAGCTGGTCCGGTCCGATTTTTAAAACCATGGTTTTAATTTTATCTAGGGAATCATCACATATTATACTAGTCCATGTACTTTGCAGTATACTCTTGCTGGTTATTCAGCTTACTTTTTCTAATATATCATAATTCATACTTTTGTTGAGAGTAGTTGGAGTTTTTTTTTCGAGATATGTCAAATTAGTCCAATCTCTAGTCTGAAAATTGTTTTTTAAAAATATTTAGCAACTTAAAAGAAAAGAAAGAAAGAAAGAAAAAAGTTGAAGAAATAGAACTATAAAATGGGGAAGAGACTGTTGGGGGTGAAAAGTAAAATACGTTTACGGATACAATAAATTTAGTGATGCAGAAAATGTTAAATTATTGAGGTGACATGTTACAATTAGTAAACAATAAAAACTTTATTAGTGGTGTCATGTAAAAATGACATTACATTTACATCAATCATAACTTACTATTTTAATAAATTGTTAGTAATTAATGATTGTGAACTCTGTTATATATCTGTTGCTCTTCTAGGGATGGCAAGTGTAATACAACAACCGTAAACTATTTTACAACATTTTTACAAATTATTGATATAACAAATTATTATTAGTTCTAAGATGAGTTCACCACTAACATCACATTTATATTTATCAATGATTATTTGAAAATTACTAAAGTCACATCAGCAGTTTGTAAAATGTAGTTTGTGTCTGTAACATTACTCGAGATGGCAAATAGATGATTAGTTTGGGATTTGATAGTTTTAATGCCAAGGAATGTCATTCTATTATTGTGCTCTTCCTAATTGCTCCTATGTATCGGTGCTCGTGAGGTGTGGAGGGTAAGGGCCGAGGTTCAAGTCTCCAAAAAGGAGCTCTACATACATATACACTTAGATTAGGTTAGAGTAGAGTTTAGTTTTTATCTTGTATAAAAAAAACATTAAAAAAAAAAAAACAAGCATTGAGAGCTCTTTATCATCTTTATTTATTATACATGTATATATATATATATATATATATATATATATATATGCTAGAATAATTCAATCCCACGCATAAAGTTACTTCTCATTCCACATTTTTGTTTCTCTGAAACTATCTACAATTTAATATATATAGACACACACACTAAGTATTATTCTCCTCCCTTCCAAAATGACCATCTAAACTCACAAAGATGCTGCCAAGTGAAATGCACCTTGAAAGTTTGTGGAATATTTCATTCGCATTGCTGAATATTATCCTTGTTTATTATTATTGAAATTCCTGGGCACATTTAATTTCCCCTACAAAAAGGAAATAACCATTTATAACACAATAAGAATATATAAATATCAAGATATATTTATGGCACATGCAAAGAATCAAGAGCATGAAAACAGTGTTAAGATATGTGGGGTCCATTTCTTGATTAGTCAAAGGTCAACTAATTGGATAATCTGAGCAACCTGATTCTTCATTCTTTTGGACAAAAAGAGAGAACTAAATCAAAGGTTGTTTACCATTTGATTGGTTTCAACCAATTAGCCCTCTGTTTATGTTCACAATGTATTATGTCACACAGATATACCCCTACATATATATTCCTCACTGCCAATGCTATTAGAAAATTCAATAATTCTAGGATAACAACAAATTTTTGCAAAATATTTATAATTGTCACGATGATAAGTTGCTAATAATAAGTGTAAAAATAGTATTAATGGTGAGTCAAATTATATAAAAAAGAAAGTGTAACTCAATAATTGCAAGAAATGTTATGAAAAATTGTTGTGCTTGTCACCTTACTCTAAGATTGTTGAGAGAGAGAGAGAGAGAGAGAGAGAGAGAAATATCAGACAAAGAGGCAATCATGGCCATCTATCTGCTGTGTAAACATCATTTCTGGACCCTTCATAATTCTACTCTTGACTGCTCAAAAGAATGTTATAAACGTGAATGCTAACCATCATCTGATCAAGGTACTTTAAGGGCAGAAGATTTACAAGCTGGGCCCACATAGTGGTGGGTCTACAATATTATTTATGTGTAAACTTGAACCGTGTGAGTGGGATGTACTTCAGATTTAACCCCACCCCCCCCCCAGAATTAACATAAAAGGCCAAAAGGAGACAGGAAAATATATTCATACTATAGTACACCCAGAATTAGTATTGTTTCTTATTGTTATTCTCATGGTAAAATATTTGGTGCTTCAACCGGAAGTTTCGTAAATTTTTTTATTATTATATGATTTTATATAATTCTAATTAGAAGGGGTGGTGGTGGTCCATCAAGTATACTGCTCATTTGCCTTGCTTATCAAGCAACCTTCTAATATCTCTCTCTTTCTCTCTCTCTCTCTGCAACATTCATGGCAAAAGCATAATCATCAGCACTCCAGCTCCAAACCCATGTGAGTTCCTATCATCCTTTCTTTTTCTCTTCTATTTCCATTTTTCTCAACCTCTCTCTCTTTTCCTATCCTTCTAACATCCCCATGAAGAATTTTATTTTTTTTGGCCTATATTGTACTCTTAAGTCCTAACTATAATCTGTTATGTAAAATTATGAAACTGAAAACCCTCGGTTTCGTGTTTATTACTCAAAAGTTTTACTGTCTGTGTGATGTAAATTACTAAGTCTTCTCTTTTTTTTTTTCCTTTTTTCTTTTTTTAACACAGTTTAAGTTATATTAACTTTGTCGATTTCACCATTTTACCATGAAAATGGTAACCAATGCTTATCTATAATGTTTTTGTTTTTGTTTTTTTTTTTTTTTTTTTTTTTTGCTTCTTCCTATACTATATGTTATTATTATTATAATTTCAATAAATATAAGTAAAAATTCAGATGGGTTGCTCTAGCTTTTGAATGTTTGGCTTAGAAAACAGCTGTGAAGGCAGTTTCTTGCCTTTTGCTTTTGTAGTCAAGGCTCAAACAAAGGTGAAGGAGAGCCCCCTTGAGCTTTAGAAAAACAAATACCAACCAGGTTTTCTTTCTATCCTGTTCTCTTCCTTTCTCTTTCTCTCTATTCTTTCTTTGTTTCTTTCTCTCTCTCTCTCTCTCTCTTTCATAAACCGCCTACATGCGCTTCTTAATTTGGCAAAGGCTTAAAGTTGGTATGTAGGTTTGAGGGCACCTTTTCCTTTTTTTCCTCTCTTACACAGAAACACACACAAAGACAGACACTTGCTTCAGTTAAAGTAGCTAGAGAGGGAATACCGGTGTTTTTCATGGTTAAAGCAGGTTTATAGTTCAATCCCACTGTGACAGTTTCCTTTTTTCCTCTTCTTCTTCTTCTTCTTCTTCTTCTTCTCTTTACAAGTTTTTCCCTGGGGAATATTTGTATTTCCTATCCTGGGCATATATTTTCTCATCTGATTTCCTGAATTTTTTTATTCTGACTGAATTGGTTGATTGGTGTATTCTAAGAACATGTAATCAATCAGTTCTTTTTTTTGTTACTATTTATATCCAACACTTCTTTTTTTGGGGGGTGGGGTGTTCATTTCTCACTTGTTTTCTGATTGAACCAGACTTTGGTTGAGCTTGTTCTTGTTTTGTTTGATATATATATATATATATATATATATATACACCTTTTGTAACAACAGTCCAAGTTCATATTTTAGAAAACTGTTGAAGAATTAGAATACCCAGAAATTTTATTTCTTTGTACTCTTTCCCTTTACTTCTGAAGCATCAGATCTCAATCAAAGTTATGGTTTTTATCAATATAGAGAGCAAAGCTGGGATATGAGATTTCAAGTCAAGGGAAAAAAGATAGCTGCTATATATTCAGTACGTGAAAAGAGCAATGAATAAAAGTAGTTTGGGCTCCATCAGCAGCTCTGATCTCATCGATGCCAAGCTTGAAGAGCATCAAATGTGTGGATCCAAGCACTGTCCCGGTTGTGGACACAAGCTTGAGGGAAAGCCGGTACGGAAAATCTCATAATATTCTTGGCTTCAAACATAAAGATTTTTTTTTTTTTTTTTAAACATATGAGAAATCACAAAAGAAAGAAATATGCTTGCTGTTTTGTTATAATACTAATATTATTCTCACAATCATTTCTTTTCATATAAAAACAAATCAAAATTTAATTAAAGGGACCCTCTTTTTCTTTTTTCTCTCTCTCTTTTGCTTTGATTTTTTACTTGAGTTTGAATTGAGTTTACAGGATTGGTTAGGTCTACCTGCAGGAGTGAAATTTGATCCTACAGATCAAGAATTGATCGAACACCTTGAAGCAAAGGTAGAGGCCAAAGACATGAAATCTCACCCTTTGATAGATGAGTTTATCCCTACTATTGAAGGAGAAGATGGGATTTGCTATACCCATCCAGAAAAACTTCCAGGTCAGAAACTGGAATATTATCTATCTGTTTGCGCTGGATATGTTAACACTAGCATTATTTAATATTGTTAGGTTTTACTAAAACATTAGGTCTCAGACCAAGTGAAACTTCATGCATTGGGTATGTTATTAGTACACCATGCTAGCTGTTCCTAATTTGTTACGACTTTGAAGAACCCCACTTGTCTGCAAGTTTGTTACACCTAAGTCAACCTAACTTTGATTTTTGCTGATGCTTCATTCACATTAATTCCAGGAGTCACAAGAGATGGTTTGAGCAGGCATTTCTTCCATAGACCATCGAAAGCTTACACAACTGGGACAAGAAAGAGAAGAAAAATTCAAACCGAATGTGACTTGCAAGGAGGTGAAACAAGGTGGCACAAGACTGGCAAAACTAGGCCTGTAATGGTGAATGGCAAGCAAAAAGGGTGCAAGAAAATACTAGTCCTTTATACAAATTTTGGCAAAAACAGAAAACCCGAAAAGACCAACTGGGTCATGCATCAATACCACCTTGGTCAACATGAAGAAGAGAAAGAAGGGGAGCTTGTGGTTTCAAAGATATTCTATCAGACACAGCCAAGACAATGCAATTGGTCTGATAGGAGTGCAACCACTGGCGAAGGAAACAGTGACCCCAATAGCAGGAGAGATAGTGGTAGTGGAAGTTGTTCTTCCAAGGAAGTAGTTCCTCATAGAGATGAAATGTCTGCAGCTGGGGTTGCTCCAATATCAGGTTACAGTGCCATTGACATTCAACAGTTAAAATCTGACCATTTTAGCTTTGCCCCACTCAGGAAAAGCTTTGATGAGGTACATTTATTTGTTAATTAATTCATTCAATGTTTTTTTCCAACATCTAAAATTTCCATGCATCTTCTTTATCAATCAAACACTAATCAATGATAAACATATATAATATATGGGTGTTGAAGTTAGCATATTGCTTGAAATTTGTCTTTTTCGGCTAAATAAAATTTAGATGAATTAAATCACATCACTATTAGCATGTTGAATTGTTGATCTTCAGCATCTAGAAGTAATTAGATTTTGACATCAAACTAGTCATATACTTCTCAAATATTTTTTTTTTTTAATTTTTTTTAAAGAACTCAAAAAGTTTTAGGGTTGCTTTTCTCGTACCCATTGCTTGCATATGCAGCATGAAAACTCTATGGACCTCTCTTGATTAGCATTGTCAGCTAACTAAAGCTTGTTTACCCACCAAAAGGGCTACATTAAATTGAAATAAATGCCTAAGCTGACAAATAGAAAAACAATAAAGAGAGAAAAGAGAACTAAAGCGAAATGAAGGGAAGCTGAAAATGGACTAGCTAGCAAACTGCTTCATAAGGGTGTTGTCTGTTGCAGGTAGGGATAGCAGAGGCTTCAACAGCAAGGGAAGCACCGGCATCAGGCACGTGCGAAGAGTTGCGAGATCATCAGAGGCCACATCCTATGGCCCATGAGCACCATCACCAACAGCAACAACATCACCATGCACACCATCAACTTGCAACTACAGCCTTCCACATCAGCAGACCTTCACATCCCATTTCAACCATCATTTCACCACCTCCACTCCATCACACCTCTATTATTCTCGATCAAGACCCGTACCATGTCCCCAGAATAATGCTCCAAAATGAGAATTTCCAGGTAATCAAGCTATTGTCTGAATTAAATTTAATTAATAAATAAATAAAAATCATATTCAGGTCACAAAGGTCCAACTTTTACTGGTAGATGTGTTTCCTAAATATGTACTTCATTAGTCGGTGTAGTTTTCTCCTTTGTTTGCTAATACTGTTTTCTAGTACTAAAGTGAGGTATATAAGACAAAAGAAAATGTAAAAAAAGTGAGGGAGCCGCAAGAGTCGAAAACTAAGACCGAGTTACACCGGTAAAGACTAATGATACAATTTATTTGAATGTGCATAAACTAAAAGTTGCAATTTGGTAATATTTCTGAGTTTTTAACCGAAATCCAGTTGAGTCTGAGTCGTGGTTTTCATGTGGCAGACTCTGTAAGTCAAGCTGCTTTTGATGTTTTCTAAATTACAAACATGAAATTGTCTTTATACTTTTAAATCCTTGTTGAAGACATGATGATTAAGATGTGTTTTTCTTTTGTTCTTTGTCCTTGTCTTTTGAATGCATAAATACAGCAGCAACAACAACAGCAGCAGCAGCAGCAGCAACAGCATCATAAACTTGGAGGAAGGTCTGCATCAGGTTTAGAGGAACTCATAATGGGTTGCACTTCAACTAATATCAAAGAAGTGAGTATGAGCTTTTTGACCCTGAAATCTATAAGCCCTTTTTTTCTTTCTTCATAATTGCAACTAGGGAGAGAACAAAGAAAAGGTAAATAAGGATTAGAAAGGACAAAAAGAAAGATAAATAAAGTCCTTTATTGATATAATTTAAATTAAAGAGAGAAACCAGAAGAACCTTCTTTTTTTTTTTTTTTTCTTCCTTTACACTTTATCTCCTTTCCACACCCCCCCCCCCCCCCCCCCTAATGCTAGAGATGCAAGCACCTAACCTAGCTTATCAAGACTCTATAGACAATCTTTTCTACCTAAATGCATGGAAAGAGCGAGTTATGTTGAAGAATTTCAAGGGAAAATTAAAAGCAAGAACTGAAGCTGCTTTTGTACACTCTTTTTGCTTCTTTTGTACTTATTTTATTTTTAACAGCTAGATATAACCGTTTTTTTTTCCCCCCTTTTTCATTTTCTGGGTTGATCTGTTTGTTATCAGATCAAAAAAATAGGAAACCTAAGAATATAGTAATAAGAAAATGTGAAACCAGAAGAGACTAAAGAACCTCTCCTTATTCTTCTTTTGAAAAACTTAAACTACAAACTACTTTTCCTAGGGCTTTTTCTTTTCAACAATTTGCCTGTTAACATGCTATTCAAATGATAATAAATAGCACTAAAAGGGTCATAATTAGGTATATAATTTAAGGAATTGTCTTTCTTTTTCCCACTTTTGAAAGGAGAGGAATGATAGTGACTTGTATCTTTTGTGATGTGTGGCCTTATAAGAAAGACACAACACCAGACATTTTGATTGCTAGGGAAAAGGATTAAAGAGGCAGCTTCTTGTTGTTTCTTAAGTAGACTGTATATATATTGTATTCTATTCCATCTCTAATGCTAATCTTCACATGCCTGGCTTGCATTTAATTTGTTGCAGGAATCATCCATCACAAATCCTCAAGAGGCAGAATGGTTGAAGTATTCTTCATTCTGGCCTGACCCTGACAACCCGGATCATCATGGGTAGGAGCAAAATATAATAGAGAATAAAAAACAACCTTACAGACAACATCATTATTGTCATCATTAGTATTTGAAACCTTCCTCAAGTTCTTTTCAACATGAGGCCATGAAACCATCTATAGTCGGCACTTTTTCTTTTCTTTTTACTGGGGGAGCCTGGCTAAGCTTTGATGGCTCTCAACCGAACTAACTGTGCAACAGTCCATGTTGGAAAGAAAGAGAGAATGAAGAAAAGGAAAAAGAAAGAAAGAAAAAACAAAGAAAAAGAAAAGAAACCAAGAAAGGCTGCAATCTATTCTGACAAATAGAAGAAGAACCAAAGACCCAAAGCAAATCCATCGTGCATGAAAATCATCACCATTATGATTACAATATCATCTTTATGGTTATTCTTATTATTTTATTATTTTAAGATGTTTGTATAATTTCTCTTTCTTGTTCTTTACAAAGAAAATACCAAAGAGTTTGTGCAAATTGCAACAAATACTTTGTTAATTGTGCTGTGATTAATCACTTTGTTAGTAAAATATGAATATATAGGGCTTCATATGATTTCCCTTTATAGAAATGAAGATGCCCTAAGGAATTGTTTAATTTATCTCATTGATGCTTCACTTTTCCACATCTTTTCATAATTTGGGAAATTTTCAATGAGACGTATTGGTTCTTCTCACTCTTTTCAAATTATAGGTATATATATGTGTCATGGATTTTAGAAGTCCATAGCCTTTGCAAAATTCAGGTATTATATAGCTGGTCTAATTAACAGATCAAATCAACTGGGTTGGTCATAGCTTATTGACATCCATCTCTTTTTTTCTTTTTTCTTTTTTTTTTTTCCTTAATAAAAATCACATACATAAAGAAACTTATTTTAATTTCCTAAAGAAGAGTTTGTTTTCCGGTGGAAAAGAATATACGCCTAATCATACGCCTTTATGTTGTTCTAGAGTTCAATTAGGTCTTGTTACTGGATTCTAGGTTATGTTTACCTGAATTTATACGTAATCTACCAGAAGATAGAGTAAAATTTAAAGTAAGTTTTTGTTGAAATTATCAAATATATATTGGAACTTGAGTTATTCTACTACATTTAAATTGAAATGTTTCATCTCATCCTCAAACTTGAGACTCGTTTTGTAATCATGAATATACTCTGATGGTATATGGCATAATTATTATATTACCATGTTACATTTTATGCATTATTCAGAGTACACATAATGCTAAATACCAATTATCCTAGTGGAAACTAACTGAACTGCTTTCCTCTCCCAGATAAGACCTTCGTGGGAGCTTTTATTGGTACCAGTGTCTGCTTAATAAAAAGTATGGTAAAAGGAAATTTTTAGGTCCTCTTGATTTTTTAATATATACCCTTGTGTTTGATAATTTTGTCTAACCAGTGCCACTCCATTATTTAAAGTGAAAAATTGGTACAGTACTGCTACATAAATGGAATGAACTTCCTTAATTATTTTGATTAAACTATCATATCATGCTTGAAGATTTTTTTTTTTTTAAGTGGCTGTCATTCTATTAAAAGGCGTATAATCAGTTCTTTGGGTCTACTATCAGAAAGGAGGAAATGAAGTTAAAATTTCTTATTGGAAGTATGGAATCTTTACATGATAGCAACAGAAGTCACATTTTAAGTCGGTCTTTGTTTTTTGTTATTTGAGTAATGACTTCTTTATTGCTTTATTCTATTCTAGATTCGAGCTTTTTACCTGCAGTATTATAGAGTAAGATGTGCTTATCCCATGAGAGAGAGAGAGAGAGAGAGAGAGAGAGAGAGAGAGAGAGAGAGTGTGTGTGTGTGTGTAACGTGCATGCTATCTTTTCTTTCATGGGACGTGCATGAAAAAAGTTAAAATCAACATTGGAGGCAAGGCAGCTTCATCGTAGTTTCTGAAAGGAATAAAGAATGAGAGGACAAGAATAAACTTTACGTTTTGAAATGACAATTAAGCATCTCCAGCCCTGATTGAAATTAAATTGTCCTACTCCTATCATCAAAATATTTTTACTGACCATGACCATAAGCAGAGAATGTAAAGGGGGTAATATGAGTCATTTTATAAGGTGTGGGAGAATCCAAACACAGTGGTATACACTGATGCTTTCATTTGGGATAATATTTTGGTAAATAAACAAGAAAAATAAAGGAAGATCCTACAAGGGATGGTGCAGGGAAAATAGGAGTGAGTGTGTCTGTGTTTCTTTCCACATGCAATAGAAAAATAAAGGAATGACATGTCTAGCTCAACATAAAAAGGTGATATTCATTTCTCTCACTTTATGGAAGATTTTGAAAGGGGGAAGAGTACCCATTAATTAGACCATATAGCTAGGTAGAGTATAAGGTTTTTCTCCTGGTGTGCTGATTTTGGTCCCATAAAGAAGTTGCAGGAAGAATTGTTGTAGTGCAAGGAGGAATATCACAACATGGCCATACCCGACTTTTTGGGATTCTTCCACAAGCTTGCTTTTCAAATACAAAGCTCACACCTTTCACTGCTTGTTGCAAATTAGAAGCTTATATTTATATATAAATATATATGGGCTGGGAAGAGGTGTCTTGATCATGAAATGCTAGACTAGTGCACTTCAGGACTCGTAACTAGCTTCTTTGGGTATGTCTTAATCACCTACAGTAAGGAGTGGCTAGTTGTGTCTTTCTTGCAGAACTGTGGAAGAACTGAATTCATATTTTTAATATGTGTATGTATATATATATATATATGGTGGCATGGCCCATTAATTGTAATTAGTCAATTGTACAAATCACACGGTAGCTAGCGCCTAGCAGCAGAGGAGTTAGCATGCACATTCCTGAAGAAGTGGTTGGAAGTTAGGATGGTTTGTTGAGCATACTCTGCATGAGTAGAGATATCGGCAACTTGGATTTTATATTAGTGATATACGAATTAATTAATCACCACAGCAAAACGATTGGTTTATATTAAGGAATTATTCTACGTACCTAATCCGACTCTCTAATCTATATATATAATAATAGGTGAAGCAAAAAGAAACTCAAATTGAATTTTAGATTAGAGTTTCAATTTTATGCCATATATCTAGATTTGGATTCTCAATTTTGCGTCACTTGTCTTAACCAAAACTCATAAAAAAAATCTAATTAGATTATAAATTGGACTTCAATTTTATGTCACGGATCTTATCTAAATTTTCTAATTTTTGTGCCCAAATAAATGATGCATTAGCATTTAACACGGAAGCCAAGAAAACTACAATGATAATGCTCATTGGCCTAAGTAAGAACATCTCATCTGTCCACTACCATAACCAAAAAGTCCAAGGAGAAAGACTATAAAAGTAACACATCATCTCCTTCTAATGCCATGTAGTCATCCTATGTCTTCTCCTTCTCTCTCAACCTCTACCAACTAGATCCACACACTACCATCTCCTTCTCCTTTCAGATTTCTAAGAGTAAGGCTGGGTTCAAACACAATATTCAATCCCACTCTTCCTTGCTTCACACTCTTATACATTACCGCTTCATTGGCGCCTTCAAAAAGATTCCAAGCTCAATGTGAAAACTAAATTTACCAAAATAAACATCTTATCATCATAATTGTTAATATTTCCGTGCGTAAGCACGAACTATACTTGCTAGTTCAATTAATATCACAAGGGAATTTTCTTTGAGAAAGCTACTGCAATATCAGAAGGAATTGGCGATTGTTCCCTTTGAGCCGGAAGGAATATCATTTTATTTTTAATGTACGAAATAATGGGCCAATTGGTACCCCACAAATGCGGTTAAAATTGCATGCTATGCAGATGTTGGAAACAAAGTCTTAATAATATATACTCTCCTTTCCTACCAAAAACAAAGTTTTAATATTACATAAAACCAGTGAAGATAAGGTTGGATAAGAATGTGAGATATATTGTATAAAATATGCTACTGTGGGTATTCATAAGATTTTATTATAATTTGCAGGCACAGGACAATAATTCATACACACACACACACCAAAAAAAAAAAAACTTTAAAATTGTACACCAAAACCCTAAATGTAAATTTATATTGAGAAGAGTTTATCACAAGCTACTGAATTATGATATTATGATTAGAAAAAGAACAAATCAAAGTTCTAGTTACTCATACATGAATACATTTTTTTTCTAAGTAAATTTACTCACGAATAAAAACATCTCAAACCTCATTAACCATCTCATATTTATGTATGTAGAAAGTAATATATGATCCATAGGAAAATAATTAGGTACTCTTGGAACACTGTAACATAGTGTTTCTTTCTTTCATATTCATTGTAGACCTCACTATAAATTTAATTAATAGAATTCATTATAAATATCAGAAGAAGAGCATCATGTTACTATATTTCAAAAGTATCTAATAATTAGTCATGGTTCATAAACTAACCCAATGAGAGCATTAGTAATGGACTAGCATTGGACTAATTCGGCTAAAATTAGGCTAACTAACCCATAAGCAAAACAAAATGTTAGTAATAGTGCATGGCCAAAACTGAATAGTGCTGTAACTTAACAAAGTGAGTTATCTTTCTCTTTTGAAGCTCTCTCCACCCTGCCATGATTGAAGCTCCCACCTCCATGCTCTCTCTCTTACTCAACAATGGTCAAAGCTCTTTGAACTCAGCTGTGGTCGAGCCTCCCTTCTCTTCTCACTCCTCTTCTTTCTCTCTTTGTCATCTCTAGACCATGGAATTGTGAGCTTGGGCATATGGAGAATGTGATCGATAGATTGATTTGGTTGTGTCTAGGTCTTTGATGGCTTCATGATGGACTGGTTGTAGTTGTTCAGGTTTCAAGGTGAGGCATGGATTGGGTTTGTACGCTTGGTTAAGTGGGGTTTTGGGTGGGGGATGAATCAGGTTTGTTGGTGATTCAGCCACTGTGTACGGTGGCCAAGAGTGGCAGTGGCGCCTTCGGATTTCAGGATTTGCTTAGGTGGTGGCAGTAACAGATGGTGTTGGTTTCGGGGTTGTATGATTGCTGCCAATGGCAGCATCGGTCAATGAAGTAGAGCGGGAGAGGCAAGAGAAGTAAATATTAAATAATAATAATAATTCGTTTAATTAGAAATAGATTGAAAAAATGGAGTTCTGATGCAAAACCATGTGGCCATGTGAAAAATAAACAAAGCTAAAATAATAAAATTAGTTTTTTTTAATTAAGTTTGGGTAAAATTTTGCATTGTCCATTGTGAACGATCTAAGCTCCCAAAATCCAATAAGGAAAACTTTAATAATTAAACTTTGTATCAAATATCAATTGAAAACTGGATTTGGATCCTCCTAATTTCAAAGTAAATGGAGAGTGTCTAAGAGTAAGCTTCACGCACGATATGGGTCAAGCGGCTCAGATAGGCTCTAGAGAGATGTCACTCTCTCTCTCTCTCTCTCTCTCTCTCTCTCTTTTGCTGAATAAGAGATCTCATTCTCATAACCTCATCTATGTGAGAAGCTTTTACTCTCTTCGTAAACTGTAAAAGATCCCTTCCTTTTTCTTTGCAAGTACCCTGCAACTGGTCCCAGGGCATAGAAAAACATGTAGTCACCAAACTCCAAAGGTGCCCGAATTGGCAGGGCTGAAAATTAGGTACTAGTCTACAGGTAGTAATACCGATGATGGTCCCAAGAGACTTTATAGGAGTCTCTGTCCGCAACGACCTGCAGTTATTTATTCAAATCAAAACGGGAAAATATAAGTTTCAACCTTTAATTGCCAAATTCAAGCATTAACGGGAAAAGACAATATTGTGAAATTGTCCCTAGACTTCTCTTACTTCACTACCTTGCTAAATTGAAGGTCGAGTTTCATGTGAAGATGACAGACGGTATCTACCTCCCATCTCCAAGAGTTCTAGTTCTAGTTCAGCCTGTGATATTAGCAAGTAATAAGACTAACCTGCTCAATCTTTGCAGCCTTTCCGTTGTCAACATGAGCTGTGAAAAAAACTCCTTTTGACTACACCATCAATTCAAAACTCGTAATCTTTCTGAGGCAATAACCCATTTATTCTATTGGCACAAACCAGGACACGTACATAAGCAAAATGATTATGGAAATGAAAAAAATTGATCCAACAGTTTATCTACAAGTGAAACTGCGAGTCACGCCTCAACATGAATACAGTGTTACACACATTCTTGAAATCTGCCGTCCTCTCTCTTAAAGACAAAGCTACCGCAAACCTGGGAAATCAATAAAATTTCTGTACTTATTTCCATAATGCTCCTGTACAAGTAACTAGCCCCTTACATATTTGTGATGTGCAAGGGCTTAGCAAGCACGTGCCTCTGCAACTGGCAGCTGCCTAGACACTGGTAAACAACCACCAGAAACTTTCAAGGATGCAAAAAAACAAGATAGCCTTGCTATCACCGGCCGAGCCTTTGCTGCTTTGGGGACCATGGCCAGCTGCTTACCAGTATCACCACCATAATTGCCATGATATCCTTCAAGATCAGCTTTTGTTATCAGAACTGCATCCCCTGAAGGAGAGCATGCAATTGTAGATGATTCGCGCTTGCTGTACTCTTGAACAGCCTGCTTATGATAATCATTGACATAGAAACGACAAGCAAAATGTTATTTTGTACCCCAAAAAAAAAAAAAAATATATATATATATATATGTATATATACACACACAAATTTGTACAGACTGGACAAGAACACATCTCAACCCACAATGAAAGGTGACATAAAAGAGGCGACAACAACATTCTCCATATTCCAGTGCCATCATGAGTGCCACCAAACTAATTTTTCCCTAAGATGAAAAGGGAAGGGGAATGGGGACTGAAATTTTTCAGAACTTACAGACATTCTCCATCACATTGAAATTTTTAAGCCACCTTATTACTTACCTTCCACTGTGAAGGCGCTAGCAGCACCCGAGGTCTTCTAGACCGCACATATTCCAGGGCATCAATAGGTGTCATGTGCTTGTACCTCACCTGCAAAAATTAAATAAATCAACTCTGCAACGTTCATATGATCCAACTCTAAGGCGTAGCAATTTATTGAGAACCACGCTACATGAAGTAGAGTTCACTAGTTTGAATCTCCCTTTCCCTCTCCCCTTAGGGCTAAAATTTCAAAATATAAATATGACGTCCAAAAGGAACACTTACAAAAAAATAAAAATAAAAACAATGGCCCAAAAGGCATATCTAGATATAGATATTCAGATCCCAATATGCACATTTTCAAAACCAAATCAACCTGCAACCTATGCAAGGGAAAAGAATATTACCAAATAGCAAAGAACAATGGTTGTACTCCTTCCTCGCCCAGCTTTACAGTGAACATACGTAGTTCGACCAGAAGATGCGTTCTCTGCATCCATAAAGCAAACAGAAAATAAAATTAACTTTCATCAACACACCACAGAGCCAAGGAATTATGACAAAAGCAGAGAGATAAATTCACTCACGGTGAATGAAGTCCACAGCTTGACTAATATCCACAAATGAAGGAGCAAAGAGATAATCTCTTGTGGGAATTACTAGGTGGTCAATCTCATGGGCCTGAGAACCATTAATCAATTAGGAAGAACAAAGTGTATCTCCAGCAGTGAAATAGAAATTCTGATTTAAAATGCTAAGTAATCAACATTCTGTGAATCCACATAGATGCCAACATTCAATAAGTTCATAAAATGTTCCATGAAACCAAAAGGGGAAATAAAATTATACTTTTAAGCCATAAACCAAGTATATACAATTATTATTATTATTATTATGATTATTTTGGGTTTTAAAACCGGAAATTTCTTACACCTAGTCATAAAATGATATGACAATAGTGATTTTATTAGTTCATAAGATCCAAATAAAAGTGAATAAAGAAACAAACGGTAGAGAGTAGAGAGAGTATACAAGATATAAGGATGTGGGAACCAAAGTTTCATAAGGTTCGTTCAAAGTAATGACACCACCCACACCAAGCTGCTTCAACCGTGGAACATCTTTGGGAAATGGAACCGCACCCAGCAGCAAGAACTGAAAAAACACAACAAACGAGTTTAGCGAATTAAACAAATTTTCAACTCTCAATGCATAGACTCACTAGGTACCGTACCATCTTCTACAAACAAAACACACTAATCACCTAAGCCCACAAGCAGCCACAATTATTTGGCAGCATAGCCCTCTTGTTTGGAATGGTTGGTGAGAAATCAGAGCAACAATTTAATTCAAATTCAATTTTTTTAATTAATAAAAAAAAAAATTGAAGTCAACAAATTCCCAATGCAAAATAGTCAAAACCTTAATTTCTTTTCTTTTGGTGGTAAAATCAATCAATCAATCAAAAATAAAAAATAAAAAATTGGGAAACATTTGAGAGCCAGAGGCAGCGATGAATGACCTGGTCAACTTGGTCCCACCATCTGAACTCGGACTCGATCTTGTTGCGAAGCACATTATACAAAAGGGTAGGGTAAAAGAGGATCCGAGCACCGGTTCCGACGATGGCTCTCTTGGCGTCAACGCTCCTCACAATCTCAATCTGCCTCCCCGAAACGCCGTCGTCTGCTCCATCCTCACACTCGTCTAATTCCTCGATCTTCATCAGATAAACCCACCACCACCACTACCACTTTCTTTTTCTTTTTTTGCTTATTCGTCGGAATTTGGAGACAAAGAGGAGTCGGAGGGATTTTGTTTTTTCGAATTTTGTAAATAATGCAAACTTGGGGGACTGCTTTCTAATTTTGGAGAGTAGAGAGTAGAGAGTAGAGAGTAGAGAGAGATGTGAGAGGGAATCGGATACTACAGGGAACCGAATATATGTGGAAACCCAATGAATACTCAAAAACTAGCTTGCTTGTTGAATAATATATGAGTGTTACTGTCTCCCACGTGTGACTTTTCACACAATAGGAAATTATTGTGTATTTTTAGAATATTATAAATGCGTACTTATTTCTCTTATATAAATAATAAGTGTTATTAATTAAATTCATGATAAGACCCACCCTTCATATAAGATAAGAAAATACACATTTATGATTCCCCACAAAATGCTAAATTCTTTACATAGCTATTAATAATAATAATAATAATAAAACAATTTCACAACAATTTCAAATTATTAGCAAATTTTTATTAAATTTTATTTGGACTCGATATTTTTAACATTATTTTTTTATTTACTATTAATAATTTACCATATTACTAGTTATCAAATTTTTTTTTGTCTATAACTTTTCTCATAAGGTTTGGTTTAATAATAGGGGTAGTTTCACATTGAAAGCAAGGTAGTCACGGGAACACCCTAACCTAAAAAAAATTATATATATATATATATATGTATATTTTTAATTATGATTAATTTACCCTTAATTATTATATATATTTTTATTTATTTATTTAAAAAATTATGATTATTTTACCCTTAAAAAAATTTTATGACTATTCTAAATTTTTTTAGGCCCAACATAATTAAACTTTGGACAAAATTTGATAACAACCTTTTTTTTTTTTTTTGAGGGAATTTGGTAACAAACTTGGTTGGAGACTAAGGTTTCAACTCTATTTAATATTTATTTTTTTATTAGATGTAAATTTTAACAAATTTACCATTAGATTATATTTTCTTCTTATATCCTCTATACTTGCAAACTTTCAATAAGATCAAAGATCAATAGTTATGTTATTAATAAAATATTTAAATTTTGAGTTTTTGTAGTCTAAAATTATACATAAAAAATAAGTTTAAGGATTGAATTATAAATAACATCCAATTAGTATGAAATTTGACATGTTTTTTAAGAATATAAAGAATATACAATTCAACGACTAAATTTTCAAAATATGTAGCCATATTTGTTTAGCAAGAGTTGTAGCCTTAGGTTACAATTAAGTTTGTAACCAAATTTTTTCCTTAAACTTTGGTCCCCTTTAACGATATAAAAAGAAAAAGCTCAAGAAAAATTTTGTTGAACTAAAATTTTGAAAGAAATGTAACTTACAACATTGATAAAGAGATTGTCATACAACGATTTTAAAATAAGAAAACTCATAAAAGGAAATCATAAACTTTATGTATTTGAGTTTTTTTTTTCTGTCAATATATGAAGTTCTCATTTTATTAGATATTTTATAATTTAAGTTTCTTAATGACCACTCTGGAAAAAATTCCTGGAGCCACCGCAGTTCAATAAGGTTGATGAAAAAATAATAAAAATAATGTCACATACTGAATACATTTCACAATTTTTATTTATAATCAATTGAAATAATAAATTGTGATTAATGTAACATTACTTCATTAAAACTACCAATTCTATCCTTTTTTTTATACATCTATAATAACCTTCCACTTCAAAAGTTGTGACCATTGTGATGAAAGAACACGACTTCGGTCCAATGCTGCATTGGACCAAGCCTTGCCCATTATGAAAATTTTTATGTTTTAGAGTTATTGAGAAAGTAAAATGCTAGATAGATAAGATTTGAGTAAATTCCACTAACTTCCCTTAGGTTTTTTAAAATGACACTCGTCAAACGCTTAATGAAATACCACTCCCCCATTGTGATCTGTGTCAATGTAATAGTTAATGTTGAGGCACAACAGTCTTGTAACTCAACTAACGCCTCTTGGTATTTCCAATTGAAACCTTCAGGCTCAAATCCCCCCTCCTTCAACCATATTTTATTCCAATATAAAAATATGGTTGCACTCAAAATTTTATCTATTACACAACGCGTCCCTTAACTACATATTATTAACACCCCCCCCCCCCCCCCCTCTTGAAATATTACATTGTGAAATAAAAACATAAGGTTTATGTCACTTTATTAACACTACATCTTAAATCCTCGAGTCTCCAATTTAATCTTTTGATTATTTTTATATTCTTATATTCTTATAGAATATAATTTGATTGAATATAAATGTTTTAGTAAATCTTTACTAAAATAGATAGGTCTAATATTCTAAATAATTAATTCTCATTACATCTGTCTCAATGAGATGTTTCATATTTGTTATTAAGATTATGGATTCCATCTTAAGGAATAGTTTTCCCAACACATTACATGCGATTACCCAATGTACTTAGATATTGACCATAAACTCACTCTAGCATGCATCAAGGTAACCTACATTTCACTTTTGAGTTCACATTTCTCTCAAGATTGAAAGTTAATGCATTTAGCAATCATGAGGTTGTTTGTTCAGGTCTTAGTAGTTTATCACAGTTGTCCTTGAAATGTATTCCAAATATATCTACATATCAATAAGAAGTATTCACTTCCATGATTAAGACAAATCATCATAATTTATATATTATAGTGTTATCAAATGAAATACCTGATTTCATCATTGACTATGAACCAAGATATATGAGTTTGTAAGAAACTTGTGATTTAGATCTTTTATATATGAATCTCATTTACATACAATGCATCTCATGGATTACATGTCATGTCCAAAGAGTTCATGCACAAATAGACTTAGAAAATAAAATAAATAAAATTTCTTGATCAAAGAATGTCATACAAATTGGATTTTAGGGCACTACCCTAACATAACTCATCTATAAACTATTTGAAGTGAAATTTTTTGTATTTTAACATTATATACCAAATATAAGTTTATGGATCTAATAATACATAAAATTTAATTAATATGAAATTTTGCATGTCTATTAAATAGAACGAGAATATTTAATTAATGGTGGATTTTTTAAAAATTAATCCAATAAAAATTTATTGAGTTGTGACATTAACAAAGAGTTAAATTTGGTGTAATTGAACTCAATCCACACACACACACACACACACACACACATACATACATATATAGGGTATATATTTCAAAAAATTCACCCCTGAGAGCTACACCAGGCATGCATATTTTAACAATATTGCACCAATAAAATTTTTATTGAGGGTCTGTTTAGAATCCACTTATTTTGCTGAAATTGAAAATTTTTTACTGAAAGTACTGTAGATAAAGATAAATGTTAGTTAAAATACTAAAGTGGGACCTATGAATAGTACCAAAAAATGTAGTGAGACCCATGAATAGTAACAAAAATAAGTTGAATAGTAAAATAAACTAGCCAAACAGACACTGCATGTGTATTTTGTAAAATTCACAGCAAAGAGTTACATTAGGCATGTATATTTTTGCAATATTACACCACTAAATAATTTTTTTCATTAAATTTGTATTGCAAAAAATCTGTTATTGGACTATCTTTTGTTCTTATACCCTCCATACTTGTGAAATTTCAAGATAATCAAAACTCAATATCCTTTTAATAACAAAATGTTTAAATTTTAAGTCATTTGTATTTTAAAATTGTACATGAAATATGAATTTATGGATTAAATAGTAAATAATTACACCTATCAATATGGAATTCAAACAAGGGAATCTTAAAAAATCATTCCTATAAGGATTGGATTTCAACCCTCAGCCCACTAGAAATGAGTGATGGCCCAACGAGCCCAAAACAATATATTTGTTAGAGAGTGGGTCTTACAGGTAAGACTTAGCAGATCATATATGGGCCACAAGAGATTGGATTCACGCCAAAAAGATAAGAAAACACAATTTAAGGGGAAAAATGCTCCTTGGTTAAGTCCGAGGATCAAGTGTTCTTATATTCACTCAAGCTTCTTTAAGTACAAGATGTTTTCTCTCTCTTTCTCTTGTTTGATTTTCTTTCTCCGTCATTACAAGTCCCCTTTCTCACGGGGATCTTTTCTTTATATAGTCTTGTTCCTTTTTAATCACAACCTTCCATCTATTGATTGTATAAGTGATCTTCTGGATGCTTGTCTCATTAGAGCCCTCCTAGCACCTTTGTAAATAGCTATAAGGCTCAATATCACCATTCAGGTATCATTTTCACATAAATGCGGCTAGTTGGTTAGGTGCAGAACATTTAATGTGGTGATAGTAACCTTCTTCTTAGATATTTCCTGGTTCATTGTGGACTTTTTTATCTGAATCTTATCCTTAGAAGCATGGTACCCTCTCGCACGATATCCTTTAGGCAACCAGGTTCCAATCCCCCTTGGCATTTCCCGAGGAAGTTTGGATCCTCAGGAGACAACCTTTGTTTGTCATTACTTGTTCTTGTCCTCATCCCATTGCTTTACAAGCTTACCTTACTGTTCAACCCTCCTCAAGCTACCTTACATCCTCAAGCATAGTTTACGACCCAATATTCCTACTCAGCTCATTTATCCCCACAATTCCAATAAAAAATTATTAAGCTAAATTGACAAAGAATTACATTATATATAACTTGGACTTGATCATATATTTCAAATAGCAAGTAAAGAAGAAGAAAAAGAATTATTTTGTATTGGTAGAGAAAATGGAAAAGGGAGTTGGCAAAGAATAAGTATCAATTTTTACCGCATTAAAAAAATGATAGGTATGTTTTTTATATATATTATTTGGAAACTCAAAGCTTGTGTATTAAATTTTAATTAAATCTTTTTTTTCTTTTAAAAAAATAATTATTCTTTCTTTTTTGCACTAAAAATTTTCAATTTATTATTACACTGTTATAAATATATTGAAAATTTTCAATCATATTCTAGGTAGATTTTTTTTTCTAATAAAGTTTGATTTGTCAAATGCCAAATAATTTAAAAATAAAAGAAGAATGTCAAAGAAATAAAAATTGATCAAACAGGGAGTGAAATGGTATATTTATATATTTCTTAACCTCGTGCTTTGTTTTTCTCTATCTTTACAGACATCTTTGGGAAATGAGGTTTGAAAGGCAAGTGAAAATTCACATCAATTGCCTATTCCTTCATTTGTTTTTTAATTTCACTATATCTTAAACTAACAATTATCTCATGTGTCTATTTTATGAAGTGAATCTCTCACACCTAGTTATAAATTTAACTGAATAAAAAAACTCGTTCCATGAAGCAGACACAAATACCAAACATTAGAAGTTCATCATCCTTAATTTGACTCATTTCCTTATTCATATATATTATCTTTCCTACATACCAAACAATAACTTTGCCTATATATAGTTAAAGGTATAAAATATTTACTACTACTTCAGAAGCAAAAATCCATCCTTCACATGAACGCCATTACAAGTCATAATTGTAGCATTCAATGTTTGAGGAAGGACATGGGACTGTGGTGGATTGATGATGTGAGGAAAAATGAGCTGAGTAGGAATATTGGGCTGTGGGCCATGCTTGAGGATGTAGGGTAGCTCAAGGAGGGTTGAACAGTAAGGTAAGCTTGTAAAGCAAAGGGATGAGGACAAGAACAAGTAATGACGAGCAAAGGTTGTCTCTCGATGATCCAAACTTCCTCGGGAAACGCTGGGGGGATTGGAACTCGGTTGCCTAAAGGATACAGTACGAGAGGGTACCATGCTTCTAAGGATAAGATTCAGATAAAAAAGTCCGTAGTGAACCAGGACATATTTGAGAAGAAGGCTGCTACCACCACATTAAATGTTCTGCACCTAACCAACTGGCCAGCTGAACAATAGATGCAATTGATGCAATCACCTGAGGCCCCCAAATAAAAAAATGCCCCCACTTGTAAAAAAAATTATATATATAATATATTTATCTATATATTTTAATTACAAAAAAAAAATTAAGTACTTTTATTGGTCAATAAAATGTATTAAAAATGCCATATTGTATCTTAAAATGCAGAATACTGCACAATAATAGTGCACACAACTTGATAGACAAGACTGCACAGTGCTATGTGTACTGTGCAATCTTGTCCACAAGGCCCAACACATCACAAGGCCTAAGCTAAGCTGGCCCCCACATGCCCCACACTAATTAATAAGTTATCACATTTTTTTTTTAATGCAAACTCTTACTTTATCAGTTATTATAAATTATCACACCAATTAATAATTTAATGTATATTATATTAACTCATTTGTTTTATAGTGATACTAATTTATTGAACCATGTAATAAATTAATTTTTATTTGTGTAGATTTAGACCTTAAAGTTTAAAAAAGAATCCACTTAAAATTTTTGTCTAAGGCCCTCAAAATTGTTGAATCGGCCCTACTGGTCACATTTATGTGAAAATAATACCTGAACAGTGATATGGAGCCTTACAGCAACGCACAAAGGTTCCAGGAGGGCTCTGATGTGACAAGCATTTAGAAGATCACTTATACAATCAACACATAGAAGGCTGGGATTAAAAAGGAACATGACTATATAAAGAAAAGATCCTCGTGAGAAAAGGGATATGTAATGACTGAGAAAGAAAATCAAACAAGAGAAAGAGAGAGAAAACATCTTGTACTTAAAGAAGTTTGAATGAATATAAGAACACTTGATCCTCGGACTTGACCGATGAGCATTTTTCCCTTTAAACTCTGTTTTCTTTTTTTTCTTTTTCTTTTTTTGGCGTAAATCCAATTTCTTGTGGCCCATATATGATCTGCTAAGTCTTATCTGTAAAACCCACTCTCTAACAAATATATTATTTTAAGCTCATTGGGCCATCACTCATTTCTAGTGGGGCTGAGGGTCGAAATCCAGTCCTTACAGATGAAGTACTAAATTAATAATAATTACTGGTTTATGGGAGGCAGGACATGCACATGGGACTAAAAGGTTGATTGATGTTTGAGAAATTTCAATTTACAATTGGACAAATGTCACTTGTGGATTATTGGCTGAAAAGTTTGGTACAAGTAAAAAAGAATGAATGAATTCTACTTCTCATGCATTGCTCAATCACTCAATCTAGGGTGAAAAATAATGAATTTTGGATTAATTATGAACCAATGTCGATTTTTTTCAAAAAAATTTTTTTAAGCCTTACATTAAAATAACATGACCGAACGGAGATCAAGTATTTGTTTGGTATGACAAATAAATTTTTTTGTTATTACCCAAAAAAAAAAAAAATACAAAAATTTTTTCCTGTGAATTAGAGTATCTGTGATCTTGGATAATTTTCAACAATGAGCTATTTGAATAACTTCTTCTGTCTTTTTGGAAAGTATGGTCTGTTTGGTAAGAGATTTCTAGTAACGTTATTTGTATTTTTTGAAAATACATGTAGGTGAAAAAATGTGTGAAAATACATGTAATATTGTTTAAACATTGAAAATTGTTGTTTAAACTGTTGCGTAAGATTAGATTTTTTTTTCTTTTTTGGTTTAAAAAAAATCTTATTAAATCTCCTCAACAGCCGCTTATATCATATGATAGGCCATGATGATTTAAAAACCAAAAAAATTATTTTGAAGTAATATATGTTCATAATTAATTACTATAATTTGTATCACATCATCTACTGATTATTTTTACTTATAATAAGTAGGAAGTAGGAATTTAAATTTAAATTCTCTTTCATGGAAGAATATATCAGTATTATTGAGCCACAAGGCCTAAAGAAAGATGAATTCATTTTGCATTAGGGATTGGAATCGGTGTTGGATTCCAATATACCTTCTTATTACAACATGCTTATCTTACCCTCTTTCCTCTTCTTCATTCTCTTTTACATTTTTGTAATTTTATTTTTATTTTTATGGGACCGTGTTTGGGGGATCTAAAGCATGAATTCACTAGCGAAGTCTATGTTAACTGATAATATAAAATTCTGTTTTTTTTTTTTTTTTTTTTTTTTTTTTTTATTTTGGGATAGGATTTACTTTTCTCCTTGAATTGCTTTCTTGTGCTTAGAATATGATGTTAACTATTAATTGTGGAAAATACAAGATTGGTTGTTGTTTTCTATGACTATGAGGATGACAAACATAGTTTCCATAATTAAAATTTAAATTTAAATTAAGAAAAGAAAAGAAAAGAAGATGACAAACATAATGGTGATGCTTACTTTTGATTTGCCACCCCTGACAATAACCCTTTTGGATTTAATTGGGTAGATGAATTTTTTAGTTGTTAACGGCTCTGCTAACTTGTTCCCCCATCTCCGTACTAACCTAAACTGCCAGTGTTGTGATTGGACTGGCCGGTGCTGAAATAAAAATTTATCAATTTTATTAATCAACCCCTCTCTCTCTCTCTCCTGTCTTCTATCTATACTACCTCAAGAAAAAAAGAAAAAAAAAAAAAACCTCACGCTCTGTTTTTTTTAGAGATAGACTGTCAAAGAGAGGATTCAAACCACAAACATTCACTTGGCTAATACTTGAACCTAAATGTATCTTAGTGTGTTTAATTTATTTACAATAGTCTTTTTTTTTTTTTTTTTTTTTTAGAATACTAGGTATTTTTAACACACACACATAAAGAGAGGGGAGAAATTTTTTTAAAAAGAGGGGAGAAATTTTTTTAAAGAAATTTACAATAGTATATATTCAAATAACTCTTGGATACATAACAATATTTACAATAGTCTAAACGTAAGAGTATTAGTATCAAATGTGTTAAATGCTAAATTTTTAGTATTTAACATATCAAATGTTAAAAAAAAATCCCAACATTAAATGTGTCAAATGCCAAAAAAAAAAAAATTAGCATTTGGGATTGTACGCTTTTACTAAGAGCATCAGCATTTGCTGTACTAAAAAAATGTCATTTTAACATATAAAAAATTTTCTTTATCTATTTTGACACTATTTAACAATTCACTTGAATCAAATATTCTATTCTTCCATTCAATACATTAAAATAATATATACTACACATTAAAATAACATAAAAAAACAACAATATAAATAAATACAAAACATACAGTCCACTACCACTTCCCACAGCCCACCACAACCACCGGTCCACCACTACCCGTACTGCCATTGCAACCATGGCAACATAAAATATATATATATATATATATATATATGTATGTATGTATGTATAAACCACCACTACAAGCCAAGAAAGTCAACTCACAACCACTAAAGAAGAACCCACCAAAAAAAAAAATTACCACTGGAAAATGGTAGAGTCCTAGCCGATTGAGAGAGATTTGAACGTGCGAGATCGTCGAAGTGGTGTGGTGGATGGCATGGCGTGGTGGATGGCTTAGCAACGAGGCGCGGTATTCAACTTGGTAAGATCGCCGTGGCATGGCAGTTAATATGGTGAGATCAGCATGGCTGAGAGAGAGCGCTAGACAAAACCAATTAAGGGGAGAGAGAGAGAGAGAGAGAGAGAGAGAGAGAGAGAGAGAGAGAGAGATGTTGAGGAGGAGAGAGAAAAAAATGTAAATAAAATAAGAATGAATTTTTAGCATTTGTTGTCGTACCGTTCTAATAGTAGAACAGTACTGTAGCAAATGCCAAATCTATTCTGGTGACAATGCCAGTGCTCTAAGAGCATCAGCATTGGTAGAACTAAAAATTTTAGTTTTTAGCAATTTAAAAAGTTACTTTATCTATTTTAACACCTCACTTTACAATACAGCTAACATCAAAAGTTCTATTTTTTACCACTTCATTTAAATATTATTTCTTTATTCATTTTTTATTATTCTTCTACGCCTCTCTCTCTCTTCCCATCTCTCTCTCTCTCTCTCTCTCTCTCTCTCTCTCATCTTGAAGATTCTGAAGTAAGAACAACCCAGCAAACCCAAACCGAAGATTCTGAAGTAAGAACAACCCAGCAAACCCAAACCCCAGGCACTCTAAGACCATAATCAACCAAAAAACACATCAAATCTTAACAAAACACAAATTGACTTGGAATTATTTGGTTTTTCCCACACAGATTCTGATTGATATAAAAGGATACACCTTCTCTTTGTCCTCATTTCTCCTTCCTTCTCTCTTCATATTCTTTAACGAAAACATATGACCATAACCTTCTTCCTTTAATTCATGCTCATACCAACCCAACTTTGGATTCAACTTCTAGGGATAATCCGAAACACAAACCACCAAAAAGATTCATTAGTCTCTGAACCATTTCGGGCCAGACAATGTAAACCCAAATTCCCCTTTTCTTTGCTCTTTGCTTGTATTCTTACCGAAACTTCATAATACAACTTCATTCCTTCTTAGGGAAGGGTTTGGAGCAAGATCCACTCAATTGATCATCCCATACATACCCATTTCGTGTCCACCAAGGTTAGTGTTGATACCCATTTCTTTTCTTGCTTCCATATATATATATATATATATATATATTTGATGGAAATATACATGTTTGTATTGCATACAAAATATACGGAGCGGAAAGTTAACAAATCTACTTCATTCGCAATTGAAAACATGTACTACGTAAATTTCAAAATATAAGAACAAGAGAGTGTACCTTGATGTGGTGAATTTCAAAACAAAGATTAGAAGTACTTGAGAACACTTTTAATCTTCACTCCAATTCTACTAACGCCTAAGAAATGTGGTCTCTTAATCAGTTATACGAATTTGTTCAAGAGAGAATAAGAGAATGTCCAACACTCACATACATACCATTTCATGTTCATACAAATTGTGTATGTTTCTCTCCTTATAACTGATTATCTAATTGGGCTAGCATTTTGGGCATTTCCAATTGGGCCTTAGTATGTGGCTTGGAGTGGGACCAAAATTGGAACAAATAAGGCACTAGCTCCAATGGGCCTTGAGCTTTTCTGTCAACTCTTGACAAGTCCAAAATTACCATTAATTATATTTAATACCGCTATATAAATATAATTACACTCTAGGCCTTATTAATAAATTATTTCCTAAGACTTTATTGTACATGCAACTCCTTTATAAAATATTCGTAGTAATACAAAGTCATTAATATAAACTGCTACTTTGTAGATTACTACATCTTAATCCTTGAGTACCCGGTTTAATTCTTTAAATTATTCATCATATATTTATGAAATTTAATTTCATAAATATATACTGATGATGCGTGACAAAATCAGTAGGCTGGATGCTTCGGATTACGGTGGCAAAAAGATAATTTGGAAAGAATCTTGAAGAGATGAACAAACTATTAGAGGTGACCGGGGTAGACCGGCCAAAACCCCTCCGATGATGAAGTCAGTGTCTCTTTTAACTTTTAGAATTCCAAAATACTTAGAAGAGATCTCTCATACCTTTTCCTCGGTGATAGTTGTTTATATAGTGCATGCTATAAGCAGTTACTTGATAACTTCTCCTATGCTGGAGGAGGTAGGAAGGCTCGGAGGTAACTTCCATAATTGCTATGGAAGTTACATTATTTGGTCATACGTTCTGTAACTGTCATCGAAGGTGGTTTCGTAGCAATGTCCTTGGTTTCGCGTGTGTATTCTGGAATAAGTGTATTAACTTCGTCCAGGGATCGCATGTGGTAACTACGTCTGAAGTCCTTATAGGCCGTCCTAGAGTCATAACGGATGGACGACCCTGTCATGGACGAGGTTCATGGGCTGTCATCTTTGTTTCTTCTTTGGACGACCTCTACGGTCTTTGGACGACCTCTACGGACGAGCTTGGAGTTGATTTATTTTAGGACACTATCAGTTGCCCCCCTGTCTGTGGGTCGTCTAGGAAATGTAGTATAGTGTTGTTCTTTGGATGTGTGTATTGATGTCAAAGTGTAAGCTCGCCATGTGTCACGATCTCACTAGTGCAAGCTCACGTCGACTTATTTTTCAAGGAGTGTGCCACGTGTCAGCTCGTGATTTGTTGTGTCGTATCAGGTACTAAAGTCTTTGCCTATAAATAGCGTCTAGGAAATGGAGCATGGTGTTGTTCTTTGGACGCATGTATTGATGTCAAAGTGTAAGCTCGCCACGTGTCACGATCTCACTAGTGCAAGCTCACGCCGACTCATTTTTCGAGGAGTGTGCCACGTGTCAGCTCGTGATTCGTTGTGTCGTTTCAAGTATTAAAGTCTTTGCCTATAAATAGTGGAATTCCTAAGCTACCCCCCTCATTTCTGAAATTTTTCTTCCCTGACACTTCTCATCCTAGCACCTCGTCTAGAAGTCTCTCACGTCCATAGTCATCATTTAGATCCAGGTATTTTCCTCACTCTTGTCCTTAGGTTTAAAATTCCCAAGAAATGACTGAGATTGTCCTTTCCTCGTCTAGTAATAGCCTTGAGAAAGGTACAAACGAGTTTCATGAACCAAGTAGCTTTAGTGGGTCAAGTAATAGTAGTAGTGGTAGCAATAGTAGCAGTAGTGGGGGGAATACCTCAGACGAGTATACATCAGGTGTTCCTGGAGTTCCTTTAAAGGTTCTTCAAGAAGGACTTAGGATAAGGACCGAGTCTGGGTCAAGGGCTGGCATGAGTGCTCCCTCGTCCACTGTCCAGGACGAGGTTGAGGTAGTTTATAGTTATGCTATTGATATTCCGTCCAAGACGAATAGCAAAAGGTTAGAGTCTCTCAAGGCCTGGTACCAAATCCCTAATAATTTAAACCCTAGGTTACCAGTCTGTGGGGAATGGTGTTGCCAACCCCATTTTGGAGTTGGTATTTATGAGGCTTACCTCTTGGGGGGTTTGAGGTTGCCTTTCAACGCCTTTGCTAGGGAGTTGCTCTCTAGATTAGGTTTAGCTATCTGTCAGTTCAACCCCAACGCATGGAGGCTAATTATTTCCATGCAAGTCTTATGGAGGGAGGTTTTTGGGGGGGATCGTCCTCTTACTGTGGACGAGTTCCTCTACTGCTATAAGCCCTCCGAAATTAATCAGTCCCTTGGCTTCCATCAATTCACAGCCAGAGGGGGAGACTATAGATTGATCAAGTCTTTGGTTACCTCAGACAGGAACTGGAAGACGAAGTTTTTCTTCGTCTCTGGCCCTTGGGCTGGGAAACCAATTGAAGTCGATAGGGATCCATTTGGTCCCTACACAGGAGAACTAGGGAACCTTCGTCCTGAAGGTATGTTTAAGGTTGTCTGTCCTGAAATGTTCATATATATTTAGTTTGATTATTCTCGTCTAACGCTCCTTTCTTGTTTTTTGCAGGTGTTAGATGACCTCACTTAAGCAAGTTCTATATAGAGCGAGTTCAAAAGGCTCGTCTATACATTGATAGGACATTCCACTTTTTGGTGAGCTTGAGGCGTCTTGCTGCGTGGGGGTTGGGTCCTGAGCCCTCTGTTGAAGCCGTTGCACACGAGCTCACTGTCCGTAGACGTAAGTCTTATTATTATTTTTAATTTTAGAAATGGCGACAATGAATCAAAACAAAGGCAAGGAGGTGGTGGACAAGGTAGTTAGGCAGGGGGTTCAATCCCAACCTCGTCCATCAGTTGGTGATAAAAGAAAAAGTTTGTCTAAGGGGATTGACTTGGGGAAACTCCCAAGTCGACGCAGGGAGAAAAAAGCCTAGCATGGGCCGTCCAAGCCTGGGGTCGTCAAGCCTGGCTTTGTGCCTCCTACCCAGCAGACTCCCGTCCATGTCCACGACATTGACGACGAGCTCTTTGATCATCCGTCCATGCACATGCTGTCCACAGTCCAAGTGCCTATCTCACCCCAGCCCTCTAGTCAAGTCCCTCTGAACCTTCTTAGAGATGAGGACCTAGCTTAGGAAAGGTTCGAAAGGGTTGTGACTGATCAGGACGTGGCGGCCTGCTACAACATGTCCTTAAAGGATTTTGAGCACTCTGGTGTTCATGACCTTTTCAAAGTAAACATAATTTTTATCTAGTCCTTATTTTTATCTCGTCTTACCAATACTCAATTATGCCTTGTCTAAAAGCCAAACTTTTGTGTAGGCAATGTCCAAGTTCATTGCTGCGTCCAGACAAGCGACAGAACTGGATAAGACGAGGATCCTGCTGGAGAAGAGGATACAGGAGGTCAAAGACGAGAGCAAAAGATAGGCTGAAGTGACGGGCAAGGCCAAGGATGAAGTGAAAGAGTTGCAGGACCATGTGGAGGAGCTGAAGACTGATGTCATAGAGAAGGACACTCGTCTTGATCATCTCCAAAAGAGGAATGACGAGCTGAGTGCTCTTCTTGAAAAGGCTAAGGGAGACGCGGTTGCAGAGTTCAAGGCGTCCAAAGAGTACACTGATTCTTTGGACACAAACTATGCAGCTGGGTTTGAAGACTTTAGGATGGACGCCATGGAAAGTTTCCCTAACCTTTACTTTAGTTCTATCAAGCTCAACCTCGGTGGTGCTGCTTCAAGCTCCCTTCTTCAGACGAGCTCAGAAGATGTTAACATCGAGGATGATGCCACCACTCAGCAAGCTCAGGACGACCCTAGCACCGGCCTTCCCCAATGAAGACAGCTTTTACACGTTTCTTCTTTTTTTTTTTTCTGTGTTTTTTGTTTTTTGTTTTTTGCTTGGTCCGTTGTTTTGGACCATTGGATGTAATTCAAGTACAATTAATTCGTCCATAGTTTTAGGACGATCTCTTAAACAATGTCATTTGTTTCAACTTTATATAAGGGTTTTTGGACGTAGGTTGTCCTCCCTTTTTGGTTAAATGAATGCACGTTTGCTTTATTTTTCATTTGCTCACTGTATGGACGAGCTTTGTTTGCATTCTAATAATCTTTAATTTTTTGATTCATCCTTCATAGGGACTTGTGGTATGGATGAGCTTTGTTTGTATTGTGAATTTAGAATGGCTCGTCCACGAATGGTGTCATTGTTGATTTCGACATTATTCGTCGTGTATTTGTTGGACGAGTATTTGCCTATAGACGAGTTTCTAGTTTTGTTTATTTAAAAGCAAACTTTTTTGACTCGTCCAAATTTTTGGCTGTTTTTTTTGATATCCATTGGATTGTGCATTTCCTCGTCCATGGTTCGGTTGAGCTATTCCTCGTCCATGGTTGGGTTAACACGTTGGGGCATCAACTCATCTCTCGGTTCTGGACGAACGTGCCTCTTGCTTTATCCTTATTTGAGGAAAGCTTTTGGACGATACATCCTTGCGTCCAAGGATTTTTTTCATCTTTAATGTATTTTCATACATATAAGCAGATATATTTAGAAATACATCACATACATGCTTTGAAAATCTAGTGTAAATATTCGTCCACAGGCATGGCACATGCTTAAGAGCTAGTGCTTTTAGGGAATTACAAATGCTTAAACACAAATTCGTTCATAAGTAATACACATCTAAAACATTAGTAGTAAGCAAATACTAGAAAGTAACAATTACTTCAAGCGTTCATCACATCCTTCCCGTGGCGACGCTCGTCCATGGTTGTTTTTATTGATAGTATCTTCTCAAATGTTCAACGTTCCAAGGGTGTTTTAGCTTCCGTCCATCTAGGACTTCCAAATAGTAGGTTCCTTGCCTTTTACAGTTGATAACCCTGTAAGGTCCTTCCCAATTTGGTCCTAACTTTCCATGGGCAGGATTTTTGGTGGCCAAAGAAACCCTTTTTATAACGAAGTCCCCAATGTTAAAGTACATAGGTTTGACCATAGCATCTTAGTGTTTGGCCATCAAGTTTTTGTACTTTGCTGTTCTCTGCTCCGCGTTCATCCTTACCTCGTCTATGAGAACGAGGTTAAGACGAAGCTGGTCCCTGTTATCTTCCTGATACTTCATCACTCTATGGCTGGCCATGTGCACCTCCGCAAGTATGACTGCTTCACTCCCGTAAGCTAGTTTGAAAGGAGTTTCCCCTGTGAGGGTCCTCGCTGTTGTTTTGTAAGCCCACAATATACCTGGTAATTCATCTGGCCATACTCCCTTTGCCCCGTCAAACCGAGTCTTGATGATTTTCAACAAGGATCGGTTTGCTACTTCAGCCTGGCCTTTTGCTTGAGGGTGAGATGGTGAGGAATAATGATTCTGAATTCCAAAGTGTTCGCAGAAGTCCCTGAAAAGTGCATTGTCAAACTATCGTCCATTGTCCGACACCAGTACCCGTGACACCCCAATTTGACACACAATGTTCTTCCAAACGAAATTCTTGACATTTTGTTGTGTGATCTTTGCCAGTGGTTCTGCTTCTATCCATTTAGTAAAGTAGTCAATACCTACCACTAAAAACTTCATTTGCCTGGTTCCAAGTGGAAAGGGACCCAAAATGTCCAATCCCCATTGTGCGAATGGCCATGGGGCCATCATAGGAGTAAGATACTCTGAAGGTTGTCTAGGGACATTGCTGAATCGCTGACATTGGTCACATACTTTGACATAGGCCTTTGCGTCTGCTTGAATGGTTGGCGAATAGTATCCTGCACGGACGACTTTATGCACTAGTGCTCTTACCTCCGAGTGGTTTCCACATGCTCCCTCATGAACTTCCCTTAATACGTAGTTTGCTTCGTCTGGAGCTAAGCACCTTAGATAAGGTTGAGAAAAACCTCTTTTGTATAGTACCTCATTTATGAGGACGTACTTGGCCGACCTAATTCTTAGTTTCCTGGCCTCGTCTTTTCCCTCCGGTAGCTGTCTGTCCTTCAAATACGCTACTATTGGAGTTGTCCAATTTGCTTCGCTTTCTATCTGATGCATCTTCGGAAGATCTATGCTTGGCATATATTGAATTTCATCAAAGTCGTCCAAAGCCCCACCCGTCGAGGCCTCTTTTGCCAAAGCATCTGCTCTCATGTTCTCTTCCCTTGGGATTTGAATGAAACTGGCTTCTTTGAATTTCTTCACAAGGCGTCTCACTTTATTCAGATATTTCTTCATGCGTTCCTCTTTGGCTTCGTATGTCCTATTCACTTGGCCTATGACCAGCTGAGAGTCTCCGTGGACGAATAATGATTCTGCTCCTAAAGACTTTGCCAACTCTAGCCCCTTCAGAAGAGCCTCGTATTCTACTTCGTTGTTGGTTGATGCATACTGCAGGCAGACGTTGTACTTCAATTCATCACCTTCCAGGGATTTCAAAATGACTCCTACCCCACCTGTATGTAATGTAGAGGATCCATCCACATGGACGACCCATCTTCGAGCGTTGCCCGGCTCGTCTAGACCTTCAATGCTTGGAGTAAATTCCGCAATGAAATCTGCTAATACCTGTGCTTTTATCGCTCTCCTTGGCAGGTACCTGATATCGAATTCCCCAAGTTCAATAGCCCATTGGACTAGTCGCCCTGCAGCTTCCAACCTGTTCATTGCTTTCTTTAATGGATGGTCTGTCAAGACATTAATAACATGTGCTTGAAAATAGTGTCTCAACTTCCTCGAGGCCGTGATCAAAGCAAAGGCTAATTTCTCCATCACTGGATATCGTCCTTCTGCTCCTCTAAGAGCTCGGCTTGTATAGTAGACTGGTTTCTATACTTTTCCTTCTTCTCTGATCAACGCCGAGCTTACTGCATGTGGGGACACCGCCAAGTACAAGTATAATTCTTCACCAGGTACGGACGGGCTTAACAGCAGTGCCGTAGTCAGGTAGTTCTTGAGGTCTTAAAAAGCTTTTTGACATTCGTCTGTCCATTCGAAAGCTTTTTTAAGGACCTTGAAAAACGGCAAACACTTGTCAGCTGCTTTAGAGACAAACCTGTTGAGAGCGGCAACTCGTCCAGTGAGTGATTGGACTTCTTTGATACTTCCTGGCGGTTCATATCAATGATGGCTTGAATTTTGTCGGGGTTCGCTTCGATCCCTCTATGCGAAACCATGAATCCAAGGAATTTTCCCGAAGAAACTCCAAAAGCGCACTTGCTAGAATTTAGCTTCATATTGTACCGCCTGAGTGTGTCGAAAGTTTCTTGGAGATCATCCAAGTGGTTCTTCTTGTCCAAACTCTTCACTAGCATATCGTCTACATAAAACTCCACATTTCCTCCTATTTGCAATTGGAACATATGATTAACTAGCCTTTGATAAGTCGCCCCTGCATTCTTTAAACCGAAGGGCATCACCTTGTAACAAAACAGCCCCTGGCTTGTTATGAAGGACGTCTTTTCCTGGTCTGCCTCGTCCATCCTTATTTGGTTATACCCTGAGAAAGCGTCCATAAAGCTTAACAACTGGTGACCAGCTGTTGAATCCACCAACTGATCAATGCGTGGCAAGGGGTAGCTATCCTTGGGGCAAGCTTTATTCAAATCAGTGAAGTCCACACACATTCTCCACTTGCCATTTGCCTTCCTAACCATCACTACATTGGCCAGCCATTCTGGGTAACAGACTTCCCGAATAAACTGCGCTGCTGTCAACTTCTAGACTTCTTTCCTAATAGCTTTGTCCCGTTCTGGAGCGAAAACCCTTCTCTTCTGACGGACGGGCTTGTAAGACAGGCATACGTTCAACCGATGAGTGATGACACTTGGATCAACACTTCTTCGCAAGAAGCGGACGAGGTCCTGCTTTGTTTCATTCTTCATACTTGTTCCTATTCTAGTAAATCTTTTGGGATCATTCTCGTCCAACAGAATGTCTTCTAGTATTTCGGTAGGCTCTGCAACAATTTTTCTTTCCTCTATACTCATTGTCTGCGCCCCCTCGTCTATGGCCAGCATGGCTAGGTAGCATTCTCTTGCTGCTAGCTGATCTCCTTGTACTAACCCTACTCCATGCTCTGTAGGGAACTTGACCAACAGGTGATAGGTAGAGGTTACTGCCTTCCAACTGTTCAGGGTTGGTCTCCCGATGATGGCATTGTACGATGACGAACAGTCCACTACGAGGAAATTTACTTCTTTGGTTATCTGTCGTGGATGTGCCCCCACCACCACAGGCAGTGTAATTATACTTATGGGTTGTACCTTCATTCCCCCAAACTCCACCAAAGGTTAGTTCACTGGACAAAGTAGGTCTCGTCCAAGATTCATTTGCTGGAAGGCGGGATAGTACAGGATGTCTGCCGAACTGCCATTTTCAACCAACACCCTTCTGGTTGTGTAAACCGCGATAAGCAGAGTAATAACGATCACGTCATCATGGGGGTGGTGAACCCTTTCTGCATCCTCGTCTGTGAAGGTAATAACCTGTTCTTTGGTTTTCCTCATCTTGATCGGTTGCCCTGAGAGTTGGACATTCTGTACTGCCTTCAGGTATGTCTTTCGCGACCTAGAAGTTTGTCCTGTCAAGGTCCCTCCTATGATCACTCTTATTTCTCCCAGCGGTGGTCGCGGCATCTCCTCCACCTTTCCTTTCAACTTTTCATCTTTCTGATCTCGTCCAAGGAAGTTTCTCAATTTTCCCTGCCTGATGAGGTTCTCTATCCGTTGCTTTAGATCGAAACACTCGTCTGTGTCATGCCCATGGTCTCTGTGAAAACGGCAATATTTATTCCTATTGCGCTTGTTGGGGTCTCCCTTCATCTTTTCTGGCCACTTTAAGGACGGATCGTCTTTGATCTGCATGAGCACTTAGTCAAGTGGAACATTTAGAGGCGTGTAGTGCTGACTTCTTCCTGAAGACGAAACTGACTTTCTGTTGTCATGATCCCTTTTATCCCCAGTGCGAGCCTTCTTCGGACGAGGAGCTTATTCCAGATGACGAGGGATATCTCCCTCCCTTCGTTTGGCTCTCTTTCTCTTCTTGGCTATGATTGCGTCTTCTGCATTCATGAAGTTTTGGGCCGAATGGACGAGTTCAGCCATAGTTTGAGGCTCTTGTTCAAAGAGCTTATGGATGAATAAATCAGAATTGACCCCGTTATGGAAGGCTGCCAACAGCAGTTTATCGTCCATCTCGTCCACTGTAAGGGCTTCTCTGTTGAAACGGGTAATGAAGGACCGCAAGCTCTCATTCTCCCCCTGCTCTATGGTTAACAAACTAGACGAGGAGCGCTTATGTCTCTGTCCTCCAATGAAATTGCTGACAAACAGTTTACTCAATTCTTCGAATGAACTTACAGAATTTGGAGGTATCTTACTGAACCATACTCGCGCCGGTCCTTTAAGTGTAGTTGGAAAAGCCCTACACATGATCTCGTCAGGAACTCCCTAGAGATGCATTGTAGTTTTGAAGGTTGCGATGTGATCGCATGGGTCACGGGTCCCGTCATACGAGTCTAAGGAAGGCATTTTGAACTTTGCGGGCAGGGGATGACTGTTGATGGAAGCCGTGAAAGGGGAGTCTATCTGGTGAACCAAATCTTCCACGGGATTCGCCCTTCTCATGTTCTCCTTCATTTCATCCATGGCTTTACGCATCTGGTCCATTTCCCTTGCCAAGTGTGGCACCCGTCGTGAAGCGGTACCCCTCGACTGGCCTTCGAACTCGGCATTCTCCCTAGCGTCTTAACTCTGGGCTTGTCCTTTCCCGAACCTTTCTTGACCCTGCCTCTGCAAGTGAACCAACCTGGTTAACTCTTGATTCTGAAGAGTTAACTCTGCCATGGCGGCTGCCATGGATTGTATATGTTAGATTGCAGGCTGTTGGGCGACTGGCGCTAACTGTCGATCACCGTTGGGATTGTTGGAAGCATCCCTACTTTCTTGGTGGCCTGGGCTGGTAGCCCTCAACCTTGTCCGAACCATACAGCCTTTTGTCAGCGAAAAAGAATTACAAAGTACAACCTTACACAATTACTTTCCCACAGACGGCAAAAACTGATGATGCGTGACAAAATCAGTAAGCTGAATGCTTCGGATTACAATGGCGAAAAGATAATCTGGAAAGAATCCTTAAGAGATGAACAAACTATTAGAGGTGACCGGGGTAGACCGGCCAAAACCCCTCCGATGATGAAGTCAGTGTCTCTTTTAACTTTTAGAATTCCAAAATACTTGGAAGAGATCTCTAATACCTTTTCCTCTGTGATAGTTGTTTATATAGTGCATGCTATAAGCAGTTACTTGATAACTTCTCCTATGTTGGAGGAGGTCGGAAGGATTGGAGGTAACTTCCATAATTGCTATGGAGGTTACATTATTTGGTCATACGTTCTGTAACTGTCATCGAAGGTGGTTTCGTGGCAATGTCCTTGGTTTCGCGTGTGCGTTCTGGAATAAGTGTATTAACCTCGTCTAGGGATCGCATGTGGTAACTATGTCTGAAGTCCTTATAGGCCGTTCTAGAGTCATAACGGATGGACGACCCTGTCATGGACGAGGTCCATGGGCTTTCATCTTTGTTTCTTCTTTGGACGACCTCTACGGTCTTTGGACGACCTCTACGGACGAGCTTGGAGTTGGTTTATTTTAGGACACTATCATATACTTTAGTAATTCCTTACTAAAATGGTTAGACCTAACTCTCTGAATTTTCTGAACCTATTAAACTTACCTCAAAGGAATATTTTGTATCTCCGTTAAGAGACTAAGAATTCCATTTTGAGAATATATGTTCCATCAATACTAAATGTAGCTGCCCAACATATTGAGATTTTGACCATTACTTTAGATCTCACTCCTAATATATCAAAGCAACCTACACTTCATGATCAGGTCCATTATTCTCTTAAGATTAAGAGTTCATGTAAATACAAGTCGTGAGATTTATTATTCATTTGACAGTCATTAGGAGAATAATAAATCTCATAGCGGTCCAGTTCAATATGTCTTAACTCTTAAAACATATTAACATATCAACTAGAAGTCTCAACTTCCATGATCAAGAAAAATCATCTTAGTTGATACGTTATAATCTTCGCAGATGAGATGCCCAATTTCATCACCGACTACAAACTAAAATTCTAAGTTTACAAAGAACTTGTGATTTATATCTTCTGTGACTTTTCACATAAATCACATACTATACATCTCATGGACTATATGATAATGTCCGAATATTCATGTTGCCATTATTTTAGATAATAATAAAAGAACTTTATTAATTACAACATTAAGTCATACATAATGTCATACAATAAAATTTAAGGGCGCTAATCCCAACAATATTGATACAAAGTTACAGTTTGATAAGATACATTCAAAATAAAACAATAGATAAAGATAAAGATAGAAGAGTCCTATTATCTAGCTACTCCTTGATGAATTGATCTTATCTTTATCTGATTTTGTGTTTGTTTGTATCAAAAAATTCTGCAAATAACTTTGCTTCAATAGATCTAAGCCAGCCACAAACCCACTAAGCAAACCCAATGCCACCGGCACTACACAGAGTTGACCTAACCGCAAACCCATGTCATCTTCATCCTTCGTCTAAGGGAGAAGAAAGAAGAAAATCCATTGATTCAGAGAGAGGAGATGAGCGAAAGAGGAAAGAGAGCATAGAGTAAGAAAGACAAAGATAGTGTGAGTGTTAGAAGAGATAAGAAAGGGGAGAGAAGAAAGAAGAAATCCAAAGATTCAAAGAGGGGATGAGTAACACACAGAGAGAGAGAGAGAGAGAGAGAGAGAGAGAGAAATGAGACAAAGAAAGAGAGTAACAAGAGATAAGAATTACGAAGAAAAAAAAAACTATTTTTATTTAATTTTGTAACTATAGTAAATGGTCTTCTTTGACAGTTTAGGGTAACTTAAATGCTAAAATTTTTAACTTTAGTATCACCATTGCAGCATGTTTTTTTTAATATTTTGGTGCTAAAAAGTACAATTTAGCTTTTTGGCAACACCATTGTGAGTGCTAATGCCAAAATTTTAACTTATTTTTTATTCATCTCTCTTTCCCTCTCTCCCTTTCTCTGGTTGCTAGGTTGATTTTGTAGGTTTGATTGTTGGATTTTGTAAATTCCAATAGTTGCCCTTGATGCCGATTTCGAGGTAGTTGGATTGAATCTTACAATAGAAATACTTCGAATGAACATTTAGTGGAAGATTAATGTACATGTTCACTTCCTCCAAAGTCTAGTCCCATTCAAACATCTTCTCACTTGCACTAACAAAATCAAACCGGAAATGAAAATTCGAAACATGGTTTCAGTTGCCGAAACCAAAATCCAAGTAAAGCCACAATAAATTGATGAGAAAGAGAAGTTGTGGCGCTTCTTTCATTACAAAAAACTGGTTCTATAGTGGCATTTTTTTTAAGTGGCATTTGTAAAAAACGCCACTATAGGCATATCTATAGTAGCGTTTGGAGAGTCCTATAGTGGTGTTTTAAAAAAAAGGTCTATAGCAACGTTTTCAACGGCCTATAGTGGCGTTTGTCAAACGCCACTATAAGGCCTCGTAAGTCCAAGACCTATAGTGGCGTTTGACAAACGCCACTATAGGCTTTTTTTTTTTTTTTGGGGTTGGGTAGGGCCTATAGTGGCGTTTGGCAAACGCCACTATAGACTCTTGTAACAGTAGGACCTATAGTGGCGTTTGACAAACGCCACTATAGGGCCTCGTAAGTCCACTATAGGTACCTCTTTTTTTTTTTTTTTTTCTCAGTTGGGTAGGTCCTAAAACGCCACTATAGACCCTTGTACAAACACCACTATAGCCCAGCACACCAAAAAAAAAAACCTAAACGGTTCAGCGTAAACAAAATTATGGAATATGCCAAGAATATTCTTTGGCATATTCCATAATATTTGAATATAATATATATATATATATATATATATATATTTAAATGAGAGATGTTACGTTCACAACATTTTTACAAAAAATCATAAGTGTTTAGTTGTTATTGGTTCAAATTTGAACTTAACACTAGGATTACTTTTTTGCCCCAACAATAACAACTGGTAATAACTTACCACTTAAGATTTGTTGTAAAAATGTTTTGAAAATATTGTGAACATATTATTTGTCTTTATATATATATATATATATATATTATATATGAGAGATGTTACGTTCACAACATTTTCACAACAAATTATAGGTTGTTAGTTGTTATTAGTTCAAATTTGAACCTAACACTAAGATTACTTTTTTGCCCTAACAATAACAACCAGTAACAACCTGCCACTTAAAATTTGTTGTAAAAATATTATTAATATATCATTTTTCTTTATATATATATATATATATATATATTTAAAAAAAAAACATTAAAACCCCCCACCTACCCCCACTCTCACATATCTCTCCCTTATCTCCACGCCAGGCCTCAGCTTCCATTATCTTTTGTTTGTTTGTTTTTTTTTTTTTTTTTTTCTCTTCTTTCTTTCTTTCTTTCTTTTTCTCCCTTGTCTCTCCAGGTCAAGCCTGCCTCAGCTTCCTTTCTCTTTTGTTTTTTGTTTTTTTTTTCCTTTCTTTCTTTCTTTTTCTCTCCTGTCTCTCCGCCTCAACTTCCTTTCTCTTTTGTTTTTTTTTTTTTCCTTTCTTTCTTTCTTTTTCTCCCTTGTCTCTTTCTCCCTTGTCTCTTTCTCCCTTGTCTCTCCGCCTCTGCTTCCTTTCTCTTTTGTTTTTTTTTTTCTTTTTTTCTTTTTCTCCCTTGTCTCTCCACGCCAAGTCTCAGATTTCCTTTCTCTCTCTCTTTTTTTTTTTTTTTTCCCCTTATCTCCACTCCTCCATCTTTCTTCTTTTCTTTTTCTTTCACTCTTCTTTCACTTTAATGTTTGTGGGTTTTGGATTTGCAGATAGTGTTGCAGCTTACTGATTTTGTTCAAATTTGTAGATGGTGTTTGATGCCATTGGTTGTATAATTGCAGGTAAGATGATTTTTTTGGTCTATTTATTTTTTGATAATAGTTTTGCAGGTTGCTAGAAATTCAAAATCAATTTGATAATTTTTTTTTTTGCAGGTTGGTCTATGGTGGCTGAGTGTGTTGGGGTGGAGTTTCTTTTTTTTTTTTTTTCTTTTTTTTTTTTGGATGTGAATGTTTGTGTTTGATTTTGAATTTTTTTAGGTGGGTTTGTGTTTCATTTTGAATTCGTTGGGGGCGGCTAGCTATAATGTTTGAATTTTTCTTTATTTATGTTTTTTGTTTTGTATCTTTTAATTTAATTAAAATTGTAATTTTAATTTAATTACAATCTTAATTCAATTAAAAAAATTCACGTAAAAAAAAAAAACTTTTGATTACCAAAAATTAATTTTTGGTAATCAAAATTTTTTTTTTGGTGGTTTTTTTGCTATAGTGGCGTTTGTAAGTCTATAGTGGTGTTTGTGAAACGCCACTATAGGTCTTCCCTATAGTGGCGTTTACAAACGCCAAACAAAAATAAAAAAATTGGTCACTACAGGGCATACCTAAAGTGGCGTTTTTGAGAAACGCCACTATAGGTCTATAGTGGCGGTACAATAGTGGCGTTTGTAAACGCCACTATAGCAAATGCCACTATAGCTCAAATGGGCCTATAGTGGCGTTTTTAGTACCTATAGTGGCGTTTCACAAACGCCACTATAGGTCCAATTTTTTGTAGTGTATTTGGTGCCAATTTCTTTGCCATTTTTTTTCAGGGTTTTAATTCTTTGGCTTTTTTTAACCCCTTTGTTTCACACCGTTTCACTGGTCTCGTTATTCTAATCTTTGTAACTCTAAGTTAAGGTGCATGTGTGTGTGTGTGTTTTTTTTTTTTTGGTGGTTTTGGGTTGATTTTAGTATAAGCTTGGTTGCTGGGTTGATTTTGTGGTTGCTGGATTTCATAGTTAATGTGGTTTATGGGTTGATTTTGTGGGTTTCTTTGCTAGATTTTGTCAAATGCCAATAGTTGCTGAGAGGTAGAGAGGAAGAAAGAGAAAGAGAGAGGGGGGAGAGAAAGCGGAGAGGAAAAGGGGGAAGAGAAGGAGAGATGAAAGGTATAAGAGCACTCACAGCAGTGTAAGTATATTGCTATAATGCTATATTATAGCTCCTCAAGCACAAAAATATTGCTCCAGCAGTGGAGCTAAATCCATATTTTTTAGCTCCACATGAACAGTGCATATTTATAGATAGATGTGCACTGTTCATGAGAGCTAAAAAAAATATTATTATATTGGTATTTCTCTCTCCTCTTTCATTTAAAAATTACTCTCTCTCTCTCTCTCTCTCTCTCTCTCTCTCTCTCTCTCTCTCTCTCTCTCTCTCTGGCTTCTCTTCCTCTTCCTTCTTCCTTCTCATTTTTTTTTTCTCTCCCTCATCTACTCTCTGCTTCGCCGATCTTCATCTGGGTTCCAAGTCGCCGTGCCTCGTCGCCCACGTTGCCGTCCCATGCCGCTGCCCCACGCCGCCGTCCCACGCCGCCCAGTCCTCCATCTCACCACCGATCTGTTCTGGGTTCATCTTCACCGCTGACCTAAGCTTCATCGTCGATCCAAGCTCCTCCGGCACCGCCTTCATCGTCGATCCAAGCTCCACCGGCATCGCCCAGTTCTCCATCTCACCACCGATCTGTTCTGGATTTCGTGGGTTTCGTTGGTGAGTTTTTTTTTTTTTTTTTTTTTTTTTTTCTTGTTGTGGACTGGTGGTGGTGGTGGTGGTGGTGGTGGCAGTGGTGGTGGCAGTGGCTGATGGTAGAGGTGGTTGTGGTTGGTGCTGTGGATTTTTTTGGGTAGTGGGATATATTATTTTATTGTAAGGGATGTATTATTTTATTGTGATGTTTATATTATTTTATTGTGTTGAAAGCTAAAATAGATTCACTGCTGCAACACGTGTGTAGGTAAAATAGATAAAGTAACTTTTGGTGGAACTAAATTGCTAAAAATTTAGCTCTGCTGCTGTAGATGCTCTAAGATGTAGTATTAAATGCTATTATAAAAAAAAAAGGGTAGATACTTGTGTGTTAAAATAGCATTTGGATAAAAACATTTGTTGCTAGTACTCTAAGCTCATTTGCCATATCTTTTGTCCGCAAATATGGTCCAATGATTTTACAATTTATTTTACATAAGCTCAACCATACATTTGTAACTTTTGTATGATGAAAGTGGTGTAATGGTAAGTCAATGTCAAAATGAAGTTGCATCACAACTTATCCTCTCAGCAAGTTGTGAAAAATGGGTAAAATTTGGGTTCAATGCTCTTATACACTCAACAGATTAAAATATGAGCATAGGACAAATGTTTGACATATGCCCACGTCCTAATGGGTTTGGTTTCCACGTTCCTGGAGTTGCTCTTATTCCATACTTTTTGATAAAATGCCAATTTTGTTTGCTTCACACGTGATCAAATTCACGTGCAACAGTTATAATTTCCTTTATTTCGTCGTCAAACAATGAGTCCAAGTTGTTTTCATCCCAATCTCTGTCATTTTGTTTAATTAGGACAGAGAGAGGCCACTACCATAGGATTTCTAGCCATACTAGCACTCTTCTTGAGGTGAGGCTTTAAAACAATCTAGATGCCGCAAATTTGTTTGGTTTACACGTGATCAACTTCACATGCAACTTTCTCCACACAAAAAATAAAAAATAAAACTTCACATGCAATAGTTATCATTTCAGTAGCTGAATTGGTGAAAATAGTGAATATTTCATTATTTAATTATGTCCTCAATAGAGAAAAAAAAAACTGATCAATCGATCACAAATTGAACACCAATGACATGTTTCACAAAGGCAAATTTTCTTAACTGAAGTACCGTAGGTCCGTAACAGATTTTACTTCTTTTAAAAAAAATACATGCAGTCTTGTAAGTTATTACAATTTTATATTTATTGTAAATTAAAGGGATTTGACTACTGTGTCTAACTCATGGAAGTCAATACCGTACCGTATCGGTCCATACCAGTTAGTGCATCGGTACAGGTACACCTCTATTTTGTACCGAAAAAAATACCAGCCGTAACGGCCTCGTACCGGCGAATTCTGGCCGTACTGGACCAGAGCACAAAATGTTGTTTTTTTTTTTGTGTGTGTAATTATGGCAATTTTTTAAGAGCAGGATGGTAATACTCATGTATATTATGGTTCTAAAGTAGACAGTGGCGGCTCCAGGATTTTCTTTTAGGGGGGGTCAATGGTGTCTTGAGCCAAAATTTTGTTGTGGGGAGTAAAAGATAAAATAATTATTTATTATTTTTTTTTGTATATATTACACACAATACAATTGTATACAATACAATTCCAAATAGTATACAATACAACTATATTGTAAAATAGTCTAAAAACATTATTAAAAGTTTAAAGATCGGTAAAAAAAAGAAAATAACAATAAAATGCATATAAATAAATAACTAATCATAATTTTTGTCAAATTAATAATAACTTATTATAATCATATATAATATCAATTAAATAGAAATATATGATAAAGAAGAATAGTAACACACCTAAGATTAGGTTTGAGAGTAAACGTTAAATTAAGGAAAATAAATAGTAATTTATATAAGATTTTGCTTTCGAAGTGTATGAATTTTTAACCACACATGTGGTCATTCTTTTGGAATTTGAGCAAGTACTAGAAGACTTTTTGGACTCAAAAAACTGTAGAACACTTATCAAACTACTTGATTAAATAGAAAAAAAATATAGAATGGAGAAAAAGAGAATGAGAAAAGAATCATAGATGTAAATACTAATCAGTTGATAGTACAAGTAGTGTAATTTTTTGTTGATGAAGAAGCAAGGTGTAGGAAAAAAACAATTTCATTCTACCATCAACTGTAAAGTAAGCCAGAATCCAGAGAGAAGGTTTATTTATTTTTTAATAAATGAGCAATTTTAAGAGAACAAAACATTTACGCAATAAAATCTAAATGACAAGTTGTTAAAAGTATGTAAAAAAATGATGTCAGTTATGGGTTTAGATAAAAAGTCAATTATAACTTGTTACTTAACATTTATTATAAAAATATTGTGAAAATAACACTAATATGATCATATTTGAAGTTTATTTCAATTGGGTTTAAACAAAATGTAGGGTTAAGGTGTTCAAAATTTTATTTAAAGGTCAAAACAAAAAAATATTAAAAATTTTAAATATAAAATTTTTTTTTTTTTGGGGCACAGCCAAGGGGTTCATTTGAATCCCCTGGGCTGGCTGTAGAGCCGCCCTTGGAAGTAGATCCTTTTGATGGATGAGAGTAAATGATCCTATGTAGTTTGTGTTAACTTAATTATTTGTATTATTTGTTTTCTTTATATGCAATAAACAATTAAGTTTTTTGTTTTTTATATTGTATTTTTTTTTTTTTGTATGCAATGAACAATTGAAGTAATATTTTATTTTAAACAGAAGGTAATGTTTTATGGTAAATAGAGATTGTGTGTGTGTGTATATTAAATATATAAAATAGCGGTAAACTCGAAACGGTACACCGGTATTGACCGGTACCCGAAATATATCATACCGGTAGCCAAATTAGTACAGCCTCCAATACGGTATTGACTTCCTTGGTCTAACTTGACCGAAGGGTGTGAAATGTTACTAGATCATAGTACATAATAAAAATGATGTAAACAATACTTATGTAAAATTAATGTTGTTTTTCACAATCATTTACACATTTCACTTAACTTGGTGAAATGTTAAAAAAAAAAAGTATTATTAATATTGCTTTTCCTAATTACAAAAGCCACGTCCTATATGCAGTATATTAGACTGGCCAGTGCTGCTCCGGCAGAGTTAAGCAAGGCCATATTCAATAAAGTTATTTGCTGGGTCCAAGCCAATATCACTCCAGTTCGGGTGTCGGCCCCATCTTTTTTTTTTTTTTTTTTTTTTGATAAACGGCCCCATCCTAATTTCCTTATTGGTTTGCCAACTATTACTTGCTTATCATAGAAAAAGGGCAGAAAGTGATACCATAGAATATTCACTTATAAGTAGTACAACGGCCCCATCCTAATTTCCTCATTGGTTTGCCAACTATTACTTGCTTATCATAGAAAAAGAGCAGAAAGTGATACCATAGAATATTCACTTATAAGTAGTATAGTTTGTTAAATAATAAAATTTCACGGAAGATACTAATAAAAAAAAATATAGTTAATAAAATTAGTCTCTTCACACGTGAGTTCTAAGACTCTTTTTAGTCTCATCACAGCACATGCTTTAAACGGACCGTGGTGTAACTTGTGTTAAGTGGCTCTATTATTAAGATTGTCATTTAAATAAAACTCTATTACTAAAATAATAAATGTCTTGTTAATTGTTAAGATTGATTACTCTAAGTAAAACTCTATTATTTAAGTTTTAAGAAATTTAAAATTTTACTCCAACTAGAATTCTATTACCAAGGGCTTCAAAAATATTTAAAAATAAATTTTTTATTTATTATAATTATTTTGATAGTCTATCATAAGTTTGTGTTTTAATATTGTACGGTCCTGGCCCAAGCCTTCATTAGGGCCGAGCATAACTCATCACAACGCAGCACACGAGGCCCAAACATTCCCTGATGAACTGGGACGGGCCGGGCAGTATTGAGCTCACAATCAGGTTTTGTATTGCTGATGGAAGCTCCATTGCACACAATATTCCTTCATTGTCACTTGGCCGGCAAGTTACCCGACCATGGGCAGTAGTTTATGTTATCCTAAGTGTTTGATCACGGCGAAGTATGGTGTTCGGATTGGTCGGCAAAACGCCCAGTAGACATTGCCGTGCATAACACAGCCACGAAGAACAAGTTCCCAAGCCACTTTACTGCTCAACTACCAACTTCCCACTTAACAAAGATAACATTGGACCCCCTCTTCCACCATTGATAGGAATAATCATAACACCTCCACCCAGTGAAAGCTATAAATAACAGAGAGCTGTGAAGAAGTGGGGGGTTGGAAAGGAGAGAGTGGAGAGGAGAGAAAGAAGAAAGAGGTACAGAAAGGAGAACTGGATGAAAGGAGAACAGAGTGATCGGGAAGCAAGTGGGCTAAGATGGGCCTCCATGTACTGAGCTCCCCGTTGTAGGAAAAACAAAACCCACGTCACAAATAAATTGAGCCCAAACAAGGGAGAGTCAGGCCCAACCACCTCCTTCTTGGTACGCACAATTGGCGCCGTCTGTGGGAATCTCCTACTGTGCGGTAGCTCAGCCCCGGCCCACGCCAGGATTGATGTCTGAGAGACGTTCGGGAAGTCATGCCGAGAGCGGCTCGGTAGGGTCCTCGCAAGGGTCCACTTGGCGGGAGCGAAGGCAGAAAAGACACGAAGACAGGCACCGAGGAGCGGGTGAAGAGCATTCCGGCCAGAGCGAGGGATCACGCCGAACTCGCCAGACAGTGTCCGGCGCCACTGAAAATAGACGCCCCGATCCGAGAGACGAAGAACTAGAGAGGCTACGCAGGCTGGTAAGGGATCTGGAGCTGGAGGCGGAAAGACGCCGGGGAGCGAACTTAGATCAACAGGGTGGGAGACAGAGAGGAGCAAGGGACCGCCAGGGAGACAATTCCGAGCATTCCATCCATCGCCGACAGCGCGATCGTCCACGTTCACGGGAGAGGCTAGGACGCCGGGACCGCTCCCGATCACGCGATTATGCTGACCGTGGATCAGGTTCCCCGGAGGAGCAACGCCCGCGAAATGCAGCTATGGACGCAATGAGCCGGGCGCTACGTAAAGCAGCTCGATCCCCGTTCTCGGAGGAAATTGAACAGGCCCCGATGCCGAACAGATTCAATCGGCCACCGTTCAATTCTTATGACGGAAAAACGGACCCGGTGGAGCATGTCAGTCATTACATTCACATGATGTCCTTGCACAAGCGTGATGATGCGCTGATGTGCAAAGTCTTCCCCTCCAGCCTCGGCTCTACGACGTTGAGATGGTTTAATGGGCTTCCAAAGGGTTCAATTCGCAACTTCGCGGAACTAATTCAGGAGTTCGGTGCCCGGTTTGTAACTTGTAGCCGGGTTCCGCAACCCGTGGACGCCTTACTATCCATAAAGATGAGGGTTGGGGAGACCCTACGCAGTTACGCGAACCGCTATTGGGAGCTTTACAACGAGATCGGGGGGGGGGTAACGAGAAGATAGCGGCAAGTACTTTTAGAATGGGGCTCCCCGAGGACTCCGAGCTACGAGAATCATTGACTAGGAAACCTCCGGAGGGCATGAGGCAGCTAATGAGACGCATAGAGGAGTATAAACGCCTAGAAGATGATCGGATACAAAACAAAGGTAAAGCCCTGCTGACCACCCGTCCTCGGCAGTATGAACTTCAGCCGAAACCCAGAAAGGGGCCAGCCGTCCAAGAACAAGGGTTACCGCATGAGGAAGTAAACGTGCTGTTCAAGGAGCCGGTGCACAGGATAGTTGACCGGATAAAAAACGAGCCGTACTTCAGATGGCCAAATAAGATGGCGGGCGACCCATCCCGGAGAAACCAAAATTTGTACTGTACATACCACAAGGATAAGGGACACACCACCGAGCATTGCCGGGTGTTAAAGGATCACTTAGCGCAGTTGTTAAGGGCAGGGCACTTGAAAGAATTCGTAATCAACACGGCAAACAATGAAGGTGAACTAGGCGCAAAGCCGGGCAAGGGCCCCCGCCCACCTCCCATTGGAGTAATTGACGTAATTCACGCTGCACCAAGAGACGTCATGAGGATCGGCAGGAAAGAGGTCTTGACGACGATCCCGGCTGACATAGGTGCGGGGGAAATATCACCTGCAAAAAAGGTGAAAATTGCCCGGGACATTATCGCCTTCGGCGACGAGGACCTCGTAGGAACGATCCAGCCACACGACGACGCACTGGTGGTGACGGCTCAGATAGGCGGTTTCTTGGTGAAGAGGTTGTTAGTGGACCAAGGAAGCGGCGCCGAGGTCATGTATCCCGACCTGTACAGGGGGCTCGGGCTGAAAGTCGAGGATCTCACGAAATACGACACGCCCCTGATCGGCTTTGACGGCCAGGTAGTGGTTCCAGAGGGGCAAATCTCCCTTCCCGTGGTTTTGGAAGGCAAGGAAGTCACAGTGACGTTCATAGTGGTCGCTTCATTTTCCCCCTACACCGCAATTCTTGGGAGACCATGGATCCATGCAATGGGGGCCGTGCCGTCCACCCTCCACGTAAAAATCAAGTTCCGGACTGAACAAGGCATCGCAGTGGTAAGGGGCAGCCAACGAAAGGCCAGACAGTGCCTTATTGCAGCAGTGAACCGGGAGGGTCAGACCACCGAGAAAGGGGGTCAGCCTGAAGGGACCCCTTCATAGCAATTACTGCGGCCCTCGGGCAAAGCGGGGGCTAATCCCACAGAGGAACTGATCAGAGTGAAACTGTTACCAGACGAATGCAGGTACTTCCAAATAGGGGCCGGCTTGACGGACGAGGAAAGGGTGGAGATGTTACTGCTTCTTGTCCGGAATGTTGATATATTCGCTTGGAGCCCGTACGAGGTGCCTGGGGTGGACCCCGATTTCATCGTTCATTGTCTCAATACCGACCCGACCATAACCCCTAAAAGACAAAGGCCGAGAAGATCGGCGAAGGAGCACGTCGAGGCAGTAAAAATGGAAGTGAAAAAACTGAAAGAAGCGGGGGCAATAAAGGAGGTCTTCTACCCGGACTGGTTGGCAAACACGGTGGTAGTGAAGAAGAAGAGCGGTACGTGGAGGGTTTGTGTAGACTTCACGGATTTAAACCGAGCATGCCCGAGAGATCCATTCCCAATGCCCAAGATCGACCAACTTGTGGACGCCACATGCGGACACCCCAGGATGAGCTTCCTGGATGCATTCCAGGGTTATCACCAAATAGCCCTAGCAGCTGAGGATCAGGAGAAGACGGCATTTATCTCGCCGGAGGCCAACTATCACTACACGGTGATGCCGTTCGGCCTAAAGAATGCCGGGGCAACCTATCAGCGAATGATGACGAGGATGTTCCGTGATAAGATAGGGCACACGGTGGAAGTATACATAGATGACATGGTCGTCAAAAGCAAACGCGAATCCGGACACAGTAAGGATCTCCTCGGGGTTTTTGAAATCCTCCGGGGACATCGGTTGCGCCTCAATGCTGAAAAATGTGTATTCGGAGTGGGAGCAGGGAAATTTTTGGGATATCTGGTCAATACACGGGGAATAGAGATCAACCCCGACCAGATCGGGGCCGTGATGAATTTAACGCCCCCGAGGAGCCCAAAGGAGGTGCAGATTCTAACCGGGATGTTGGCCGCCCTTAACCGGTTCATCTCAAAGTTTGCCGACCGGTGCCGCCCTTTTTACCAACTACTAAAGAAATGGAGAGGGTTTGAATGGGACCAGAAGTGTGACGAAGCATTCCATGACTTGAAGATGTACCTGACACGGGCCCCCGTACTAACCGCACCATTACCCGGAGAAGATTTATATATGTACCTCTCGGTTTCAGAGCATGCGGCCAGTGCCGTGCTCTTAACGAACCGGGATACACAACGACCCGTATATTACATTAGCAAGACCTTGGTCGATGCGGAAACCAGATACTTGCCCTTGGAAAAGCTGGTGTTGGCCCTAGTGCACGGTACTAGAAAGTTGCCGCACTACTTCCAAGCCCATACCGTGTATGTGTTAACCGAGTACCCTTTGCAGTCCTTATTGAGAAGATCAGACTTCACAGGTCGGATAGCTAAATGGGGGACCCGGCTTGGGGCCTTCGACATAAGATACAGGCCGAGGAATTCGATTAAGGGTCAGGTGTTGGCCGACTTTGTAGCCGAGTTCTCTCCCAGGGATGGAGGGGGAGTGGTTTGCCAGGTACTCTGCCCACCATGGAAGGTCTATGTGGACGGTGCCTCGAGCTCAACAGGGGCCGGAGCCGGGATTGTCTTGATCACACCAGAGGGGATTTGGTTGGAACATTCCTTCAAGCTCGGATTCAAAGCTTCCAATAACGAAGCAGAATATGAAGCACTGCTTGCCGGCCTGAGGACTGCTTCTAGGTTGGGAGCAAAGAGCGTCGAAGTATACTCGGATTCGCGGCTGGTTGTCAACCAGCTGCAGGGAAGCTTTGAAGCCAAAGATCCCAGAATGAGGAGGTATTTGCAGCTGGCAAGAAGTGTCATGGCAGATTTCCGGACAGCAAAAATAGCCCAGGTTCCCCGAGGACAAAATAGACATGCAGACTCACTGGCCACACTGGCCTCGGCACTAACCGAGAATGTGCCACGGATGATCAAGGTGGAACTTGTACGGGAACCCAGCATCTTAGGAGTCGGGGAAGCTACCGGCCCCGTAGTAGGCGTTGAAAGCATTACCCGTGCCGGACCTTGTTGGATGGACCCTATCATTGAATTCCTGACTGATAATCAGACCCCGGACAATGACAAGGAAACCGATAAGATTCGTCGTGTAGCAGCCAGGTATTGGTTGTCACCGGATCGGGAATTGTACCGGAGATCCTATGGAGGACCGTACCTGTTGTGCTTACACCCCAGTCGTGTGCACGAACTATTGACTGAGTTACATGATGGGGTGTGCGGCAGTCACGTGGGAGGACGCTCGTTGGCTCACCGGGCAATCACCCAAGGATTCTGGTGGCCGCAAATGCAAAAAGATGCCGCCGAGTACGTACGGAAATGTGAGAAATGCCAAAGGCACGCCCCCTCGGTCCATCAACCGGCAGGACCCCTCAACCCTGTCAGCAGTCCCTGGCCTTTCGCCCAATGGGGGCTGGATATCATCGGTCCATTCCCCCGGGCTACGGGAAACCGGAGGTTCGTCCTCGTAGCTGTGGATTATTTTACCAAATGGACTGAGGCTGAGGCATTAGCAAACATTAGAGACACCGATGTTAAGAAGTTCGTGTGGAAAAACATAGTGACCAGGTTCGGGGTGCCGTACTGTCTCATATCAGACAATGGGTTGCAGTTCGATAGCCGGGCATTTCGCGAATTTTGCAACAACCTGGGCATCAAGAACAGATACTCGACACCGGCCTACCCTGAGAGCAACGGTCAGGCCGAGGCCGTTAACAAGACGATTATGAGCGGATTAAAGAAGAGACTTGACGGAGCAAAGGGACGATGGGCGGAGGAGCTTCCTAGCGTTTTGTGGGCATATCGAACGACACCCCGGAGGTCTACTGGGGAAACCCCCTTTTCCATGGCCTACGAGGCAGAAGCCGTAATCCCAGCCGAGGTCCATTTATACAGTGCGCGGGTGAGGGGTTTTGACACCGGCCAGAACGAGAAATTGCTGGCACAGCGTTTAGATCTGCTCGAAGAGTTCAGAGACACCGCCCTAGTACAGCTCGCCGAGTATCAGCAGAAGATGGCTCGCCGCTACAACCAAAAGATAAGGGCAAGAGAGTTCGGTCCAGGGGACTTAGTTCTGCGGCGAGCTGTGGGGAACATGCGTGAAACTAACGCCGGGAAGCTGGCTGCCGCCTGGGAAGGACCGTACAGGGTGACCGCGATAGCCGGGGAGGGGGCTTATTATTTGGAAAGCTTAGACGAAAAACCACTTCCACGGCCATGGAACGTTCATAACCTGAAGAAATTCTATTGTTGAGGAATTTTAAAAGAAACTATGAATCCTTTTGTTATCCTGAGTTCGTTTTTGTTTATTGTGGACACAGGGATGCGTAGTGGGCGCAGTTTTGCCCTCCGGTAAACCCCTCCTATAAGGACAGAAACCTGTCCCCGGTTCGACCACGTTCACCGGACAGGTGGAAACCTAAACGCAAAAATTTATGAGGACAGAAACCTGTCCCCGGTTCGACCACGTTCACCGGACAGGTGGAAACCTAAACGAAAAAATTTATGAGGACAGAAACCTGTCCCCGGTTCGACCATGTTCACCGGACAGGTGGAAACCTAAACGCAAAAATTTATAAGGACAGAAACCTGTCCCCGGTTCGACCACGTTCACCGGACAGGCGGAAACCTAAACGCAAAAATTTCTAAGGACAGAAACCTGTCCCCGGTTCGATCACTTTCACCGGACTGGCGGAAACCTAAACGAAAAATTCCTAAGGACAGAAACCTGTCCCCGGCTAGATCACATTCACCGGACAGGCAAAAAAAAAAAAAAAAAAAAAAAAATTTAAGGACAAAAACATGTCGCCGGTTAGATCACGTTCGCCGGGCATGTGGAAACCTAAACGAAAAATTTCTAAAAACGTAGGCCTGTCCCTGGCTCGGATATGGTCACTATAAAAGTGGAATTCCACAAGGGAAATTCCCAAATGCAGAAGAATATTCCCGGCACAATCTATTTGCCGAGCAATGATCGCCCCGAACTGATCCTTGTCCCCAAATGATTAAATCCAACGACTAAACCATCATACGAGGGTGTGGTTGAAACAAATTCTAACCGTCTTCACGGCACAATCAAGTTGAAAACGGAGCGTGTGGGAGTATGTAATGAGTACGATCATGCAACAATCAGATTAAGCACTTTAATAGCTAAACAGACCGGAATAAGTATAGATAAAACCAAAAAGTAAAATCCAAAAAGTAAAATATTGTACGGACGCCACAACCCGGCGTCTAGGCAAACAAAGTAAATCTTGTATGATGAGCCTAAAAATTGTTCAGACACCACAACCCGGTGCCTAGGTACTTGAAGTAAATAAAGGTTAAATAAAGTACATTAAGTCGCAGGGCTGAGCGGGGAGTGTGGAGATGAGCCTGTCATGTCCCGTCCTTGGTTCTCCTCGGTGGGGGGTTGCTGAAACTCTTCATCACCAGGAGCATTGAGGGCGCTGGATACCTCTAAATCGAGGTCTTCAACATGAGTATCAATTGCCCGGACCAGCTCCCTCATGCTCGGGGTGTCCTCCTCATCGGCAGGAATTGCTTGGCTCTGGACAGGATTGAGAGAAGTAGGTCGAGGAATGTTTTCAGGGATCCAGAGTGGAGAGTCCCCGGGCACACCAGCTGCTCGTAGGGCGGCCAGCCAACCTTCCTGAAAGCCGTGAGCCCTGGCCTGCGAAACGACGGGCTCCACGGAGTTTTCAGCATCCGCGAAGCCCTCGTTGTACCATTTTTCTTCACACGCCTCCAAGGTCGCCTTAAGATCGGCCACTTCGTCAGCACGCGCCATTGCCAGGCTCTCGGCTTGTGCAAGTTTCAGCTCTGACTCATTTAACCTCTCCTCCAGCTCGGACACCCTCCTCTCGGCCTGCTGCTTGGCCTTCTCTTCCGATTGTGCCCTCCTCTCGGCGTTCTCGGCAGCTGTGGACCTCTCCCGTGCCGTATCAGCAGCCACTTCCCTGAGCGCCTTCTCCCGCTCGGCGTCCTCGGCCAGCTCGTTCATCCTCTCCCCGAGCATATGAGTAATTTGCGCGGCCTGCGACACAGTATCGGTAAGTTCAAAGGGAAACAAAGAGATAAGTACATGCTAATTGAATTGAGAGAGGACATGACGATAAAACCCACCGCTACGGTGTGCCATTGGAGCCGCTTAGCTATGGACTCCTCAGTGCCGTCCCGGAAAAACTGGACGTCCGCGGGCAGCATCAGACCACTTGCTAAACTATAAGCCACTCGGCCACCCTCTCCTTGTGCCCATAGCCGTAGGCTTGCGGTGGCCGGCAGGGGCTCGTTCCCCAACAAGAAGGTCGGTTGCCAGCCGGGCGCCTGCCTGGAGGAGGAGGCCCGCCCAGCAACTCCCCGGGTGGTCGGTTGAGAACCACCGGCTGGCTCGCGTATCACAATCCCGCCTGAGGGGCGGGGAGGGGTCTTGGAGGAGGCGTCACCTTGCCTCCCGGGAGGGGGATCCTCAACACGTTGCTTCTTCTTTTGTCTAGCAGGTGGGGGAGGGGAACGATCTCGGGTCCGGGTTTGTTGCGGCTGGCCTTGTTGCCTCGGGCCTGGGAGGAAACGGTCAACGGTCAGCGTCCTTCTGGTAACCATCTCGTCAGTGGGGGTAGTGGTTCGGATATCTTCGGCAATGTGGGTTTGGGGTAGTCCGGACTCAGTGTGGCCTTGTTCGATTGGAACGTGTGCTCGTTCCCTTAGTAACCGAGAAACCCTTTCAGCTGATTCGTCTCGGACGGGGGGGAGGTCGTCGGCTGTTGTGTAGCGTGGGCCGATATCTCGGGCCTCTCCTACGGTTAGGGAGGGGGGTAGGAAGTGGGCGTGCCGAACGTCAATATAAGAAAGCAGGGGACTGTCCACCAAAAGAGCCTGAGAGAACGGCTGCCAAGTCCGGTAGGCGGGTATACAGCCCAAAATTAGATGGGATGCCCGGAGTTGCCCGTCCGTGTGTACGAAAATCTCAGACCTTAGCACGAAATTGAGGTCCCTCACGTGCACTGATCTGATGTCCGGTGTAAACACTCTTCCGTCTGTAAAAGAAGGAGACAATAAATCAGACCCCATTGCAAACGAGACAAGGATGAAAAATAAGGAGAAGGTAAGAGGGCAACAATAATAATAAAGGGAGAAGTTAGGGGGAGGTTGATGTGCGGTACGAACCGACTTCACGCCGAGAAAGGGGGCAGGGCGCATCATCGGCAAACCAGTTGCCGCTCACCCGGACAAACTCCCCGGCAGAATTTTTATTGGAATCGGGTAGGCAGGAGATCAGCCGTACCCTCATATCTCTGACCTTCAAATAATAATTGGTCCTTTTACTACCGCACAAGCTATACATGTGATTTACGTCATTATGATCCAATTGCAGACCATAAATCTGATTCAATCGGTCAACGCAACTAACTACCCGGTAAAAGTTGGGAGGAAGTTGCTCGGGAGACAGCCCGTAAAACCTAAGGGTGCTAAGTAACAGGAGGTTCACGGGAAACCTAACCCCGCCCTCTAGAATGGCCATTAAAGGAAAAAAGGCAACGTTGGGTCCTTTGTGTAGAGCGATTTCGCTCTCGTGACAGTACGCAACATCCACATCCCCTGGGATGTTGAATGTCCGCCTGAAGGAGGCTAAAGATGCTTCGGTGTTCAACAGATGGGCGTAACCCATTCTAAAAAAGTATGGAAACTAAGAAATGGAAGCTAAAGGAAGAGATAAAAGTAGAAGGGAGAGGCAGAGAACTTACTTGGGATTATAGGAAAGGGGTGTTCTGGGCTGGGAAATGACCACTCAAATGAATGCTCGGCAGAGAGGGAATTCAGGAATTGAGGGGAGTAAAAATATTGGAACGACTTAGAATGGGATACTTATAGGCGTGAAGAAAGCAATGATGAGCATCATTTAATGAAGAGAGAAGGAGCGGGAAACGGTTGCAGCTTTTCACATTGTAGCGCCTCGGTTCGCGAACCGTCAGGCAGTAATGATGGGTAGAGCAGCTGGTTGGAATGACGCGCCTTTTCAGGGCGCATTAAAATTTTGCCTACTAACCTTTCAGTATCAAAAACTCTTCCACCTTAAACGGCAAAAGGAGCGCTCGGGCCACCTTGATTCGCCCCCGACAAGCGGATGCTAATCAAGGGGGGGGGCTATTGCACGGTCCTGGCCCAAGCCTTCATTAGGGCCGAGCATAACTCATCACAACGCAGCACACGAGGCCCAAACATTCCCTGATGAACTGGGCCGGGACGGGCAGTATTGAGCTCACAATCAGGTTTTGTATTGCTGATGGAAGCTCCATTGCACACAATATTCCTTCATTGTCACTTGGCCGGCAAGTTACCCGACCATGGGCAGTAGTTTATGTTATCCTAAGTGTTTGATCACGGCGAAGTATGGTGTTCGGATTGGTCGGCAAAACGCCCAGTAGACGTTGCCGTGCATAACACAGCCACGAAGAACAAGTTCCCAAGCCACTTTACTGCTCAACTACCAACTTCCCACTTAACAAAGATAACATTGGACCCCCTCTTCCACCATTGATAGGAATAATCATAACACCTCCACCCAGTGAAAGCTATAAATAACAGAGAGCTGTGAAGAAGTGGGGGGTTGGAAAGGAGAGAGTGGAGAGGAGAGAAAGAAGAAAGAGGTACAGAAAGGAGAACTGGATGAAAGGAGAACAGAGTGATCGGGAAGCAAGTGGGCTAAGATGGGCCTCCATGTACTGAGCTCCCCGTTGTAGGAAAAACAAAACCCACGTCACAAATAAATTGAGCCCAAACAAGGGAGAGTCAGGCCCAACCACCTCCTTCTTGGTACGCACAAATATAATTAGTAGCTAACCCATGCGATGCACTAGAACGCTATTGTATATGTAGATGTTAACAATTATTTGTCTCTTCCTTTTTGATTGTATATTAAGATTCTAGTCTTAGAATTTTTTATCCTTGATATAAAACATTAAATTACATAATAAAAAATATAAATCAAACTTAAATTTAAATTTAAATTTAAATTAAGATTCCAATGCTTAACATCCTCAATTATCCAATAAATATATGAAACACAAATTTAAAGAACTACTTAATTAATATTTGAAATAAATTGAAAGGCAACTTTAAAGTATTATTTGTATTTTCTTCCTTTGTTGTTTCACATTAGCCATTGAATAACTCCCTTTATTTTCCTTAATTACAGATGTTGGTGTAAGTTGTACATTGCTTTCAACATCAACTTTTTGAAACTTTGTAGAATCACCATCTTGTTGTCACATTCATTTGAAATACCACTGATGTAAGCCTGTCAATAGAATAGGTTGAGAAATCTATTACAGCATATAGAAGTGAAATATCAAATATGTAATTTGCTATATTAAACAATTAAACCAAACATAAAACCAAGTTTAAGATAACAAAGAAACTGAAATATGAAATCACATTCCAATTTCAAATTCTTTCTAGAAACATATTGCCAATAAATACGCAGGAAACAGTACAGAATAAAGGAGAAGATTGGTAAATACCTAGCTTTTCTCATTTTGCTGTTGTATTAAGAGTCTTACACAAATAAGGATCCATAATTCCAAATAACCCAGATAACAAAATGCCAAATACCTATCTACAAAACAATAAAATCCAATTTTTAGCCAACTTTCAAGAAACATTAATAGAATAGAACAAATTAAATAAACCAATTGCAGCCAGAAAAGAACTACAAATGCAGAGAAAAAAGTACAACAAAAGCATTTAGAACATAAAATTCATCCAAGTCACAGTTAGGAATGGCTAAACACTTCCTATCAATGACATAGGTAATACCTCCCTTCATACCAAATACAATTGAGGGTTGCTACTAAATTTGTGAGCTAAAGTAAAAAGTTCAGTCCAGCACACAGAGGAGAGTCTTAGTAATCTAATCATTATTGATTCTGAATATGAAGGAAACAATGTCAAAGGAATTCAAATTAAGATCATCCAAGGCAGAACTGATGCTTTCCCTATACACACACACACACATTCAATACGTTCTACATATTCGTTGAGAAATTTAAACAAACACATAGAGAACAAACACAAAGATAACCAAGACAAAACACTCAAACCCACATTGCTCCTTTTATAGAACTTGACATACGAAATAGAAAATTGGTTACATCATAGGTGCTAAAAAGTACTTAATACAGAAAGTTATAAAAACAATGCAGAAAGTTATTCAAAACAAAGCATATTTTATGAAATAGTGCAGTGCAGTGTAGATTTTTATGAAACAGTGCAGTGCAAATTTTGGTTGATTTTGGTTGTAATAAAAAATGCAGATTTTATGTAGAAAAATAGTGCTGAAAAATAACATTTTGAAGAAGAAAACTTTTTAAAAATTTGGATCCATAAACCAAATTTTACACATAGAGAACAAACACAAAGATAACCAAGACAAAACCTTCAAACCCACATTACTCCTTTTATAGCACTTGACATACGAAACCTGATTTATTTAGATTAGAATGCATGTTAGAAACAAAAATCCCAAAGCCGAAACCTATTAGTAAAATCACATACCAACCAATACAACAAATTAAATCATAGGAACAAATCACAGTGTCCTTTTATAGAACTTGACATAAAAAAAAAAATCCTAAAGCCAAAGCCTATTAGTAAAATCACATATCAAAAAATATAAATTTTAAGCCATGAATTGCGATTATAACAAATAATATCTCTAAGAAAACACTATTTATAATATAGGGTTCTGTATTTGCCAACATACTTGAAAAATGTAGAGGTCCATGGGTAGGAAGTATCGGAATTGGGGGGAGATATTAAAATTCACAAACCAAAACAATGCAGATTTAAAACCTTTTATATAGACAGCAATGCATCAACCACACACTAATAACAGTAAAAGAAAATTACACAATCAACTTTTCATATATACATTACTAATTAAATTCACACACATGCTCAATATTTCGGTATCATATTTCACTAAACAATCAATGAGTAAAATAAGAAACATAGAAATATGATACATACCAGCATTGATGTAATACACTAAAAAAAATAGAACTAACATAGTGTTGGCAATGCAAGAATACACAGAGGGTTCATTTCACTTATAAATGGCCTCGTTGAATGGTCAACAACAGAAGAGACATATGACGGAGAAAGCATAAGATTAAAGCTACTGAAAAAGAAAATGAGCATTTTGAACTTGCAGTTACCAGTACCGCCCAAAAACAATGTAGAGTACAAAAAATCAGTAGATCCAAAGAGAATATATATTGGAAACTTAATTGGATTAGGAATCTCTCCACTTATGACTGTCAACCTTAGCGTCAAAACTTCTCTCTTCTTGTATCCATTTGGGTTGGAAGAAACACAATGAGAAAGAAACATAAATCTTGCATACTTTCATGATTTGGAGGACCCTAAAATCATCATTAACATATATCACAAATTACAATAAGAAAGAAACATTGTTAAATCTACATTGAAAATTTAAACACTGCCAAAATTCAAAATTTTTTTGAGGGCGGTGTTATTGTTTTTCATAATTATAGTTGTTGGATGCTTTGGCTAGGCAATTTGACACATTGATTTGAACTTAAAGCATCTCTTGAAATAGCCACCACTACAGAAGGATCTTAAATTATGGAAAAACAAAGACTTTTTTTTTTTCAATCAATAATAGAGAATTAAAATGTGATTCAATCTCTTTCTTCAATTCTCAAACTACAAATACTAACCCTTTAAACAAATAAATGCATACCTAATAAAATCAATCTAAACCATACTATACGGTTGAGTACAAAATCAAGGAAGACAAAAAGCAAGCAATTTTATAATTGAGAAATAAAAGAATCTACTAAATTGAATTGATTATAGATTATAACTAAACTTTCTTAGTCCATTAGTTATTCACAGATAAACACAATCCAAAACAAACTTGGACTATGTTAAGGTCAAAAGCTATCTTTATAAGCCATGCCTCCAAGCCAGGCATTTTGTTGAACACTTTGAGGGTGATGGGGTTGGCCTCTTTTCTCTTCACATGCAATGAAGAACCATCAGAACTACGGTTTTCCATTATTTATTAAACAATCTAAAATTAGAAAAAGAGAGATAGAGATAGGCCTGGTGATGCAAACGGTGACAACCGAAAAGGCAACCACACCTCTGCTAGAATTCACTTGGCGTTGGGACTGAGTAATTGGCATCATCATAATGACCTGAAACTGAAAATCAAAAAAAAAAAGATTTAGAGAAAACCGTAGAGAAAGAATTTCTTGAGAAGCAGATCAATCAAATAGGAAAGAGAATGATAGAGGGGGAAATATTTAACCTAATCGACTCTGTGGCTGAATCCATCCATGGAGAAAAGAGGCCGAGAGTGGGGACCAAGAAACTCTTGCATAGGCCTAGCACGTTGGCTGCCTTAGGTATAGGGTTTGCATTAGGGAGGAATATTGGAGATACAGATTGATGATTGATAGGGATAAAACTTCCACTAGACGCCGGCACCCTGCGCGGGATGACGATGCGAGGTATGATGACGAACGCTAGACCCTGACGACACGACCCTCGAACGGCGTGACGGTTGAGATCGTCGACGGAAGGAGGCATGGGGCACCAAAGCCTATCTTGCCACGTACGCTACCCTGAGAAAATGAGTCTTGTCGCGCACGCTACTATTTGGACAGATATCTTATGGAGTACGATTGTTCCCAAAGGAGTGTCTTGCCCAGCACGCTGGATTGCCCCAGAAGTATCTTGCGCTCCACGCTGCCCAGGAGCAATTCCAGTAAAGTGATATCTTCTCCAGCACGCCTTAGCCAAGGGCTTCTACTACTACTATAAATACTTCCACGCCCTCCGAAATTGAGGTACGCATGCTTCAACCCCAACTCTGGCACTCTAGAGTTGTGAGCAATACTAACTTAACCATCGGAGGGTCGTTGGCCGGTACCACGCTGGTACCTCCCTTTGAGGTTCTTTCTACTTGTGCAGGTTCGTCCGAAGTACGTGAAAGCCTTGCAACTTACTGAGTTGATTCTTGGCATCATCAGTTGGCGCCGTCTATGGGAAAGCATACGTAGACTGTGTTCCGTGATTTCCGGACAAAAAGTTGCATGGTACTCACACGTTCAAAGGCAACCACCATAAACGATCAAGGTAATGAACAGCGCGCCATGGCACTCGAGAGGCAAGTCCAAACTCTGGAAGCCGCGGTGGAACGCCTCACAAAACGTAACAACGACTTGGAAGAAAAACTACAACGGAGGAACGCAACGCTTGACAACCAAGGAGAAAATCAGGAGGAAAACAGTGCTGAGGAGAGGAATCATGAAGGCCCCAAGGGAAGCAACGCCTTGAGCCGGCCTGAAGGGCAGGGGACGAGCCGTCCGTCGGCCGCTGACAACGTCCCGCCCAACGTTGCCGAGGAGATGCGGTTAATGAGGGAACGCATGGATTTTATGATGAACGCCCTCAAAGGACAGGTATCCAGCGACCTCGACGACGTCGTCCAAAGCACGGATTCCCCCTTCACCACACCGGTCATCTTGTTCCCCACACTGCCAAAGTTCCGCATGCCCCAGATAGAAAGCTACAATGGGTCGAATGATCCACTAGACCACTTGGAGTCCTTCAAGACATTGATGCACTTGCACGGAGTACCAGACCAAATTATGTGCCGAGCTTTCCCAGTGACGCTCAAGGGCTCCGCAAGGACCTGGTTCGGCAGGCTGTCGCCAGGCTCTATCGGTACCTTCAGAGAGCTGAGCGCTCAGTTCGCTACGCACTTCATTGGGGGACACAGGTACAAAAAATCCACCGCGTGCCTGATGAACATTAGGCAACGGGAGGATGAGATGCTCAGATCCTACATAGCCCGCTTCAACAAAGAGGCACTTTCAATCGATGAAGCAGACGATAAAATACAGGTCGCCGCATTCACCAACGGGCTAAGGAAGGGTAAATTCTTGTTCTCTCTATACAAAAATGACCCGAAGACTATGTCGGATGTATTTTACAGGGCAACAAAGTACATGAATGCGGAAGATGCATTATTGGCCCGGGAAGAGAAGCCTCCTAGGAAAAGGGACAGACAGGAGGACGCACGACAAGATAAGGGGCGAAAGGCGCCTCGGACAGGAGAAGGCCGAGACAATAGACGCCCGAAGCCCCCTGCCGGGAAATTCACAAGCTTCACCCCATTGACGGCTCCAATTGATCAAGTCCTGATGCAGATCAAGGACGATGGGTCCCTGACGTTTCCAAGAAAGCTGAAGGGGAACCCAGACAAACGTTCCAAAGACAAATATTGCCGCTTCCATCAAGACCACGGCCACGACACCGCCAACTGTTACGATTTGAAGCAGCAGATTGAAGCCCTGATTAGATAAGGGAAGTTGCAAAGGTTCGTCAGCCGAGAAAGAACAGAAACACCTCGACAGGAACAAGCTCCCCGCCAGGACAATGAGCGTCCCAGACCACCTATAGGGGACATAAGGATGATCGTTGGGAGTACACCAGCCGCCGGTTCAACAAAGAAGGCTCTGAAATCCTACCTCAGAGCGGTTCAGAATGTTCAGGCAGCGAGCTTTGTCCAGAAGAAGCCACGGATCAACAGCCCCACTGTGGAGTTCACAGAAGAAGACGCCCAGCACCTTCATCATCCGCACGACAACGCCCTTGTCGTCAACATCCGGATAGGGGACTATAACACATACCGGGTCATAATCGATAACAGAAGCTCCGCGGATATCCTTTACTATCCAGCATTCCAATAGGTGCGAATCGACAAAGAACGCTTGGTCCCTACCAAGGCCCCGCTTACCATATTCAGGAGGACGAGAGTATACCCCCTCGGCTCGATTACATTGCATGTCGCTGTCGGGGAATACCCTCGGCAGGTCACTGGGGACGTCACCTTCCTCATCGTTGATTGCTCCTCCGCCTACAACGCAATCATAGGACGACCCACCCTCAACGCCTAGAAGGCTGCAACCTCAACCTATGCCTTAAAGGTCAAGTTCCCTACCGAGCACGGGGTAGGGGAGTTGTGGGGAGACCAGGTGGCCGCGTGAAAATGTTACGTCGCGATGGTAGAAATGAATAGCCCGCTGCAAACAATGAACATAGAGCAGAGAGCGGGGGCAGAACCCGTGGAGGAGCTCGAAGAAGTAATACTCGACGAGTCCAGGCCTGACAGGACCACCAGGGTCGGTGCTCTCAACAGCCCAGCGACTCGACAAGCGCTCGTGGCTTTTCTCAAGGAAAACCAAGATGTATTTGCCTGGAGTCATGAGGACATGCTAGGAATCGACCCGTCAGTCATGGTGCACAGGCTGAACGTGTCACCCACCCACCGGCCCGTACGACAGAAGAAGAGGGTGTTCGCTCTAAAGCGAGACCAAGCGGTGGCAGAGGAAGTTGGCAAGTTGTGAGAAGCAGGCTTCATCCGGGAGGTATACTACCCCGACTGGTTGGTCAATGTGGTGATGGTCAAGAAAGCTAGCGGGAAGTGGCGGATGTGTGTAGACTTCACGGACCTGAATAAGGCATGCCCCAAAGACAGCTACCCCCTCCCTCGAGTCGACACACTGGTAGACTCTACGGCCCGGCACCAGCTTCTGAGCTTTATGGATGCCTTCTCAGGGTATAACCAGATCCGGATGGACGAGGCAGATCAAGAGAAGACCTCGTTCGTCACCAGCTAAGGACTTTTCTGCTACAAGGTAATGCCGTTCGGACTGAAGAATGTGGGCGCCACTTATCAAAGACTCATGAACAAGATGTTCACCGACCAGATAGGAAGGAATGTTCAAGTGTACGTCAACGACATGCTAGTGAAAAGCCGAAGGAAGGAGGACCATTTGAGGGATCTCGAAGAAACATTCGGCACCTTCCGCTCCTATGACATGAAGCTCAACCTGTCAAAATGTGCGTTCGGGGTGACTGCAGGAAAGTTCCTCGGCTTCATGGTGTCTCAGAGAGGCATCGAAGCCAACCCGGACAAGATTTGAGCTATAGTAGAGATGGCCCCCCCGAAGAATGCAAAAGAGGTACAAAGCTTAAACGGAAAGGTGGCAGCCCTGAACAGATTCATATCAAGAGCAACGAACAAGTGCCTTCCATTCTTCCGCACGCTGAAGAAAACCTTCGAGTGGACAGACGAATGCCAATAGGCGTTCGAAGAACTGAAGGCCCACCTCTCCTCACCTCCATTGCTGAGTCCTTCGCAGCCAAGGGAGGAACTTTTCCTCTACTTAGCTGTCTCCCCAGTGGCCGTCAGCGCAGCCTTGATCAGAGAGGAAGACGGGGTCCAAAAGCCCGTGTACTACGCCAACCGGGCGTTTCAGGGAGCAGAAGAAAGGTATTCGCCCATGGAAAAGCTCGCCTTCGCCTTGATTACTGCGGCACGAAAGCTCAAGCCGTACTTCCAAGCCCATACCATAGTCATTTTAACCGACAAGCCCTTGCGGCGGGCAATGCACAATCCCGATGCTGCCGGTCGCCTGGCCTTGTGGGCGATAGAGTTGACCGAGTTTGACATCCGGTACAGCCCACACACCGCCATCAAGGGGCAGGCCGTCGCAGACTTCATAGCCGAATTCACCAGCGAAGACGACAAGGGGGCAAGCGACTGCCCTACATGGAGGGTACATACAGATGGGTCAACAACTAGACAGGCCGGTGGAGTGGGTGTCGTGCTTCACTCCCCTGAAGGAGATTAAGTCGAATGCATGATCCTTCTGGACTTCCCCACCACCAACAACGAAGCGGAGTATGAAGCTTTGATAATTGGCTTGGACCTCGCCAATGCAGCAGGAGCAACCCGAGTAGTAGTCTTCTGCGACTCCCAAGTCGTCGTCAACCAAGTAAATGGAGATTACGAGTGCAGAGGCGACAAAATGAAAAAAATATCTCCATCAAGCGAAGAGAAGGCTGGACAAACTGAAGGCAGAGATAGTCCAGATCCCCAAAGAAGAAAATGAGCAAGCTGACCGCCTTGCCAAAGCCGCCTCGTCGGAAAATGGGATCACCCCTAACGGTGTGCTCTCTTTTGTGCAGGTTTCTCCCCTAATAAACTCTGTTGATATGTAGGAAATAGGTTCTGAGAGTAATTGGACCACGCCATTGATCTCTTACCTAAAAGATGGCGTCCTGCCAGATAGAAAAGAAGCCGCCAGAAGGTTGAAGGTCCGGGCGGCAAGGTTCGTATTGATAAAGGACGTCCTATACAAAAGGGGTTTCTCCCGACCATACCTTCGGTGCTTGGGTCCCGAGGAAGCAGACTATGTCATGAGGGAAGTGCACGAAGGAATATGCGGAAACCATTCGGGTTCAAGATCGCTGGCGCACAAGCTGATTCGAGCAGGATACCACTGGCCCACGATGCAAAAAGACGCCTAAGCGTATGTCAGAACCTGTGACAAGTGCCAAAGATTCAGCAACACCATCAGACAGCCGCCAGAGGAGCTGACCCTCATGACCGCCCCGTGGCCGTTCGCTCAATGGGGGTTGGATATTATGGGCCCATTCCCGACAGCCATGAGACAGCTGAAATTCCTTGTGGTAGGCATAGACTACTTCATGAAATGGGTAGAAGCTGAAGCATTGGCCACTATCACGGAGAAAAACATACGAAACTTTGTCTGGAGGTCCATCATATGCAGGTTTGGAATACCCAATGTACTAGTCTCGGACAACGGGAAGCAATTCGACAACGGTCCCTTCCGAGAATTCTGCTCGCAGCTGGGAATAAAGAATCATTACTCCTCCCCCGCCCACCCCCAGGCCAACGGTCAGGTCGAAGTAACGAACCGATCCTTGCTGAAGATTATCAAGACTCGGCTCGAGGGGGCAAAGGGGACATGGCCTGAAGAGCTCCCAAGTGTATTATGGGCATACAGGACGACAGCAAAGACCCCTACAGGAGAAACACCGTTCAGGCTAACCTACGGAAGCGAGGCAGTCATCCCTGCCGAAGTAGGACTCACAAGCTACAGGGTGAACACCCACGATGAAGGTAGGAACAACGAGGCCTTGCACCTATAGCTCGACCTGATTGACGAAAACAGAGCAGTAGCAGAGCAAAGACTCGCCCGGTACCAAGATCGCATGGCTAAACACTACAACTCCCGAGTCAGACACAGGGAATTCCAGGTCGGAGACCTCGTTCTAAGAAAGATCATGGGCGCCACAAGAGACCCCGCCCAAGGAAAACTCGACCTAAACTAGGAAGGACCTTACCGGATCATAGCATGGCAGAGGAAGGGCACCTACCATTTGGAAACACTGGAAGGGTAGAAGCTACACCATCCATGGAATGCCGAGCACCTACAAAAGTACTACCAGTAAGAAAGAAGGGCAACCCCCTACTTGTAACCCGCTTTAATGTATTTTTGGTACTCAAAGGGCATGTTTTCATCCTTCTTAAAAAATTATGCAAGACACAGGTTTATCCAAAGTCTCTTCTATATTTTGTAAAGAGTTGAACATCCAAATATGTGAGGCACCAAAGTCGACGGTACAAGAATCTACAAAGCATAAAAGCGTCAAGCATAAAAGCTGACGGCTTAGAAGCCGCTAAGAATCTACAAGGCATAAAAGCGTCAAGCATAAAAGCTGACGGTTTAGAAGCCACTAAGAATCTACAAGGCATAAAAGTGTCAAGCATAAAAGTTGACGGCTTAGAAGCCACTAAGAATCTAGAAGGCATAAAAGCGTCAAGCATAAAAGCTGACGGCTTAAAAGCCACTAAGAATCAACAAGGCATAAAAGCGTCAAGCCTAAAAGCTGACAGCTTAGAAGCCAACAATCTAAAAAGAATCTACAAAGTATAAAATCGGTCAAGCATAAAAGCTGATGGTTCAAAAGACGATGGCATTCAAAGGGCGACGGCCTAAAAGCCACAACAATGTCCTAGAATAGAAACGGCAAAAATCCTAAGTCTAAATGATGACGGCGTAAAACGACGACGGCCCAAAACCACGACGTTATCTTAAAAATGGCAAAAGACAAGAGCCTAAGTCTGAAAGACGACGGCCTGAAGTCAACGGTTCAAATATAAAAGCCTGTAACATTGCACATGACGGTTGTAAATTCAACACAAGAAGCATCAAGGATCCACAATCAAGCTACCATGAAGAAAATAAAAGAAAGAAAAACCGTCCACAAAGCTTGAATAAAAGCAGGCAATACACACAAGAACAAGTATGAAATAAAAAGTGCATTAATAAAAACGCCCTTAACGGCGACATTGTCCACGACGGTAAAAAAAAATTATCACACATTAAAACGCCTTCAAAGGCAGTATTATTCATGACGGTCCAAGAATTGATATTATTACAAAGAGTTACAAGATCACTCGACGGGGGAGTCAACGACTTTTACTTCGTCATCTCGGCTTTGGGCGTGATCATGGCCAGCTGTCCCTGCTTCGTCTTCTCGGGTCCTGGCACCTTTAGTATCTTGATCTTCATCGAACAAATGATCAGTGCTACCCGAGGCCTCAGGGATGACGGACGTCTGGGCTTGAGCCTCGTCGATGCTAACCTTTGAAAGATCCAGCTCGGGGTGTAAGGCCTTTACCTGACGAAGGGCGTCGTCAAAGCCGTTAGCGAAGGTGCTGCCCAACTCCGTCAGGTAAACCTCAGAGTCTCGATAATCCTTGACGGCATCCTCTTTGGCTTGACGGAGTTGGTCCTTGACGGATAAAATCTCTTTTTCTTTATCTCCAAGGACTTTCTGCAGCACCTCCATCTGCTTCTCCAACTCACCCCTCTCCTGCTAGGACAGAGTCAGCTTCTTTTCCATACACACCCTCCAGGCCTTAAACTGGGCAAGTTCATCCTCCGTCGCAGCCGCCTTAGTCCGAAGACGGCTTATAGCCGTCTCCTCATGAACACAACGGTCCATGAGACCCTTCATCATAAGGACGGCCTGGAATAAAGAAATGTCAAGTCAAAATGACGATGAACAAAAATGAACGGAATGGCAATAAACGTGTTTACCTGGGCAAGGTTGAAGAGGCCCGTCTCACCTATCGCCTCCGTCGAGTGGTTTCCGAGGTCCTCACAATCCTCTGCCGTCAGGATTGAGGACAGCTTCTCTATAGCATACTTGGAATCCTCGCGCAAGAGGACGGGTGGCTTCTCAACGTTGGGTACCGGACCACCCGTCATCAGCCCCTTCCCCTTGCCATGCTTGACGGGGATCTTCTTCACCTCCGCCTCCAAGCCCACGACGGTCTCGGACGCGACCTTTGCCTTCTTGGCATGACGGTCCGCCTCCGGGCCGGGTTTCCTCTTTGTAATGGATGGCTTGGGCGCGCCCGTCCCTCCTGCCTGTGCATCCTTCTTCTTGGCAGCAGCTTGTTGCCTGATGAAAGCCCTCCTCTTTGCTTCCTCCATTTCTGCAAAAATAGACGTTACGTGAGTTAATGACAAAGAATTGAAACTTGAAATTCAAGAGAACGGACTTACGTGCTCGAACTTGGATCTCGTATTTTAGTGCCTCTTCGGACGGTTCAGGCCCGTCACAATGCCAACAAATTGTTTTAAGCGTTACCAACGTGGCCCAAGATCTTTCCGTCAACTCAGTTTTTTGGAAAATCTTTTCCAAAAAACTCCACTGTTCAAGAGAAACTTTTGGACGGTCCTGGGCTACAAAAGAAGACGGTCAAAAATCGATGGTATTTACAGTTAAAAAAAAAAAAAGAAAAAAGAATGTAAACGGACGCATACCAGACGGGGGTAAAACACCCCATGTTGTGTCGACGGGCATAAACTCAGTCTCCCCTGGATGACATATCCACTCATCCCCGTCAATAAAAAAATACCTAGACTTCCAGTCCCTATTGGAATCTGGAGTATCACTCACTAACCTTAACAACGGGCTCCTAGCAACAAAGCTATACATCCTTCGTGATTTTATAATCTCTACCGGACGGTAGCAATGGAAGAACTCCTCCACTGTTAACCTTTTCTTCCCCTTGGACATCGATCCGTACAGTACCTCCACCCCAAGGAAAACCCTCCAGGCATTTGGGGAAACTTGGTTGACGGACAGTCCTAAGTAATGAAGGAGATGACGGTGCAGTTGAGTCTAGGGAAATCTCAACCCAGCCTTGAGCATTTGCTCGTAGATACCGACACCCTTGACGCCGTGGTAATAACACTTTTCTAACTTATTGGGCAAACGGATGGGTATATTGTCGGGTATCTGGTACTTGCTCCTAAGTGTTTTGAAGTGCAACTCCTTTATTGTGGACGTAAAATCATTTATCGTCCATAGCGAGAGCATGATGAACTTCCTCATCCCATCAGTGCCTATGACGGATTGGATTTGTTGTTCACCTTCCCCTAGTCCATCACTAAGATTACTCTCTGTCCTACAACTACTCGAAGAAGAGGAGGAGGTAGATAAGCTCTCTTCACTTGAAGTTGTAGGATCCTTTGGACCCGACGGGTTAACTTCATCGTAGCCCGCTTCCTCGCGGACAAACGATTGATTACTGGACGCGCTAGACATCTATCACCTACATATGACGGAAAACCCTAAGTTCAACTGTCCTAAAGATACCTGACGGTGGTAAAAGTGAACAAGAGAATGATAAGTACTTACCGGTCGATTTTGCTGCTGAAGGGTGTAACCGACGGTTGCAAGGACGTGACGGGCAAACAGGTTGACGGATCAAATGCTTTTTCGGCCGAGTGAACGGATGAGCTCTGATCGCTTGATTTGAGTGAAAAGTGAAAAATGAGGCGAAAGAAGAGAGTCTTATATATGGGGGTAGCACGGAAGGCGAGGGGGCGCCTCGTTTTTAGCACACGGACATTAAGTCAACGACACGTGCCCTGCATTAATTACCCCGCATTAATTACTGAATGACAGCCTATCTATTTAACTCTCATTGCGAATGGGAACCGTCATCCCATTACTCCGTCTCCTATGCGTTCACGGACTAATGGGCTGAGGGGGCATCTGATAGGGATAAAACTTCCACTAGACACCGGCACCCTGCGCGGGATGACGGTGCGAGGTATGATGACGGACGCTAGACCCTGACGACACGACCCTCGAACCGGGTGACGGGCGAGATCGTCGACGGAGGGAGGCATGGGGCACCAAAGCCTATCTTGCCACGTACGCTACCCTGAGAAAATGAGTCTTGTCACGCACGCTACTATTTGGACAGATATCTTATAGAGTACGATTGTTCCCAAAGGGGTGTCTTGCCCAACACATTGGATTGCCCCAGAAGTATCTTGCGCTCCACGCTGCCCAGTGGCAATTCCGGTAAAGTGGTATCTTCTCCAGCACGCCTTAGCCAAGGGCTTCTACTACTACTATAAATACTTCCACGCCCTCTGAAATCGAGGAACGCATGCTTCAACCCAAACTCTGGCACTCTAGAGTTGTGAGCAATACTAACTTAACCATCAGAGGGTCGTTGGCCGGTACCACGCCGGTACCACGCCGGTACCTCCCTTTGAGGTTCTTTCTACTTGTGCAGGTTCGTCCGAAGTACGTGAAAGCCTTGCAGCTTACTGAGTTGATTCTTGGCATCATCAATGATTAAATTTGGTTTCCAAGGGAGGCGAGAAGAGAAGGCTTTAGGGATGTATCGGTTTTAGAGAATAGAAAGGAGAAGAAGATGGCGTTTGGGATTGAAATTCAGAGTTAGGTTTTGGGGAGAAGGGTAGAGAAATAGAGAGAGAGGATTTAGAGTTGGGTTTGCGGGTATTGGGTTTGCTTTTCACGATTTTGGAAAAAATTTTGAGCTTCTTTTTTTTTTATAATTTAATTAATACTTTTAAAAAAAATTTTAATTAATGCTGATGTGAAAAATTGTGGGAATTTCAGAGGTTTCGGTTTTATATATATATATATATATATATATATAGATAAAATTTACTTCTACACAAGGTTGTCAAAATCGAGATTTTACGTAGGATCGCGGGAGATAGGTAGGATCGTGAATTGTTGGATCGGATTGTGGATTGTACGATCGGATCATGGATTGTAAGGTCCTACATTATCTAAGGAAAAAAAACACATTGAATTGTTAAATAATCATATAAATTATACATTCATTCATAAATTTGCATCTATTTGATATAATTACCATACATCACTACATCCATTTGTAAACATCATTTAAAGAGGCCAAAAACCTTAAAATATGACACTCTATTGGATGTTATTTTTCATTAGGATCCAACAAACACACTATCTCTCTATATTAGAATAGCAAAACTTGGTCTATTGGGATATTATTTTTCATTTGAGTCCAACTGAGCCTTCTGTCAAGTTAAAGAAGATTACAAGAAATCAAGATCATTTGAAATCGTCAGAATGGAACGATCTTACTGATCCTAAATGATCACAAAAATCCGGATCGTTCTTGACAGATGAGATCCTAAAATCGTAAGATCGTAGGATCTAGATTAGAATTTTGACAACCATACTCCTACATATTGAGTTTGTGTCAAAGTGACTTAACATATGTATTCTTGCTTATAAAAAAAAACATATGTATTGATGTTATAAAATTAATGTGCTTTGTAGTTTGTACCATGTGCTAATTAGTATGGTTAATTTATATCATGTGAAACTCTAATTAAGTTTCAAGTAACACACTAATTGCTAAGATAGTTTCAATTATATTAGAAATATATTTTCTTTAATTTACATCTAATTTTTAACTAATCCATACATTGCACATGCATACAACCTTCTCATTTAAAAAAAATGAAAAAAAAAAAAAAAAAAAAAACGAACAAGATGATGTCCACACAAGGTTTTTTTTCAGAGTTGAGAAAAAGTTTAAAAATGTACATGATAGTATCAAAATTCGGTATGAGTGTTTAATATAATCCAATAGAGTTTTTTTTTAGCAAACATGGTCCATTTTTAAAATCAATCCCTAAATTTTCAAAAGTAGCAATAAAATCTTTGAAGTTTGTAAAATGATTCAAAATTTTCCCTTAAAGTTAACGCCATTTTCTAATTTACGCTCTGTTTGTTTCAATGTAAAATATTTTCAGATGTAAAATATTAAAAATATTTTCATTTTACCGTGTTTGGTAGCATTTGTAAAAATGTTCAGGAAATCTTTTGTAAAAATTTTCTAATCACACATCCCACTGGGTCACTGCAAACTCCAACTAGAATAGAGCAAATCAAAGCAAAATTTTGTCTAGTTGTAGCTATTGAAGCATCACCAGTAAATCCAAAGTCACAACCCAGTACAAAAATTGCAACAATCATCAGATCCCACCAAGCTACATAGTATACATGAAATCCATCAAACAACCCAAGTCATCCATGAAGCCACCGTCAACCCACCACCATGACAAATGAAACCCATACCCGAAACCCATCAAACAACCCATGCAGTCCGTCAAGGCACCATCACTCCGCCTCCGCCACTGTAAACAAACACAAAAAATACCCAAAATCCATCAGCACAAAAATCATCCACTCACCAAATCCACTATAATCCAACCCACCAAAAGTAGCTCCACCACATTCCGACCTCCAGAAACTCAACTCAACAATCTTAGATGAATGGTTTTAATCTCTTCAATCTGGGTCTTGAAGGACGATTTTCGAAGCTGAAGAACTAGGTCAGATTCGGTAGAGTGGCGCCACCGGTGATCTGTTGCTGGTGGGTGTTGTCACTAGTCTCACTGGTTTGGCTGGGGAGAGAATTTGTGAGAGGGAGAGAAGAACTGAGAAGAAGAGGGAGATAGGATCGCGTGAGAGGGAGTGAGCGTTTTGTAAAATGGTAAAGAGATAGGATCGGGTGAGAGGGAGTGAGCTTTTTGTAAAATGTTTTACCATTGATTTTTTGGTAAAATATTTTACAAGTTTTTTTGCACAAACTTTGGTCAAACTGAAAATATTTTACAACTTTGACTATATTTTAAATGTAAACAAACACTTGAAAATAGGAAAATATTTACTTTGAAACAAACGGAGCGTTAGTTTTTTGAGTTTCAAAAGTTTGTAAAATGATTATCCTTTTTTAAAATATTTTTTTTATGAGCCAAACATGGAATAAAGAATTATTCAAAAAAGGAAAAAAAATTAATGTCAATTTTATGTAATAAATAATAAGCCATCTAGAACATTTAAACCACCTGGGCCGCAAACATAAATTGTTTTTTTTTTTTTTGAAGAAAAAATAATACTTATTAGAACACACGAACGCGAAATTAGTATATAGAGTTTTTTAAACAGGCTTATAATATATTACATAATCAGAGTACTACTACAAAATGGTTTAACCTTTGTAGTAGTAGCCTTGGGTTATAAAGACTAAAACTCTAACACACACAAGATAAACATCCCTATATATATATTGAGGAAACAATAATGATCGCAAGCATAAATTATTAGACCATATAAACCTATTTTTATTATTATTATAAATGTACCAACCACATAAGACATTAGTGTCTAGATTAGAATGTAGACCAAATTAGATCCTTGCCCAAACATTTTTTTTTTTTTTTTTTTGAGAAAAAATCATTGCCCAAACATTAAATATGGAATTGCTACTTTTAAAACTCGAGAAATTAAGTTGAAAAATGAGGCAATTTTTTTAATATAAATTTTGAAGCAAAAAATCTAAAATTAATATTTTTCAATTTTTCCCTTACCTTTAAATTAGTTATGATGTTTAAAATTTAAAGCCTCCCAAATTTACGGCCCATCATTAAAATCTAGTGAGTCCAGTACGCAAATATAATAAACTAGGGTTGTCAATTTGGGTTAATGTGTCGGGTTTGTGTCGTGTCGAGGTAGGGGTTGACCTATTATTAAGGCGGGTTGACCTGACTCAACCCATTTGACATGTTTAATAAATTAGTCGAATTGAGTTGACACGAATGTAACACAACCCATTTCAACCTGCATAATATTAAATATAACAGCCATCTAGAAATAATTTTTTTTTACATCTCAAAAGTAATGCATACACTTCAAATCTTCAACCCACATTCAAAATAATATAGTTCAACAAAAATATAACATTCATTTATGCATAAGTTCTTTACACTCCAAAAGAAGTGTGCACACTTCAACCCAAATTCAAAATAGCATAGTTTAACAAAAATAAAATAACATAGTTCAACAAAAATATAATATCTTTCGAACTTGCCAAATGCTAAGTATCAATATTGAAATATTTGGAGCAAACAGTAGACTAAAGTTTATAGAACAAAAACATTAAGTAGAAAAAATTACTGCAAAATTTTGAAACACCAAGAAAATGGTTTTCTTTAATTCTGAAACTCACTAAACACATGAGAGAGAGAGAGAGAGAGAGAGAGAGAGAGCAATAACCGGTTTAAGACTTTGAGTTTGAGAATTGGGCATGAGACTATAAGATAGTAGATTGAGTAGTACGGATAAAATAAAAAAATAAAATTAGATATTTATAAGAAGGTTTAGAGACTTAGGGTTTGTAGGGTTTAGAGATCTAGGGTTTATAAAGTTTCAATTTCTAATTATATCCTTTGTAAGTTTTTGTAATTACTCACTTTTCTTTTTAAATTTAAAATATATATTAGATATAAAAGGTATTTGAAAAATCTAAAATAAAATGAATATTTATTTGTTATACGAGTTAAACAGGTTGTGTTAAGTGGATCATTTCGAATTGACACAAATAAATTGGCGTGTCAAACATGTCTATTGCGAGTTACGTGAGTTGACCCGCTTATAACATGTTTCTTATCATATCGCTTTTGGGTCGACCCGTTTATGACCCAAACCCATTAAGGCCCAACCCTAACCCGCAAAATTATGTATCAAGTTCATGTCATATTTGCAGGTTGAGTCAAACATTTTCACCCCTATCCTGAAAGCTTCATGTGTTAGAAATCAGAATTTAATAACTGTGAAAATTTGAGGTCCAGTCCAACCCACTCAATAGAAGATGGTATTGCTTGGGCCACAGTCTGAGCCTACGTAGCCCTATTAACTTCGTCCCAGTAACATATTTTGGAAACAATAAAGCCCACAATTTTCCTAAGACTGCCACCCAGTAATCCTTTATATGTATCCAGCAAACGTCGAAAACAAACAGTGACTTGACAAAAAAATTCTCAAGGTTTTATATAAAAAAAAATTCTCGAAGGTTATATGTGAATTTTCTCTCACACTTTTCTCAATGACTCAATCTTTAAATGTAGAAACATAATTTTTTTAGAGAAAAAAAAAATTTGGTCCTATAATTTTTAAATTTTAAATATTTTCTTGAATGGCTCTCTTATCATGTTAGAAGAAGCTACTTGGAATCGTTTAATTATCCCTATTTCGTTTCGAAGACAAATAAAAATATCTCACTTGTTTTTTGCAGATGATATATTTTTATTCACAAAAGCAACTCATTCTTGTTGTTTTCATCTCAAAGACATTCTAGATAAATTTTGTAATTGTTCTGACCAATTGATTAGCACACCTAAATCCAAATTAATCTTTTCATCTAATCTTAAGTGCCTCGTATATCTGGTATTTTAAGTGTATCTACTACAAATCAAATAGGAACTTACTTAGGTACCCCCATTTTTACATCTAGAAGAAAAGCAAATTCATACCAATTTATTATTGACAAAATTAGAAACAAGATTGAAGGTTGGCAAACTAGGTACTTATCTGTAGCTGGGAGAGTTACATTGATTAAATCCATAACAAAATACAATTCCTATTTATTCCATGCAAACTACTTTACTTCCTAAAAAAAAAAATAAATAAATAAATAAATAAAAAACTTGTAAAGAAATAGATAGGTTGAATAGTAGTTTTTTGTGGGGTGACTCTACCCATCACTGCACTTGTCATACCATATCTTGGGAAGTGATCACAAAATCCAAAGAGGATGGAGGTCTTGATATTGTTACCACTAGACATAGGAACTTAGCTCTACTTATGAATCAAGCCTGGTGTTTATGGACAAATCCAGACTCTCTATGGGCCAAACTCTTTAAAGCCAAGTATTTTACTAATAACACCCTAATGGATACCCACTCCTCTAGAAATTCATCTCATGTTTGGAAAGCTTTTGAGATAGGTGTTAAATGGCTATTTAAAGGTATGAGATGGTTAGTAAGAGATGGATGCCATATAAATGTATGGCATGATAATTGGATACCAGGAGGACCTCTCAGGTATCGTATTGAGGGCCTATTATCCAAGGAAGAAGATAAAATTAAAGTTGAATTCATGCATCAAGTAGGTGCATGGAATCTAAAATCTTTAACCATTCCACTACTTGTCGAAATCAAGGAACTTATTAGAGGTATTCCTTTGGCACAATACCATATCCAACCAGACAAACTAATTTGGCCAAATAGTAGCTGCTAGTGCATTGTGAAAGAAGCATCCAAATTCATATACACACATGAAGGGATTCAATTTGATAAAAGTAGATGGAATTGGATTTGGAAAACCCCATGTCCACAAAAAAATTCAAATTTTTAAAAGGAAATGCACCCATTATAGATACTGACACGTTCCTTTATTGCTCACCACCAACATGTTATTGGCCTTGAGAGTCTTTGATCTCTAAATCTTGAAAGTACTTTACATGTCTTTCGAGACTACCCTTTGGGCAAAGGAATTCTAGATTGCTTTTCCTGGACAACGAAAAATATCTTTTTTCCACAAATCGCTGGTAGAATGGTTACATATAAATTTAACTAATATATCTCCCAGCCCTTGTCAAATGATGCCTTGGAATATATTATTTGCGTATGGAATTTGGCAACTTTGGCTTTCTAGAAATAATAGGATATTCAATCCTCCTTCTGAAAGACTTAACCAGCTTATGCACAAAACTTTACATTTAGCTATAGAATTTTATCATCTTGCATATCATAGAAAAACAAAAGGTACAAAAGTCACTAAAATAATATACTAGCATCCTCCACAACCACCCTTTGTTACTTTAAATACAGATGGTAATTCTAAATATAATCCTGGTAAAGCAAGAGTTAGCGGTGTTGTAAGAGATAATAAGGGAAGATCGATAAAAGTTTTCTCAATTCACATCAGCATTTCCTCAAATAATATTGCAAAAATATGGGCTGTTAGATATGGTTTAAAAATGGCTTGGGAATTAGGGTATAAACATATAAATCTAGAAATTGATTCTCAAATTCTCCTCAATTGGCTAACAACATATAGTGTTTTGGCAACAGAATTTTCTGTTTTGATTTTGGATTGCAAGATGTTGCTTGGCCAAGAATGGACTGCCCTTCCATGTCATATCTTTCATGAAGCAAATGGCATGGTAGATAAACTAGCAAAGAGGGGACATGAGCACCAATGCAGTGTTAGAGAATATAATGAATGTCCAAATTTTGTTTTTGTAAGATATGTGTGATATTTTGCAACTAGACACTCCCCGCGAGTGCCCAATCGACAATACTTGTAACAAGTGCTCCTTAATAAATAAATCCTTTGTTTTATCAAAAAAAATATATATATTTACGTTGAGTAATTCTCTACCTAGTAAAAGTCTTATAATTGTAAATGTATAATAATATTGTGTTTAGAGTTGACCGATGAATTAACAATTTTATCATAGATCCTTTACATTTCAACTCCCTACTTATAGATCTTAAAAAATCATATTAATTCAAAACAAAATCACTTTAAATAGACAATCGAATACAAAGTTATAACCTACATGGTCATGTTACCCCCAATAGAGGCCTTCGCCTAGGGGACTTCCTATCCCCTTATTTATTTCTATTATGTGCAGAAGGCTTTCACTCTCTTATCTAGTAAGCTAAAGTCTACAAGTCACTACAAGGCATCTACCTGTGCTAGACCGGCCTTAATGTGACTTACCTATCTTTTCTGTAGAACAAATCAACAAGACTATAACACAATCCTGGATATTTTACATCTTTATGAGACCGCATCGGGTCAACAAATAAACAGAGACAAAATTCAATTTTTCTTTAGTTCCAATATAGATCAAGCAATGAAAGATCACATCAAAGCTTCACTAGGTGTTTTGACAACCAACCACATTGAATCTTACCTTGGTGTACCATCCTTTGTTGGAAGAGCAAAAAAACAGAGTTTCAGTTATATCAAGGAGAGGATTTGGCACAAGATACAAGGCTAGAAGGAGAAATTACTTTCACAAGGGGCTAAGGAAATTCTGATAAAAGCGGTTCTTCAAGCCATGACAACTTACACCATGGGCTGTTTTATGCTACCAAAGTCTTTGTGTAAGGATATTGAGTCCTTAATCCAAAAGTTTTAGTGGGGGTATAAGGGGAAATCAAGAAAAATTCATTTGGTAAGATGGGAAAAGCTTTGCTTGCCAAAATGTTAAGGGGGATTGGGTTTTAAGGACATTGAAAATTTCAATTTAGCTTTGTTGGGTAAACAGGTGTAGAGGCTCCTTCATAACACTGATTCACTCTTTTACAAAGTTTTCAAATCCAAATACTTCCCCAATTGCTTGATCTTGGATGATGAAGTGAAGCTAAAAGGGTTGTATGCCTAGCAAAGCATTCTAAAAGCTAGGCGGGTTGTGATTTTGGGTTTAAGGTGGGGAATTGGTAATGGTACATCAGTGATTATTCGAAAGGACAAATGGTTTCCAAATCAAAACACTAGCCGCATCATTTTACTCAGAAAAATCTGCCAAACAACACATGGGTTTGTGCTCTTATTGATGAAGAAAATTCATGTTGGCTAGAGGATCGAATACATGATGAATTTCTCCCTCATGAAGTGAGTTCAATCCTCGATTTGCCCCAGTCATTGCAGAACTATTGACAAACTGATCTGGTCAGCCAATAAAAATGGCATTTATTCAACCAAAACAGCTTATTAGCTCCTCAGTAATGCGGCAAAAAATGCTGAATCGGGTTCCTCAAATCTGAATGCTCACAGGTCTTTTTGGCAGCAAATTTGGTCACTCAATGGCCCAAGCAAAATTTGACATTTCATTTGGAGGGCTTGCATCAATTCTCTTCCAAAAAGCGAATATATATACTTAGTGCTCTGTGTGATCGCTGCTCCAATGAGGTGGAGAATACAGTGCATGCATTATGGGGTTGCCAATTGCTAAAGGAAATATGGTGGGAGGTCGAGACGTTTCGAAGTATTTTGTCGAAGAGATTTGCAAATTTCAGGTATTTCTTCCACGAAATTTTGCTACTCAATGGGAACAACCTTGCTGAATCAGTGGCCTACATTGCGTGGAGCATTTGGTTCAATAGAAACGCCATGAGAATGGGCAAACCATCACTGCCGATAACTCAAATTCATCATGATGCAGTAGAGCAACTCACCGAGTTTCAGAATGTCTCCAAACCTCCGTTGCTGTTGCCTATTTCTGCAGAATCTCGCCCAACGTACTGGCTTCCAACTTCGCCACTTCAGTTTAAGTCAAACTGTGATAGAGCAATCTTTTATGACACAAATTGTGCATGTTTGGGAGTGGTAATCCGAAACTCGAAGGCTTGGTCATTGCTGCACTAGCAAAACGGATCACTCTGCCTCCATCAGGGGATGATTTAGAGGCTATGGCTTGGAGAAGATCAGTAAGATTTGCCATTGAAACTGGACTTCAGGATATCATGTTTGAGGAAGATTCAGAAGTAGTGTTCAAGCACCTCACTGCTGCTTCAACGAGCTTCGCTCCATTTGGCCACATGACAGACAAGACCAAAGCTTTAGCTTCGAGTTTGCGTGTCACCTCTTTCTCCCATGTCAACCCTCTTTCTCCCATCTCCGCCCCTTAGGGCCTCGTGAAGTCTCGTCTCACTCCTTAAAACTCTATTTTTTGTTAATTTGTCCTACAAGTATTACAATTTTTTTTAAATAAAATTATATTTTTCAATAATAAAAACATACTTGAGATTATAAATAAATTTATCCCATCAACAGTCTGTGAAGGCCACATGAGAAAAATAAAATTAAATATTTTGGCCAACATATACTAATTACAACACTTAGCAAGATAAAACCACCTAAATGACATTGCTTACAGGCGTAGGGTAATTACGTATAAAAACTTCAAATATTACCCCTGAATCACATTCCCCTATGACCTCACCAAAAACTTTAAGAACACTGCTGCAATCTTAAAGACTTGCAGATCATTTAATTCAGAGTCTATAAGAATGAGATGGCTAAAGGAGGACACAATCAAATACAAACAGAAACAACATTCTGTGAACAAGCCCCAAATAAGATCTCTCATAATATAAACATTCTGCTAGGTCTGAATATTGTTAAACCATTAAAATATATTATGCATAACATTGAGCATAGTTTTCATATGACATAAACACTAACATTCAAACTCATACCTTATAAAAGTAGAAAACATTCTATTATGTTCATGATGAAATCTATGTTGAGAAAGATGCTTGAATGGAATCAATGATTCAATAGTATATAAATTTGTCTCTAATAACAACAAAAGAAAACATTAAAATTGGTAGCTTATTTCCAACTTTGCTAAAAAGAAAAAACTGGTAGAGAGCCACATTAGGTAGAATAAAATAAGCCAATGATATTTTTGTTTAAATAGTAGGGTTTTGAAGTATGAAAAATTTACAATTTAACCCTTATTAACGCGGGGCGGGGCGGGGCGGGGCAAGGATGGGGTGGGTTTAAAAAGTGAAAACCCATCCCCACCCCACCCTGTGGTGCGGGTCTAAAATCTTACCTCATCCTCGCCCCACCCCCTTTGCAGGATGAGGAAAACCCGTACGGGGCGAAGCGGGTCAAGCAGGGCGGGGAAAAATTGTCATCCCTAACTAACAAGCTTGTCAAATTAGCCAAGAATTTTTCGGATCCACATGTTTGGATCAAAGGCATCCATAGCGATGTAAACAATCTTGTAATACTTGATAGAAGGTTTATGTCCAATTAATAAAAAGCCTCGACAGTTTTCTCAAAAAAAAAAAAAAGTTATTGTGTGAAAAATTATGTTGAGAAGCAAGAAATTTGACTTAAAATAAAAGTAAGGGAGTTCATTTCGTACTAAAGACCATTTTAGTTTGGTCAAGATAACAAAATATTTATGGTTGTATCGTTTTGGTATATTATCGCTATTTATATATTTCTATACATATGTATATATTTATATTTAAAATTAGCATAAGTACATTAAACAATATATTAGCTTAAATAACATGTTTTTTTATATTAAAAAACTCAATTTTCAACATTTTAAAATTTTTATACTGTATCGGCCGAAATTTCAATTGTAGGAGCATTAGGCCAGGAATCCCTTTTCCATATACATGATTGGGCCTAGAGCCCGAGCCGAGAACTAAGATTTGTCCGAATGTAGTCAAACCATACTAAGAAAGCCTGTGTTGAAGGATAAAGAACTTGGTTATGAGTGTAATAACCCAGGAGGTGGTGCCGAGGACGAGTATCACCTCGGATAACTAGGGCCGAGGTCCATTTTAGTGGTCTGCCATCCAGAAAAATACTCTAGAGAGTTCTATTGGAATAGGTAGATGCTGTAGATATCTATAGCGAGGAGAGATACTAAAATATCAAAGGAGAAGGCTGCCATCACCGCATTGAATACCCTGTAACTGACCCCCTGGCCACAATAATATGGAGATGATATCTGAACAGTGATTTTCATCCTTACAGCTACTACACAGAAACTTCTGGAAAAGGTGGATGGGACAAGTATCAACACCAACCACAAAATTTGCACGTGGAAGGGTAAGAAAAGGAAGGAGAAAGGAGTATAAAAGGAGGGGAAGGTAATGAGAGTAGGGATCGAAAAATTAAGAAAGAAACACAGTAGCCACTAAGAACCAAACGTGTAACCAAATTAGAATATTATATACCAGAACTGATCTCCTCGAATCTTGGCCGAGGACTACTTTCTGAAGTTAAACTTGTCTACTTTATTCTCCTTATCATCTAAACCAGTCCTATTGATTGTCTAATTCAAACTAGCCCAGTTTTCTTTATCTACTCTCTACAAATTTATTGTTTTTAGGCATTTTGGGCTAGTCTATCCACTGTTTGGGCTTGAGAACCAAATCAGTGCACTTACATCAATATTGGCCAAAACACCCGAAATATGCTCAGTACAACCAGTACGATTTGGTTTTTTTTTTTTTTTTTTCTGGTACATTTTCAGAGTACTAGTACCAGTTTAATGGGTATGGTAATTTCCCTAGAATGACTGGTACTAGTACGGTATTAATTTCCATACTTTAAAGCTATAAAAGTTTAATACAGCATACATTTATTTGCATAGAAGTATAGCTAATATTGTATAAAAAAACAAGGCGAAAAACTCATTTTCGTCCCTACATTTTCATGCGATTCCCACTTTGATCCCTATTTTTTATTTTCACCGCTTTTAGTCCTTAAAATCAAAAAAGTGATCTCGTTTTTGTCCTTACCATCAGTGCCTTAACGGCAAAGTCCTAGGTGGCAGATGAAACATCATATTAGCTAACATAGCGCTGATGTGGCGATTAAAATATTATTAAAAAATATTATTTGGAATTTTTATATGTCACGTCAGCAATTTTAATTTTTTATAAAAAGCCATGTCAGAAAATGTAAACCAAAAAAGAAAATAAATTAAAAAACAAAAACTTAAATCTAATTAAAAAATGGTTTCAAAAAAAATCTAATTAAAAACAAACACAAACACAAAAATAAGCTGGAGCTTCCCAAATCTCAGATCAAATCAAATTCTTTTCTCCTCTATCTCTCTGAGTTATTCCACAGCTACCATGAGCCACCACCAGCTGTGGTTTTTCTTCGAACCTCTATCCTCGCGATCTCATTCTCTCTACTTCATCGTGCCGAATCAGTTTCTTTAACTCTCTCTCTGCGTCCTTCCTCGCTCTACCACTCCGGTCACTAAAGGTCCAATCTTGTCGCCTCGGGATCAGCATCACCTCGTGCAGAGCTCTGTCATCAAATCGGGGCATGTAGGTCACAGATCGATTGGTGTTGGTCACGATCTCTCTGACCTAGGTTTGTTTTTCCATGTGGGTGTTGGTTTGTTTTAAATTTCTGGGTTTGTTTTTTTATGTGGGTTTGATGATTTTTCTGGGTTTATGAGTTTGATTTGTTGGAGGTTTCAGTAGAGAATGGTGTTTGGATGGAAAATGGGAACATCGTCGGTGGTGGTCCTGGCATGCATCAAGAAAAGAATCCATTGCCCATGAGTGGGTATCTGGGTTTGTTTGATACTTGTGTGACTAAGTTTGTTCAGATTTGGGTATCCTTGCTCTTGTTCTGGGTTTGTTTGTGTTTTGGTGTTTTTGGAGAGTTTGTTCTGGGTTTATGAGTTTGCTAGAGATTGAATTGGTTACTAGGTTTATGGGTTTATTTCTTTGATTTATTTATGGTTTGATTTGGTTTGGTTTCTTGGATTTATTTCTTGTTTTTCTAGATTTGATGGAGTAGATTTGGTTGCTAGATTTGGTTTGGGGTTTGCTGAGGATTGGTTTATTTCATGGATTTAGGAAGAACACGAAGAACAACTTTAGTTCTTACGAAAAAATAATGAAAGTAAAAAATAAAAATAAAAAATTTAAGTTTTGTTTTTTGGTTTAAATTTTCTGACATGGCTTTTTATAAAAAAAATTAAAATGCTGATGTGGCATAGAAAAATGCCAAATAATATTTTTTTAATAGTATTTTAATCGCTACATTAGCGCCACGTCAACTAATAAAGTGTTCTGTCTGCCACCTAAGACTTTGCCGTTAGGGCACTAACGGTAGGGACAAAAACGAGATTGTTTTTTTTTTTTTTTTAGGGATTAAAAGCGGTGAAAATAAAAGATGAGAACCAAAGTGAGAATCGCGTGAAAAATGTAGGGACGAAAATGAGTTTTTTGCCAAAAAACAGTTGATCACAAGATATCATTTTGAACTTATAATATCATAATTATTATTTTATTTTTTTTTTAGTATAATCTCTAAAACTCACATCATTAAGAGTTATTTTTTCTCAAAAAATAAAACACCGTTACATGTTATTGAATTTTTATCAAACAATTTATACTAATAATTTAAAAAAAAAAACTTTAAATTTTTTATTTTTTTTATAATTTGATAGTTGAGAATGAAGATATTTGAACCTTAAATATATGTCTCCAATTTTTTTTTTATACAAAATAGAATTCTACTCTAGCCTAATCTAAGTGTATATGTGTGTGAAGTTCCCTCCTGGAGACTTGAACCTCGGCTCTTGCCCCCCACACACCACAAGCATTTATACTTGTGGAGTAACTATCGTACCAAGAGTATGCGGTGGTAAATATATGTCTCCATTAAAAATACCAATGAATTGAATTGTAAAATTCTTGACAAATTTCACTCCAAATACAACTTCATGATTTTTAAAATTTTCGCTTAACACACAAATAAAGACAAGTTTATATTATGCGATCGAATTCTTCTTATAAATTCTTTACCCAAACACAATGGTTTGAACTTTGAACTTTGAACTTTGAACCAACCAAGGTGAAAAGTTGTAACTCTCTAGCTTGTGAATTGTGATAGTGACCCATTGGCCCATCCATTAATTAGCGAAAGAAAGGTCAGTTGCTTAGGTTGCACATTCAATGTGAGTTCTGTGTTCCGTTACCCAAAGGACAGAGACCTTGATGCCCTCGTTAGGAAAGATATTTTTACCAGACAAGTGGGTAACTTACCAAGGCAATTGTTAACATTTCTCTGATAATAAAACAAAAAAGAGAAGAAGAGGAATAAGAGTAGGGGTAACTATGATGTAAAATGCTAGAGTGCTTTTTCTTTGAGATGTAACAGATCTCCGTTCAAGGTTAGTACTCCCATAATCTCTGTTCAAGGTGTAAAATGCTATGAATCTATGATACCAACTTCTCTGATCGAGCAATACAATTTGTGAGTTTTCATTAGTCCTCTTTTTTTTTTCTTTTCTTTTTTTACACTGTTGTGTAAGCCAAGTACAGCTTTTATTTTCTTTTTCTTTTTTTTTTTTGGGAGGAAATAGTAATACTTTACATTGACGTGGGATAAATATCCCTATATATATATATATATATTTTTTTTTTTTTTAAATAGTAATATTTATTAAAACACACAAACACAAAAGTAATATATAGAGTTTTTTAAACAGACTTATAATGCATTACATAACCAGAGTACTACATCAGTTATGTGTGTTAAAGTTTCAGTCCTTATAACCTCAAGCTACTACTACAAAAGTTAGACCCTTTTGTAATAGTACTCTGATTATGTATTGTATTATAAGCCTTTTTAAAAAATTCTATATATTACTTTCGTATTTATGTGTTCTAATAAGTACAGTTAATATGATGCTTTATATTAATAAAAACAAATTATTTAATACAATATGATAAAAGCTAATCTTTCTTTAAAATACCACATCAATTTGTGCTGTGAAAATAGCTAATAATTTTGTGACTGGAAAAGGATATCCATTCTAGTCAATTTGTTTGTTTGGTCAATTCAAAATTTCAACTGGTAAATATATTTACTTGAAAATATTGAAAGTGTCAACCAATTAAATTATAAAGTTTGTAATTTGAAGTTTGGGGCATGTTCATAATAAAAACAAAGCTACCCTTAGTGGAAATTGAAGATCGCATTGGTCAAATTAGGATAATAATCCAATTTAAACAATAAAAGTAATTGATGATTTTTTTCCCCTTTTAAATTACATATATAATGAGAAAGAGGGGAAAAAAAAGTGTGTAGGAGTGAGAGTGGGAGTGGGAGACAACAACATCCATACCCACAATCTAGTGGTGGATCAAAGGTGGTACTACTCATCATGTTACAAAATACATAGAAGTTGACTACACTACACACCTAACTAACTGGGTTAGAAAAAAGGCGTAAATGCACTTTTAGTCCCTACATTTTGACGTTTTTCTGTTTTAGTCCTTACATTTTAATTCTTTGCACTTTTAGTCCCTAAACCAATTAACGCCTAACGATTAAGTCCTTACCGTCACCCAACCAGCAAAAAATGCTGACGTGGCTAACGGCACAGTAAAATAATAATTAAAAAATTTATTTTTGCATTAAAAAATTGCCACCTCAGATTTTAAATTAAAAAAATTAATTTATTAATTTTAACTATATAAAAAATTAAAAACAAAAATTCAAGCCCAAAAACCCTATAATCCCAGTTCAGATGTCGGTGCTTGTTTCTTCTTTCTTTTTCTTTTTTGTTTTCTTCTTTCTTTTTCCTTTTCTTCTCCGCCTCCATTCTTTCCTTTTCTTCTTGCTTTCTTCTTCTTTTCTTCTTTCTTTTTCCTTTTCTTCTCCGCCTCCACTCTTTATCTCTTGATTTTGCTCAAACCCAAACCCAAACCCATATGCCTCAAGCTCCTCTCTCAAATCAATGGGTCTCTTTGGCATTTTTTTGTGTGGGTTTCTGTGCATATGGTGTTGCCGACTTGCCGTGGTGAGGTGGAGGGCGTGGGTTTGTGGAGATCGGCGAGGTGGAGGTCTGAGCTTGTGGATTGGCGTGGTGGAGAGTGGGTTTGTGGTGATCGGTGTTGAGGTTGGGTGGAGAGTGTGGGTGGTTATGAGCCAGCTGGGTTGGCTAGAGATCGGGGTGGTTGGTGGGTAGAGGTCGAGGTGGCTGGTGGGTAGAGATCGGGCTGGGGTTGAGGTTGGGCCGAGGTAGAGATCGGGCTAGAGATCGGGGTGGCTGGTGGGTAGAGGTCGAGGTGGCTGGTGGGTAGAGATCGGGCTGGGGTTGAGGTTGGGCTGGGGTAGAGATCGGGCTAGAGATCGGGGTGGCTGGTGGGTAGAGGTCGAGGTGGCTGGTGGGTAGAAATCGGGCTGCGGTCGAGGTGGCTGGTGGTGGCTAGATTTTTGTTTGGGTAGAAAGAAAATTTCTGGGTTTAGGGGAAGAAAATTTCTGGGTTTGGATAATCTGTTTTTTCTTTTCTTTGGTGTTCTTGGGATGGGTATGAGTTCTTGGATGTTGGGTTTGATTTGGGAAGAACACGTTAAATGAAGAACAAGTTGAAGAACATGAAGAAATTTTTTTATCTCTGTTTTTTTTTTTTTTTTCATGTGTTGTTGTGATCTGGGTGTGGGTCTATGTTTATGTTTGATCTCTATTTTTTTTTTTTTTTTCTTTTCTCGTTTGTGTTGTTGTAATCTGGGTTTGAGTTATTGGTTGCTGGGTTTGAGTTTTTGTTTTTGTTGCTGGGTTTGTGTTCTTGTAATCTAGGTTTTAGTTTAATGTTCTTATTGCTGGGTTTAATTGGAAGAACAACAAGGTGTAATGTTCTTAAGAAAATTAATAATGATAAGTAATATTTTTTTAAAAAATAAATTAGATTTAAGGTTTTTTTTTAATTTTAATAATATTTTAATTGCCACATCAACGCCTCATCAGCACCACGTCAGCACCTTATCAGTGCTATGTCAGCGCCATGTCAGCTACTAGGAATTCCGTTAGCCACGTCAACATTTTCTGTTGGTTGGGTGACGGTAGGGATTAAAAGTGCAAAGAATTAAAATGTAGGGACTAAAACGGAAAAACATCAAAATGTAGGGACTAAAAGTGCATTTACGCTTAGAAAAAACAAGCATGCTTCAACTATTATGCCCACAAGAGAGAGACCACAGTACCTTGCTATTGGGGGGCTTCTACAACCATAAAATTGAGGAACAAAACAATTGTACAATACTTTTAGACTTATAATTTATGAAGTACTGTAACACTAACATGTGCTTTCCCTATCATGTCATTATTAAAGTAATTCATGATGCCAACACAAAAAATGATAACCTTTAATAACAGTGACTACATGCAGTACTGTGCAGTACAATTGTGTCCAGTTGCTAATTGCTATACTCATCATCGCTCGTAATTTGTAAACTACTCCATGGACCATGCTATTCATTCTAGCCTCCTGAATTAATTTATCTTTATCTTTAACAAAGGATACTAACCATTTTCCATTGATGACAAATTTTCTATGTTTTTATAGTTAGAATTTCTATATTTTTGTCCATCTCTGTGTGCAATTGCTTTGCTAAATACACGTTGTATGAATATCCCCTCACGCCGCGGAGTATATTGAATACTAGTTCTAGACCACCAAACGGTCCAAATCACGCGCATATCAACTAATTTCTTAATATTTCATAAAAAATAATAAAAATATATAATAAAAAAAACTCTTCTTTATTAATATTAACAAACAAAAAAAAATGAAAAGAAAAATTATCTCGCTTCCTACTAGTCTGTAAAGATGTTTTTTTTTTTTTTAACACCATTTTTGTTCCTATATTTCAGTGTAACAATCAATTTGGTCCCTACATTTTGATAGTAGTTATTTTAGTTCTTATTATTATCAACTTACAATCAATTTAGTCTCTACCGTTAACTCATTAACGAAAAATGCATACATGACAAACAGTTTACATTATTGGCACATGCATAGCTAAAATAATATTATAAAATCAAATAATTAAATATTAAAAAAAGCTACATAAGCATATTAATTAAAAAAAATTCCATGTTAAACAAAAAAAATTCTTAAGACATATCATCACCAAGTCAGCCACATGAGTTGTCTACTCCACTAATTCAAACAGATTTCACCATTTACCCTTAAGAATCAGTTAGACCATTCACCTGTTTTATAAATATGTCATTTTGACTCATTAAAAAGCTTACTTTATTATTTTAACACACTGTTTATTTTTCAATTCTATACGTTAAAATAATTTATAAAAATATTAAAAAAAAACCATCAATATTATAAAAAATACAAAATAAAAACCTACCACCGTACACATACACAATCACAGAACTGTAACAAACCTACCACCATTCACAAGCACAACCTGCCACCACCACCACCCACAGGTACAACCCACCCAGGGACGGACGCAGGATTTCAAGTTAGGGGGGGCCGGATATAAGCGCAAAAAAAAAAAAAAAAAAAAAAAAAACTTCAAATGCGCATCTATATATTATTAACAAACTATCAACCAATACAAATACACAAAATCATTATTTCTTAACATATTATGATACAAACATCTATCAATAAAAACAAAAAACACAAAACACTATTGTTTCTTAATACATTTTCTATGAAAATGAAACTCGACACTATTGGGTCTCTCTCTTTTCTTTTCTTTTTTCCTTCATTTTCGCTTGTTGCTTTGCTCTGATTGGTTTCTTTTGCTGGGTTTTGTTTTTTTTTTTTTTTTTTCTTTTTTACATTTTTTTTTTTAGAGTTACAGGGAACTCTCACACTAAATACAAAACTAGATACACTTAAATAATAATTAAACAAAAAAAAAAACCCAGCTTTTAATTTTTATAACTAAAAATAAATATTTAATAAATAAAACACCAAAATTAACGGTGTGTGAGTAATATTAGTTGGTAAATAAGTAGTATTACAAATACAAATGGGAGACAACTGCTAGTCTACTGGTGATTGGTCTTTCCATTTCTGGATCGTGTGATGAGAAGCATGAGAGCCTGAATTTGTGCCTTTTGATTATATGACTATCAGACTATCGTTATATTAGTGTTTTTGTCAAGCTCAACAAACAGCTAGAAGAAGTAGATGAAAATTTGAAGACAGAGAGAATCTAGATAAGTTCAAGTCATTCTCTAATTTGGATTTTTTTTTTAGAGTTACATGGGCTCAGGGCTCTTGACTGGGCTGGCCGGCTGGGATAGGGGGGCCCAAATCATTTTGCCAAGGGGGGCCCAAAGGGGGCCCAAGTCTTTTTTTCTTTTCTTTTTTTGAAAATTTTACCTATTAAAAAATTTTATTTTTGGGCCCAGGTGGGGGCCTAGGGCCCAGGGGGGGCCCGGGCCCCCTTAGGCCCCCACCTGGGTCCGTCCCTGAACCCACCACCACCAACAACAATCCATCAGCCGCCACCAACTCCCAATTCTACTTTTAAAAAAAATCCCCAACATCAACAAAAAACTCTCAAAAGGAAAAAAATGAAGAGATGAATTAACTCCATTTATACAACCCAAATCATATGGAATCAACCCAACTCCACCACCACCCACAATCACACGGAATCCACAACCAAAACAAAACCAAAAAAAAACCGACGAAACTTACATGCATCTTCACCAGTCGACCTCATCGATGAGGCCAAACTCCACGGCAACGGTCAATCTCAATGGCAACGATCTAGGCGGAGAAAAAAGCAGAGAGAGAGAGAGAGAGAGAGAGAGAGTGACAGGAAAAAAAGAAAGAGAAAGAGGCGCAAAGAAAGTGACGGGAAAAAAAAAAGGGCATGAAGATTCTGGAGAAGAAAGAAGAAGAAAAAGGGAAGAAGGAGTGACAGAAGATAAGGAACAGGCAGAGAAGGAAAGAAGAAAAAAGAGAGAGAAGAAAGAAAAGTCATAAAAGATGAGAGAGAAAATGAATTAAAAAAAATTCTTTTGGAACAGTACTGTTTAAGTGTGTCAAATTTTATAGCACCTAGAACATCTTGTTACATGTGTTTTTTAGTGTATGATGTACTAAATGTCAAATATTTTACATTTGATATACTTAATGGAAATGCTATTACTAACTTACTATGTACCCAAACATTCCAAAAATCTTCATCACCAATAAGATCTAGCAATCGCCGATCTGCGAACCTCCGCCTTCACATTCATCACCGGACTGTATGAAGGTGGGGTCAACTTTGTTGCCGAAGGTGTTTTGGCAGAAGTGGGTGTTTTTCCTTTATCTTTCCTCAATGGAGTATATTTTTAAGTGTCTGTAATTTTACCGGAAGTTCATTTGATTACCAACAAAGTCTTGAATTATGTAATTGTTTTTTTTTCTTTAATTTGTTGGTACTTTGATTCAGGGTTTATCAACCAGCAACTAGTGGAACTTGGTATTTGATTTTGGGTTTTTTTTTTTCTTCAATTTTTTGGTTCCATTGGTATTTAATGTTATTTTACAAATTAAAAAAGAAAAAGAAATAAGTTCTATCAATCTCATCAAGCCCAACGCCCTATGATGAACGAAACTTTAAATGAACCTCAAGATTTGATCGAGAATGCCCAGCCAGTCATGGCACAACTAAGGTTAAAGATTTGGAATGGACCAAATTAATTGTAAGTTTAAAATAATACGAATTAAATTAACCGTTATAGTAAAATGTAAAGATCAAATTAATTGTTACACCAAAATGTAAGGACCAAAATAGTATATTCGTCAATTTTTTCTCAAGCCAAACCCTAATTTTTTTTTTTTTTTAATATGAACCAATTAAGCTAAACCATTATTGATTGTTTTACTGGTGAACTTTTCATTAAATTTGTACCCAATTCAGCTACCCTCATTATTATTTATTTATTTATTTTAGAAAGAGCTACCTCATTAGATTTACCATGTTTATATCGAGGCCAGTCAGCCTACCCTAATAAAAAGGTACTAGTATTAAGTAAATTGTAGCCAACTGTGTTATCATCTCAAGTTCTTATATGGCCACAACAAAATTCTATTAGAGATTTCCTTGTTATCAATGATTCCAATTGTTACTTTCAATGTACCATTGATCTCTTCAATCATGTCCTTATTATTGTTATTAGTAATAAATTAAGTACATAAAAATACAATAGTCCAATAAATTTGACGGAATATTTAAATAATAATTTAATACAGTTTATAAAACTAAGGTTTTGGACACAAATTATTTACTCTAAAATTATGAAATTTAAATTATGAAAAAGTTAATATAAAAGAATAATTTAATATATCAACGTCATAAAAATAGAAACACACATGTATACAAAATATTACAATTTAGATCTATAAGAGCATCAGCATTAATCTATCAAAAATTTTATGTCTATTTTACACATAAGAACCTGCCTTTTCTATTTTGCACTACCATTTTACAAAATACCCACATCAGACCATTTATTATGCACACTATTTTATTTAAATAATATTTTGTATTCTTTTGTTTATTATTATTTTATTAACATTATCTACATTAAAGTCTCTCCCATCTCTCTTTCTTTCATGTCTCTCCATCTCCTTCCTCAACTCTCTGCCTCTCTCATATCCCAAACCCACACACACTCACACACAAAGGCGAGGAGATCTGACGAAAACGACAACAAAGATAACGGCGGTGGATCCTACAATAATGACAGCAACTCTAAGGTATATCGGCGGCAACTCTGACGATCCCGTTGGGTTTTTCTAATGGGTTTTCATTGGGTTTGGTTTTGATTTGTTTTTGGTTTGGGTTGATTTTGAGTTGAGTTTGGGATGGGTTTTCTGGTGGGTTCGGGTTGATATTAAGTTGGGTTAGGGATGGGTTCTCCAACGGGTTTACATTAATTTTGAGTTGAGTTTAAGATTGATTTCCGATGGTTGGGTCGATTTTGTGTTTGGATTTTTAATCGTTGAAGTGGGTTGTGGTGATGAAGGTTGGTAGTTCTAAATTGCGGTCGTGCTAGTGGTTGTTGCTGATTGGGTCTTCATCTTCTTCTTCACGTTGAAGAGACTGGGGAAAGGGAGAGAGAGACTAATGAGAGTATGTGGGGAAGAAAGACTGATGAGAGCAAAGGTGAGAGAAAAAATTAATAAAATAGTAATATACACAGCTAGAGTAACCGTGTAAATATGCACGGTTACTGTAGCAAATGTGTATATTTACACAACAATAGCAGGACTGATGCGGAGCAAATTTAGGAAATATTGTGTAAATTTTGCATTTTTTTTCTATTTTGCACAAGTTTGTACCCACTTATGTGAATGCTCTAACATGTAACTCTGGCTAAAACGTTAATCTTATAATGCATTTACACGTACATGACCAAAGGATTTGATCATCAAAGATAAAGAGTGGTGAACTGGTGGAGTAAATTCGTAGGGCAAATAGAGTGGAGCATGAAGTTTAATTTCGACCAAACATAATCTGTCTTGATCAACAATTAATGAACTTAATTAGCTTGAAGTATTTTTGGAGCTAGCAAAGGAGGATGACTAGAACTAGGTTATCTTCTAATTTATTACATTTCAATCATGTTCCCTTTTCTCTTCATTCAAATATAGCAGCACCAGGGTTTGTGCACCAGCCAATTACTAAAGCTTGTTTAGTTTAGGATTCACATTTGTTTGGTCTCTAGTGTAACATAAACACCTAAAAATATAAAATTAGTTAAGTTTATATAGCCTAAAGTCAACCCACTTCGGGTTCGTATCAAATTCAAAAATGCAAATTACCTGAAAATTTTGGGTTCGGTTGAAATGATTCTTTACTTGTAGACAATTTGACCATTGGAAATTACGACAAATTTATTTTTATGAATCCAAAACCTTCATCAGTCATTGTTTGGCAACCATTTGATGCGAATCCCAAAGTCTCTGATAGTTGAATAAAAGATTTAGGTTCAATCTCCTACTTAAATCAAAAAATCGATTAGTGTCTTAATCTGATGATAAAGAGCTATTATAAGAAACAAACGTCATAAGTAGCAAACTCCTAAAAAAAGAAAAAGAAAAAAAAAGAATAGATATCCTATCCTAAAAAAACAAGGACTAATTAAATGGTATACATAAAAATATAGGTTAGGTTCAAGTTACACCTAGTGTAACTCTAAGTAATGTTACACCATTCAATAACTTATTATTGAATTAATATTTTGAAAATCCAACCGTTGAATTACATATTTTTAACATGCATGCCGATTTTCATATTAATCGGATGCTATTTACTATTTGATCTATAAACTCATCTTTTATGCATTATTTTAAACTACAAAAATTTGAATTTTAACAATTGATTGATGACATAGCTATTAATCTTTGATCATCTCGAAATTTTGCAAGTATGAAGAATATGCGAAGATAATGTAATCTATAAACTCATCTTTTATGCATTATTTTAAACTACAAAAATTTGAATATTAACAATTGATTAATGACATGACTATTAATCTTTGATCACCTCTAAATTTTGTAAGCATGAAGAATATACGAAGATAATGTAATCTAACGGTGAATTTGTCAATATTCGCATTTTATTAAAAAATATTGAGTGGTATAATATTGCTTAAGACACGTTTGGTACACTGTAATAATTATTACATGGGAATAGGAATAAGCATTGTAAGGAATATATTAAGCTGGAATGTAATAAGTATTACTATTCATTAGTTTAGTGACCATTTAGGAATAGAATCATGAATATATATCCACAATTTAGTAGAGTTTAAAAAGAAAGTATATTTAAATAATTTTTAAGTCAAATTTCCTAAAATACACTTATTTTAAGGTATTCAAAATAGAGCTAATAATTAACAACAAGGAAAATTTATTTTCTTTCCTTTTGAAAATGTGGCAACTAATAGCTTTTTAGGAAATTTTTTTAAAAAGTTATTACTCAAGGTAAAGAAATAGATATTCAATACTTTTGATAAGAAATAGTTATTCCTCATTTTGAAGAATAACTATTCATTAGGAATAACTATTCATTGTAATAAGCATTGTAAGGAATATATTAAGCTGGAATGTAATAAGTATTACTATTCATTAGTTTAGTGACCATTTAGGAATAGAATCATGAATATATATCCACAATTTAGTAGAGTTTAAAAAGAAAGTATATTTAAATAATTTTTAAGTCAAATTTCCTAAAATACACTTATTTTAAGGTATTCAAAATAGAGCTAATAATTAACAACAAGGAAAATTTATTTTCTTTCCTTTTGAAAATGTGGCAACTAATAGCTTTTTAGGAAATTTTTTTAAAAAGTTATTACTCAAGGTAAAGAAATAGATATTCAGTACTTTTGATAAGAAATAGTTATTCCTCATTTTGAAGAATAACTATTCATTAGGAATAACTATTCATTGTAATAAAAATATAATCAAATAACCAAATAGTTATGTCATAGGAATACCTATTATATTACAGTGTCTATTACAATCTACCAAACGTGCCCTTAGAGTTACACAAAATATAATTTGATCCCAACTCTAAATATATATATATATACACACACATATACACACACGAAGATAATGTAATCTAACGGTTAATTTATCAATATTCGTATCCTATTAAAAAATATTAAGTGGTATAATATTGTTTAGAGTTACACCAAGTATAACTTGATCCCAACCCCTAAATATATATAAATATATATATATATATATATATATCCTACATAGTACATGATACTATATTAAGGGTCCATCACAATTCTATTCTTCACAATTCATGAGTTATGATAAAATTTTTGAAACGGTCCATTTAGTAATATTATTCTAATAATATTGTTTATATATTTAAAAAATATGTGTGTATAAAAAATATGTGTAATATTATTTAAAAACCGAAAATGGTTGTTAAACTCTTCTGTCTCGTAACAGGGCCATCTTTCTACGTTTTACTTTTTGGTGGCTAAGCACGAGCTTAATAGCTTAAAAATAAAAAGTAACATGGCTTTTTGTCTAGCCATTAGGTTGACAAGAACGTAGATTTGACTAGACTACAGTATCCGTTGCCTTTATTAAAATATCTTCTTTTTTTTCTTTTTTTCTTTTTTTTGGTAAATAAGGCTAATATAACTACTCATTTAGTTTTGTTCATGCAATACAAATAATCGCATCTAAAAGAACTGGGGTCATATTAAAGCATTTGTAGCAACGTAGTTAAATAGATATATAACTATTTTAATTATATTGAAACACAAAAATAAGGGTTCTAATAGTGTAGTTAAAGGTAAAATTTTACCTTTATTGCTATAGTGCACAGTCATATATATGGCTGTGCACACGGCAACTTAGAGCTAAAAAAAAAAAAATTATTCTCCAACTAGATTAAAATAATATGACTGTTTAGAATGCATACAATTTTTTTTTCCAAATATTCAGTTGTTAAAAAAAATATTACTAAAAATTCTTTATTTGAAATTATTCTGTTATGTAGTCATTTTAGAATCTAAGTGAAAATCGAGTTTAGTAAATTCTAATTCCAAGCAAATAGTCACTGTCTAAGTTATCTGCTTGAAACTCATGCTTGCTAAAACTTGATTTTTTTTCTTGAAACTCGAGTTACAAAATGAGTAACATAAAAAAAAAAATTCGAACCAAGACTTTCAGTAATATATATATATTTGCAAAAATTGAATTTTAGCAAAAAATAGAATAAACTATGTCTTTGGTCCTTATCATTTACAGCATATTTTAATTTGGTCCACAACATTTCAATTATGTAAATTTGGTCTCTAATCTTTTAATACCATATTAATTTAATTTCTGTCATTATCTCTTGAATAAAAATTGTTAACGTTGCTAGCGGCCAAAAAAAAAAAGTTTCCATTAATGTAATAATAAATTAATTTTTTATCTTTGTCATTTGTCACGTCAGCAGTTTTCATTCAAAAAATAGTAGTAAGTGACGTAGTACTAAAAATATTAGAAACTAAATTTATACAATTAAAATATGAAGGACTAAATAAAAATATAATGCAAAAGATTGGAACCAAATTCTTTGTTTACCCAAAAAAAATAAATAAATAGAAAGGGTCAAGAATAGGAGAAATTATTGGGACCTCTTAAAGAACAATTGATGTGGTCCTTCCAGGTCCCAACATCCAATAAAAGAACGCCATATAATCCTCTTTTTTTACTCAACTTCCACATCACCATTTACCCATTTAAAGATGGTTATGCGGCATTTTTTTATTGGGTGTTGGGACCTGAGAGAACCATATCAGTGGTCCTACAAGATGTCCCAATAATTTCTCCAAAAATGGAAGTTCCAACAATATTAATCGCATTTATCTATTTTGGTGAGTAACTTTAATGCATAACTCACCCACCTCTTCTTTCATCATGAATACTCTCACTAATTAACATGTGTACCCTAAAAGGGTTTTTTTTTTTTTTGGTCAACTAAAAGGCTAAAAATTATATAAATAAAAAATAAAGCCCCAAATTGTAAACATAGATAAAAAGTAAGAAAGATAAAACAGGGCCCAGTTTCCTTCTCTGGCCAATTAAACCCACTATTTTCTCTCTTCAATTCTGATCCTTATTTGGACAACCTTACAAGCAAACCCAGCAAGCAAGAATCTTTGTGTCATCAACTGATGAAAATGGAGAAAAGCTGGCATCTGGCTGTTCTCCTCCTCCTTCACTTGCATACAATTTCAACAGTAGCTGCTTTTTCTATGGGTGGAAGTGTTGGTGTTGGTGTTGGTGTTGGTATTGGCAATGTAGGTGGTGGTGGTGGTGGAGGTGGAGGTGGAGGTGTTTGGATTGGTGGTGGGATCAACAATCCAACCCCAACTCCAACTGGTTCTGGTTCTTCAGTTCCAAAGCTCAGCAGAGCTTACGCTGCACTCCAGGCATGGAAATCTGCAATTACAGATGATCCATTTAAGATTTTAGACACTTGGGTTGGCACTGATGTGTGTTCTTACAAAGGAGTGTTTTGTTCAGATTCTCAAGAAGAAATGGATGAAACACCTGGCCCAGTTGTTGCAGGTATAGATCTCAATCATGCAAATCTTCAAGGCACTCTTGTCAAGGAAGTATCATTACTAACTGATATGTCACTACTTCACCTCAACAGCAACAGATTTTCAGGCACACTTCCTGACACTTTCAAAGATCTTTCTTCACTCCAAGAGTTAGACCTTAGTAACAACCTCTTCTCAGGTCCTTTCCCTATAGTTACTATATACATTCCAAACCTCATTTACTTGGACCTCAGATTCAACAAATTCTCAGGTCCACTTCCTGAAGATCTCTTCAATAAGAAACTTGATGCAATCTTTGTCAATAACAACCAGTTTGAAGGCCAACTTCCCCCAAACTTGGGGAACTCTCCAGCTTCTGTGATAAATTTAGCTAATAACAAGTTTAGTGGAAACATCCCAACTAGTTTTGGCTTCATGGGTTCTAAACTCAAGGAAATATTGTTTCTGAATAACCAACTAACAGGGTGCATTCCTGAGGGAGTCGGGCTCTTCACAGATATGCAAGTCTTGGATGTGAGCTCTAATTCATTGATGGGTCATCTGCCAGACACCATTTCTTGCCTGGAAGACATTGAGGTTCTCAATTTGGCACACAACAAACTGTCTGGGGTTCTGCCAGACCTGGTTTGTTCTCTGAGAAGCCTGTTGAATCTGACTGTTTCATACAATTTCTTTTCTGGGTTCAGCCAAGAATGCACTAAGCTGTTCTTCAGGAATGTGGGCTTTGACTTCTCAGCAAATTGCATTCCTGGGAGGAACTTGCAGAGACCTCGGCCAGAATGTTCTGTGATTCCAGGAGGTGGGTTGAATTGTATGAGAATCCCAGCTGCACAGCCTCTTGTTTGTGGGTCACTGGGTGTAGCTTCAGGCACTAATACAACCTCCTCACCTCCATGAGAGAAGAGACAGAAAAGGGGAGGTTCCACTACTGGTACCATGTTTAATAGGTTGGTCATGGTTGTATGATTATTTAGTACTAGCAATTAAAATTTTGAGCTTCCTAATTTATTTCTTCACGAATTCAGTATATTCATAAATTATCAACATGCCCAGAAATTCAAGTATTTTTATTAAGTCTTCTGATGGGCTTTGAGATGGAGCAGGAGTACATTAATCATTTTTTTTTCTATTGACTAACGTAGCAACTTAATAAATAAAATATGGAAATGGGTGTACTTGCTTCTTCACGTGATATCTGTGTCATTTGGTGATCTTTGTGCCAGAAAAATATCACGTTACTCTTTCAAGGCTCTCGCAGAATTACATAGCTTCGATCCAAATACTTTAGTCCTATTTTCTTTGGGTTGAACTACTTTAGGGCCGGTTGATTTAATTAATCACATATAGAACGGATTTAGATGGAGTTAAATCATACATGCACACTTGCAAGTTGCAACACAGAAAGCACAACCTATCCAGGTAAGTAGTCCTCAAATAATGATGGCAAGAAATATGCAGCATAGAATTTTAAGTACAACAACAACATCATCATCATCATCATCGATCATCATTGTTAAATACAATCTCTATTAAGAGATATAATACATTGGATTTGGGAGTTTAAAGGATCGTCTAGCCACTGCAAAGCCCAACAAGTCACTCCACTGGTCACCAGAACTTCCATGAATTCTATAACCTTCATGTTGCAAGTCTGATCTCTTTTCAGATTTATAGACGATTGCAGGTTTCCCCTGATCCGAAGGCCCCCTGTTTCATTTATTAGCAATCTTGAATAAGATAATTATAAGTTCTACAGCTACTGTACCAGTTAATTAACAAATTTGAAAATATTGGTATTTATTCAATTACAGGTGCCGTCTTTCATACACATTGTTTATTCAGTGTATGTATTGCAAAATGGCTTGGTACCTCAAGATTAGCCTCTCCCAATTGGTGAACCCTGCATATAGAAGATTTTTCTCTGTGACATTCCTTTGATGTTCACTCCTCCCAGTTAACAGAAATATCTTAAAACCCAGCTGTTTGAGCTCTTTGTATAAACTCAAACTTGCAGGTAATGCAGGGGCCTCAGCCAAATCCACCCAAGAATCGAATGATTCCTCATCGAAAGTCTCTGATCTACACAGAAAACAAGATTTTGTAATTTCTTTGTTCTACAAATCAAGCAACAATCAATAACTCAAAGCGTTGATGTTACGTGGTATCTCAGTAAAGGTTGATGAAGGGAAAGCGATGAGCTGTGATATGAATTAGAACCAAATGGGATGTAAGTTGCTTAACATAAATTGATAAGTGGTTAGGCATCTCTGCAAAGAACACAAAGTTTTCATGAAAAACTCTATTTATACAAAGTTTTCAAGGCTTATTTCAGTTACATACAAAAGCTGAATACAAATGAGAGCCTAATCTGCTATTTATATAAGCTGCTGCACTATTCTAGCAGCCACTGGGTTGTCTAGATTGAAGACTTAATCGGCTTGGTAATTGGAAATCTAACCAACCAGCATACTAACTAAAACTGAGTACAAATGGATCTACGCGATTGCTGTTGCAATAACAACCTCTAACCCACTGTTTGGACAGAAGCAACTGTTGCTAATGGTTTTGGGTTCAGGTACAAATGTAAGACAACTACTTAAATGCCCTTCATCAAATGTTCCATCACATAATTTACCACGTTTTTGGAAGTCTGGTACAATTTTTAGTACTATTGTTATTTTTGTTCTTCCTGTATTTTTTTTTTTTTTTTTTTTTTTGGGTTCCCCTAAATTTGATTAAATCACTCTTTCTTTCTTACCTGTGCTGTGCATTAATGGCTCTTCTATGAACATGACCAAATGGGAGTTGGAGCCTACAAACTAGAAAACGGGCAGAGTGAGATGCATTACTTGTTATTAAGCCTGGTGTTATCAAGGGGCGTGTTGAGGTGGCTCTTCAGAAGAACAAAATTACATTGCAACTCTCAGAAGTGATATTAGTACATACACATACAGTAACAGTTGGGTACAGACTACAGGCTCCAGTTGTAGAATTCAAAACTAGCATCTTCCTACGTTTAAAACGAAGCCAATCCCTTTATTATTTTAAATTTTAAACACAAATTAATTTGCAAGCAGAATTAGAAAACAAACAAAGAGCAGTAAATAAACACTATAAGATAATTAAGAAATAAATAATAAAGTGGCATTTGATGATCTAACAATTCGACCCAAAAAAAAAATCATGAATAATCAATCTATTAATCCAACGGCTAATAAGGACTTACCCGAAGCCGTGGAGCTGGTAGTAGGGCAAGTTAGAGAGCAAAGTCTCATCGATATCGAAAACCCACCCGTCGCTTCCGCTATCGGAAATCTCAACGGTCTCCGCAAACCTCACCGAGTTCTCCGCCACGGCCTCCGAGTCGTACCGGTACCGGTCTCCGGTCATGTAGTCCTGCACGAATTGCACGCACCTCGCCGGAATGGTCGACCAGTAACCGGCGTCATTTGTCTCGACGGAGAACCTCCAGCTTTCGCAGTATACATCGTCGTCTACGCGGATCTTGCGGTGGTCGGAGACGACTTCTCCGGTGGTGTAAATCAGGTAGAGGAGGAGGATAGGGAGGAGGGAGGCCATTGGCAATGATGGAAAAGCGAGAACAGTTATGTTTGGGATATCTCTGGTTTCATTCAAAGATCGACATGTGTTGTTGTTGTTGAATTTTTGGCTGAATTATTATATATTACTCGCTTTCATGACGATGACTGGGTTTATGACAAAAGGAGGCCATTGGGCCAAATTAATTAAGAGTAAGACAAAAATCAGGCTCAAATGGCAGCACCAGCTCAACCATGTTATCGAATGGGCCACTAGCCTAGCCCAACCATTTTAAACCAACCCCATTACTCTTTAATTCTGCTCCCTCCTCCACTGCTTTTACATCACCATATAGGCCTTCATCTTACTCTCATTAATTGTGTTCCTGAACCTATCATTTCAGCGATTCTCCATCACACTGCACTTTCTTATGCTGCTTTTTTGGTTTTTAGAACTTTTTTATTTTTCATTTTTTTTACTTTTTTTAGAGTGCAAGTATATCTTAGCATTCATTCAGGTTTTAACAAAAAATTAAATAAACTAATGTTGGGTTTGACATCAACTTATTTAGTTTCTTGCTTAAAATGTACTAAAATATACTCTCTTTTTTTGGTAAAACATACTTGTACTTTAAAATAGTTAACTTTTAAAAAGTTGTAGATAAAAACTAAAAATTAAAAACTTATCAAACAAAATATTGGCAAATAAATGGATAGGCAAAGTAAAAAACGGGGCTAAACATAGGTGGACAAAGTGTTGAGTTTTGAACCACGAGTAGACAAAGTAAAAACAAACCTAACCACAAGTGAGTTTACTGTAATTTTCTCAAATTATTATTATTATTATTACCAATAAAATGTACTAACTTGTTCTAAAAATATATTTATGATGTCAAAATAAAAGTAACTAACCTCAATTAAAGATTTCCACACTTTAGCTTCAGCCTCAAAAGGTCGAGTAATTGGATTCTACACAAATCCACTCAAATTCTTATAAAGGTCATGACATGCATGGCAATTAGCTTTCAAAGTTTTGATGCAATTTTTTATGTTACTTTTTTCAATTGCATTGCTGAATAACATTTTTTAGACATCTTTGCAAAAGTATGAGAACTAAATGTTTGATTGGGCTTATTTCCATTGTTTTGTTCCTCCTACATGACATTAAGTAAAAAAGCCATCAATTTCATTAGTTTAGCTCATGTTATTCTCTTTAAGTTCATTATCAGTTGTCATCTTCCTCGATGTCTTAGGCATCTTTAAAGACTACATGTTAAACATATTATTTTTTACAATATTATTACTAAAATTACATGCAACTACTACAAATAAACCAATCAAACAAAATAAGGAATAGAATGGTATTAATACAAATAAACTAATAATTGAAAATTCTTATTAAAATAAATTAATGTCATGCTAATCGTTATATAAAAGCAACAAAGTCAAATGTTCCACAACAATGCGTACAAAATAACTATTACATAGGGCACATTTGGTAGACTATAATGGTAATTACATAGGAATATAAATAGATATTACAAGGAATACAAAGTGTTGTAATGTAATGCTTATTACTATTCATTTGTTTGATGACAACGTCCCTGAAGATAATGGAATGAAAACATTTTATATCAAATTTAATATATATTTTAAGAAATATTTTACTCATATAATTATATTTCTTAAAAAAATATTTTTTAAATTTGAAAGAGAGATTAGTTATTTTTTGTGATTTTTTATTTTCATAATTGTAATGTACATATGGAAAGTTTGCTTATTTAGAAATATATTAATTGTAGAAATTAATACACTTGCTAAGGAATAACTATTACATCCCTTTTAGAGATAAATAGTTATTCCTCATTTTAAAAAGAGATAATTACAGCAAACCCACCTATGGTATGGCCCGTTTTTACTTTGCATATCTGTGTTTCAATCATTTACACTTTTCTCACCTGAACTTCAATTCGTTACCCACCTCACCATCGGATGTTAGAAAAACACATTTTTATTCAAAATCAGAATATAACACGGATCAAAAAAACGAACCTACTCTTCTTTTCCTCACAAGCCCTAGAAACACAAAATCCCTTGTATTGAGCTAGGGTTTTGATTTTTCTGAACGTGCTTTCACGTGAGGGTGAGGTTCTAACTTTGGGTTGTCTTGAGACATTGAATATTCGAAGATAGATCATCACCAGGTACGACATTTCTGCTTTATATGGGTTTTAGGGTTTAAAGTTTTGATGGTAGCTTTGATTCACAGGAAGTTGATAATCAATGTCTTCTTCGAGTGGAAATTACTTAGGTTCAAGTGGGTATATATGTACATATGAGACGTGTGTGCTGAGAACAAGTCTGACAGTGGATAATTTTAGGAGAAGGTTTCTGGGTTGTAGCCGATATAAGGTAAGTATACTTTTTACTTAATCTAGTTGATTCATGTGAAATTGGAATTTGATGTGTTCAATTCAATTTATAAACAGGTTAGTCCCAAGTGCCCTTTCTTTAAATGACTTGATAATCCCACTTGTATGCGTGGAAATGAAGCTGCCCATTTGATGCAACAAAAGCTGGATTTATTGCGGAGTGAGCTGCAAGTTGCACATGAAAGGGAAAGAACAGCTACCCAGACAATAGTAGAAGCTACCCAAATGGCAGAAATTGCTTAAGACAGGGTAGCAAAAGCCACTGAGAGGGAGAGAAAGTTTCGAACTTCCTCTGTTCAAGTCAAGGAGATAGCAATGAGAGCTTTAGAGCAAGAGAGAAAGTACAGAATTGCACTAATTCTGTCATGGTTTTTTTTTATTAATTTATTTTGGTTATGTTGTTTTAATGTTTTGGCTCAAGTGAAAATGTTGGAATGATGAGATTGAGTCTGCTTGGTGGGTTGTAATATAAACTGGTCCTCAATTGTATTGTAATAGAACTATGTAAGATTTTTATGAGAATGAGAACTATGTAAGATGGTAGATGCTGTTGGCTTGAAGCCACTTAATAACATAAGCCTTTTTAAGAGAAAGTGTTATTTATGTTAGATGTTGTTGGTATTTCTGTTTTGTTTAAAGTGAATTGGCTACTTGTGAGCTGTGAGTTGTTGGTGTTGGTGTTTTGTTAGATGTTATGAGCTATGTTGGGCTATGCATAAAGTGCATTGTGTGAAGATAAATGTGTTGAAAGTGAATTGATTAAAGTTTAAAGTGCATGACAACTATCTGTCAACTTGCAAGAAAAGACAACAAATGCACATACAAACCTGCTATTCAACACATACACCTGCACACATAAACAAACTCATATATGGGCAACTGCAATAATCAGAATAATAATTTTGAATACTTGTCATTAAGTTGGGAAATTGTATACATATGTAAGGTGGCAATGAATAGTCTTTCATCAACCACGAGTAAATATAAGGCATTTGGTACAACAATAATCAAAACAGTTGCACCTGCACATTGTTTAGAAAACTTACAAAAATACAAAAAGTGTTTGAACAGCTATACAAAAAAGTGTTGCCATTGTCTACAAATAACATATAACCCTAACACTATATAACCCTAATACATAGTAACAAAAGTGTCTTGACTTAGTCTTCATTTACTGCCCCTGCCCTTGCCCCTACCCCTGCCCCTGCCTCTCCCACCACAAATGACCTTTCCACCTCTTGTTCAACATTTCTGAGTCCTAGCTGCATCACCCCTTCCTCTTAAAGCAGCTCCTCTAGTAGCAAGTGGTCTTGTAGGCTACAAAGTACAAGAATTCACATGTTAGCTACCAGTATCACAGTTTTATGAATAAAATATCAAACCTAACACGACAACACCTGTGATGATGGTGCTCTACTATCCCATGTTTCTGCAGGGGTGTGTGGTGCCGGCTGGCTTGAAAAGAACCAAGGAGCTCCTCTAACTGTGTACCTGAAGTTTGAAGAGTACCACTAACTTAGGTCCTGTGACCATGGAGCTTGTGGCTATGGAGCTAAAGTTTGTGGTTATGGAGCTGGTGGATGTGACCCTGCTGCCTAGTTGGATGAGGATGAGGCCATAGTGTAAGGCTGATGTGTTGGTGGAGGCTGAGATGATGCTGGGGGCCTGGGATCCTTGTCTGCGTGCAGAAGGCCTTCCACTTCCCTACAACCATATATGAGCATGTTTTTACATTGTCAATTATTGGCATTTTGCTTTTGAATAAAATTTTTTTTGTAAAAACATACAGATTTTCCTTTCTACAGTCTCTGCCTCCTTTCCTATGGTGTCTCACCAGTAACATTGGCCTTGCATTCCCTTGCATTGTGCCCTTCTTTTTGACACCTTCCACACCTCACTGGCTTGTTTGCTTTAGACACCTTATAGGGGTTCCTTGGCTCATCAGCATCTCTCTTCCTCTTCATGGGTGGCCTGCCTGGTGGCTTATAGATAATAGGTGCAACAGGTATAGGTTGGCCACTTGACACCCACTCAGACTGGCCAGGCGTGGGAGGTATGTGTGTCTTGTATGTCTCCACATAAGCTTCCTTGTAGTAGTATGGATGAGTGTAGTCTTCTGGTTTCTCACGATTCACAAAAATGGCTGCAACTCCATGCTTGTAGGGGATTCCTGTCAAGTCTCATGCTCTACAACTACATGTCTTCCCTATTAAGTCCACCACATGTCTTTCCCTCTCATTTTCAACCTCATACACAAACCTCCCAGATGGCATTGTACAAAAGCTCTTAGACTCTAATTTTAATTTCTCCAACTTGTCCTGTATGCTTGGACACAACTTGTCACGATAATTTTCTATACCAATCTTTTTTGTATACAACTTGATCATAAGCTTAACTCTGATCCACTCCAGCATTGATAAGATGGGCTTGTCTCTAACCTTCACAATCATAGAGTTAAAACTCTCACTCAGATTGTTTACCAAACAATCTGTCAAATCTCTTGTAGAGAAGTGGGATTTGGTCCACTACGTAGGCTCTATATCAGTCAGGTACTTCCAAGCTTCTTAATCCAAACTCTTAAAATGGTCCATCCCCCTCTCAAATTCCCTGGTTGATGTTGTGTCAGCACACTTCCACAGTACACTCTTCCAACTCCATGCCCTTGTGGTTAACCTTGAAATTGTTGTATATGTGCTTCACACAATACCTGTGCTTCATAGTTGGGAATAGAGTTTCTATTGCAGGTAGAAGGCCCTGCAATCAAGTAAGCAAGTATTTAATGTCAGCAAAAAAGCACACAAAAAGGTAATCATGTAAGCATTCAAGTAAGGTAAGAAAACAAGCATGATAATACCTTCTGCCTATCACTGATGAAAACCAGATTGAGCTCCTTTGGCTTGCCAATGTCATATGCAAACTGCTCCAAGAACCAGATCCAGCTGTCCTTGTTCTCTTGCTCAACCACAACCATTGTCATTAGGATTATATTATCATTTCCATCCTTGGCAGTGGCAGACAATAATTGCCCACCAAACCTACCCTTCAAGTGGCATCCATCCAGCCCAACAAAAGGTCTACAACCATCTAGAAAGCCAATCTTCTAAGCATTGTACCTAATGTAAATCATTTTAAACTTGGGTTCTGCATCCTCATTTTCTATCTCTGTTTGCAGAATCACCTTACTTCCTACATCGATCCTCCTTATCATTTCTACATAATCTCTAAGTAGGCCTTTTGGAGCCTCTTCATTCCCAGTAATCAGTCCCCTAGCTGCCTTCCTTGATCTATACACCTGATTAATACTTAAATCAACTGAAATCTTCTGCATCACATGGTGCTTAACACCTGAGACCTCCCAATTAGGATTTTTACCAAAGTCCTCCAAATACTTGTTTGTCACATAGGCTAGTGTAACTTGCCCATTGAAATGTTAGGGGGCAGGTACACTTAGGATAAAGTGTCTTAATCTCAAATATGCACTCTCCAATCACTATTAAGGCATAACACCTCCATCCATAATTGTTCTTACAATGTACATAAATCTTCTTATCCTCATTCAACTTCCACTTGACATCAATGTGATACTGAATCACATACTCCCTCAAAGCCTTCCTAAACACCTTGGAGTTTAGGAACTTCATCCTTTTTACCAACTTAACATTTTCCATATCAGTCCTCTTATTGAACTCCAAATTGTCAAGCCTCTGCTCATCATTAGAACCATCCACACTTACAATAATATCCTTTAAAGCTGGTTCAGCCCACTCTTCATCTAAATCTATGTTTGAAGGAGGAACATTGCTTGGGCCAGGCGTATTTGTGTTTGGCTGAGGTGTATCAATGGTTGGATGAGGTGTATCAGTGGTTGGAACAGTATTAGGCTTAGATGGCACTGTGTAAGGTGGAGAAGACTCACCAAAAATGTCATTAGCAAAGTCTTTTCCTTCCAGACCTTCATTCAACCAATCAAACTCCTCCTCTAGACCATCACCCCCTGTAGCAGCTCCTGCACTACCCCCTACACCCCTTATAGCAGCCCTTGCACCAACCCCTACACCATCATGAACTTCAACTACAAGTGGAGCATTACCACTCTCCACATAAAGTATGATGGTGTCTCTTGGCCTTCCCTCATTAGGCTTACACATGGGCACCACATCTTAATCATCTTTTATGAGCCTCAAGTCTTGCTCCAAGTTGCCCCCAGGACCTAAATAATGAACCCTACACGGTTCATCAATCTCCAATTCCTCACATATACCTTATATTTCAAAATAACTAAGCCTATCAGGATCTCTATACACTATTTCAACTTTCTCACCAAAATATTCTAAACTAGGGTTCCACAGAAAAGCACCCACATAATGTACCTCCAATTTCACTTCCTTATCATCCATCTGTAATAACAAATTACCATTTGACACGTATACAATTAACAATTAAAGAATTGTAAACAACAAAAAAGTAAACACTTGCATGTTTCTGTTTTGCTTTTGGAATGCAACACACACAGAGGGACCACATTTTCTGCTTTGCTTTTGATTCTGTTTTTCTAAATAGCACATGCAAACACTAAAATTTAAATCCAATAGAAACTTGGGTCCATTGTGAGACACAATGACCACGACAGATAAAATGCCCATAAACAAACACAAATCCAAAGAACAAGTGGTCACATTTTTCATAAACATTAACAAACACAACCAATATTCTCATTCCATTACATGTAACATTGACCATTGATTGATTACTCAAAAAACAATAAAACAACCACAAGCCTAAAGTAAAAACCCAAACAATGACTGATTTCTTACTAGGATTTTAGTCCCTCGAACAACCCGTTGCTCGTTCAGGTTCACACTTGCAGCACTATTACAATATTAGATGCAGAATGTGGTGTCTACGGGGGGATTTTCGTGTTTCTAGGGCTTGTGAGGAAAAGAAGAGTGGGTTCATGTTTTTGATTCGTGTTATGTTCTGATTTTGATTAAAAATGTGTTTTTCTAACGTCTAATGGTGAGGTGGGTAACGGATGGGTAACGGATTGAAGTTCAGGTGGGCAAAGTGTAAATGATTGAAACACAGGTAGACAAAGTGAAAACGGGTCATACCACAAGTGAGTTTACTGTAATTATCCCTTTTAAAAAACAACTATGCATAAGGAATGACTATTCCCTGTAATAAAAACAAAATCAAACTACTAAATAGCTAAACTATAAGAATAACTATTATATTATAGAGTCTATTACAGTCTACCAAACATACCCATAGAAAAAGATGCACATAAGCAAATTACATCCCATAACTCATTCCTCATTTTAGTTACTATACTATTTCATAATATTGCTCATCTTTTATTATCTACATCATTATCATTTGTATTGTTTCTAGACTCATTTAGTATGTCACTATTCAAGAGCTCTCGATCAACTTCTACAATCAACTTTTTATCTAGATCCACCCCCATAAGATAGTTGTATAATATACAACAAGACAAAATAGTCGTAGTAACTATATCAATCGGGAAAAAAAAAATTCTATTATTCTAGATATGATGGGAAATTGTTTCTTTAACACGTCAAATGTTCTTTCAATTACATTGCGTAAAGAGAAATGCCGATAATTAAATATTTTCTCAACATTTTCTAAGCCTCGTGTTGAATACTCTTTTTAATGATAGCTTACACCCCTGTATAGCTCGTTAAGTCCATTTCTTAGCATAAAGCCTACATCTACTAGATAGTATTTGCCTATTTTTATAATAAATAAAAAAAGTTATATAAGTATTTCACTATATATTTTATAACATAATTTCTTTTCTTTTCTTTTCTTGATAGGTTTTTATAACATAACCATACTATTTTTTTTTTAATAGGTATCCCTTTTATTTGTGACTTAAGATTATCTCTGAAAATTATAAGTTTATCTTCCCTACTTATAGTGTTTTTAATTGTCCCTTCCCATTTAAATAAAATATATGTAAATTTCATATCAAAATCACATGCTGTTAATACATTTTAAATTATGAGAACAAATTCACACCGTTTTTCCTCGATAGAACTGAAAGGTTCTAACTTGTTTAGAAGTTTACAAAGTACTAGCCAATGATAGCACTGATTTTGCATGTTTAATTGAATGTGGTCTTCTTTCCATCCTTTCCAAATGTATGGCAAAAAGTTCTATTTCAGCTTCAAACAACTCAATTGTGTACAACTCTGAGATAATAAGAATAAACTTCATATATTATTTTCGGTTTCTTTAATAGCAAACCATTTGAAAGTTGAAACAATAGCAAAAGATAACAAATTGCCATATCTTGCATAGAGTTATACATGAATCCATAAGGGTTCTTTTTCTTTAAATTTTTTCCTAGAGCTACGTTGAGGTTGTCCACAAAAATTAAGACAACCGAGTAAGATAAAGATTTAGTAAAAGACTGTAGAATCAACAGTTGTAGCAATCCCATTACATGTACTTCAAAATAAATCAATCGACCAAGCACATTATGGAGATATATATTATAAACAACAAATATTAACAACCAATTGCCCTTTTTCGTCTGTACGGTATCAATTTGTAAGTTCAAGACTTATACATGGAACAATGCAGTCATAAGAGAAATTACCAACCATAATATACTCAACAAAACCCAAACTGATGGCAGCAAAAAACAGCAAGGCGTTGTGACTCGCAAGGACCAAAATCATGAAGATCGTCTCACAAACAAAGTACGAGATAGGAGGCCACATTAATGAATATGGGGAAAAGTTTTTAAGTTGAAGAGTTGTGAGGAAAAAATCATGGTGAAAAAATTAGGGAGAAGAGGCATATGTATATTTTTGCTCAAACCAACTAGGCTTTACTCATAATGTGCAACAGCTAGTTGATTATCATAGCTTTAGTGAGGATATTTTGCAAAAGAGAATGGGTTTAAAACAAAGTTTTAGTCTTTAGAAAGAGGAATCTTGGTCATCATGGCAAAGTTCCTTCCTGAGTTTATGTGAGAACATTCGGCAAGCGTCCATGCTAAGATCAATGGCAGCTGAAAGTGCTATGAATAAGGCAGCATCAGCCATACAAGTTACATGCTGCACCCCTACTTGTACAACAGGCTTGCTAACTTTTCCTTCACCTTCCACAGTTGAACCCATCACAAACCCTTTAACAGGTGACCTTGAACTCAATGCAGAATCTCTAATTAGCCTACTATCAATGCAAAATTGGCCACCCTTTTTGCTACTCATTGTAGCTTCAGCAATGGGAATGCTACTAGTTGGGCCATTGTCAGTAACAAGCTCGAATTTGTAACCTAGGCCATCAATAGGGCCTCTCTCTCGCCATGCCTCGAGACGTCCCCATGGCTTCCAACTGCTAACGGAGAACCCATTAGGGCGGAGAATAAGCCAAGCACCCGGATTTGATCGAGACACGCGATCAGTGCCTGGTGAAGGTACAAATGGAGTGATCATGGAAGCAGCAGCCACAGGTGAACCAGAGAGATCGTATATCATTATCATCCACCCTTTTCTTTCCCTTCCTGATCGTTCCTTGTCTCCAGAAAAGGTTCTCATCCATCCTCTATTAGTAGTGTTGGTAAAATCTGATGGGAGAGACCTGGATTTACATAAGAACAAGAGGTAAAAATCATAAGTAACAAAATTCAATGCCAGTATTAGTTGTTAAATAACATAACATGGCTAGTACGAGCATATAAATGTTTAACATGAATGCTGATACCAAAAGAGATTTAATTATATAAAGAAGTACAATTCAATGATGAGAAGGTAGCCACAGTATAATTTTAAATAAAATAGAACAGTAGAAAATGATACATATACCCAAAATTTTAAGAATAAGGCTTAATTGTAGTTATTGTTATTACAAAAAAAATATTTTGCACATGGGAAGAAATCCAAAGTAGTTGTGTTTGAGAGATTTAGAGTTTGACAAAACCGGGGTTAGAGCATTTGCATCCGGAATGCAAAATGCCATATGTTGCTTTTATTTAGCATTTGTCCCTCAAAAACCTCCACATCTGAAATGGTAAAAGTCAAAAATCGTAAATTTTTTTACAATCTTGCTACAGTGCTATACTAGATTGTATAATCTTAAATTATATTTTATTCTCTCATATATATTACTTTTCTCTCTCTCACTCTCTCTCTCTCTCTCTCTCTCTCTCTCTCTCTCTCTCTCTCTCTCTCTCTCTCTCTCATTTTTCTCTTCTCTTCTTTCTCTCTTGTTCTATTCTCTCCTCTCCTCAGACCTAAAACCCTCGTGTGGTGGTGGTAGCGGCAGAGGTAGGCATGATCTAGGTCGGTGATCGATGGTGGTGGCATGGGTTGGTCTCGATGGTGGCAGTGTGGATTTGGGTTGATGTTCAATGGCAATGGCGTGGGTCTGGGTTGGTGGTTTTGGGGTGGTGGGTTAATCTGGGTTTGTGTGGGTTTGCTTGGTTTGGGTTGATCTAGGTTGTGGGGTGATTTGTAATGGGGTCCGATGGTGTGGGTGTGGGGTTTTGAGGTGTGAGGGAGTGGGTTTTGGGTCGTGGTGGTGTAGTGGCAGCATGGGGCCGTGGTTGTGGCTGGGTATTGATCTTGCGTGGGGCCATGCTTATGGAGACAATCCCGGTGGAGGCGTTGAGATCAGCTACCGATGGGTTTTGATGGGGTTTTGAATGGATTTTTCTTTGATTTTTTGTGGGTTTCTATGCGTGGTGGTGGTGGGTGTGTGGTTGCCGTGGTGGTGTCTCTAGTTGTGGTGGCAAAGGTGGGTTTCATGGTGGCTGATGTGGGTTTCATTTGTGTGGATTTTTGCTTTGATTTTTTTTGTGGGTTTTTTGTGCATGGTGGTGGTGGGGTGGGTTGTTAACGTGGTGTATTTGATGGGTTTTTTCATGGTGGTGGTGGTGGTGGGATTCTTGTTGCAAAGGTGGTGGTGATGGGTGGTTGAGAGAGAAATAGTGAGGTAAACATAACCAGATAGGAGAAAAGGGTGAGAGTGAGATTTGATTATATTATTCTATTGGTTAGTATATATATATTATTTTAATAAGTTGAATAGAAAAATAAAAGTTGAGATGCTAAGTGTATTGTAAAATGGTATTGTATAATTGATAAAGTGAGTTTTTGAGAAGATAAAATATAATGGGATAGAATTTGCAGACGTGAATAAAAGGGCACCAATATTTTACTATTAAATTTCTGGTTTATAATTTTAGTTATTATGAAACCATAACTCAAAACGATGGAGATTCATCATTCATCCCACATGGCTGTAGATAGTATGGAGAAAATTTCGGAAATAAATAACAAAAGAAGAACATCAGTATGTGCGCGTGTGTATATATATATTAATTATTGGTCGGACTTTCCTTCTCAACAGCCAAGTGAAGAGAAATAATGTTGAGCAAATTCATGAATTAACATCCAAAAGAAAGGATCAATAAAATCTTAAATCAAGGTATACTATTGCTATAGAAAAGCAGACAGTTGTAGTTTGAATTTTTTGTTTGACCAAAATTTATAATTTTCACCTACGGAGTCTGAGTAACAAATATTTTATAAAAATAAATTATTAAATGTCCATAACGGTTGCTTAATATCAAAATATTGAAACATAAGGCTGTTTGGTACATAATTTTAAACATATATTTTTACTTTTTTTTTTTTTTCCCTATTCACACATATTTCTAAAAAAAACTAAAAATTATTGATTAAACATGCTCGTAGCAAATGGATGCCTGATTTCTGAACATGGAATAAGATCTAACAACTCAAATCCAAGTTGAAATGTCAAATTCTAAATGAGCATGCCAACTTGTTGATAAAGACTCTTGGGAATTGAATAAATAAAAATTAAAAAGGTGGTGACCTGACCTGGATCTGGAGTTCCGGTCCGCACTAAACTTGCAGCTGAAAACCGGTTGCCTAATATTGTGTTGAATCTGGAAAACAACAGGGCTACACTCAGGTTCACCGCCGAACTGGAAAACGAAGCGGGGATCCGGCTCTGAGCGGAGCAGTATATGTATCCTAGCCGAGTTATTCCCCAGCTTCATCCAACCGTTCTGGAACACTGTGGGCCGGGCCTGAGCTCCCTCCAAGTCTACACTGATGTTGACCCGGCCCAATAACTTTCCACTGGAGACACCGCATGTACGCCCCATTCTGCCCGTGTAGACCGACACACGGAGAGTGATGGCCTTCCCTCGGCGGAGAGCGGTGGGGTCTAGGCTAAACCCGGCGGAAGCGTCTGAGTCAGGCGGGGAGTCTCCTGCAGGTGTGGTAGGGCAGAGTGGAACGAGGGCAGTTTGGGTTTGGGAAGGAAAGTTCTTTATCCGAAGCTTGCAGAAACAGGGTGTGGTCGATGGGTGTACACCTGTACCTGCTGGTTTCGTTGCTTGTGGTAGCTTTAGAGCCAGTGATTCCACCATTAACCGAACGAACGCACACGGATCCATAGTATAGCTATATCAGTACGTAGTTACGACTGTTATGAGCAAACAAATATGATGCTTCAGTGCGCGCTGTGGTGGATTTATTAATGGAACTTCTAGAGCTAGAGCTAGAGCTAGAGGGCAGGCTTTGGGAGCATCTATCTATTTATCTATCTGGCGTTTCAATATAAGGACCAGAACGTTTATAAACTATATTTTTAGCGTTCCACTCTCTCTGTCTCTTTCTTTGTCTCAACTCTCAACTCTCAACTCTGAAGAATGCCCGTACCGTGTTTGGTTTAGTAGGGTGGTGTGTTGTGTTGGAGGATTTTCTAAGTTGTTTTTTTTTTCTCCCTTCGCGGGAACATTGCCACGATATATCATATCACCATATATCATTACGCCGATATGATTTCTCTCCCCCCACCTTTTTTTTTTTTTTTTTTTTTTTTTTTTTTTTTTTTTTTTTTTGGTTGGAGAATGACACAAAGATATAATTTATTGAATAAAACTTAAATACAGTACCTTAAATATTGTTCCTTAAATTCTCTTCTTAATATTCAGTCACGTGGCTACTTAACTTAAAAATACACTTCATCCTATGAGAAAAATTCATATAACAGAATCTTAAAAGAAGAATCTAAAAAGCAGTACCTAAATACTGTATTTAAATCTTGCTCTACATTATTAACATAGCCTCCGTTTGGATATAGATTATAAATGAAAATTATTTCACTGCTCTGTTTATTTTTGTTACTATTCATGGGCCCCATTGTATTATTTTAATTAATTTTTACCTTTGTTTAAAGTACTTTCAGCAATAAGTTTTCAGTTTCAGCAATAAGTTTAGGATTTTTTTTTCTAATTTTACTCTTTAAATTTTCAAGATTTAAATTTTACTTCCTAACCTTATATTTTGTTTTTAGGCGAAAAGCACATTTTAGTCCCTACATTTTCACGCTATTCTTACTTTGGTCCCTATGTTTTATTTTCACCACTTTTAGTCCCTTAAATCAAAAAATCGATCTCATTTTAGTCCTTCCCATCAGTGCCCTAACGGCAAAATCCTAGGTGGCAGACGGAACTCTCTACTAACTGACGTGGCTCTGATGTGACAATGACGTGGCATTAAAATATTATTAAAAAATATTATTTGACATTTTATATGCCACGTCAGCATTTTAATTTTTTTTAAAAGCCATGTCAGAAAATTTAAACAAAAAAAATAAAATAAAATAAACTTGAATCTAATTATAAAAACAAACCTTTAAATTCATTTTTTTTTCTATTTTTTGGAAGAAAACGAAGAACCCAGAAGATGTTCTTCATTTTCTGGGTTCTTCGTGAACTTCTCCTACCCAAGAACTGGAGGTCTCACTACTCTCCCACCCTTTCACCCTCGTAATCCTCCTCTCCCTCCTCGCTGCCTGGCACTTCCCTTGCTCTTTCCGGCCGTCCGATCAGTGCCTTGTCATCATGGGCCGCATGTTCTCGGACTTCGAAACCCTTATCTGCTTGATAACGGTCACGGTGATCGTGGTCTTTCTCACGAGCGTGGGTTCGTTGCTCATATGATGTTGCGCGTTTGAACGCCCAGATCTGCATTAATGTTTTGGATCAGATCCAAATCTACTACACGCAGATCAGGGCTGCGGTGCAGACCGTAAAGAAGGCAGAAGCCGGTTCGAACAAGAAGGCGGCTCCGGTTGTGAACTCGAAGAAGCTCGACGAGGCGGCTGAGCCGGCGGCGCTGGACCGGGTCTCGACGGAGGTGAAGCAGCTGATATAGAAGGCGCGGCTGAAGAAGAAGATGAGTTTGGTTGGAGATTAGTTTTTGTTTGTGTTTGAGACGTTTTTCTTTTCTTTTTCTTTTTTTAATTTCTGGGTTTCTTGTTATTGTTGTTAATGATGCACGACAAAATCAGTAGGCTGGATGCTTCGGATTTCGATGGCGGCGATGATAATCTAACTGAAAACCTAGAGAGACGAACAAAACAATCAGAGGCGACCGGGGTGGACCGGCCAGAAACCCTCCGATGACAAAGTCAGTGTTTTCTCTAAACTTTGGAAATCCCAAATACTTGGAAAAGTATTCCGTACCGTTTTTTGTTTGTCGATTGTTCTTCTTATATAATGCAGGCCAGGAACGGTTTATCAATGTAGTAACTGCTCCTATATTGGAGGATGTCGGAAGGTTCGGGAGTAACCTCCATAACTGCTATGGAGGTTATTCTATTAGGCCGTACGTTTCGCAACGCGGTCATAGGAGGTGGTTTCGTGGCAATGTCCTTGGTTTTGCATATGTTCTAAGTGTGTAAGCCTCGTCTAGGGACGATATGCTGACGGCGTCCAGAGTCAGTGTGGGCCGTCCAAGGGTCTTCTTGGACGGACGACCCTGACATGGACGAGATTCCATGGTCAAGCCATTATCCATCTTCTTTGGACGACCCTTACGGACGAGCATGGAGTTGGGTAATTTTCAGGACACTATCAGTTGTTCTTGGATCTGGGATTAAGATTGTGTTCTTGATTAGTTTTAGTTTTGTGTTGGTTCGGATCTAGTTTTGGATATTGACCACGCCGATTCTGCTTTGACTAGATTTCGCTCTCTTTGAAGCCAGTCCTCTCGATTCTGCTCTAAGCTCTCTTCGATTTCCTTTCAGCTCTCTTTGGTTTAGGTTTTGGATTTTGTTATTGGGTTGTTGCTGGGTTTGTGTTTCTGTTCTTGTTGATGTTTGGGTTTGTGTTTGTCTTTCTTTTTTTTTTTTTTGGTTGACAAGAAAGATTAGCTGCTAGATTTGTGTTTCTATCCTTGTTGGGCTTGTGTTTGGTTGAGAAGAAAATGCTAAGAAATCTGGGCTTATGTTCTTATGTTGAAATCTCATGAATCTGGTTTGTGTCTTTAGTGTTCTTGTTAAAAATGAACAGAGATTTCTTAAAAAATCATAAGTTTTTCTAAAAAAATAAAATCATAAGTTTAGAATTTTGTTTTAATTGTTTTTCTGATGTGGCTTTTTTTAATATTTAAAATGCTGACGTGGCATTACTTAAATGCCAAATAACAAATTTTATTATTATTTTATTGGCCACGTCATCACTTAGTTTGCCAACACTGCAATCTGTTTGCCAAAACTGTAATCTGTTTGCCACGTAGGATATTTCTGTTAGTGAGATAACGGTAGGGACCAAAACGAAACATGTTTTTCAAAATAAGGATTAAAAGCGGTAAAAATAAAATGTAGGGACCAAAGTGAGAATCGCCTGAAAATGTAGGGACAAAAATAGTATTTTCGCCTTGTTTTTATCAACATTTTTTTTTTTTGGTTAATTCTTATACAATGTACTAATTGATATAATTAAAACATGACATTAAGGATCTGTTTGGGAACAATTTATTTAGCTGAAACTAAAAAAATTTTGCTGAAAGTGTAGAAAATAAGGTTAGAACCTAGCTGAATAGTATAATGAAATTCATAAATAGTATAAAAAATGAAATATGACTCATAAATAGTACCAAAAAAAAAAATTAAAATCTTAAATAAGCTGAAACTTGTAGCTCATCCCAAAAAGGCTCTAAATCATTATATTTTGTTTTTATCAACAATTTTTTGTTAATGCTTATAAAATGTCCTAATTGATATAATTAAAACATGACATTTGGATTTAATGTAGCCCCTATCCGTATCCCTTTCTTTTGTTGCTAGAAAAACCAACAAAAATCACAAAAGACCACAAATATATATATGAGGAGATTGAACCAGCAGCGAAGCAGAGTGGGTGGTGGTGGTTGAGCTTCATGCAACCAAACCCCTTGGTCACCAACCTCTCTCTCTCTCTCTCTCTCTCTCTCTCTCTCTCTCTCTCTCTCTCTCTCTCTCTCTCTCTCTCTCTCATGGCACTAGGTCTATTTGGTTTGGTTTTATCTTTTGGTTGATTTGGTGATTATGTTATGAAACTTTGAGGATTTCATTTGTGTTTGGGAAACGTAGATCTGTGGGTTTCGATGTGTGCTCTATTGAAATTGTTTGTGTTTTTTGGATTGGGGCTTCAATTTGATTTGCTATTTTTCTTAATGTTTGTTTGGATAGAAAATCTTGAATTCTTGGGAAATTTTCTGAATTCCGAAAATATTGTATTTTAATTGTTGGTTTTGCTCATTATTTTGATTGTTATTGTCTGAGAGTAATTGCAATTGTGCTGGGTTTCTTGTAAAAAGTTTCTATTTGGTTACCTTTAAAATGCTAAGATTTTTTTTCTGTTTCGTTTTATATTTTAAATATTTTTTTTTTAGTTTATTGTAATTTTTAGATTTTAGAATTTTATTATAATTATTTAAATATTTTTTAGGCTTAACAATGACGTGACACCATTTTATTGGATGAACTAAACACACATGGCAAGCTTATATACCACTTAACTGGAAAATATGGATGGATGGACTACTGATGCAAATAGAATATAACTTCAGGGGTAGGGGTAGCAATTTTTACCCAAGTCCATTAACCCACCCATAACCCACTTAATTTGAGTAAGTCTTAACCTAACCCAATTAAAAATATCGGTTAAATTGATAAAAACTCACTAGGTAATCTAGTTAAATGGGTAAACCCAACGGGTACCCATATAAAATTCTTAAACCTAAAAACGTTTTGAAAAAAATAAAAAGAAAACCTAAACCTAAAGAACTAGCTAGTCGTCTTCCCTTGCTTCTAAACCCTAAAGAGAAAATTTTCTCTTTGATTTTCTTATTTTTTTTAGCCACCAAACCAGTCCTAAGCTTTTATTCTCTCTCTCGCAAACTATTCTGACTCAAACATTTGTGATGATAAATCAACTTGATGCAGGGACGGAACCATGTACAAGAAGAGGGGGGCAGTGGCCCCCCCCCCCCCCCCCTCCCAAAATTTTTTAAAATATTAAATGATAGGTATATATTTAAGATTTTAGAAAAGAAGTCAATGAAAAATTATATTTGCCCCTCTCAAGAAAATTATATTTGCCCCCCTCGATTTCGAATTCTAGTTCCGTCCCTGACTTGATGATACTCCCAGTTCCTAACTTGCCAAATTGATTCTCAAGTTTTCAATCTCCTTGTCCATGGAGTCAATTCTGATTCTACTCAATTTCTCTCTTTTTCTTATTTCTATTTCTTTTGGTTTACATTTGAAATGAGCTAGTTGAAGTGTGGTATGTATTAACTTTGTTTGGTTGTTGAGAGAATGTAAAGGAATGTGAAAGAAAATGAACTTTCAAATGTAATTTTGTGAATTTCAGTAATGTTTTATTGTGCAGTTTGGAGTGTGTGTATCAACTCTTGTTTGTTTGTTGAGAAACTGCAAGGAAGTTATAGAGCATGAACTTGTTTGTTTCTCATAATTTTTATAAGTTTTAAGTGTTGTTATTTTGGCAAAATCTAATAGTGGGTTAAATGGGTGGGTTGGGTCCCGTCCAAATTAAAATAGGTTGAGTGAGTAATGGGTATTTAAAAATATTTAAAACAGGTAATAAATGAGTAAATTAATAATTATATACCTGACCCAAAATCCACCAAAACCACCCATTTGCCACCTCTATTCAAGGGGCAAAATATAAATTATTGGACTTTAAAATGTAAAATCCAAAAACTCCTGATTTTTAGAAGTGTAGTTTGCATTTTAGCCCTAATAATATACCCTACTACAACTCTAGTGAAATCTATTGCTATTGGCAAAATGTTAGTGTAACTCAATTGATACTTATTGGTATTTTAGCATATTCAAGATTTAAATTCGTTTCAAAAAAAAAAATCAATGAAGATTATTTTCTCGGTTAATCCTAGTGCTATTTCTTCTTCTTCTTCTTCTTTTTGTGTTTTGTTTTATTTTTGTTTTGTTTTGTTTTGTTTTGTTTGTTGTTTGTTGTTTGTTTTTTTTTTTTTTTTTTTTTTTTCTTGTATGTCCATTCATTGTGGGGTTAAGATAGAGGTAATAAAGGTTACCGGAAAAAGAAAAAAAGAAAAAAAAAAGTGTAGAGGATAAATTGCCGAGAAAATAGGAGGGATTTAAATGATAAAGGGAAAATAGGTCCCACGGTGGGGTCGGATACAGCTAAGTTATGGCTGTCACCCAGTTGGCATGGAAGCCTAAATGCAGGTGCAGCTGTAAGTTGATTGGGCCGAGATGTGGGAATTTTTGTCTGCCACACTTTTACCCGATCGCCGCCTAGGAATATCAGTCTGCCAACGTGGCATCATCGCCACCCTAAATGGCTGTACTTTGCTGCTTTGCCGAAAATATATATAATATTTTTTAAATATTAAAAGTTATTATTTAAATCATGTTAATACACGGGTAGTTTCTAGACAATTCTGACGAAGTGCAACAAAATCAGTAGGCTGAATGTTTCGAATTTCAATGGTGATAATGGTAATCTTGACTAAAAATCTGAAGAGATGAACAAACTATCAAAGGTGACCGGGGTGGACCGGCCAAAAACTCTCCGATGATAAAGTCAGTATCTTTCTTATCTTTTGGAATTCTCAAATACTTTTAAAAAACAATCTCCCTTACCCTTTGGTTTGGCGATCCCGTTCATATATATTGCATGTCAGGAGCGGTTATTTTTGGTAACTTCTCATAAATTGGAGGATGTCGGAAGGTTAGGAAAAATAACCTCCATAACTGCTGCGGAGGTTATTTCATTATGTCGCGCGCTCCGCAACGGTTGTTAGAGGTGGTTACTTAGTTCCGCACACAGAGACAAGTATGCAACCTCGTCCAGGGACTGTACACAGTGACCATGCCTGGAGTCATTGCATGCCGTCCATGGGTATCCCAGGACGGACGACGTAGACATGGACGAGCTTTCTGGCCTAAAGCATCTCTCCTCCTCTTTGGACGATCCCTACGGACGAGCTTAGAGTTGGACAATTTACAGGACACTATCAAATTCTATTATTTGATTATAAGAGCATTTTCATCTGTTGTTGTATCTCAAATGTTATTTTCACACATAAAAATTTACATTTTTTATTTTAACACACCACTTTATAATATATTATTCATTAGATATTTTATTTTTCCCTTCAACACATTAAAATAATATATACAATATATTAAAATAATTTTAAAAAACTCTTATACGTTAAAAACCACACTACCCACAAATAACCCTACCACAGCTCACAACTAACAAACACCTCCACAAAATCAACACCGGCCACCAACCCACGACCCACAAATAACCCCACCATAGTCCACAACCAACAAATGCCCCTACAAAATCAACCACCGACCAATATTAGTCACTGCTACCAAAAAAATAAAAAAACTCAAACAAATACCACAACCAATATTAGCCCACTGCAACACCACAACCAAAACCAGCCCTTACACAAAAAAAAAAAAAAAAAAAAAAAAACCACACCATAACCACCACGATCGAGATCTTGAGGAGATGAGGTTGGGCGAATCGGTGGCAGCTTAGGGAGAGGAGATTTGGTGCTAGTGAGACTGAGATCGGCAGCGACGGCGCTGCTGAAACCAGAGGAGTAATCGGCGGCGAGTTTAGAGGAGAAATCTAATGGTGGTGGAGCTTGATTAGACGCTGGTGTGAGGTTCTTGATCTTGTCCGAGGGAGAGAGGATGAAACGCTGGCGTGGATTGGTGGAGAGGAAGATAGTATGAGAGAGTAATTAGAGGGTCACGATGAAAGAAGAGAGAGAAAAGTAGATTAAATAAATATTAAAAAGTTTTAGCATTCTTATCCATATAGTTGTATATTTAGAACTATACTGTTCATTCATGCCAAAACTTTTAGCATTTAAAACACCTCGTGAGAGTGTTTGGTGTGCCAAATGCCAAATATTTGGCATTTGGCACACCTTATGGTAGTGCTCTAACCTTTCAGTTAACGTGGGTAATGACAAACATTGACACTTGTTATCAAACACCTTACTTTTGCAACTCATATATATACATGCATATTCAACTTGTTCTATGAATTTATAAATAATTTAGCATAAAATAGGTAGTCATAAATGCTCATAAATTGTACAATACATAAATGCATATGTTATGAATAATATTGTACTATTTATAAACATGTGGATTTAAAATGAGTTCTTTTTTGAGTTAAAATTTGCAATTTTATTTGAGTCAAACGAGTTGTTAGATTTATTTTTAATACAAAATTATTGAGCTACTTAATTGTGTCCAATAAAATAATATGTCCATGAGTTTTTTTTTCTTCTCCTTTTTTTTTTAAATACAAAATTTGGACTACATACTTGATACTTCACTTTCATATTTTCAAATTTCATTTTTATGCTATGAATAATGTATTAAATGATTATATAATTATTTTTTATTTTTTTATTATTATTATAATTCTAAGAAGCTAGGATGTTAAAAATAAATATAAAGAAAATATAATTACAATAAAAGAAAAGAGATGGTAAATGTTGATGATGATTAAAAAAAATATCAATGAAGAAATTTTTTTTGCAAAATTATGAATGTAATATATACATAGACTTAGATGAAGTTGATTAAACAAGATGATGAAAATAAATCATTATTTTGGCTCATATATCATGCATTATTACTTCTAAGTTTAATAAATTTGAATGTATATGTTATAAACATATGTTATTTTGATTTCTTTATGTGGATTTATTAAATTTTATTATATAAGTGATGATTAACTTAATAATTAGCCGAATATATTCTAGATTTATAATTAATATACCTTATGTATGTGTGTGCGTGTGTGTGTGTGTGTGTGTGTATATATGAATATGTATATCTATAAATTTTTATAATCTTATTACATGTTTGTAACACGATATGATACGATGCACAATACAAAAAAATTAAAAATCGATTAATGATACGATTCACATTTTGACAACTATTACTTAGATTAGTAATATATCAAAGTAATGTACACTTTGTTTCACATCCACTCATAAATTGAAGTAATATTACTTTCATTTAAATTTATCACTTACATCAAGAGTCTTGTAGCTCAACTAAAACCAGTTATCATGTTTTGGTGTTTTTAATGGAGACAGCTATGATTTAAATCATCTCACCTCCAATTATCAAAAAATTTGATTACTAACATTACTTTTCTTATATATCAATCACCACAAATTATGTAATGCGAAAATACTCTTTTGGTCCCTACATTTTGGGCCAATTCCCATTTTGGTCCTATGGTGGGCCTTTCTGAGATTATGGGCTGGGCTGCCTCTTGCCACACTACGGCCCAAAGGTTCTGGGTAGGAGAGTCAAGATCGGTCCAATTGCACTCACCTCAGACCGGCTTGTGCGTAAACTAAAGCCCCTTTATTAAAACTTTGGTCACATGCCTATGGCAAATAAAACTGTTACAAAAGAGTTATGACAAGCAGATACAATATGACAACAATAAAAGAAATATACTTGCTGTTAGACAGAATAAGTAAAGGATTCTCAATTCAAATAAAGAAAAAGAACGGCACAACAACAAGAAATACATTGTAAATGAAATGGCAAAGGCAAAAAAAGAAATAATACTGGTACCTAATCAATAAAAGCAAAGAAGAAATGGTTAGTATGCCGTGCTCAATTGCATTACGGGACTAAGGCCAAGGAGGAAACCACTCTCTTAATGTGAATAATCTCACAGGAAGATCCTGCTGTAGAAATTACCCACTTTGAGAGTACGAGCCTAAATGACTTATGCATAGAAAATCCTAACTCCTTAACAGAGAGTAGGCTTTTAGAAAGAGAGAAGGGGTTAGCCTATTGGTGCTTACCTGCCATTCTATTCTCTCTGTTTTTTTTTCCTAACTTTCTCTTTCTTTTTTCTCCGTTTTGTTACTCTGCTTTTCCCCTTTTCCCCTTTTGTCCTAACTTTCTCTTTCTTTCTTTTTTCCTAAGGTGATTGTTGTTGTTGTAATGTTGTGAATCTCTTGTTATGATGGTTGTTGTGTTGATTCCCCCTGTGCACGGCGTAGGCTCCTTATATACTGCTTGCCGCGACTGGTTTTTTACCATTTTTTCCTTTAACCACTTTTTTCTGGATGTGGGTGTCCTTCCAGACCACCCACTAGTCTGCCAGCTGCCCAACCACCACCACTTACCTGTGTTTGCCATGCAACATCTCATTACCAAACAAAGAAAACTAATTTGTTTGCTTGTTCACCGTGGCATTCCCATCCGAAACCAAGTGGACATCCTCTCTCAATATCCCTCATGACATGCACCTAATAATTCCAACTCATCTTTCCCTCTTTTAGGTGGTATGCCATCCCAACAAGACACTTCCCCCAAAAGAGTTTGAGCAAGAACCCCAGAATAGGCTCCCCCTTCTCCCCACTACCAGACTATACCCTCTCTTACCTCTGACTCATGGCCCACCACTCCTGTATTGGTTGGGTACAGGTTGGTGGTGCCTAAGCCTTGTGCGTGCTCCCCTTCTATGTGTGTATAAAGTTTATTTGCTGCTTATGCGTTTGCCATGGCTTGGAGGTTCGTCTGTGTGTTTTGTTGCTCATTCTTGACCTTTTGTGGTGTGAACTAGTTTCTTGATCCTTCATTCTTTATGGCTTGCTTCCTTTGAGGGCTGTGTCTTGCTCGATTGTGGGCTTTTATCTCCTTAACCCACTCTTTGCTCCTTCTGTAAATTTACTAGCAATCCTACCATGCCATTCTGTTAATCCTGCTGTAGTATTATTTGACCCGTGCTTGCTCAGCCTCTTTTGGGCCCGTTGTATGCTTTTCTTTCACTCAATTATAGTGACCCAGTATTATCATTGGGCTTACATTCATGCTTCTTCGGGCCTTCTTGACCTATTCCCTTGCTTACGGGCTTCCTTGGCCCATTTCTTCCTCCTTAGGCATCCTCGGCCCACTTTCTTTCCTTGGGCATCCTTGGCCCATTCTAACTTTACATTTCAATGGGCTTTTGCTAACTCTTCTGGGCTTTCCGGCCCAATTACCAAATCCTTTACTTTCAGGTTCATGGACTTTCCATCAACCCCTAACTTATTTACTTCGGGCTTGTTTTGGCCCATTTTTACTTTTCTACTGCCCATGGGTTTACTTTTTCCTTCTCTAGGCTCTTTTAGGCCCATTTGCTTCCTTCGAGACCAATTTATAATTTTATGGGCCTATGATCCATTATTCCTGTCATTCGGGCTTAATGGTCTTTCTCTCAATTTACTAACTCTTTTCTGCCCATATTGTTGGGCTTCTTCCTGCTATTGAGTTTTTCCAAAATGAGCATTAACAGGTCCCTATATTGATTTTATGCCTAGGCCATTCCTTGAAATCAGAAAATCAATTCTATTTTGGTTCTTGCCGTCAACCCACTAACAGGAAAAAAAAAAAAAAAAAAAAAAATCAGACGTGGCAGACGGAGTGCCTTGCTGGCTAACATGACGCTGACATATGTATTAAAATATTATTAATAAAAGTTAGTTGGCATTTTTAAATGCCATGTCAGCATTTAAATTAAAAAAAATTTAAACAAAAAATTTTAATTTTAAAAAATAAAAAACAAACTTTTTTTTTTGCTTTCTTTTCAAATTTTTTTTTACTTTCTTTTAATTAAAATGATTTTTTTTTCTTCTATTTTTTTTTTTTTGGAAGAACTTATTCATGTTTTTTGTGTTCTTGGCAAATTAATCCTTATTTTCTCATCATTTTCTTTGTTTTTCTTTTACTTTTTTTTATAACCAAACACATCAAAACAAAACAAATTAATTAAGTATTTTTCTTGTCTTTTTTTTTTCTTTCATTATTTTTTCAGAAGAACATGTTCATGTTCTTTGTGTTCTTCCCCATAATCAATCTCCAGCAAAGAACCAAACTCCAAACCTAGATCTCAACCAAACTTCAAACCCAGCAAAGCAACCAAACCCATAAACCCAACAACCAAACCGAGCACCAGCAAAGCAAACCTTAGCCTTCAAACCCAAAAACCCCCAAATCAAAGAACACGAACATCAAACACAAGTAAAAGAATAGAAACCCAGCAACCAGTAAAGCACTACCACCGAATCAAATCTTCCAAAATTTCCTAGCAACCAACAAAGCCTTAACATCAAATCCACAAAAATTCTAAGCTAAAAACTTCCAAATCAACCTTATAGGGAGGAAAAGAGTGAGGGTAGGGTGGAGAGAGGTGTGACAACCACTGATCTGGGCTTCACAACAACACAACACCGCCATCGATTTGGGCCACAACAACACCGCACCACCATTGATCTGCCTCTATAAAACCCACACCATCACTTCCTTCCTTTCCTCAAACTTAGTTTCTGAAACTCATTTCTTGTTCCAAACAAATCCAAAAATCTCCAAAACTTTTACAAACCTAAATGGCTCCCAGAGACAGACTCGACTCCGTCAATTAGGACTCGAGTACCAAGGAAATTCGATACAAAGGCGTGCGGAAGTGTCGATGGGGTTGCTATGCAGCTGAGATCCGCAACTTGGGGAAGAAGACCTGAGTCTGCCTCGGAACTTTTGACACGGTAGAAGAGGCGGCACGTGCCTATGATGCCGCAGCTTACGAGTTCCGCAGCACCGTCAACTCCTCTTCCTTGCCGCCTCCACTGAGAGAGAGAGAGAGAGAGAGCTATTTTCGGATTCTCCAGGAAACCCACCGCCTCCAATCGATTCTGTTTTGGCTCTCTCTCTCTCTCTCTCTCTCTCTCTCTCTCTCTCTCTCTCGTTAGGGTAGGGATTTTGGAATAGTTATTTTGATTTTGCTGAGAGGGGAAATTAAGAAATAAATAATAAAGTAAAAATAAAAATTAGATTTTAAAAAAAATTTCTAATGCGGTTTTAAAAAAATAAAAAATAAAATGCTAATGTGGCATTTAAAAAATTCCAACAAACTTTTTTTAATAATATTTTAATACCCGCATCAACGTCATGTTAGCTAGCAAGGCACTCCATCTACCACGTATGATTTTTCTGTTAGTGGGTTGACGGTAGGGACCAAAACAGAATCGATTTTCTGATTTCAATGATTGACCTATGCACAAAATCAATTTAAAGACCAAAATAAGAATTGACTCAAAATATAGGGACCAAAAGTGTATTTTCGCTATTACGTAAACAATTATAAGAAAATAACGCATGGAATATTGTTGTCTCTATACATTAATAAATATAAAATGTCAAAGGAATAATTTGCAATTAGAATAATAATCAGTGGGCTTGACTTCTTCGAAAACATTTATTTGGGGAAAAGAAACTCTGTAGGTTTACAACTATGTCAAATTGATCCATGTTACTTTTAGTTCTGCAGATTTGTCATTTTGGTTGGATAAAGGTGTTACAAATTGCTTCTTCTGAGCTTAACAAAGATGAATGGATTAGAATGAGTCGGTACAATTAAAATTTAAAAGGACAAGGTTGAATTTGGCGTAGGTATAAAACTATGAGGCTGTTTTTGTATTTTTCTTCAAATTATTTATTTTGGTAAAAGGGAATATCATTAAACAAAACAACTAAACAGAAATACAAGAGTCAGGGCAGAGCCTGTTAAAATACAATCCTTGGCAGTCTGCCTCAAAGCTGGCAATAATGTCCACAGGCGGACGTGAATGGATAACAAAATCTAAAGATTGATGAAGACCTAAATTAGCTAATCTGTCGGCACACTAGTTAGCTTCGCGATAGATGTGTCTAATGCAGAGGTGGGAAATTCGGCTAGCCAAGTGCCTGCAGTGAAATCACCGAATTAGCATAGGAGGGATTATTGAGAGCGTCAACTAAAGCCTTAGCATCAAGTTCAATTATAGGGGAAAATCAAAGTTGCATGTACAAGATAGCATGAACTGTTTCTCAAAAAAAAAAAAAAAAAAAAAAAAAACTGTTTATAAATGACAAAATTGCTTTTTTCTTTTGTCATTTATCGTATATATGAACTGTGTTTTTTTGGATAATGAGATGATCTCCACTTATTGTTCTTTGGGAAATGCGGATGCCAACTGGGTTTCCCGAAGGTCATCGATATTTTGAAGACAGAATATTTTACAACTGTATTTTACAAATGCGGATGCTCTTATAAATGTACCCATTGATCTTAAATGGATAAGTGGATAAAAATAATATATTAGAGTATTTTTCAAAAGAGGGAGATGGTGACCGTGTAAGTTGTAACCCTTCTTAAGTTCTGACTAATTCTGACTACCTCTCTCTTTTTGATTGACAAGGAGAACCAAAGAGATCTCTTTGCCTATAAGATTAGATATAGAAGAATCACCGCCTTTCTTTTGTTTAGTTAATATGGTTTCTAGATATAGCCAGTTAACCAAGTAAGCAAACCCATTTTTAACATTATATTAGAATCCATTCAAAAAAATTATATTAACCCTAAATAGTATAACAACAGTACTGAGTAGATCTTTTGCTGATCAAGTTTTGACTTTTGATAGCCAAGTTGCTACCTTGTGGGAGTGGGACTTATCCCTCATTTTTTACGTAATAGTCACAAGCAAACCCTTCATACTAATTTCAAACTTTTGCTATAATGCTAAAATATATATGATTGTTTTGTTGCCATGTCAAAATATTCTATTCACTTTTTGTAGGTGTTCTTTTCTATAGCCTTATCCTTTTCAGTTCCAATCAACTTTTCATTGAGGAAGACCCAACCCAGCTATAAGCTAACTCTTTTCGCTACTATTTTACCTGTGATCTGAGCGTGGGGAGCAGGCTTGTAGGCTTACCATCCCTATTGTTTATCAATCTCATTCACAACGTACATCATGTTGCTTGCAGTGCTATACACTAGCAAAAATAATTTCAGTCACTGCCATAGGCATAGGGTACTCATTAATTCGTTTCACCATATGCGGTACGGTGTTACCGGGGTTCAGCAATTTTTTTCTTTCTATTTCTTTTTCTTTTACTTTAGCATTTGAACCCAGACTTTTTTTTTTTTTTTTTGGATAAACTGTTAAATATCTAAATAAGAAAGAATCTTGACATATTTGAAATAAAAATTATTGGAACTATTTAAACAACATAATAAATATATATGTTATTAGCAAAACATAATAAATAAATGTTTGACTTTATTTATTTTTTTATTTTTGTAATTGATAAGACATCAATTTGTAATATTTATATAAGAAAATTGGTATACTTTATTTTTAGCATGATTTTATGTGAAAACTCAACTTTAAGAAGAACAGGTTTAAATAAATTTTTTTTTTTTTTGGTTGAATGTGTAGTAAATTAACTTGAATTAATGAAAATGCATATTCTGTATGGTGGATCCTAAGCACTACTCCAAATCTGGCATGTAACATCAATATTGTTTGTTAACGTTACCAGCACAAAACGACGATACAATATGAGTTGTATTTTTGTCCAAAGAACAACGTTTAATGGACCCACAAATGCAGAGGGTACGATTTTGAAGCGTGGTATTCACGTGCTTGGAGATTGTTGCCTCTTTGGCTGTTTCTCTCGGTTTGTTTGAGTGTAAAGAGTAAGGAACCAGGTAAGCAAAAAAGCAATGGCAGTCCAGTACGTTGATTGAAATCAATCAAATTAAAGAGAGAAGAAGTTGGAAGACAGACAGGCTATTATTTTATTTGTCGGGTGCTCCACCAGCAACAAGGCACTACATCCATCTCCATGTAGATTGATTGTAGACCAACTAGTACTGACACTGTTTGCTTATTAATGCACCTAATTTTTGTGTTGTTTTGGTCTTTATTATTAACCTAATCATTAGCGCTGATTTTTTTGCAAGGCAAACAAAACTGAAGAAAGTTAAACAAGATAGATGATTATGGTTTACGACCACCCCCCCCCCCCCCCCTATAAGAAACACGCGATATAATGATCAATTAGGTGTGCAATGGGATGATAAAGACGATCGCTTCCCCCACAAATCTGAACAAATGATTAGAAAGTCTTTTGCCAAAGCAGATGGCTTTCTTTCATATTAAAGTAGGCCTTTTCTTCAAACTGCATATTAGTGGAGGACAGCAATTTTTGCTGGAATGGGGTTAAGAGCCAGCCGACACAACACACTTAACGACCATATTCATTTCATCATTTGCGTAGGGCCAGGGGTCTTCTTCATCACTTTTACCACTTGTCTGATTTTGATTGTGCTAGTCTTTTTTACCCAAGTTCAAGTTAGGCAAGTCAAATCTACTACTCGCATCAACATGAGAGGTAATGAAGGCAAAAACTGCGTCTTGAAACATTACTTAAAGAGTAAACTTGAATATAATGGGTATTGCAGTTTATATTGGTAAACTATGAAGGACGGTCTTGGGCCAAATAATTAATTTAGTAATAGAAAAAGTGGCAAGACAAGGATTAGCCATGTAAAAAGTAGAGGCCAATAGAAGACAGTTGAATAAAATTAAACCAAAGATTAAAGTCCAGAGTGACAAGTGGCGCAGGTTCGTAGGATCGTGAGCAGTTATCTCAAGCGAATATTAGTTAGAAACCTGTTAAGTAAATAAAGATAGCCAGGAAGTAGCTCCCTTAAGGTGCTAATAAGAGGTTACTAAATCTTGTTGATAACAAGACACATGTTAGTGGATAGACAATGAACAAACAACACATGACAAGAGGGATCGACTAGGCATAACTGACGAGTAGTGTAAAATGGTCATCCATAAAATGACCATCCGTATAGGATCGTCGTTATCAATGACGATCGTAAGCACACATTAATGCTCAGATATAAATTCCTCACTTAAATGGTACAGTGTAACGGACGTACAACATATCCAGCCACCAGCTCATTGCTGTCATACTCACCTCAAGCTGACCGTTACACAGCTGTTACAGGGCATTGAATGGGGAGGTTAAATGGCTTAAATAAGCCATTTAATCTTCCAGCTCAACCATGATGCCTAAGAAGATAAATGCACAGAGTGTTTACTTGCAGATAGGCTATATAAAGCCAGAAGCAACAAGTAGGTGAAAATAAGCTCAGTTACATACAGATTATGCTGGTTCCACAAGAAATAAGCTAACTTCATCATCAGAGGCTCTTCGGTGGACCCCACACCGGTGTCTTCATTACATTGTTTGTTTCTTGTGAACAGGATCTCAACATCGTCTATTGCATTGACGAGGAACATACTGATGAGGCGAAATCGCGTTTTATCAATTTGTCATCGTTTGTGTGGAACAACGAGCTATCAATCAATAAGTCGTTGAATTCTCTACTGACTAAGTTCCATAAAACTGATGGACTCAACCACAACCGTGCCGCTGGACTCGGTGGTGATGGCTCAACAAATCCAAGCACTAACAGCCAATGTAAAGAGTTGAAGAACAAAATGAAGATTTGAAGCGGCGAGTGCGTCCAAAGGACATTAATACGTTACAGTCACGGTGTAACCGTAATGACAACGACGACGAAGCCCATAGCTAGGGAAACAGTAGAAGAGAGACTTCTGAGCACACTGCACAGTTGACTCATAGCAACGATCAGATGATGAAAAACACGAGGAAGGAGTTAGACGAAGTCAATAATGCCATGAAGGGAAAGATGGTGATAAACCCTGATGGCATGATCATGAGGACGGGCTCACCTTTCACTACTAGCATGTTGGAGTGCCCCTTGCCTCCCAAATTTTGTCTCCTACAACTGGAGGTTTACAATGTCACTAACGATCCCCTAGATCACATAGGGGCATTCAAGACAATAATAAACCTCCAGTAGACCCCAGTCGAGGTAATTTGTAGATTTTTTCCAGCAACTCTCAGAGGAGCAACAAAAGTGTGGTTTAGCAAATTACTCGTGGTGTCTATCGCGAACTTTAAGCAGCTGAGTGACTCTTTTGTCTGGCATTTCATTGAGGGCCAACGCCATAAAAGGCCCACCTCATATCTGCTGACTGTAAAGCAACAAGAAGGGGAAACCTTGATGGAATATGTGAAATGCTTCAATAAAGCATTGTTGGAAATCGACAAGGCAGACGATTAGGTAATAATGACAACCTTCCAAGCGGAGTTGAACAATCCTGACCTCGTCTTTTCCTTGGTGAAGACCCCACCGGCCTTGATGACAAGTCTGTTGTTCAAAGCGTAGGAGTATATGAATGGAGAAGATGCACTAAATGCAAAGGGATTGATGGGCAAACGAAAGAAAGAAGAGAGTGCTAAGTCATAGAGCAAGAAGAGGGATCATAGAGCCAATCCCTTAGACCCCAAGGCTGGCAAAAGCAGTCTGGAAGTACCATCGAAGAAAAAGTTGAATTTCACTTCTTTACTAATGCTTGTGGACAAAATCCTCATGCAGATAAAGAACGACCCTAATTTGAAGTGGCCCAAACCGTTGAGTTCATCCTCAAAACGGAGAGATCCAAAGAAGTACTGTCATTTTCACAAGGATCATGGCCACTACACTAATGAATGTCGAGATTTGAAAGAGCAGATAGAGGAGTTAATCTAGGGAGGACAACTCCAAAAATTTGTTAAGAAAGACTACCAGTCCTACCACCAGACGGAAGAGAAATCTATTGACGATTAAAAAGAAGATGAGCGAGACCGTCCTAAATAGGTTGTGGGAGAAATAAGGACGATCACTGAAGGACCAGTAGTAGGGGGTCATACAGGTCTTTAAGAAAGGCAGTTCAAAGACAAGTCAACAGTGTTCATATAAAGCACCCAATAGCCAAATATCATCGCTCAGGAGATGAAGACATTGTCTTTTCTGAATGAGATGCAAGGGGAGTCAGGCAGCCACATGACTACCCCTTCGTTGTCATGCTGACCATCGAAGGGTACAATACCAGGAGAGTTTTGGTAGACAATGAAAGCTCAACAGACATAATGTACATGATGGCGTTCCAACAGATGAAGTTGGACCAAAAATGCCTCAGACCTTTCGGGTCTCCTCTAGTTAGTTTCAGTGGGGACCACATATTTTCTAAGGTCATCATTTCCCTATTAAATACATCAAGCTTACCAAGCACAGGTAACCAAGGAGGTAGACTTTCTAATTGTTGACTATCCTTTATCTTATAATGTGATTCTAGGACGGCTAACTCTAAATCGCCTCAAGGTAGCAACTTCTACATACTGCTTAAAGGTGAAATTCCCAACCCCCCAAGGGATCAGAGAAATCTGTGGAGACCAACTTTTAGCAAGGGAATGTTACCAGGCAGTATTGGCGTCCAAAGAAAATCACACCTGGATGGTGAAGGAAAAGCCATGCAAGCCCATAGAAGAGGTGAAGAGTATTGAGTTGGTAGACAATGAAAGCTTAACAGACATAATGTACATGATGGCGTTCCAACAGATGAAGTTGGACCCAAAATGCCTCAGACCTTTCGGGTCTCCTCTAGTTAGTTTTAGTGGGGACCACGTATTTTCTAAGGGCATCATTTCCCTATTAAATATAGCAAGCTTACCAAGCATAGGTAACCAAGGAGGTAGACTTTCTAATTGTTGACTGTCCTTCATCTTATAATGTGATTCTAGGACGACTAACTCTATATCGCCTCAAGGCAGCAACTTCTACATACTGCTTAAAGGTGAAATTCCCAACCCCCCAAGGGATCAGAGAAATCTGTGGAGACCAACTTTTAGCAAAGGAATGTTACCAGGCAGTATTGGCGTCTAAAGAAAATCACACCTAGATGGTGGAGGAAAAGCCACGCAAGCCCATAGAAGAGGTGAAGAGTATTGAGTTGGTGGAATGAGATCCTTCCAAAACTACCAAGGTAGGGAAGGAGCTCCAACCGTCCTTAAAAGACGAACTGGTGAAGTTCTTGAAAAAGAATCTGGACGTCTTTACATGGAGCCATGAAGATATGCTAGGGATTGACAGAGATGTGATAGAGCATCAACTCAATGATGATCCAATGAAGAAGCCCTTCCAACAGAAGAGACGAGTATTTGCTCTAGAGCGAAATAAAGCAGTTATGGAAGAGGTAGAAAAGCTCTTGATTGCGGGATTTATTAGAGAGGTCTACTACCTTGAATGGCTTGCCAACATTTTCATGGTGAGAAAGTCCAACGGAAAGTGGAGAATGTAGTGGACTTCACAGACTTAAATAATGCATGCCCCAAAGATAGTTTTCCCTTTCCCAAAATTGACCAGCTCGTTGATTCAACAGCTAGCCACGAATTACTAACCTTCATGGATGCTTTTTCAGGTTCTAACCAAATCCTCATGAATGAGGAAGACTAGGTGAAAACTGCATTCATGATTAGCCAGGGCCTATATTGTTATAAAGTCATGCCGTTCGGACTAAAGAACGTAGGTGCCACGTACCAGAGACTAGTAAACCAAATGTTCAACAAGCAAATAGGCAAGAATATGGAGGTCTATGTGGACGACATGCTCGTAAAAAGCAAGGAAACAAAAACTCACCTTGACGACCTTCAGGAGACGTTCAATACTTTGAGAAGGCCTTCAAATGGATAGACGAGTGTGAAGTAGCCTTCCAGAATCTTAAGGACTATTTGGCTAAGCCCCCACTCTTAAGCCCGTCTGTAGAAGGGGAAAATCTATTTTTGTATCTGGCCGTAGGCAAGAATATGGAGGTCTATGTGGACGACATGCTCGTAAAAAGTAAGGAAACAAAAACTCACCTTGACAACCTTTAGGAGACGTTCAATACTTTGAGAAGGCCTTCAAATGGACAGACGAGTGTGAAGCAGCCTTCCAGAATCTTAAGGACTATTTGGCTAAGCCCCCACTCTTAAGCCCGTCTGTAGAAGGGGAAGATCTATTTTTGTATCTGGCTGTATTGCAAACAGCTGTCAGCTCAGCCTTGATTCGTGAAGAGTCTAGGGTGCAGTGACTTGTTTACTACACAAGACAAGCTTTTCAAGGTGTCGATATGAAGTACCCACAAATAAAGAAGATAGCCTTTTATTTGATCGTCACTTTGAGAAAGCTCAGTCCATATTTCCAAGCTCACACCATTATGGTAATGACGAATTAGCCAATTCGAAAAGTCATAAGCAAACTAGATGCAGCAGGATGCATGATCCAGTGGGCAGTTGAATTAAGCCAGTTTAATATTGAATACAGGCTGAAAACAACGATCAAAGCCCAAGCGTTAGTAGATTTTATCGCTGAATTCACCTTTCCAGACTCAGATCTAGAAGCAGAGTATTAGAAGATGTGTGCAGACGGCTCATCTGTCGTGGGTCTCAGAGGCATCAATGTGATTGTGACCTCGCCTGAGAAAGACGTCCTTAAATATGGAGTTTAACTCCGATTTCTAGCGACGAATAATGAGGCAAAGTGTGAAGCGATCTTCACCAACCTGAGGATTGCAAAAGCTCTAGGATTCAAGAATTTGAAGCTGAGTACTGATTCCAAAACTATTTGTTGGACAAATAAACAACGAGTACGAAGCAAAAGAGGGAAGAATGAAGAGATACCTGAAGCTAACAAATCAACTAGTTAATTGTTTTGATGGCGTTAGGTTCGAGCAAATCCCATGGGAGAACAATTTAGCTGCCAACGAGGTCGCTAAGTGGGCATCAACTAAAGACGCCCTAGAGAAGCCCGGGCTATATATAGAAATTTAGACAATCCCTAGCATAGAAGGATTACAAGCCTTCCTAGTCCAACAATCAAGCACCTGGATGGATCCAATCATTTCTTACATTAGAGACGGCCAGCTCCCATTAGACCGGTCTGAAGCAAAGAAGGTTAGGGTCAGAGCCGCAAGATTCACTGTCGTGAACGGCGAACTGTACAAGAGGTGATTTTCATTACCTTACTTAAAATGCCTGAATCCTGAAGAAATGACGTATGTGTTGTGAGAGATCCATGAAGGCGTATGCAGTAATCACTCAAGCCCTCGATCTTTAGTTGGAAAGGCAATCTAGGTAGGCTCCTTTTGGCTGACCATGCAAAAAGATGCAGTTGAGCTCGTCAAAAAATGTCATAAGTGTCAACGGTTCAGAAATGTTTAGCACATTCCTAGAGAAATAATGACGAGCATTCACCATGGCCATTTTCCACCCCAGGGATTGATATTGTTAGTCCACTGCCACAAAGGAAGAAACGGGTTAAATTCTTTCTTGTCGCTATTGATTATTTTACTAAATGGGTTGAAGTAGAGCCATTAGCAGTAATCATAGAAAGCAAGATACACAACTTCGTCTGGAAGAAAATTGTTTGCAGGTTTGGAATCCTAAGAGAGATCATCTCCGACAATGGACAACAATTTGATAGCAGAATTTCAGATAATTTTATGCAGAGATGAGAATAAAAAATCACTACTCGTCACCAGGCCATACACAAGCAAACAGATAGATAGAGGCAACAAATTATACTTTGCTCAACCTCATCAAAGCATGACTTGAAGGGGCAAAGGGTGTGTGGCCAGAAGAGTTACCAGGGGTATTATAAGCTTATCGAACAACTGCAAGAACACCAACAAGAGAAACACCATTCAAGCTGTCCTTCGGTACGGAGGCAGTTATTCCTGTCGAAGTGTGGTTATCCAGCCTTAGGCGAGCCCATTATGACGAGAATTCAAACAATGATAAGTTGAGGCTAAGTTTGGATTGGTTGTCTGAAGTCAAAGACGAGGTAGCCCAAAGAATGGCCTGATATCAGCAGAAAATGGCAAAGTACCACAATCAGAGGGTGAAGCTCAGGAGGTTCAACCCTAACGATATGGTACTGCGAAAAGTCTCATAAGCCACTAGAGACCCAGTCCAAGGGAAGTTAGGCCCTACTTGGGAAGGTTAATATATGGTCATCCATTACTCAAGAAGAGGAAGCTACTACCTGAAGGACCTCGACGGCAACCCATTGCCTCGTCCCTGGAAGGTGGAGCACCTCAAGATGTACTATCAGTAGGAAGTACCTAAATTAATAAGCTCCGTTCATAGGAGTACCTCGCTTGACGATGCATCAGATAAGCAAGATTTTTTTTTTTTTTGCTTTTACTTTAGCATTTTTCCTTTCAGCATTTTAGTTTGGTCAAGTTATTTCCCTTGTAATCCCCTCACAAATAAGAGTGAATGAAATACTAAGGCTCTATAAGCCATTTCTTTTCCAAAAGGCTTGATCTTTGATTTAGTTATCCATAACAACACAATCTCAAGGGTAAAGGTGCAGACTTAGATCATGAAAAAAAGATACCCATATACCGATGGTAAAAACTCCAAACAACGAGTTTAAATCATGAAGGAACTATTAACAGTAAAAACTCCATTGATGAATTTAAATTGTAGAAGAAAATTACAAATGGTAAAAACTCTAATGACGAGTTTAAATTATAAATTTCTAAGAGAATATTATCAATGGTAAAAACTCCAATGACGAGTTTAAATCATAAAACCCTAAGGGAATATTATTAATGGTAAAAATTCCTAGGACAAGTTTAAATCATGAAAGAATATCATTAATGTTAAAAAGCTCTAAAGACGAGTTTAAACCATAAAACCACAATAGTATGTCACTGATAACAAAGACTTCAACGACGAGTTCAGATCATACATTCCTAAAGGAAATACCATGTATGACAAGAAGAACCCCAAACAATGAAGTTTAAAGTTATGATAATTTTTTTTTTTTTTCAAGTTTGAATCATAGCAAAATTTCTTAAGGGAACTGCACTGACAAACTTTCCATAAGAAAGGGGTAGGCAATCAAGACTAAAGGCAAGTTGCTTAAGAAGATTAATCTTCTTGCTACCATTGTCCACTAAGAAGATTAATGGAAAGAAGAAAATAGACTTGCTCGGAGGGTGCAAGTTGCTCTAAAGGTGCAATGACGACTTCCTCTTCCTGGCTCTGGTCTTGTCGTCCAACATCTATGACATCATCTCTTCCAACAATAGTAGCAGTAATAGCTTCTCCTTCCTTTTCTTTGGTCTCATCAGCAAGGACCTCAGTATCAATAGCCTCAAAGTCAAGGTTCTAAAAATCCACTACTTGGTTATGATGCTTCATTGTCCATCTATGAAGTAGCTTAAAACTCGGACGAACTGGAGATCAAAAAAGCGATTAGACTCCAAGAACTTGGTGATCACTTTCTCACGCTCCTCGTCGGTCTTCAGAAGAGCAGCCTGGATTTCTTCGTCCTTCTAAATGATGAGCATCTTCTCCACCTTCAGTGCCTCCTTGAGCTCCTTCACTTTCTCCTTGGCCTTTGTAACTTGATCCATAACCTCAATCAAGTCCTTCCTCAATTTCAAACTTTCAGCTTCAACATAGTCGACCTTAAAGTTGGCAACCACCACCTTCTCCTCACTACTTAATTAATCTTTCGTCAAATGCAGGGATTCTCCGAGAACTTTAAGATGAAAACAAAATCAGACTTTTTAACAGTGAAAATATTAATGGCAATAAAAGTAATTGAGCAAAATACCTACACCAGCTTGTGTATGTGACGGCTAACTAGTTCATGTGATGGGATAAAAGAAAGGCCCTTAAGCTCGTCGTTAGTGATAACATTGTGGGCTCATCCAAGGGTCATAGCAAGGTCTTCTCTAATGCTCTTCCCAACTTTACTTTTTCCCTTGGAACGAGTAGTTGGAGGAGTTAAGGTCATCATCTCGAGGGAAGGTGTTGGAGAAGATGGAGTACCGAAAATGGATGAAGGGAAAGTTGTTTCACCTTTCCCTTCATTCAACTTGTGTTTCTTCGAATCAGAGGTAAGTTGGGATAAAGGCTCATTTTTCAGTCCTTTCACATGGGCATACTTATCCTTGTTGTACTTAGTAGCTAATTTTTCAACAAAAGATCAGGAAGAAGGATGAGCTTTTTAAAAAAAAAATTAAAAAAAAAAAAGAGAAAAGAAAAGGAAGACAAGCCAAATATACTATTTTCTTCCCGAAGGATCTTCTTTAAAACGTATTCGGAGGGTTCAGGGCCAAGGCAGCAGTCGTATAAGTGACGAGGTTTCACAAAATTGTCAAAATCCTTGATTGTGAGAGCAAATTCTAGAGCAACTTGAATTCGACCTTAATAACGATCCTCCAACTCAGGATGCTTAAAGTCTGCAAAACAAACAGAGAAAGGAGAATCAAAATAAGAGACACAGAAGCAATTAGCCTAATGGGAAAATAAAAGAACGCACCAAGAGATGGAATTTCCCATTTCCATAGCAACCATGGGACCTCACCCTAGAAGTCATCAGTCATGGTTTCCCATCCAAATCCAGAAACAAAAAAGTATCATGATTTCTAGTCACGAAAGGATGTAGGAAAACCATAGACGATCCTAAATTCCCTACTCCAAGGCAAAAACTCAAAATACCCATAATGGGTAGAAGATTTCAGAAGATATAAATGCAGAAACTCATTCAGGGTTATCATGTCCCCATCATGGACGGACACCTAAATTGACATGCAGCTTATGATTGTCCTCCAAGTATTAGGGACGAGCTGCCTAGGGGCGACATTAAAAGCAGAAAGAAGCGTCATGATAAAAGGATGGACAGGGAAGCAAAGACCACACGAAAAAGCAGCCTTATAGAAGCTTGCCCCATCATGGACAAAGGCACAAGCTTTCTCTTTAGAACGAGGTAATTGGGTGACGACCCCATGAGGAAACTAAAATCTCTTCCTTATAGATTTCAGATGTTTCTTTTCCAAAAAACAAGACTCGGAGAAAGCATGAAAAGGGATAAAAGACGAGGACGAGGAAGGTTTTGAAGATGGTAAAGGTCTTGACGCCACAATTTCAAAATATTTATCTGCAAACTCGTTACTTGAAGATAGGCTTGTTTCAAGGTCACTAAACCCAACTTCTGTGTCCCTATCCTCTATGGTGGTCATCTCTAAGTGATATGAAATCAAAGAATGGCAAATCAAAGGGTAGAGGGTGAGCAAAACAGGCCTAAAGGCTGCACAACTACGAGGTTAGAATAAACCTACTTGGGGGCGTTTCCCACCAGAATGCACAAGAAACAACTCTAGTCTAGCAAAGAAGAAAGAGATAGAGGGAGTTTCCTGCCTAATGAAAGCAAAATCAATCATTAATGGAGCTTTGAGAAGAGAAGTCTTACCAGACTGAATGCGTAAGGAGTTCTGAAAACTTTAGATCTCAAATACAATAAACAATGGAGAAGAAGAAGAATATGAGCAATTTTTCTAAAAAGGAAAACAAAAATCAAGGCGTGAGAAGCTCAAGAAAAATTTATACATGCAACTAATGAAGAGAGAACACATGTCAATCACCTGACGAGAAGGTCGCGTCGCATTAAATGTGATAGGACGAGAATCTTGGGAAACAAAGTGGAGATTGAACCTGCAAAAACCTTTCATATTCCTATGCTTGTCCAAACAAAGGACGATAAAGGAATAAAGGGGCAATTGACGAGTAGTGTAAAATGGTCATCCATAAAATGATCGTCCGTATAGGATCGTCGTTATCAAGGACAATTGTAAGCATACATTAATGCTCAGATTTAAATTCCTCACTTAAATGGCATAAGTGTAACAGACGTACAACATTTCTAGCCACTAGCTCACTGCTGTCACAGTCACCTCAAGCTGACCGTTACACAGCCGTTACAGGGCATTGAATGGGGAGGTTAAATGGCTATTAAATAAGCCATTTAATCCTCTAGCTCAACCATAATGCCTAAGAAGATAAATGCATAGAGCGTTTACTCATAGATAGGCTATAAAGCCAAAAGCAACAAGTAAGTGGAAATGAGCTCAATTACATACAGATTATGTTGGTTCCATAAGAAATAAGGTAACTTAATCATCGGAGGCTTCCCGATGGACCCCACATCGGTGTCTTCATTACATTGTTTGTTTCTTGTGAACAGGATCTCAACATCGCCCATCGCACTGACGAGATGAAATCGCGTTTTATCAATAACTATCAAAATCTTAAGTATAAATAGAGGCTGATTCTACCAGAAAATGACAACACTTTCAATCGAGAACACCCTAGAGTACGTCTAAGATCAATTGTACTTCTCAGGAGATCTATTAGATCTTAGGAAAATCAAATAATCCTTAAGTATAAGCTTGTAAGTTCATTGTCCTGTACTTGTGATCTAGTTTAATGAAGTATTCAATTAGTTGGACCTGTAAAATTTAAGTATTAGTTTAATTTTGATTTTTAGCTTTCTTTTAATCAATTTAGTGTGAGAGTAATTAATTAAGCTTGAATGTATTATATTTCTTGCAATTTAATTTATTTTACTTTGATATAATGCACTTCAAAAGCTTGATAACTTAGGCTCATAACTTAGTCATTTAGGAACTTAGGGGCTGTTTGGATTTCATGTTTTCACTTACCCATAACTCAATTTCCATCACTCATTACTCGAAAATGGTGGATCCCAAGTCTAGGATGGTTATTTGGATTTGTTCTCATTTTCAGTTCTCATCACCCATAACTTACCAAAATGAGTGATGGATGAGTGCGAATGAAAAAAGAAAAAGAAAAAAAATGGTGTTTCTGAGTTATGAAAATAGAGTGATGATGGCAATATTGTAATTTTGCTCAATAGGTGGGGCCTACGGTCAGTGATTTGTCTAATCAAACCTTCTTCTTTCGTTTTTTCTTTCTTTTTCTTTTTCTTTCTTTTTCTTTTTCTTTTTTTTTTTCCTTTCTCTCTTCTTCACTTCTTGCCTGCTCCTCTTTTTTTTTTTTTTTTTTTTCCTCTCTTCTTCACTTCACGCTTGCTCCTCTTCTTTTCTTCCTTTAACTCGTTTTCTCTTCTTCTCATTTGCAATTGCAACCTAAAATTCCCTCTAGGTTCTCCTTTCTTCTTCTCATCTCCAACCCAAATGTCCTAAACACTGGCCAAGCCTCCATGTCTAGATCTATTGCAGCCACCATCAGAGGTGGTTTGATCACTATCTCTGTTTCTTTTTTTTTTTCCTTGTTTTTTCTTTACCTATGGACGAAAATTCCTCTCCCTATTGTTGGTTGTTTGTGAATTTGGGGATTTGGAAAATGGAATTTTGATTTGGGTATTAGTGGGTTTATGTTTGTATGCTTGTCTACTTCATTTATGTCTCCTTCATTTGGGTATTAGTGGGTTTATGAAGATATGTTGATTTTTTGCTTTTTGGTGCTCTTGGATTGTTTTTGTTGATGTGTGTACATGAGGAAGCACTTGTATCTGGGTTTGTTGGAGGAAGGAGGCGATGAGAGCTTTTGGGTTTGGTGAGTGGATGAGGATGGAGGCGATGAATGGTGCTTCTATGTTCGGTGAGTTTGGGTATTGGGGCTGAAGGAAAAAAAGAGTAATAAGAAGTATGTAAAACTGAAGAGGTTCCTTTCCACATGCTGGTAGCTGTTTGTACTCACTGCACCAAGTTAGTTCGTGGGTCCCATAAAAAGTTGAGATTTTTGAGTTTTTAGAATGAAAACTCAGCTAGGTTTAAGGGCCAAACAGAGTTGGGGTATAAGTTGTGAATTTTCAAGTGATAAAAAATGAGTTATAGGGTGATGAGTTTTGAGTGATGATATTTTCACATTTCTCAAAAATTCCTAATATGTTAGGCATTTTTAGACCCCATAACCTAGTCTTTAAAGTATGATTATCAATTCAAGCTAGCAATAGCATTTTGAAATTCTCTTTGAGCAACCTAAAAACAATGATAAGGGATCAAGGTTAATCAAAACTTGGTTTCTACTCAATTTAGGGGTAGGTGAGAAGGGAAATATCTTGCCCACATTGCCAAGGCACAAAGAAAACTAAATATGGTGCACAAGGACTTTTTGTTCTGAAATTAATGAGAAAAGAGGTTTTGGTAAGTTGATTTAATGCTCAAGCATGCTTTGCTTTCCTTTGCGTGGCAACGCAAAGGTATTCATAAAATTCTTTGTTCAAAGGTGAAGACTAATTTTAGTCAATGAATTTTGGGATAAATGGAGTTTTTTTTTAGTTAAACGATAGAAGATAAATGAAGTTTTGAGTAGCGGGATTTGTGGGAATGAGCCCATTTGGCTTGGTTTGTTACTATTAAAGAATCGTCTTATTATATTGCTAAATTTGTGAGATCATGTCGGTTTGCATTAATGATGATTAGGTTGGCAGCATGTATTCTCAAATGAGCTCCATCCGTCATATCACTCTCAGTTTTTGCCAACTACTCCATAAAGTCAATCCTGTCCAATAATCATCCTGGGTTGTTTTAAAAAATGGTTCAAAAAAATTGAAAATCAAATATTGTTCTTCACATTTTTTCCCCAATAAGTGGGAAGACGGATTTGATCTTATGATTTTTCAATTAAAAAAATGACAGTATAAATAAATAAAGGAATCAAGTTTGAATAAAGATAATAACACTAAGCTAGACTCTCCAAAAAAAAAAAAAAAAAGCATTTGTAAGAAATTGGAACTTGGATGTTCTCAAAAGAAACTCATGAAATCTCTTTGGGGATTAATTATTTTGTAGAGTTGTCACTTATTTTTATATTACACAAAAATAAGAAAAACTAAAATACAAAAATGAAGAATTGAAATTTCATTGAATATTAAATAAAATTACATTCAATTACTTCACTTTTTCGTCCTAATTACAATTTAAGAAAATACAAGGCTTTGGTCCTAAATATGTTCAAAAGAAGGTAAAAAAGATAGGAATAAAAAACTAGCTACTAAACCCCAGATCTTAGTTTGGGGACTAGGTAACAAAGTTGGAAGGTATTAGGCCCCCACTTTACTTGGAAAAATCCGGTCTTTTAGATTAAGGATAACCATTCATATATCTACAAGCATTGACACGACACAAATCATACGACACACATTAATTTTGAATGCAAACATACAATTGTTAGTTAATATATCTAAGATTAAATTTTTAATTAGAACTCATTGATCTACTTTAATCCATGCAAAAGAGATCATTTTTACTAAGAAAAATATAAGATCTATTTTTATATAAACAAAGTAATTATTTTATGACGATAAAATATTAAATCTACTTTTGTTATGACAAATAAATTATTTTTATAGACATAAAAATATCAGATCTAGTTTTATTTCTTATAAAAAAATATTTTTTTTAAGATATAAAATATCATATCTAGATTTTTATATCAAAAATATGGTTTTTAAGACATAAAATATCAAATCTGGATTTTTATAACATATTTGATCAGAATTTTTACAATAAAAATATTAGATTAGATCTGGATTTTTATAACAAAAATATTAGAAAAAAAAAGTTCAAAAATAATAGGAAAAAACGTTTATTAATACGTGACATACTAGATCTAGCAATATAAAGTGCAAAAAGGAATTTTTAGATATTAAAAAAAAAAAATACTAAACTTATATATATCATATAGAAAAATTTTTTTTAGCATGGAATAATGGCAAATCTATGAATCTAACAACAAGATAATCCTAAATCTAGATTCTAGAATCACAAAATTCAAAACCAATACATGCGAATAATCTATATTACATTAGAGCATGTGAATGATCTGTATCTACATTTTAAACATGTGAATCATCAAACTCTAAAAATAGAAGCATGTGAATGATCTGTATCTACATTTTAAACATGTGAATCATCAAACTCCAAAAATAGAAGCATGTGAGAATGAAGATCTAACATTAAAGCATGTGAATAATCTAGATCTACATTTTAAACATGTGAATTATCAAGATCTAAAAACAGAAGCTTGTGAGAATAAAAGATTTAAAATAGAAGTATGTAAAAAAAAAAAAAAAAAAACCAAGATCTAAAGCATGTTATATACCTGCACGTATTAGTGAAAGTGTAGATACCGTATTTGTCTGTCTTCAATTTGCATACCGAACTCCTAAAATTTTAAAAATACTTTTCATCATGGGGCCGTAGAAACATCTAGATTGATGTGACACAACTCGTTTAGGCATTGGAGCTCTCAAGTATCTTTTTAGGTCAAATTGACCAAAATGCCCTTGGTCAATCCCGAGTTGACTAAAAGTCAAAGTTGGTCAAAATAAGCCCCAAAACTACTTTTTTTAATGTTTTTACATCAAACCTGAGGTATTCGAAAATTTTTGTCACTTTTAACTAAGTTTGACCTAAGGTTGACCCCCTAAAGGCACTAGAAACCCTAATTTTGATCCAACCGTCAGAACGGGTTGAAACAACGCCATAGTGAATATTATTGAATTCCCTTTGTAACTACTATTCATAATTCAAAAGCGGAGTTAAAATAGCTAAGATATCTTGAAAACTGTGTTGGGCGCGTTAGCTTGCTTTTCAAGGCCATAAATTTTGATCCAACTATTGGATTTTCATTTTTTTCAAGTGTTCTAGAAACTAGACATCGATACCTTTCTAGAGACACCAAAATTAGCTTAATCGAAGTCTGGGAGGGCCTTCAAATGTGTGATCGAAGTCAGAACTAGAAAAGTCAAAATTGCTGACAATAGCAACCAGCCCGGTGCACCCTAAAGGGCTGCAGGAAGCTGAAGGGTTATATTTTGAGCATAAATACCCCCAAACCCCCCAGGAAAAAGAAAAAATTTTTTTTTGGGGCTTTTGGAGCTTTTTTGGGGCAGATTCTCTCTCTTTCTCTAAATTCTCTCTAAAACACACATAAAACCTTTGATTTCTTACATTTTCCAACAATCAAGAGGTAGTGTTCTTGCTTTTATCTTCCTCTCCTTGGTGTTGGTACCTTGAATTTGAGGTTTAAGGGTATAGATGTTGCTTTTTAGTTACTATCAACACCAATTTAATTTTCTAGCTTTTTTAGTGCTTTATCTTGCTTTATAATATGTTTTATAGCTTTTTCTAGCATATCTCTTCCTGTATCTTGTTTCTAGCATGTTTTGTTGCTTTCCAAGCATGTCTACTAGCTTTTTCACATGTTTTATTGCTTTGATGTTGTTGGCCTAGGTTTCTTGGGCTAGGATATGTTTGAATTTCTTGGTTATGCTCTTTGCCATGTTTGTGTGCCTTTTACCACGTTTATGTGTTTGGATCTACATGTTCGTGTGCTTCTTGCTTTGTTTGGATGCTATGCCTCGTACTTTTTATAGCTTTGTGTTCCCTTGTTTATGCCTCTTTCTTGTGTTTGGCTTTTGGGTAGGGTGTAGATCTAAATCTTGTGGTCTAGGCCTACATCCATACACCAAAGTCTCAATAAAGGGTTTGGATAAGTTCCTTTATGCATGTTTGTGCTTTGTTTGCCATTTTCCTTATGTTTATGTTGGGATCCATGATCGTTTGCTTAGATTTAAGTCTTTGCCATGTGTTTGTCTTATTCCCTTTGTGGGTTTGTTGCTTGTTGGTATTTGGGGCCACTTGCTTATTTGGTTGCATCCCTCCCCTTTGGTGATTTGTTTGGATGTAATTATGTGTAGGAGTACATCTTAGTGATGTTTGGCATGTTTGCCGCATGTCTTTCTCTCCGTTGCTTAGTGTGCATGTTAGGGTTTCTCGTGTTAGCCTTTATACGTGCCTTTTAACATGTTTACCCTTTCCCTTTGTGTGATAACATGCTTTGCTTGCTTTGTGCCATCTTGTTTAGCTCTTTGTTAGGTTGCATCTTTGCATTCTTGTTTATTGTCCATGCATGTGTCTTTGTGTGCTTGTTCATGTCATCAAGCCTAGTCCTTACTTATAATCTCTTACGGGTTTGCACTCATCTCTTGTACGCGAGATCCAAAGTCCCTTTTAGGAACTTTGCTTGATGGCACGTGTGTCGTCCGTATTCCAATATAATGGAACTATGGACACCAAATCCAAAGCTACATTTGTCCTTCCAGGACCCCTTCTTTTGCTTGATAACATGTTTGCTTGCCCCTTTTTGTGCTTCAACATGCTTGTTTTCCCCTTTGTGCGCTTTCTTTCTTTGTTTGCCCCTGTGTGTGCTTCCTTTATGTTTTTGTTATTTCTTTGCTTGCCTACTGGTTTCGTCATCTTTATTGTTGCATTTACACGCTTGGAGAAATGACACAACTTCCAAGATGTAGGCTGAAAAGGGCAAGAATGCAAACAAGAAGATGCAAGCCCAAAAAGGGCAATATTCAGTAGTTTTGGAGGCCTAGCCTCTCGTGTGGTTATCTCTTTCTCTCTCCTAGTGTCTTTCTTTAGAACCCTGTATTTAGACTAGAATTTCTTTTCTTGCACCTTGTTTGGGCCGCGTTCTTTGGGTATGACAATGTCTGATTTATCTTTCCAGTACTCTGCTTTGTGTATATATATATATATATATATATATCTGTTTAATTGTGGGTGGTCATGCACTTTGTATTATGGACTCTCATGGTTAGGAGAGCAACCTTCTTATGATCATGGGTGCTCTTGACCTAGTAGTGTAGGTATGCGCTTAAGACAACTCCTGGAGGTGCATAACCATCGCGGTGTGATTGTTTCAATCCATGTCAGCTAGTGACATTGGTTTCCTCGTGTATGCGACACCATCAAAATATTTGATGCTTTAGTGAGTTTCGACTCACCTTAGTACTAACATATTGTCGCACCTCATATACACAGGCATGAAACCTTACCTGTGTGCTATAGCGCACTAAACGTGAAACTCTGCTGGATTTTTGCCGTGAAAATGGGGCACCTTTGTTGCCATATTCTCACAACGAAAGCTTGGTGAGAATAGTGTTTTGTATGCTATGACGCACTAGAAGTGCAATGCTGCTGAATTTTCGCCACAAAAATAAGGCAAAATGCTGTCGGATTTTCATCATGGAAATTTGGCAACAATTCTAAAATGTGCTAGCAAAGCATTAATTAAGACCACACCCCTTTCAAAATCAAACCTTAAACCCAATCATTTTAAAGCCTTGAAAGTTAATGCCAAATGCTTGTTTTAAATTGCCAATGTTCGAAAATTAAGATTTTACTAAAACAAAGGATTGTCTTTGGACATGTGTTGCAAGGTGCCTAACACTTTCCTCGCACGTAACCAGATTTCTAAACTCAAGAATGAAGATTTTTTTATTTGTTTGTATTAGATTAGGAAAAACGACATTTTTCTTAGCCTAAGATTGGTAATAAAATCGATTAGGGTCAGGTGACCAATCACACCTTAGAAAAAACCTAATGATTGATGGCAAATTCACTTATCTTTAGTAATTATAGGTCAAAACTGAATCAATTCAAGTCACACACTTGAAGTCTATCCTTTCACCCTCATTTTTCACACAACACCCAAGCTCAAAGTCGCCTAAGGGAGCGCAAGCGTCATTGTGATGGGTGGTCGACTGCTGTGAGGCATCGACAAAAAGCAAAGGGGATCTTCTTAGAAATGGGAGAGATTTTGAAGAATAAACTCAATTACTAGATTAATGAAATCAGCAGTGAGATCATGATCTCTCTAATTTCTAAGAAGAGTATACTAATAAATGAGAAAAGCTAGAAGGGATTCTACAAAAATCTAATATAGTGAAGAGCAGTATTTTGGTTGAGCTTCAAGAATTTCTCAAACATTTGAGGGAATTCTGGGTGCCTTAATTGATGGGTTAGCCCTTCTATTTATAGAGGTGTGAGCGGCTTAAATTTAAGTTGTATACTCATGGTTTAAAATTTGACACTACCTACTGTTTGATCGAAATTTAAGTTGCTTACCTTTGGTTTGAAATCCTATGATACAAGTGTTTCGCTAGATTCTTTTTAATCTTATATGATCTTGTATTTTTATGGTTTTGTGTTTTTGGAGGAGAGAAATATAAAAGTGAAGCAAAATCACTTATTTAGTCATGTTTTTAACAGATGTGGGTTAAGGAAATTTAACTGAACTAATCTTAGATGAATAAAGTGTCAAATTTTAAATCATAGATAAATGTAACTTAAATTTCGGCCAAACCACAGGTGGGTAAATTGTAATTAGCCAAATATTTATTATTATTTTGATTTTCTAAGTAAGCTTCAAATATGCCACTTGTTCATGTCATGTGTAGCATATGAATTTTCTAATAGTGAGTTAACGGTATGAACTAAATTAATTGCAAGTTGAATAAAATAGGGATTAAATTGATTATTACAAAAATGTAGGGACCAATGTGGTATTTTTGCCCAAAATTAATTATTTTCCCTTAATTTTGTGTCTTTTTTTAGTGGGAGAGCCTTAGGCCTATGTGGCCCAGACCAAGAGCAGCCAACACTAAACTAGTTTGGGTTTTTTTATTTTTTATTTTTGGGTCTTTCACTCAAATGTTCTATGTGGCCCAGATAATTTGTTTCATCGCCCGTTTTTCTCATCAAAAAAAAAAAAAAAAAAAAAGCATAGCCCCTTTTGGGCCACTCTTGGTCTTGGGTGGTTTTCTGAACAACAGGCCCAATGGGATCCATCCATGGACCTTAAAGTAAACCTATTACGATCAGAGCCCAGTCTGCAAGACGCACGCAAGAGTAAGACAACCAATGGAATTCTTAATTCTGTTTCAATTACAATTACAATTACTATTTAGTATTCGAAGCTTCTGGGTCCTACTCGTAAATCTTTTCTTATTCTGGAAGAAAGTTTTCCTCTCCAAACAGGGCTCGAGATCTCAAAATTTAGAATTGGCTGGCTTCGCGAACCCACCAAAAGAAAAAGAAGCTGGGTCTGCTCTGTTGCGATTGCAATGTCTTCTCCTGCTGAGTAATACCCTTTTCTCCTTTCCGAATTCATAGATTTTTGTTTTCTGTTTATAGCTTCTTTGTTGTGTACGGAAATTTATTGATTCCTCAATTGGGTGTTTGTTCATATAATATTGATGTAATGAATCTCATGTAGCTTTCTCCGATTATAAGAGTTTTGTTTCTTCGGCTGTTGTTGTGTCTGTAAACTGTTTTGGGCATGGTTGTGACTTCAATTTGTGTTAATGGTCTGCTTATTTAGCTAGCAGGGGAGTAGAGCTATTCCAAGCATTTTGAGAACACGTTGTGGAACAATTTTCTCATATATGCATAAGCTATAAATCTTACGTTTATTTGCTTTATACTACTGAAACCATTACAGCATGTGGTTAATAATTACTTATCCAATTATCTTCATGTGCAACATCGTTTAATAACATCGATAATTCTGAGTTTTCGACTGGAAGATATTGCCTTTGCTAAATTATGGATGGGAGCAAAAGCAGGGTCATGAATACGCAATTTTGAGAGGTCATTTGTATATCTATGTCTTCAATATTGGCAGAAATCGACACTTTGGGGCAACTCCCAAGGGGTTGGCCCTGTAATAACCCGGTGTGTTTGGGACATGAGACAACACTCACCTATAAAGCCCTGGACATCCATTTTAGCAGAAATGTGGCAGAGTTAAACACTTTGGTGTCACTCCCAAGGGATTTGTCCTTGTAATTACCTAGTGTGTGCGAGCCAGGGGGACTACCCTCACCTATTGAATTAGTGGCACCCATGTTATCAAAATTATTGGCAGAAAGTTGCTAGGAAAGGTATGATAAGGGGAAAATTGAGGTAAACCCTTACACAATCTGAGTTTTTTGAATGTACGCACTTCAGTATCTCAGTTTTTTTTTGCCAGTTAACTATAACTCAAATGGCACTTCCTCCAATAATAATGGGATGCAGGATGAAGCTGCAAATCCATGATCGCTAGGTGCGTGTGTAACTTACTAATAAATAAAATTCCCTTGGGTTTATCTGTTGCCTGCAAAATTATCACGCTTCATAACTCTCAGCAGAATCTATATCGTAAATCTTTTTCCTCTAAGTTGGTCAATGACTGCTGTTGTTCCCAGTAGGGCTTGGCATTGAATTGTTTTCAACACACAGATTATATGTATTCAAAAAGTTCTTTATTTGTGGTTTAGGACATTCAAAATGTGGAAATGTCATGGTGAACTGATACTTGTAGCAATGAGACCTCAATATAGGGACACATTAAGGTGGTGATGTATTCACTTATCACAGTGCCTCTCTCTCTATATATAGCAAAAAATGATGTTCTTTTGCTTTATATGCCTTGTTCTTTATGCTTGGTGCTTGATAGCAGCAAAGTACTTGTTATAGTGGCAGTGCTAGTACCTGTACTTTAGACATATTATCCCTGATATTAGATACTAGGGCTTGGTTGTTGTTGTATTAGTTATCCGCCTTGCTTGAATATGATTGTCCAGAAATAGTTTTTTTTTTTTTTAAATTTTTTTTATCATTTTTATTTGAAGATCTAACAATGTTTTTAACTTTAAGTTGATTCTTTTATTTGATGTACGCTTTATTGTTCATTTTTGTTTCAGATATTATAAGTCTCTTCCACCCATAAGCAAGGCTTTTGGGACCCTTTGCCTTCTGATGACCACAGCATTTCAGTTTAAGCTGTATGATCTTCAAGATATTGCGTTAATATATAAACCTGTGTTCACACATTTTCAGGTACATCTTTGATCTTTGCGGATCTTGGATTACATGCTCTGTTGGTACAATTTAATATTCATTCTTAAACTCTTTATTTTGTTTAAAATATTTTAATTTAATGTATTTCAATTTGATATTTTTCATATTTGAAGCTAGCTGCAACAAAATTGTCATTGCTCAATCCACCAGTCTGTTGATTCCATGTATTTGGAAAGGGGCTTAGATGACCTTAGATGGAAATCAAACTTTTATTGACCTGTATCTATGTATGTTAATTGCTAATCAAACCTATCTTGCAGCTGATATGTAGCACCTTGAAATATATAATTTGGAATCTGTATAATCAACACTGGGTTTCTAGCCACTCATTAAGAGAATCTCAGTTATGTGCTAGCATTGATGTTTTAAGGTTTAAGGTTTATAAAAAGTGAAAAAGTTTTTTTCCCCATAACAGACCAGTTTGAAGGCAAAAATGGGCAAATAGCACTCGATTTCATGAAACTCAAGTTCTACATAAAACTCGAGTTCATGAAACTCAAGTTCTACATAAAACTCGAGTTCATGGGCATCGAGTTCTATTAATGAATTTCCACGGTGGCACCATGTGACGTGGATTTTGGGAATTTAAAATGCCATGTGGGACTCAAGTATATAAAACTTGAATTATGTTTAAACAGAACTCGATTTATATAACTCGAGTTCTACTGCAACAAAACCCAAACGCCTTTGCCACACACTCACTATCACTCTCCCTCTCCTTCACAAACTCTTCTGTCTCTCATCAGAAACCAATGCTCTGTTTGAATCAACCCACTGTCGCAGACGTGTCGGTCACTTGAAAACCATACCAAATTGAAATCACCCATTGAGAACCAAAATCAAACCCGATTAATCCGTATTAATACAAGGCCGATCTTGACGTTGATGATATCAAGTAAGAACTCGACAATCTGAATCATCAGATTCCTGATGAATTTCAAATCAAAGGGTACAAAACCCCTCTCTTTTATTTTGGATAATATTTGTTTGGTTTTAAGAGTGTGAGAGAGGAAGTAAAATGAGGTAGGGTTTTTGAATTTTGGGCATTTGACTGTGTTTGGATGGTGGGAAAAATTGGGGATTTGATGGAAAAGCACCAGAAGGTCCATGGTGTTCAAAAAAAACTTTATGTGCAATTATTTAGGTGTCTTGGTTATTTTAATTAAATTTAGCCATGTGATTATATTGATTGATGAAATAGATGTTGAATTTTATTGATCGTGGACAAATTGATAAAACAGTTTTCAATACAATTGTGGTTAAACACAATTGCTGATTTGAATTGAATTTTTGCTCTGGCCTGTATTAAGTATGTTCTTGCACCAGTCTCAGCTAAGTAAACAATATTGATTTTCTTGTTTTAGTCTGAGTGGATCTCCAGGAGACGGATCAGATCTGTGGGAGGAGATGGACCGAGTTACTGTAGTGGGATTTGGGTTTCCGGTGAGATGAGAGGTAGAGAGAGATGGATTTAATTTCAACGGTGACCAGGCAAAAATGTTGCTTAGAGACCTGGACTGAGTTATAGAGAGGGGAGAGTGACTGAAAGGGAGATGGCTAGATCCAGCATGTTCTTTTTATAAAAATTACACAGAACACGATTTTCAGTAAATCGAGTTCCATAATGTTGTTTCTATATAATTTACATATTACTTGATTTACAGAAACTCAAGTTAAATAATGTTCTTTTTAAATATTTACACAGAACTCAATTTTATTAAAATCGAGTTCTCCTTACACATAACTCAAGTTTATAAAACTCAAGTTCCACATGACATTTTTTGTTTGTAGAATCCACATCACTGGGTGCCACCATGGCACTTTAATTAATATAACTTGATTTTTGTGAACTTGAGTTACATGTAGAACTTGAGTTTCATAAACTTGAGTTTTAAAAGGGTGGTATTCTTCAAATTATTTCAGGAACAATGGTAAATTGCTGCAAATTTTGCCAAATAGTGCTATTTGGCCTTTTTTGCCCCAGTTTGAAAATGTATAGATTATGTCTCTTCTGCTATAGAAACAGTAAAATACTTTTTCCCCCCTCCCCCCTTCCCTTTTCCCTTCTGGTTTAGAGGCTGTATGTTGTGGCTTCATAAAATTTTAAATTATAAAGTTAAAGGCATCAATACGTATATTATAAGGGGCTAGTTGGGTGATCCTTGTGTCAATTCATTCTAAAATAACTTTAATCCTTTCTAAGAGCTGCTGTATGTATGAACTTTAAAGAGTTCCAAAAATCCGATCGTGTGCTTATTGACACGCACACACAGACAAAGTGTGCCATTCATATGGGATCATTTTCTTCTTCTTCTTCTTCTTCTTCTTCTTTTTTTTTTTTTTTTTTTTTTTTTTTTTTTTTTTTTTTTTTTTTTTCCGTATGAATTATTCTCTGCAATCATTATGTAGAACTCTTTGATAATTTCATATCCATTTGTAGGTGTGGAGGCTTATTACAAATTTTTTTTTCCTTGGCAATTTCTCTATCAATTTTGGAATCCGCTTATTAATGATGTAAGTATTGATTACTCGGAAATTTTAATGAGGTGCATCAATATGATCTATCTTCATGCAGCTCTCCATTACTGCTAGTGTGAGAACTAAGTGATCAGTTGAGATCTGCAATGGGGAATTGTTCTTTTCATGCACTCACAGTTTCTTGTGAATGATTATATAGAGCTAGATATGGAGTTCAGCTTGAGAAGGGACCATTTGATAGGCGGACAGCAGACTTTTTGTGGATGATGATATTTGGATCCTTTTCTTTGTTGGTATGTGAGATTTTTTCCATTATTGTTCGGCTTTGTGATCTGGTAACCAATAGTAATCTGTCCTTTAAATTAAGGGGAGATTCATTATGTAGTGGAGTTGTGATTGGGCTTGCTCAAAATCATGAGAGATGAAAGAGTTTTAGAAGGGAAATACAGTATTCTCCGCAACGTGCAACTAATTTGAGTGAAGTTCTCCTATGTCATCAAAAAAGAAAAAAAAAAGTTTTAGAAGGGAAATGGGAAAATAAAAATAAAAATAAAAAGAATGAAAAAATAAGAGAAAAGGAGAAAAAGGGAAGGGGGGAGTCAATTGCACATTGCTTCCTCCTAAGTCCTAACCGCCATCCCCGTTTTTCCCCTCTTTCCCTTCTGATGCGAATCTGTGTTTGAGTTTATGGTATTATGCTTTGTAGACATCTTTCCTTATTATCAAATGCATATGCTAACATTAGTGGGGTTTTTTTTTTTTCCTCTCTCCTGTGTATTAGGTATTATCAGCAATCCCTATATTTTGGTCCCCCTTCTTAGGAATATCACTTGTGTTCATGCTTCTCTATGTCTGGAGTAGAGAGTTTCCAAATGCCCAAATCAACATATATGGCCTTGTGACTATTAAGGTATGGCCAACTTGTGTTCATTCAGAAACGGTTGATTGGGTGACCCTAAGGCCCCTGACCTCTAAGCTTTCTGTTTGGGCTAAGTCTCTGAATGTTTGATAAATATGAAATTGACATCAATATTTGTTTATTGCAGGCATTTTATCTACCATGGACCATGCTTGCTATGGATGTTATTTTCGGTTCACCGCTTATGCCAGATTTGCTAGGAATCATTGCAGGGCATCTGTATTACTTCTTGACAGTGTTGCATCCACTTGCTGGTGGCAAAAACATACTGGAGACTCCAATGTGGGTGTATCCTTCAAATTTTGGGTTGTTTAAGGTGAAAATTTGCAATTTGAATATGTTTAACCCAATTGCTCATTGTGAAGCCATTATCATCTCTCTCTCTCTCTCACACACACATACACGCACGCACGCACGCACGATATGGTATCTTGTGTAACAATTGCATACATCATCCCTCTGCCATAGGGATGGGTCCCACACCTATATGAGAAGGGCATTGTATGCCACTGTTATACAAGATGGTAAATCCTCACAGTTTGATGGCAATAATTGACTTTTCTTTTTAGGACACCCACAGATTTGATTAGTTTGTCCAAGCTCGTTTCATAAAGGGTAACTGCTTTTGCTGTTGGTGACCTAGTACATGTTGGAATTGAGAACTGAGGCCTTTGCAAGACCCCCTAAAATTAGTGGAGCTAGTGATTGATTAAATATTCTTCAGTACTCCAGTTCATCTGTTATTGCTTGCTTGCTCACTCATTTTTAATATTTTCTGCAAGTTTCCTTAACTGTACCTGTACAGACATAAAATAGTCGCAAGGTGGCAGATAGGAGCTCAGCCAATCAGTCGTGCCCAGCCTGCAGGTGGTGCCCAACCTGCAGGTCGTGCCCAACCTGAAACAACAACTGGTACGGCTTTCAGGGGAAGGTCTTATCGACTTAGTGATTAACTCTGCTACTTTTTGCCATAGGATCAGAAGATTTCCTATTATTTCCAACATCTTCACCGTTTTTTGGATGACACCACTAACTGGGGAAGTGAAGTATTTGATGATTGTGCTTGGAAAATGTTTCAGCAACATGATCCTGACAATTGCATTTCAAGCAAATGTTCTCCTTCACCATTTTTCTATTTCTCATTACTCAAATGTCATGTCAAGTAGAATTCTCTCTCTCTTTTTGGGTAGAATTGAAAGAAAATATGCTATAGAATAGTTGGTGGATCCTTTTGGAAGCTTGCTATTTTTCAATTCAATTTTTTTACTACTGTATGGGACATGGTAACTGGTATGGTCTTAGCGCAAGAGAATTGCTAAAATTTAGTGCAACACGAACTATTTAACATTTAATTGTGCCATCGATAATCAATTTTTTTTTTTTAAATCTTTTCTTTTCTTTTGAAATGTATAGAAGCAGAATCCTGCAAAGCCTATAACTGGATGAGAGGGCATCCTTGACCGGTATTAGATTTTAAATACTAATCAATTTTTAAGCCAAATGTCGTTTTTTTTTTTTTAATTAATTAAACAGAGATTTGAAGTGTATAATGATTGAGTTCTAATTTTGGTCATCTTTGACATTTGAGCTTTGCCAATGCGCACGAAGAATCCTCCAAATTCAATCCATCAGCAACATTTTCTTGTTATTGGTAGTTTAATTTTGTGACCTGCCATGAACAAATCGGAATGTAAAATTGATCTCCATTCACTGAAGAAAAAGGAGTCTCTTCTATGTTTTGGCCACCAAATCCAAAAGAATAGAAGTGGGTTAATAAATTTATAGTAAAAAGGTAATAGATATTTTTAAATATTTTTAGTAAAAAAATATTTTTAAAGGTAAAGGTAATTTTTTTTTTTTTAAATTAAAGAATTCTTGCTCAGCCTGCACACACACACGCACACATTTTTGATACTTTCTTTGTTGTGTCTTTCTTCTTATCTCCGTTGGTGCCACCCTTATCGGAAAGTGAATTTCCTAAGGCCTGTTTAGCTAGAAGCGTTAGGGCATGAGAGGTAGAGGGTTGATTAGGGTATGTGTTACGAAATGCAATGGTTGTAAGAATAAACATAACAAGTAAGTGTTGAACCTAGGATAGAATGGATAGATTATTTAGATCCAATTCTTCTTTTAGCTCCAGATCTACTGTCCCTCTTGATATTATAAATGACTCTGTTGAAGAAACTGGTTTCATTGATTTTAAGAAATGGTGTATTCCTAAAGTTGATACTAAATCCATCTATAAGACTAGTTGGGTCCAATCTACTTTCAATTTTGAGTTTAGTGTTAGAACTGTTGAGCAAACATATTCTATTTCAAGAACTCATGAAAAATGTTGTTTGTTTAATAAAAGAAGTACTAATGATTTTCTTGCTAAAAAATTCAATTATTTGTATATTGGATTAGTTCAAATTGCTATTAAACCCCTTACTCGAAAAGGTATTAATGCTTCTATGCTTAAGAGATGCTAGATTTAAAGATTTCCGTACTAGTATTCTTGGCATGATTACCTCATCTCTGTTTGATGGTACTGTTTATTTTAATTGCTATCCTGATCTCACTCTTGCTTTGGATGAAACTAATATTGTTAAAGCTTTAACTTTAAATATCTTGACATCTGGTTATGATATGGATGAAGGTAGTAAGCCCCTTGCTATTATGTATCACATTTATTATAGATTGGTAAAGACTACCCTTAATCCTCATGCTAGACTAAGAGATATTGGTGATAAAACTTTGTTAATCCAATGTTCCACTCCTGATGCTAAAGTTCAAATTTCAAAAATGATTAAATGGAAAGATATTAAGCTTCCCAAAGAATGGTTGTTGGAACAAGAAGCTCAACCCGCTAAGTTTGTTTTTGATGAGTTAAATCTTGACCATATCTAACAATATTTTGATGGAATTGTTAAAATAAGTTTTGATGATAACAAACCTCTTATGATTAAAGAAAGAAGGCATTATTTTTTTGGATCTACTGTTTCTAAAGACATTTCAAAAAGAGATCAAGATCTTAGTGATTTCTTACAAAAGAATTTTGAAAAACCTGATTTAAAGCTAAAAGAAGTTGCAAGTGACAACTCCCAAATAAGCACTGCTTATTATTCCACGAAAACGAAGCATCCTTCTAAACATGGCAAGCATGTCATTGACGAAGAAGAAGTGACCAAAGCCGGGTCTCCAACTGCTTCTGATTTTCAAGCCTCTACTGCCCCCGATTTTCAAACCCCTATTATTCCTAGCCAACTAAGAGTTTTAAACAAAGCTTTTGTTATTGATATGGTAGCTTTATTTAATGAGTTTAAATCTGCCAAAAACAAAGAGAAAAGAAAATCCTATCATGACACTTTTGAATAGAAAGAAAAAGATCGTGTTAAAAGAAAATGGAAAGAAAAATGCACTAACTGCAAAAACATATTTTGTTTTTTGATTTCATTGAAAACTACTATGTTCCAAAAAATATTTCAAAAAACAGTTTGAATATGGTAAAGAGCTAAAATTTTGTTAAAGAAGAGAAAACTATTGTTCGGTCTAGTCATCCGCCCTTTTACACGTTTATTATGAACTGTTAAGGGACAGAGATAAAGGCCCCCCCTTTAAAAATTGCTGAAATAATTGATGTTAACAACCCTATTTCTACTGAAACAAAAAAGATTATTGAACAAAACAATTTTGTTAATAATTTCTTACATATTATTGGCCAACAACTTGACTGTATTGAAGAAAAAATTGAAAAAACTACTTTTTCCAAAAACTGAAAAACCTTTTATTGACTTACCCAGCCAAAGGAAAAACTTGAGCCTTAAGACCACCCAGACTAAAACTATTGAAAAAGTTGAAAAAGTGCTTCTTGATTTACAAAATATAAAAACGGAGCAGAATACTTCTACTAGTACTACCCGTGCTATTTCAAGAAAAAAAGAAGAGATTGTTTTTTTCCTAAGATTCAGATTCTGACTCCTCATTCTTTGCTTCTGATAATTTTTTTTTTTAAATTACCTAAAGTTAAAAGATTTGTCGTAAAACCCAATCCCATGTTTTTTACAAAAAACTAGTATTCAAAACCTACCCCTCCTGATATGCAGTTTGAAAAAAGATTTTTTCTAACCCAGTTTTCTATTTCTGTTGACAAATTCTATGAATGGAACATTGATGGCTTGCTTGAACAAGAAATTATTAATAAAATGGGTCATATGTCTATGGTTGCTAATGCTTATATCACCAACCATAATTTTGACCATGCTGAAATTGTTGATCTTCTTACTACCGGTTATTCTGGAACCCTTCACGGTTGGTGGGAAAAATATCTTATAGAAGAGTCTAGAGAATCCATCAAAAAGGCTGTTAAAAAAGATGATGATGGTTTACCCACTTTTGATGAAAGAATTAGTCAACGTATTCCTGATGGGGTCAATACTTTAATATGTACTATTATTAAACATTTTGTTGGAACTCCTTCTAATATTTCTTCCCGTATTAGTAACTATTTAAATAATTTGCGTTGCCCTACTATGTTTGATTAGAGATGGTACCGAGATGTTTTTATTTTCAGAGTAATGCTTCGGAAAGACAACTTGAAACCTTATTGGAAAGAGAAGTTTATTGTTGGATTGCCTTATCTTTTTGCTCATAAGGTAAAAAAAGAATTAACTGATAAAAATGATATTATTAATTATAATGATTTAACATATGGTGATATTTTTAGCACTATTTAAAAAAATTGGTATTAACATGTGTAATGATCAAAAAATGTTAAAACAGCAATTTAAAAATAGCAAAAAGGCTAAATATGAAATGGGCAATTTTTATGAGCAATATGGTTTACTCCCTATTGCCCTTTTAAGGCAAAAGAGAAATAAGAAACATGATAAAGTCCATAACGATTACAAATATAAAAGACATAAAAACGATTTACTAAACCTAATGATTTTTATGCTATAAAGAAAAATGTTTATAAGAAAAAGGATAAGCAAAAACCTAGTAAAGAAAACTATTTTAATTGTGGAAAATATGGTCACTTTAGTAAAGACTGCAACAAAAAACCTAGTAAATTGAAAAACAAGCTTAATATGTTAAATATCAATGACAGTGATAAAAAAGATATGATTTGGATTCTTGATTCACGATCTTCTGATTCATCTTCTTCGTCAGATAATGATATTCTCTCCTTAACTAATTCTAGCTATCATTAGACTGATGAGACTTCTGATTCCCCTAATATTAAAATTGGTTGTAGAGACTCTTGTTGTAATACTATTAGTGTTCTACCTGAAGGTCGCAAAATAATTAATGTTTCGACCAAAGGAGAAGAACAAGAAAATTTTCTAATAAATTTAATAAGCCAAATTGATAATCATGAGCTTAAAGAAGAATATCTAAAAAAGCTCAAGAAAACTTTGGTTAAGGAGGAAAATGATATAAAGAAGAAATCAAATATAAGTCTTGATTGGACCTTAGAAAGGTTTAATAAAAAGAAGTCCAAAGAAATAACTGTCAATGACTTACAACATAAAATTACTATTATTAAGAAAGAAATCGCTGAACTAAAATATGATTTAAAGAATGTTAAAAATGATACCTTTAGCTTAAAACAAGTAATGTTACTTTTAAAAATTGATAAAAAAAAAACCTTGATAATGAACAAACTGATAGTGAGCCTGATGAGCAGAGAGGTGAAGACAGCCCCAATCTACAAGCTCCTCTTTTTGATAATGCTCCTATAGATGGTAACAGGCTCAGTCTTATCAACATACTGATTCCTCCAAAATGGTTTTCAAAAGTTAAAATTGTTGTTTGCTATGAATATGAATTCAATGTTATTGCTATGATTGATTTTGGTGCTAATATGAATTGCATTCAAGAAGAAATAATTCCTTCTCAATATTATGAAAAATCCACAGAGAAACTGTTTTATGCTAATGGTGCTCAAATGAAAATTAAATATGAATTAAATAATGCTCATGTTTGCCATGACAATGTTTGTTTTAAAATTCCCTCTGTTCTTGTTAAAAATATGACTGACAAAGTGATTCTTGGTATTCCTTTCATAAATTCTTTATATCCTTTTGTTAATGAACATGATGGTATAACTACTGAACCTTTTAGGGAGAAAGTGAAATTTAAATTTGCTTCCAAATTTGAAATTGATACTGATAATTCTTTAAACTTGATTCATGCTAAAACCAAACACCTAAATTTTTTAAAATAAGAAGTTAGGTATAAGAAAATTGCTGAACAGCTTTTAGATAAATTATTATAATCCAAAATTGATAACTTTTATAAAATATTGATTAATGATGTTTGTTCTGATATCCCAAATGCTTTTTGGCATAGGAAAAAGCATATTGTTAATTTGCCTTATGTTAAAGATTTTAATGAAAAAAAACATTCCTACTAAGGCTTGTCCCATCCAAATGAATGCTGAAACTATTGAATTTTGTAAAAAGGAAATTCATGATTTGCTTGCAAAAAAGCTGATTAGGAATAGTAAGTCCCCCGGTCTTGTGTTGCTTTCTATGTTAAAAAAAATGTTGAAATTGAGAGAGGGGCTCCTCGCTTAGTTATTAACTACAAGCCTCTGAACAAGGTATTAGAATGGATTAGGTATCCTATCCCAAATAAGAATGACCTGGTACATAGGCTAATGATGCTATCATATTTTCTAAATTCGATATGAAATATGGGTTTTGGCAAGCCCAAATTAGTGAAACTAATAAGTACAAAACAGCTCTCACCACTCCTTTTGGACATTATGAGTGGGATGTTATGTCTTTTGGTCTTAAGAATGCCCCTAGTGAATTCCAAAACATTATGAATGATATTTTCAATTCCTTTAGTCATTTCACCATTGTTTTCATTGATGATGTTCTTGTCTACTCCAAATCCATTGATGAACATTGGAAACATTTGTATTCATTCCTTGATACCATCAAAAGTAATGGTCTTGTTGTCTCTGCTAAGAAAATCAAACTATTTCAAACAAAAGTTCGTTTCCTTGGCTATGACATTTCTGAAGGACAAATTCATCCCATTGAAAGAGCAATCCAATTTGCTGATAAATTTCCTGACGTCATTATTGATAAAACACAGCTGCAAAGATTCCTTGGGTCTCTAAACTACATTGCAGACTTCTATAAGGACTTAAAAAAAACTATGTAAACCTCTATTTGATCAATTATAGAATAATCCTCCTCCTTGGCCAGATATTCATACTTCTCTTGTCAAACAAATCAAGTCCCATGTTAAAACTCTGCCTTGTCTTGGTATTCCTACCATCAATGTTTTCGAAATTGTTGAAATTGATGCCCTTGACATTGGTTATGGAGGTATCCTGAAACAACGTGTTTCACCAAACTCATCCAAACAAATTGTTCGTTTCCATTTAGGAGTCTAGAATAATGCACAAATAAATTATAGTACTATTAAAAAAGAAATTTTATCTGTAGTATTATGTATTTCCAAATTTCAAAGTGATTTGCTAAATCAAAAGTTTTTATTACGAATTGATTGCAAAAGTGCTAAATATGTTATAGAAAAGGATGTTGAAAATATTGCTTCAAAACATATTTTTGCTCGATGGCAAACTATTTTAAGTGTTTTTGATTTTGATATTGAAAATATTAAAGGTTCTCAAAATACTATCCCTGTTTTTTTTACCCGTGAATTCCTGTAGTGCCACAATGGCAAGTAGAAGGTCGAAAGACAAACGCCTTGCTACAGATACTTCTAAAGAACCTGTTAAACAAGAACTTGCTTCCCTTGTTGGCATTGCTAACTGTTTTACCATCTCAGGTACTATCCCTAAACAAAACTCTCTACTATGTTAGCATCCTCTTATGACCTATATGCTATGGTTCCTGTTAACCAACCTGTCAAAACCACCTTCTCCAGAAACCCAATGCTTCTCAATATATCATAAAACAATATTGCCAAAACCTGTTCTCTATTGAGCCCAACAGAGCTATGATCAAAGATCCCCTCAAACTTGCTATAGGTTATTTTCCTCGGAATTTCCACTGGATTCCCAAACACATTGGTAAAGATTTAAGATATTATTCTGCTATCTTGTTCCATGAGAAGTTAATATTTATCAAACCTATACCTAATAAAGCTGATACATCCAAAATTATCTACTATAGCGTTCTCTTACTCGACATTGTTACAGAAGAAAAATGGGGACTCAGTCCTGCTTCTACAAAGCCTTTACCTGGTTGGACTATTCCTTATTCTTACCATGACAACATCCATGCCTGGTTCAAGTTCATGCTACACCAAGATGAAAATATGGCTCATTCCTGGTTTATTAATTTTGATAAAAATTTCAGTTCTCACCTACCTTTTTGGTTCACTCGTTGGTGGACGCAATTTGGCCCTATTACTGATATTTTTCCAAGACCTCTTACTGGCTCCTTCAAGTATTTTACAAGTGTTTACAAAATAGATTCACATGGTGCTAAGTTTCCTGACACTTCACTTTGTTAAAAAATACAAAGTCCCCTAGATCTTGAAATGACTTTATGTAAAGGAAGGGGATGTTCTTACTTGACAATGGTTTGTTAAATGGTGGGACAAGTTTTCCCACACCTAAGATGTTATTGATAATGTTACCCTGGAATTCCCTGCTGTTATCACCATTACTCATAATAAAGCTCAAGCTCTAGCTTTCCCCCTCGTGTAGATAGTTGTGCCTCAGTCCATTGCAACTACACCTGCTACCACATCCACTGCTAAACCTGCTAAGCCTTCTGCCAAGACCAAAAAGAAGAAGTTTGCTTTTGATGGTCTCAGCAAATATGCCTTAATCGCCCTGTTAAAAAAGCAGTGGAAGGATGAAGAAGAAGCTACAAATGCTAACTCAGAAGAAGAAGAAGATGGCCAAGAATCAAGGGTAATCTTAGAAGCCTTTGTTGCTAATACTAATCCTTATTACCCCTGCAATCAGGAATTATTTGGCCATGATGAAGCCTTCACACCAGAATTAGGAGAGAATTAACATTGTCGGCATAAGTAGCCAAAACTGCTAAAATAATTCTCCTACTAAGACTGCACTGATTCCCTGATAAAGCTTCAAATTCGTTGCTAAAGTTACTAAAGCTGTTTTGATTTCCTGCTAGGAGTATGACTCTTACTCTGGCTGCTCCCCACGAGTAGGGATGGCAAACATAACCCAACCTGTGGGTACCCGACCCGACTCGTTAAACAATAGGATTGGGTTTGGATTTTAAAAATCAAATCTGAAGCAGGTTTGGGTCGGGTCCAGGTTTTAAGCATACCCAGCTTGAACTCAACCCGTATAAATATATAATATTAAAAATTTAAAAACCCTAGTATAAATACTCTATTTCCTTTTAGATTTCATTTTCTAAACCTAACCCTCACCTCCGAGTTGCCCTTTCTCTCTCTCTCTCTCTCTCTCTCTCTCTCAAGCTTTCACCGCTGGCTACTCTCTCTCGCCCTCAAACGCTCCCCTCACGATCATGGCCTCACTCAGCCTCACGGCCCCACGGCCTTGTTCAACCTCACGCTCCCCTCGTGGCCTCGTTCAGCCTTACGGCCTCACTTCGCCTCGCTGCCCCTTTCCTCCTTCACTCTCATTCTCATTTTCTCTCAGCCGCCCCTCACCTAGTCACCCTCACTCTCATTCACTCACGGAGAAGCACGAATCTCATGGTGGTTGCTGTTTGTCATGGAGGAGCACGAGATTATTAGATCGGAGGACAGGATCGTTAGATTTGAGCATGGGATTGTTAGATTGGAGAGAGATGAGATGATCGGAGGACGAGATTGTGTTTTTGTTTTTGTTTGTGATTTGTGTTTTTATTTTTTTATGAGTAAAAAATCTGTATTAATAAAGAAGAGCCAAAAAAAAAAAAAAAAAACAAACTGATTTGTGTTTCTGTTTATGTTTGGGTTTGTGATTTGTGATTTATGTTTTTTTTTTTTTAATTTTTTTATGAGTGAAAAATCTTTATTAACAAAGAAGAGCCAAAAAAACAAGCTGATTTGTGTTTGTGTTTATGTTTGGGTTTGTGATTTGTGTTTCTGTTTCTGTGTCTGTGGTAATGGTTGTGATTTTTGGATGTAAAATCGATTTTTTTTTTTAAAGATTGGGTTGGATTAGGCCACAGCTATAGATTAGGCCCAGAAGTGGCTAGACAGGGCTTGTGGGGCCTAACGAGGCAGGTTTTGGGTTAAAAAAAAAACCGTTTATTAAACGGGCCAAGTTTGGGTAACAGGGGAGGACCTGCGGGTCGGTTCAGGTATAAAAAAACCCGCCTCGAACTCGACCTGTTGCCATTCCTACCCACGAGGAATGATTTCCTCGAGGCAGCACCTGCTGATAATTTTGCTGACCTACGATGAATAGTAAAAAAATCGATTTTACTGTTTACTATTTACTATTCACTGTCTAAATAATGTTTTATTTTGCCTATAAAAGGGGGGATGTCCCTTTCAGATAGGGCACCGCAAAATTTTCCTAGTTTCAAATCCCATTTAGTTTCTAGACTGCTAAGCTTGTAACCTTTTCTATTTATAGTTCAAACCCTTGTAACTACTATTATCTCCTGTAAGTGTTCTAATCTATTATCTAAATTATATTTTGTTAAGATATCAACTACTTTATTTTTGTAGCTTTTTTATCTTTAGCATTTTACTACTTTAAGTATTTTAATTTAATATATATTGTGCACTTCCGCCCCCTTATATATATATATATATATATATATATATAAATTAGGTTTGAATTGGATTTCAATTATTGTCTAATTTTGGACCACGTGTACTATTTAAGTTTTTTAAAATTTTGTTCTAGGTGAGTTAATGAAGTGTATAAGACAAAGGGTCTAATATAAATAAATCATCACAAACTCAATAAACAAAAAAGGAAAAAGAAAGAAAGAGTAAACTCATGTGTATATCCAAAATAAATTAAAATAAAAAATAAAAGAGAGAGAGAGAGAGAGAGAGAGAGAGAGAGAGAGAGTAAGTAATTTTTTTAAGAGAGTTTCAACCTATGGCATTCGCTCCTGGTGATAGCTCTTTATCATCAGACTAAGACACCAATCAGTTTTTGGTGCAGGCAGGGATTGAACCCCAGATCTCTTATACAACTATCAGAGATTTTACTAGTTGAGTTAACTGGAACCCACGAAAGAGTATAATTTGAATCCATATATGTGTGCAATTGTAATTTTTTTTAATTGTATTGTGCATATGCACGGGTTATACGTTAGTAAATTAATAATAAATAACTCTTACTTAATAATAGATAACTCTAACGGAGACTTTTAAGTGTTTCAATAGAACCATCTTTTCCTTTATTATTGTAAAAGTTTGTAACTATTGGTATATGGCCAAGGATTTGCTACATACAATGTTGCAGCATTTGCTGCATATTGGTAAACGTGTCAAACAATTAAAGTGACACTTGTCAAGTGAACAATTTAATGATAATGTTTGCTAACCTCTAACGTTAACATTTCTCTCATGCTTTCCCTCTTGCACGACCAATCCCTTTCTCTCTCTTCAAAACCCCAACACAAGCCCCTTTCTCTCTCTCTCTCTCTCTCTCTCTCTTCTTCCTCCTCTGTTCTTCTCACTTCTTAGATACCCAACCCCAAAACCAAATCAAAATACAAATCCATATCTCTCTCTCTCTCTCATAAATAATTGTACACACATGCTTAGATTTACATATGAAGAGGGTGAAATTATGAACATGACAGATCCATCTAAATGAACATGACGGTGCTAGACAAGTATGTTAATAGTGGACGGATACAAGGAACACAAGTGCAATGTGGACGGATCTCAAGGCCACTTGGCATACGTATGATTTAAGTGACCTCCAAGTAATCCCAAATGGAAACAACTTGCATCTTACGTACAACCCTAATCAATAAGAGTCCCAATATGAATAGAATCCTAGCATGAGAAGAATTCCGTAATGTACGCCCACTAATGGTGATCTTCTCCATAAGGAAAAGACTTCACACGCAAGAAACAGAGGTCGGTTCTACGCTACTGTAAAAATCCCAAAGGCTCTTAGATAACAAAGTACGCATAATTCCTCCTAGCTCTAGCACTCTAGAGTTGTGAGCAATTTCTGACTTAATCTTCGGATTTGGCTGGTACCACACCGATACTCTCCTAAGGTCTTCTTATTTTGTGTTGCATAGGTTGTTTCGAGCACGTGATGGTCTTGTAGCTTATTGAGGATCTTTCGGCATCATCAACATGCATACAAATCATAGCCAACAAACCCAAATCAAAACCCATTTGTTTTAGCCTACCCAAAACCCACAAATGGACCAACAATCAACCTCTCAAATATTCCATTTTTCAAATCCTCGAACAAAATTCCAGATTCTCAAACCCATAACCAACCAAACAAATATAGAAAGGAAGGAGCTTTCAACCATACACTGGAAAATAGACTAAAAATAACAATAAAGAAAGATGAGAAGACCACCACTGGTGGTTGGTAAGCTTTTAAGGGTTCGACCGTGGAGGTTTGTGGTAGAGTTGTGGAGCTTCGGTTTAGAGAAGGTTTAAGAGAAGAGGAAGGTTAAAGAGCGAGTTTGATCTAAAGAGAGATAGAGAGACCTAAGAGACCAAGAGAGTTGAGGGTTTCAGCTATAGAGGCTTCTATTATTAGGTAGAATCTTATGACAATGACCATTTGCTCTATTCATTGAGGTTAATCATTATAAATAAATCAATTATTTGTGGAGAGAGAGAGAGAAATTTGTATTTTGATTTAGTTTTGGGGCTAGGTATTCGAAAGTGAGAAGAACGAAAGAGGAGGAAGAAGGAGAGAGAGAGAGAGAGAGAGAGAGAGAGAGAGAGATGGTTGAGAAGTAATAATAATTTGACACGTGACCCATTAGTCCTGCAACATTAATGTATGCAGTAATGCAGCAAGTTCTTACCCAAAAATATAAGTATTAAATAAAAAGAAAAAGGTTTGAGAGGAGGGTAGTAATGGTAATAAGGAAGAAAGAGTGGGGCAAATAGGTGTGACCCCGTAAAAATGTAGTTAATGGAAAAAAAAGGTGGGGCAATCCTAAAAAAAAGGAGAGACGTGAATGGCATCAATTGTGAGTGAGCGAGGCCTAGCTGTGACTACCAAACAAACGGACGGTGGAGAGTGTAGACATCACTCTGACTCTCTCTCTCTCCGCCACTTTTCTTCAAACCTCTCTCTCTTTACTATTTATTATTTATTTCCTCCTTAAAGACTCAAACAAACTATAAACAATAAGAAAGAAAGAAATAAAGAAAACCTAAAATAAAATAATTAAAAAAAAAAAGAAAAAGAGAAAAGAAAAGAGAGAGATCCACCACCACACCACCACAGAAGAGAAAGAGAGAGAGAGAGAGAAAGAAAAGGAAGAAAAAAAAAAAATGTCGTGGCAGACATACGTGGATGAGCACTTGATGTGTGACATTGATGGACAAGGCCAGCACCTAGCTGCCGCTGCCATCATCGGCCACGATGGCTCTGTCTGGGCGCAGAGCTCTAACTTTCCTCAGGTATGGTATTACGTATTATATATATATATCATATCATCGGATCGGATCGGATCAGTTTTTGGTGGTTTTAATTTAATTTGAGCTCATCTGTACTGTATTAATACACACAGTTTAAGGCAGAGGAGATAAGTGATATAATGAAGGATTTTGAGGAGCCAGGCCATCTTGCTCCTACGGGCTTGCATCTTGGTGGCACTAAATACATGGTCATCCAAGGAGAGGCCGGAGCTGTCATCCGTGGAAAGAAGGTACTACCTCATTCCTCATACGTACTAATTATCTCTTTCTTTCTTTTTTGTTTCAATCACACACGCATGTATATATATTCCGTGTCAATGAATGATGTCATTCAATGTGCTATTATGAACATTGTTAGATATATCTATCTTAATCAGTGAAATGTAGAGGAAGATCCTATATATTGCCCCAAGCATTAGCATTCCTCTCAAAATTGGAACAACATTCATCCTCATGCTTAAATGAAATGGAAGTCAAATTTCAATCCTATACTAAAAGACAAATCTTAAAAGGGTATATCGTATATTAGTATAAACAAAATTTATATATTTAATTGTTTTACATTGGTATTAGTATTTCTTTTATAAACTCTCTCAAACACACTATAATATAAAGTAAAGCCAATGAAAATCTAATTGGATAATAATAATAATAATAATAATTTTATTTTCCATTACATTCTATCTATCACAGAAGTGTTCCTTTGTTCCTCTGTAGTGTACACCTTGCAGAGTATGAGTATTGACACCCCCAATCCCCACTGAATACAAGCGTCGGGGATCAACCTTAAACCCGTTTAGGAAATGAGCACTGAGGCAGTATGCATTGTACGTGCAAATCCAAGTAGATTTCCTTTGCATTTTCTTTTGAATCATTGCTAGTTACTAGCTCGGATCAAACATAATGTTTGAAGGCTGGTGATCTGTGATTATATGAAATGTGGATTTGTTTTTTGGTTGAAGCAAATGAAATGTGGATTAGTGCCTCATTATTTTTTTAATTTTTAAGTTTATTCTTCGTATATAGGTATTATAAGTTTTTCATCTTTGGAAAACCTTCCTGAGTGGGCTGCGTTGAACTTATTTGTCACTGAAAGCCCTTCTGTATTTGGTTTGGCAGGGATCTGGAGGTGTCACCATAAAGAAGACTAGTCAAGCTCTAGTTTTCGGCGTCTATGAAGAACCTGTGACACCAGGACAGTGCAACATGGTTGTTGAGAGGTTGGGAGATTACCTTGTTGATCAGGGCCTGTAGGCCAAACTCTTCTATAATTATTTGAGTATTTCTTGTGGGGGGTACAAACAATTGTTGTCTCTCTTTTTTTTTTTTTTTTTCCTTTTGATTTCAGTCCCAAGTTTGCACCCTCTTCTTCATTTGAAAGCGTTAAACTGGCAGTGAAGTTGTCGCAAACAATAACCATGTGAGAACTAAAACAGTTGTTTTGTGTTTGGTTGTTCGAATTGCATTAACTTTGATATTGTTTTATAGATTTTTCGTGTAATCCTTCTGGATTTTTGTGGTCTGTCTCTCATTGGTACTTTTATCATCATTTCTGAATGTCTGTAAAAATGAGCAAAATGAATTGATATTGGTATTATGCTGAAATCGATGGTAGATGAGCATCTTGTATGTATACATGTATACAAATATATACTCTCGATACTCGATACTACTTAATTTGTGTTTTTGCAATTTGTGCTTTGAATAAACTAGGTGTCTCCTGGTCCTGGGGAACAATGAAAGAACACCCGGACCACTAATACTTGGATGTCACGTTTATTGATTTTCAAGGCAATTATAAGTTTATAACTGTCATGAAGGACATTTCAAAATGCGAGAATATGTCCCAGTATGAAAACTTTTTCCAGGACTTGAAGAAACTATATATTGTCTTATTATGCTCTCAGCATATCCTCAAGCTACTTTTGTCATCACTATAATTTGGCCCTACTGCTAAGATCAAATCTACGTTCTAGGATGTATATTTTCTGTATACAATGTAAAATAAAAGGCAAATTAGTCTGTCTAGCAGAAATATATTGGTCTTTCACTGTTTGGGAATAGATAGAAGGTAGGCGTAAATGCATTTTTAGTATCTACATTTTGCACTTTTTCCATTTTGGTCTTTACATTTTATTTTTACTACTTTTAGTCCCTAAATCAATTAACGTGTGACATTTAAGTCTTTACCATCATCCAACTAATGGAAAAAGCTGAGGTGGCAGATGGAACACCCTATTTGCTGACGTGGCACTGATGTGGCGATTAAAATATTATTAAAAAATATTATTTGGCATTTTTATATGCTACGTTAGCACTTTAATATTTTATAAAAAACCATGTCAAAAAATTTAAACCAAAAAATAAAATAAATTAAAAAACAAAAATTAATTTTTTTTTTTTTTTTTTTACTTTCATTATTTTTTTGTAAGAACTGAAGTTGTTCTTTGTGTTCTTCCTAAATCCATGAAATAAACCAATCTCCAGTAAACCCTAAATCCAAATCCAGCAACCAAATCTACTCCATCAAATCCAGAAAAACGAGAAAAAAAACAAAGAAACCAAACCATAAGTAAATCGAAGAAATAAACCCATAAACCCAAACTTTTTTCTTTAGAAACAAACAAACAAAGAAACCCATAAAAACAAACTACTCCACATTCTCTCGAAAAAACCAAAAACACAAACAAACCCAAAAACAAGATTAAGGATACCCAAATTTGAACAAACTTAGTCATACAAGTCTCAAACAAACCCAGATACCCACTCATGCAAGTTTCAAACAAACTCAGATACCCACTCATAGGCAATGGATTCTCTTCTTGATGCATGCCACGACCACCACCGTCGATGTTCCCATTTTCCATCCAAACACCATCTTCCACCGAAACCTCCAACAAATCAAACCCATAAACCCAAAAAAATCATCAAACCCACATAAAAAAACAAACCCAGAAATTTAAAACAAACCAACACCCACGTGGAAAAACAAACCCAGGTCAAAGAGATTGTGACCAACACCAACCGATCTGTGACCTACATGCCTCGATCTGACGACAGAGCTCTGCCACTGTCACCAACCCAAGAAACCCTCTTTTGATCTCCAACAGGTCGGTGTCCAGTACATGGGCATAACCACACCCAATTCCAACTCCGCCACTGTCACCACCCGAGTCTAGGTTCACTGTCATGTACCATGGAATTCCACTGAGTGAATCCTCGGTTCCAAGGTTTTACCAAGAGGCCCACAGCGTGAGACAGGTGGTGGCCACCATTGCCGTTGATTGAATCAACTTGCAGCAAGTTGACGCCGCTGATTTGGTTCGTGACGCTTCCTTAAACGACTGGGTTGAGCTCAGGGTCCTCGGTGATGTCGGTGCTAAGATCTGTGTCTTGAACTTCGACTCTCTTGGTGTTCAGGTCATTTCTAAATTCAACTCTCTTTTTGATTCTTTTAAAAAGATTTTTTTTTTAACTTAAAAAAATTTAAGCTTTGTTTATTAATTTATTTTCTTTTTTTTAAAAATTTTCTGACATGGCTTTTTATAAAAAATTAAAAAGTTGACGTGGCATATAAAAATGTCAAATAATATTTGTTAATAATACTTTAATCGCTACATCAGCGTTACATCAACATCACGTCAGCAAATAAGATATTTCGTCTGCCACTTCAGCTTTTCCCGTTAGTTGGTTGATGGTAAGGACTTAAATGCATTATAGAAAAATAAAATGTAGAGACCAAAATAAAAAAAGTGCAAAATATAAGGACAAAAAGTGCATTTACGCCTGGAAGGTATTGTATTAAATTGCTGATAAATCTTGAATTCACGCAAGATTTGTAGGCGGCATTTTGCAACTGCAGTTTTAGTGGAGTTTGGCTTTTAATCCTAGAATCGTGCTTTACATGCATGATCCAATGGACATCTTTTCTGAATCAGTGATTTTTATTCAATGGGCTTTTCTTTTTCTTTTTTCGTTTTCTTGTACAAAGATTACCCGCCATTGAAATTGATAGTGTAGAAGCACTATCTCTAAAGCCTATCGATCCACTTGCAGCATGCGCCATCGCCGCCCAGTGGAATTTTTTTATTATAATAAATAAATTTGAATGATGATGAAAATTTCTGTAAGAATGATATGAGATAGTAGTTGACGGTTATAGAGATTTCTTATTCTTTTTGGGTCTTGGAAAGAGCATCCGTAGCAGATGTTGTAAAAAAAATGCCATTTTGCAACATCAAAAGCATACTTTATTATTTTACCACATCATTTTACAACATTTCATTTATCAGATGTTTTATAATTCAATTTTATACATTAAAATAATATTTATTACACATTAAAATAATATATTATTCTCTCCCTATTTATCATCAACAACAACAACAACCACTATCGAGCAACTGAACCAGCCATCACCCCACAACAACCACAATTACAATATCAAATCAACCCAAATTGCAGCAAAAAAAAAAAAAAAACCACAACCAGAGGGAGGCAAAAGGAAGACAGAGAGGAGAGGGAAGAGAGTGAGATCGAGCGTGGCTGAGCGAATTGAGGCGGCTGGGCGAGATTGGCCGTGACTGGAGATCGGCGAGATTGAGATCGGGATCGGCAGCGAAAGATGACGGCTGGGCGAGATCGGCCGTGATTGGAGATCGGCGAGATCGAGATCAAGATCGGCGGCGAGATACGACGGCTGGGCGAGATCGGCCGTGACTGGAGATCGGTGAGATCGAGATTGAGATCGGCGGCGAAAGACGACGGCTGGGCGAGATCGGCCGTGACTGGAGATCGGCGGCGAAAGATGACGGCTGGGCGAGATCGGCCGTGACTGGAGATCGGCGGCGAGAGATGATAGCTGGGCGAGATCGGCGACGGTGAGAGAGATTAAGAGGAATAGAGCTACGAGAGAGAGATTGAGAGGAACAGACACAGGAACGAGAGAGATTGAATTAGTGAGAGAGAAGAGAAAAGAAAAAGTGAAGAGAGAGAAGAGAGAAGGGAGAATAAAATAGTAATAAAAATTATGTAACATTGCTACAGTACCGTCACATATTTGTGACGGTACTGTAGCATGTTGCATAATTTTTAGGATATACAACATCTGATAAACTGCTGTTTTTTGTGTTTGATGTGGCAAATGTGCCAAATATTTGACATTTGCCACATTTGCCACATCTAGTGTGGATGCACTAAAGCGGATGATTTTTCTGGAAACAGTTGGACTAGAGGCGTCACAAGTTGACATCCGCACATATTATAATAGCCTTAATTATTAGGTGGAATATCCGATCAAGCCTTCGTTTTTACTTTTTAGGATAATGATGGGCAGCGAATCCTTCTTTAGTTAGGCCTAAGTTAAGGCCAAAAAAAAAAAAAAAAAAAAAAAAAAATCAAAAGTGGGTGGGTGGGGTGGTGTTGTTGGGGGAGGTCATGTTTTTGCCTAGTGATTAAGGCATTTTTATTTATTTTTTAAAGTTTAAAATTTTATAACTCAATTGGTATTTTATAGTATTTTTAATAGAAAAATTCAAAATTTAATTTCTTCTCCTCCAACTATCGAAATAAAAAATAAGTAAGACTTCCCCCTAAAAAATTGTAAAACGTAACGAAGGTTTTGTCAATTACTCAATCATGTGTTCTATAATGCAAACTATACTATGGGATTTTTACTGTTGATTTGGGAATATATGGATGAAAACCCTATAGCTTGGTATGAATTAGATTACCTCCATAGTACAACGTTTTCTTATCGTCAATGTGGCTGAAATTTCCTGGTGATAATCACTAGTCACTGCAATACTTTTTTTCTGAAAGTGTACTAGCATAATAAGAATGATGTTCATGTATATAAATCCCTGACCTCTACTCTACCAATCTTTTTTAATAAATAGTCAATTTCATTTTAGGATCTATATTAGGGCAATAGTATGCTTTCTATGTTTAATTAGTTTGATTTTTAATTTATGTTCATTATTACTACTAGCTTGTAACCCCATACATATGTATAAATATACTTAAAAGATACACATTAAGATACATAGTATAATTCTTACATATATAATTTAAATATTATTGATAGTGATTCATATATTTTTATTTTTAACTCTTTAAAAAGTCTTGTAAGAATGTTATTAGGTAGAAAATGTAAATTGTCCATTTTAAAAAATATTTTTATATTCATTAATTCTAGACTCTTTGGTTTTTGCACACAATAACTCATTTGAATGAATATTTATGATATGGTCCCATATTTGATTCCAAAATTAAGAAATAAAACTCTCTCTAAAAATAAATAATTTAGGACATATAGCGCAAAATTGGGCTTCAATTGTAGAATCTAATTGGATTTTTTCTAAGTTTTACCTATATATATATATATATATATAATATATATACAAATAAAATTTTTGTGCCAAATGAATTGTTTTAAGTTATAAAAAAGGGCTCATAAATATAAAATCATTCAAACTCTCTCTTTCTCTAATTTTATATATAGTGTTAGATATATGATTATGTTTTTGATGATTTATTTATATTGGACTCATCGTTTTCTACTTTAAATTAACTTATTTGGCACAAAATTAAAATTTTTGATTAGATGGAACACGTACTGTAAAATTAAATTCTAATTTAAATTCAATTTTATACTTAACTAACTAATTTGGTTCAAAATTTTAAAAAATTTGATTAGATAGGACACATCGCACAAAATTAGATTCTAATTGAATTCTAATTTAAAATCTAATTAGATTTTCTCTCAGTTTTACTCACACACACACACACACACACACACACACACACACACAGATAACTTATAAATTTGAATTGCTTTTAGTTCTACAAAAAAAGAAAAAAAGAAAAAAAAAAGACTCATAAATATAAAATCATTTAAAAATTATGTTTTTTTTATTTATTGTTTACTTATATTGGATTTCTCATTTTTTTACACAAAATTAACTCATTTGGTACAAAAATTTAAAAACTTATGTTAGGTGGGACATGTTGTGCAAAATTAGATTCTAATTGAATTCCAATCTGAAATTTAATTAAATTTTCTCTTAACTTTACCTATTATTATATATATAGATTATCAATTATATTTTGTAGAATGTACTTTTCTTTATTCGTTTTTTTTTTTTTTTTGGGTTTAAATTCGTTTTTCACTATCTCTACTTTTTTTTTTTTTTTTTTTTTTCTAAATTCTCTTTTGTTTAATAGTTTCTTACACATGAGGAGATCAATGAGTAAATAGCGTTTATTTGGGGTGTGAGGTCATAGTTGATAGACAAATTCGAGCCCACCATTATTCTTGGTATTTGTAAAATCAGATGAATCGAACTTTGGCTGACTATCTAATTACCAAGTTGTTTCCTCCTACAATAGAACCATTCAGATTAGCATTTATTTTTAGAACATATATTAGGTTTTCATAATATTTTGCTTGTCTTCAAAAAAAGACTAATATTTTCTCTCAAAAAAATTATTAATATTTTGCTTGTTATATATTAACGAGCCTTTAAATCAAGGAAGTCAATACCATACCGGAGGCTGTGCCGGTTTGGTCACCGGTACGATATATTTCGGGTACCGGTCAATACCGGTGTACCGTTTTGGGTTTACCACTATTTTTTATATTTAATATATATACACACACATACACACAAAATCTCTATTTACCATAAAACATTACCTCCTGTTTACGAGAAAACATTACTTCAATTATTCATTGCATACAAAGAAAAAAAACACAATATAAAAAACAAAAAATTTAATTGTTTATTGCATACAAAGAAAACAAATAATACAAATAATTAAGTTAACACAAACTACATAGGATCATCTACTCTCATCTATCAAAAGGATCTACTTTAGGACCATAATATATATAAGTATTACTATCCTGCCCTTAAAAAATTGCCACAATTACCAAAAAAAAAAAAAAAACCACAGTATTTTGTGTTCCTATCCGGTACGACTGGAATTTGCCGGTATGGCAGGTACGAGGCCGGTACGGCCGGTATTTTTTCCGATACGAAATAGGGGAGTGCCTGTACTGGTACGAGGCCGGTACGGTACGGTATCGACTTCCCTGCTTTAAATTTAATATAAATACAAATATTAACTGTGCACGACTATTTTTTGCCACCAAAAGAGAGAGTTGGAGTAAGTAGAAATTGGTGAAGATCTACCCCACTAAGGACGAACTCAGTTGGGTAAAATGTCCTATCTTGGGAGGGTAATTCTAAGGATATTTTTAACTATCAAAGCGCTTATAAATAGCTTTGGAGAATGGTAACAAGAAGATCCCCTTTGATGGTAAGTGGATTTGGTAGCTAAACACTCTCCCAAAAATTCAACTATTTTTATGGAAATGCACACACTCTAGCTTTACCAGTTAATGCCAACCTTTGCTATCGGGATATTATGGAAAACCCTTGGTGTGACCTGTGTTTGCATGAAGAGGAAATTATCATTCATTCCACGAGGGATTGCCTTGTTGTGAGAAACTTTTGGCTCCAAGTGGGTGCTACTTCTTTTCAACCAGGTTTCTTCACCAAAGATTGCTCCTTACGGTTGCAATCCAACTCCTGCCTCTCTTCTTCTGTCCCAAATAATCTTTTTTGTTGGGACTCTTTTTTTCTAATGGGCATATGTGTAAGTGCAAGTACGCCTCGGCTGAGTGGACCATAGCGAAGAAGGAAATGGAGTCGCTATCTAAATTAAGTCTAGGAATCATAAATGTAGTGCCCTTGTGGAAGGACTGATCTTTACTAGAGCACATGTCCGGAGTTTAGGTATGGGGATGGGAAGGTGTTAGGCATCCAACCAGTAGGTCGGCCTCCACTTATTGTGTTCTAAATTCTAATCCCATTAAAAGGTCCTCTAACATGTTACTCTTAACTCACACGCACTAACATGCATCTAACATCCAAAATATGTCCCACACTCATCCATAACATAAAAACCCTACCATTCATCTAACACACACACACACACACACACACACACACACACACACATATATATATATATATATATATATATATATATCTAAGGGCAGCAAGTATATCACAAGGCAAAAACATCAACAAGGCATTAATCATCAAGTATATTCAATCATTCAAACCTAGCATCATGGTATTCATCAATCAAGGAGACCAATCATCGTATTCAAAGATACATGTTCATATTCATATGCATGACTTACCTTCACTTATCTCACTACACCATAACACCTCAGCACCTGTGCATCAATGCATGTTCAAGTTCATATGCATGATCATGTGATTCATTAAAGACATAAACCCTAATTATCAATTCAATAATCAAAGCACGTGAAACTTGTTATTCTACTAACCCTAGACCTAAACATGTGAAAACTAGACCCAACAAAACCTAAACACATGATTAAAACTAATCAAAATATACAAAATAGTAAGAACCCTAAATCCACGTTTCTAGGCAAGAGTATGCGTGCGCATCCCAACTGTATGCAAATGCATACTTTAAGTATGCATACTCATACATAGAGCTTGCGCACACATACAGGCCTGGAAACACAATTTCAGAACAATAAAAAAAATAGCAATTTAAAAAACCCTAGCATACTTCTAATACAAAACTAAACAACTTAAACTAACAACAAAGATATCAAAGATAAACAAAACAAAAATTATTCTTAAACATGCATTGGATCTAATAACAAACAAGAGCAACACTTAACACATCAAAACATGTTCATAAATATATCCAAACATTCAAATCTCCAATCAAAATATGGTGAGACACAACTGTTGAGGCTCATTTTCGGGAGCCCAGTAAGAAGAAGAAGCCCAGCAATATCAACAAAAAAGAATTAGAAAGTGGATAGAAAGCCCATTAAGCCTAGGTGGCAGAAATAATGGATTGTAGGTCCATAAAGCAAATAAATGGATCTTGAAGAAGTAAATGGGCTTGAAAAGGCCCGGAAAGAGAGAAATAGCGAACCATGGGCCACGGATGTAGAAAAGTGAGAATGGGCCACGTCTATTATGGCAGACCCAAAGTAAAGTAAGTACAGAGCCATAGGAAAATCTTATGAGCTCTAAGGATGAAGTATGGAGTAGTTGGGCCAAGGAAGCTCAACGAATTAGTAAAGGCCCATGGAAAGCATGGAATTAGAAAGGGCCAAGGATGCCCAAAGGAAAGTAAATGGGACACGGGAGCCCACAGGCAGACATGGCAAGAGGGCCCAGTGGGCTTATTAAGCCCTTAGAAAGGAAAACAGACAGCAAGCCCAAAGAGGCCCAATGGTACTAAATTATATCGCCATAACATGAATGTCAAAACGGTGCAGCAGGAAGCAATAGCAAGGCCGCGAAGATTAAAACACGAGAGGATGCAAGTGAGTTAAAGCCCACAATCGAGCAAAAGTCCAGACCCTAAATGGCAAGTCAGTAAAGAAATAGCCTACGCCACAAGAAGTTAGAGGTGAACAGCAAGATGAACAAACAGACATCCAGGCCGCGACAAACGCATGAACAGTAGGCAGATTTTGGACCGACATGAAAAACAGAGATGCGCAAGGCCCAGGTCTCACTAGCCTGTACCTAGCCAATACGGGAAGAGGTGGGCCATGGGTCAAAGGTAAGGGGGGACGTGGTCTGGCGGAGGGGAGAGGGAAAGAACCTATTTCTAGGATTCTGCTCAGGCTACTTTAGGGTGAGTGTCTTGCTGGGATGACATGCCACCCAAAAATAGCAAAGCTGAGTTTGAACTGTTCGGTGCATGCCATAAGAGAAGAGAGAGAAAACACCTTACTGTGGTAGGTAAGAATGCCACGACATAGACAAATTTTTCTTGTCCTCGCCTAGTGATGTCGTATGGCATGGCTAGCACAGAAAAGTGGCGCTGGCTGAGCGCCTGACCAGTCAGTAATGGTCGGCGAAGACACACACTAGACAAAGGCAGTTAGAGGGTAAAAAGGTAAAAGCCAAACCACGGTAAGCACTATATAAGAGCATTCACTGTGCACAAGAAAAGGGGGGGGGGGGGGGAAGAAAAAACAGAGTAAGAGTAAGGAAAACTGAGGAAAGGCTAATACTAGCTAAGAAAAAAAAGAGAAAGGAAAAAGATTGAGAAAAGAAATAAAGATAAAAAAAACTGAGAGAAGAAAGATGGCAGGCATGCACCAAAATGGGTTGTTTTCCCTCTCTTCCTCTTAAATCCACGCTCTATATTGCTATTGACTTGGGCACGAGTCATTTAGGACCGTCCCTTCAAAGCCATTAATCTCTCCTCTAGAGAAATTATTTGCATTGAAGGAATGTTGTCTCCTTCTTGGCTTGCACCCTTTTAACTTATCGCGGCAGACCAATAGTTTTATAAGTTTGCCTTTATTTCCTCTTTCTTTCCTTTCGCATTTACTTTCCTGTTAATATTCATCTTTGTTGCTATTTCATTGGAATATGTATTCTTTGCAATGTCTTATCGTTTAAGTTTAGTAAGCAAACCTCTTTGATATTTACGTTATATTCGTCTACTGTAATCATCTTAAGAAATCCTGTCTGCCACGGTCACCTAATATAAACTGCGACAGAATAGGGCATGGCTTGCGCACAAGCCAGACCAAGGTGAGTTGTAATTGGACTGGTCCCAACTCTCTAATCTAGAATATTTTGGGCTTAGCATGACAAGAAGGAGCAATCCAGCCCAACGTTGTACAAAAAGCCCATTACCCCCATTACAAAATTGGCGACTTCACTGGAGAGTTGGGAAACAGACAAGGACAGAGATCCTTGCAAGAAAATGCCGCCAAAATCTAGGGCAACGCGAAATATGAGCGCCGTGCCCTCTCAAGCAGCGTCTAGGCCAACAACACCTCACCAACGTCAGTCTAATCAGGTAGAAGGTGCTACCGGAATGGGGCCTGGGCCCCAGCCGCAGACAAAGAATCCTAATGATGATGTCAATACCTTTGTTGAAGTGCTGCAAGCGCTACAACATTCACAACAACAAATGATGGAGGAAATCCGTCAGTTGAAGATGGATAAGACGAAAGAGAAGGGGAGCCAGCATGGCTCGAAGCATGCGGTAGACAAAGAGGCGACACCAGCTGGAAGTGCTTCGCAAAATGCAGGACAGCGTTACATATCCATGGCAGAAGTAATCGCTCTCCTAGAGCACGAAAGAGCCAGAGCACCAAAAGAAAGGTTCTATGCACGAAGGCCGCCTTACCCGCTGAGAGTGCTCAGCAAGCCATACCCGGAGAGGTATGAACCGCGAACCTTTGCGCAGTATGATGGCAGGAAAGGAAGTATCGTTGAACATGTAAGCAAGTTTATCGACACTCTTGGCCCTTATGCAGCAGATGAGGACTTATGCCTTTGGGAATTTTTAAGTCATTATGCGATCGTGCTTATACCTGGTATACCAGTTTAAAGCCAGGATCAATCCTAACTTGGGATGATATGGTGGACGTATTCTGCATTAAGTACTTTCATGGAGAAGAAACGGTAACACTCGCAACTTTGCAAGCTACCAAGCAAAGGAGTGGAGAGGATCTAACGGAATATATCAAGAGGTTCAAAGACATAGCACTTGATTGTTACGACCCCTGTGAGGAGAAGACACTGGTGGAAATGTGTATGATGAATATGATCAAGGAGTACCGAGCTGTTCTAGAAAACTTAGAGATTTCTTAGTTTGCACAATTGTTGCAAAAGGCTAAGAGGACCGCTTAGTCAGTAAGGCCAGCTCCTGACAAAAGAAACTCCCCACAGGCCATGATAGCTTTCGCAAGCGAAAGGAAAAGAAAGTCTGATGGAAAGGAGTGTGATACTCCTCCACCAATACCATGCACCCCAAAGGAGTTAGATGTGCTCTTGGACAGGTGGATAGTAGATAGAGTTTTTAAGCCCAATCAAGTCTCTAGGGAACCCACAGCAGAAGAGCAGAGGGACCCACGCTTCTGCCGATTGCACAACTACGTGCAACATCCTACCGCCGAATGTTGGGTGCTCCGCAGACTAATACACCGTAGGATCAAAGAAGGAACCCTGGAGCTAACGCAATAAGAAGTTCAAAGAAACCCACTCCCGAATCATAAGGGGAAAGGTGTAGCGGCGGTAGTAATATGTACAGACCCAGGAGAAGATGAAGAGGAAAACCTAATCTTGCCTACCGCAGCAATTACCACCCTACAGAAAAGCTCCAAGTTCAAGAACTTGTTTGATCAATTAGGTCTCATGGCGAAAGTGCGAAAATAGCCACGGAGACTTTGGTAAGCATCGCCTTCAGGGCGGGAATAGAATGTTTGACAGCAGAAGCTGTAGAGGATAGAGCTTTCCTACAAGAATCAAGTGAAATCACTTTCAGTGATGAGGACATGGAGGTGAGATGCCCTGACCACAGGAGACCCCTTTATTTGGCCACATCAATAAATCAAATTCCTATCAAAAGGGCCTTGGTGGATACAGGCGCCTTAGTAAATCTTATTCCGTTAAGAACCTTGCAAGCAGCAGGAATTTCAGAAAGAAGGATCCAGGGTGCCCAATGGAAGTAACTAGGTTCGGAGGAAGCGGCCAATACACCGCAAACCATATTCAATTTTGGTTAAAGGTGGGCCCCATAGCCTCTTTAGCCCGGTATAACATAGTAAAAACGGAAGTTTCATACCACGTGCTGTTGGGAAGACCATGGCTACATAAACACCGGTTAGTCCCATCCACCTACCACTAGTGTGTGAAGGGAAGGTTGAATGGCAGGATGATACGAATAGCGGCAAACCTATCGCCATTCGAGCAAGTAGAGGCCCATTTGGTGGAAACCATGTTCTACGACCAGTGGGTGCCATCGGGGGAAAGTTCAGTGTTGAAGCCGTGAGGCACCTTCGTTCCTAGGTGGGAGGATATCCGGGACGACCCAGAACCTGACCTGAGAAAGTTGCTGTCTCAGAAAAGGAAGAGGAAAGAAGTGCCTACCATAGAAGCAGATGATGTACCACGATGCGTCAAGGTTCAGGGCCCTGATGGCAGAATCGTATACAAATTATGAAGGTACACGGGGCCTACGAGTGAAACGCGAGCAGGCCCCAGATAGGAATGGCAGCACAAAAGCCTAGTGTATTGCATAGTTCAAGAAGGATTGGAGGAAAAGGATAGCGATGAAGAGTTTGCGGCAGAAAGGGACGTGCAGGTTGTGGCAGAAGAAAAGCTAGAGGAAGTTAACTTGGGGTCCGATTTGCAGGAACCAAGACCCATCTTAATTAGTTCAAAATTGTCAGAAAAAGAGAAGTCGGAATTGATAATGCTGTTAAAAGAATACAAAGATGTTTTTGCTTGGGATTATAGTGAAATGCCCGGATTGGATCCTGGGCTAGTAATGCACACACTAAATGTGGACCCGGGGGCCAAGCCAATGGTCCAACCTGCTAGGATATTCCACACTGAGATAGAGGGACAGATAGCCAAAGAAGTGCATAAATTGTTGGCCGCAGGATTCATCAAACCCATTCAGCATCCACGTTGGTTGTCCAACTTAGTGCCGGTAAAGAAGAAGAACGGGCAGATAAGATGTTGCGTAGATTTCAGGAATCTCAACAAAGCCTGCCTAAAAGACGAATTCCCTCTGCTGAATATGGATTTACTAATATATTCTGTGGCAGGAAATGCCATGTTCTTGTTCATGGATGGATTTAGTGGGTATAATCAGATTAGAATGGCGCCAAAATATGCAGAGAAGACTGCCTTTAGAACACCCATAGGAAATTTTTACTACACGGTAATGCCATTTGGGTTAAAAAACGCTAGTGCAACTTATTAGCGGACAATGACAGCCATATTCCATGACATGATGCACCGGGAATTAGAAAACGATGTGGACGACATAGTGGTGAAATCAAGAAGGCGAGAAGAGTATGCCCAAGTATTAAGAAAGGTATTTGAAAGGTGTAGGACTTTCAAACTAAGGATGAACCCTCTTAAATGTGCATTTGGGGTATCCTCTGGGAAATTTCTGGGCTTTTTGGTCCATAACAGAGGAATAAACGTGGACCCAGTCAAAGCCACGGCCATAGCCACCATGAAATCACCAGTTACGGTTAGAGAATTGAAGAGCTTTTTGGGAAAAGTCTCATATATTAGAAGATTCATCCTAGGGTTGGCATCTATTACCTCTGCTTCCGACAAGCTGCTCAAGAAAAGGCAAAACTTTGAATGGGGAAACGCGCAGCAGGCGGCCTTCAAAAGGTTGTAGCAGATCATGATGAACCTCCCCACTGTGCAAGCTCCAATTTGCAGGAAGCCATTGTTGTTATACTTAGCCACCAACCAATGTGCTGTGGGCGCATTGATCACTCAAGAGGACAGGGACGGTAATGAACAACCGGTTTACTACATCAGCTGTGGCCTGAAAGATGCAGAAACTCGTTATCTGAGGGCAGAAAGGGCATGTCTGGCCATTGTGTACGCCTCCCAATGGCTACGTCATTATTTCTTGGCCTATGAAATATGGCTGATGACTAAATCCCATGCCATAAAAATCTTACTGCAACAGCTGATTCTCTTAGGCAGAATATCCTAATGGCTGTTATAATTGTCGCAATACGACCTAAAGGCGAGAACACCTAAGGCGGTAAAAAGTCAGGCTATAGCCGATCTGTTGGCACAGTTCCCAGGAGAGGAAGAGTTCCCGTTGGATGATGAAGTGCCAGGAGAAATAACTGTGGTAGAAGAAGCCAAGGAGCAATGGGTGATGAGATTCGATGGATCCTCTACCGCCCAATTAGGAGGAGTGGGAGTGGTTTTGTACCATAAAGAGAACGAAGCTGTGGCATTATCCTTCAAATTAGAGTTTCCGTGCTCGAACAACACGGCAGAGTATGAAGCCTACCTAACTGGGCTAGCCATAGCCCTTGAAATGGGAGTCAAACATTTAAAAGTAATAGGGGACTCGAACCTAGTGGTCTGCCAGGCCAAAGGGAGTTTCTCTTTAAAGGAACCTAGCCTAGCCCCATACAGAGTAATGACCCAGAAGATCGAGAAGAAGTTTTTGACCTTTGAAATAGAGCATACTCCGAGGAATGAAAACCGGTTCGCAAATGAGCTGGCCGCGTTGGGCTCACAGATAATCTTTGAAGGAAGCAGCACTCTGGTAGAAGTCAGTAAGAGGGAACAGCCTATCATTGAAGCATTGAAGGAAAGATTTCAAAAGGAACGGTGCGAAGAGGACTGGCGGAATCCAATAACAGAGACCTTGATGAAAGAGGGAGAAACTATGGACTTAAAAGTATTAAAAGATTATGTCCTGGTAAAGGGAGAGTTGTACCGCAGGATGCCAGGAGGGGTCCTATCTAGATGCATGGGGCAAAAGGAAGCCCAGAGAAAGTTAAAAGAAGTGCATGATAAGATTTGCGGATCCAGCGGAGAAGTCAACCTCTACCGCAGACTTCAAAGAGTAGGCTTTTATTGGCCGAGTATGGAAAAAGATGCGGATTAAGTCCAAATCCAATGTGAAGCTTGCCAGCTGGTGGCAGATAGGGAGGAAAGTTACACAGTGTTTATCAGCGAAGACTGGGGAAAGCCATTCACCCAGTACTTAGTGGAAGAAATCCCGCCACAAAAGCATAGTGAGCGGTACAAACTCAAAAGACTGGCAACATGTTACTTTCTACACAACGAGGTTCTCTTCAAGAAAGGATATGACAGAAACCCATTGCAATGCCTGGGTCTCGATGAAGCGAAGGACATGCTAAAAGAAGTGCACATGGGAGAATGTGGGGAACACCAAGGGAAGAATAAGTTATACAGATGCCTGCTACAGATGGATTATTGCTGGCCTGCCATGAAGAAAGACACAGCAGAATTCGTAAAAAGGTGTCATAGTTGCCAGGTACAGGCTAACTTAATCCACACGCACCGGCAAAGCTTGTACAGCATGGTTACACCATGGCCCTTCCACACTTGGGGGTTTGATCTGGTGGGACCAATCAATCCACCATCACGTGGATACATATGGATCCTAGTAGCTATAAAGTACTTCACAAAATGGGCAGAGGCAATGCCACTCCGCAAAGGCACGAGAGGAGCAGCGACAAACTTTATCAAGGAGAACATAATTGTGAGGTTTAGAGTACCCTATAGAATCATTAGCGACAACGGTTCACCTTTTGTCAACAGTGATGTGAGGAGAATGTTGGAATTCTATCAAGTCAAGCACCACCGCTCATCGCCCTACTATTTCCAAGAAAATGGGCAAGCAGAAGCAACGAACAAGATCCTCATAAAGATCATTAGCAAAATGAGTCAAAAGTACACGAATGGATGGGCGACGCACTTGCCGGACGCCCTTTGAGCTTATCGAAATTCGTCGAAGTCAGCCACCGGGTTTTCACCCTTTTCTCTAGTCTATGGGACAAAAGTGATAAGCCCAGCAGAAATAATGACTCCGTCACTAAGAGTCATGCAAATGCACGAAAAGGAAAAAGAAGGGGGAGTCTTTGCCACGGAAAGATACGAAGACTTAGAGGGGCTTGATGAAAAGAGAGAAGAAGCTTAAGAACGTAGTCGCAGATACAGACAAAGAATGACGGAGGCCTATGGCAGGATGACCAAGGAGAGAGTGTTCGCGGAAGGGAAACTCGTATTAAAAGTGGCAGACTATGTCAGGAGAGGCATGGCAGGACCATTTAAGTTTGCACCGAAATGGGAAGGGCCACTTGTGATAAGGGAAGCACATCCAAGTGGGTATTACCGCCTAACTCAGATGGATGACAAAGACTTGAATGATCCCATCAACGGAAAATGGTTGAAACGGTATTATGCTTAAAGACAAAAGCAATGTAGTTACATCTTTTTTGCCTTTCTTTTTGTTTCCTTCAAGTGACTGCATCACAAGACTTGATTGTAACATGCTTTCACGTAATGAAAAGAAGTATGAAAATTGGAAAAAGCATACCATGTCAAAGTAATAGATAAAAGTAATAGCAAATATAGCATCATAGTTACAAACCCAAATTATAGCAATCTCAAAAAAAAAAAAAAAAAAAAGGGAAAAGAGAAGAAAAGAAGAAGGAGGAAGTAAATTTTAGTAGGAAACATAAAAGGGGAGGGCAAACCAAAAGATAAATAAACTAAAAAGAAGGGAAACTACATCGTCAACGAAGCCCGGAGATAAGAGACTGATCCTCAAAGCGGCTGGACTCATCAATGCTTGAGAGAAGACGCCCGCGGCGAGCCTCCATGTCTGCCACCTCTTTCTTCAGAACCTCAATTTGTGTGTCAATGGCATCGATGGCAGGCTAAACTCTCCTCATGAAAAGGGCTCGAGCAATCTCACGAAGGTGATCAAGAATAAACTCCACGGCAAAGCCAACACTTACAAGTTCTTGAACTGCAGTTCTCCATTGAAGGATCCTCTCAGAGGAAATAGTGTCCACGAAGTTATGCTCGGTATCATTCATCACACTCCCAAGCATTTTCAGGAAATGTTCTCTAGCAGAACGGCCCAGACGGAATCCTTGCATAAAATCACCGCGGCTGCTGTAGATTGCCTCTAGATGAGAAACACAGTCCTCAGGGACTTCGAAGCCATGGAAATCTATGTAAGGAGGACCAAAACCCAAAATTTTGCAGGACCAAGATCATTAACCTCAGGCTGATCAAAGCGGGTGAAAAAGGCTGCAGCCTCACTCACTGGGTCTGTAACCACGGCAAAACTGCTGCCTAATTCAAATTGGGAAGGGGTGGTATGAAGTGGGCCTAACAAAAAAAAAAAAGAGAATAAATTCATGAAAAAAAAAGAGAGGAGAGAGAGTAAAAAGAAAAAAAAGGGGAGGAAACCCAGACCTATGAAAGCAGGGGCTGTAAATGCAATAGGAATAGGTGCAACGGGTGTGACAAGAGGAGTGACAGTGGGTGCATCTACTGCGATTTCTAGCTCCTGGAAAGTTTCTGTAGGAATAAAAGTGCAAAATAAAAGGGTGTTACAAAAAAAAAAAAGAAAAGAAAGAAAACTTAACAAGATAAGGAATACGTACCCATAGACTCAACCCCGCACTCAACACCTTCATCCTCCTTCTCAGAATCAGAAATCCTCTTTTTCACGGCAGGCTCATCATCGCGATCCTCGAGAACATCCTCGGAGCCCTCAGAAGACAAATCCATATCAGGCCCCCGTGTCGCGGAGCCCGGAATGGAGGAGGGAGTAACAACTAAGGAGGAACCGTCCTTTGTCGCCTGAGAGAGAGTCAGGAAAGGATCACTGGTAGAAATAACAAGGGGGGTGGCAAGAAAAACGGCCTCAGTCTGAGAAACACCCGAAAGAACAGTCTCCTCAACTTTCTCTGAATGAATACCCTCGCTCATAGATGTCGGCTCAGTAGGAGGGGTTGGGTCCTCAGTGGAGACTCTTGGTGCAACAGCAGAAGGAGTGGGTGTCACAAGTACTACATTAGTCCCACCAAGGAAACCTCCCAAGGGTGTCCCCATGGAGGTGGAAAGCTCTTCAGCTGTGGGACGATATACAGAGAGAGGTTCGGGCTCGTCTTGAGGAACAAAAAAAAAAAAAAAAAGTCCATAACTAGTAATGAAGCCGAAACAAGGGCGAACAAATAACGGCGTATGGCAGGAGAGATATGGGCAAAAGAAAAGGAAAAAAAAGGGGAAGAGACATAATTTGGACTCAGGCTCGTCAACTGATATGAGATGTGTAGCAGATGTATCCTCCTTGAATTTGGACTGCAAAGGAAGCGGAAGGCAAGGATAAGAATATGAACCAACAAGTGTATAAAGATTGGCTGTGGGAAGTCAAAGATTAAGAAGAAAAAAAAAAAAAAACAAAGTTAAAAGCAACTTACCTGTTGTTTAGTAGTAGTAGATACAGGGGGAGGGAAGGATTTCCTCTTGCTGCCTCTTGTTCTGCTAGAAGGAGGGGCACCGGTAGAAGGTTACGGAACAGTGGACTTGGACTTGCTAATAGAAGGACGCACGTCAGAAGAAGCTTCAGAAGGATCACCACCTTTTTTGGCAGACTTGGGTTTGGCAGACCCCTTTTTAGGCATCGGAATGTTTGTCACTTTCACTTTCTTCTCCCAACCTGGAGGATAGTCACCGGTGTGCCAATACCAACCTTTTCTCCTCATCCCACTAGAAGATGGCAGACCAATTCTGTTTCCTGGCATAGGCTAATACATACCTAGAGGGCAAAAGCAGACGGGGATTGTCCGAAACGACTGCACTAAGTCCGTCAGGAGAAATAAGAGAGAAACCAAAATGCAAAGGCAGTATGTCAATTCTTGCTCAAAAGAAGTCATTACGACTTGCCAATATCTGTGCATGGCAGGAGTGCAAATTCCCTCTCTCAGTGAGCCTGGAACGGTAACTGCAGAGAAGCGCTGGCTCCAAAATGCAAAGGCAGTATGTCTCAGGAACGGCCAGACAGATGTAGGAGACTCTATGAGAAAAGAAAGACTATCAGGAATGTCTTGATCTGACCCAAACTACCTTCTTACCTGGTTGGCAGGATAATGCACGAACCTGAGACCTTCATCAGCCAGATAGGGCAACCACCCAGCATTGGTAGCCGCCAAATAAGTAATCCCCATCTCGTTAAAATCAGCTAAAGGAGTGGTGGTACCAACGATATCAACAAATGAACCCATAACCGAATTAGCGCATGTATAACCCGCGCCTAAATTTCTGTAAGCCCTCCAAGAAAAACCCACTTCTTTGTCAAAAGATTCAACAACAGAATAATCAATGGGCTTTAAACCAACCCAATGGAAAGCCAACGGGAAATCAGACTCATATCTGCCACAAAAGTCAGTGATAACTTGAGGACAAGATTGATACTTCTCCTTGGTAAAATGAACGGGTCTGCATCTCGCTAACTGCTTCGCATAGTGTTCATATAACAGGTGTTGCAAAATGGTACTATGAACAGCAGAGGTGACTATATGGCAAGAACCCGCTTGGCTCTCGTCGCTCCGCAGAATGTCTAGTTGGACATACAAATGTCCCAAAAACATAGGAGCCAGCGAGAAACTTACCCCGGCTAATATTTTGATGGCCAATCGAAAGTACAAAGGCTTTATGGCATAATGAGGATGCGAGGCAAATACAAACTTACACAACCAGAAGGCAATGAAGGCCGCACGGCGGGTGGCGATAGAAATCTTGGCGGTAGAACTGACCCAAAATGATAGCTTTGCATTACCACTCATTCTTTTCTTCAATTCAGCCTCAATGGCTTCCTCCTCTGGAGAAAGCTCCAAGGCGCCAGGGATGGCGTCGCCGAGGATGGGTAAGAATAGTTGATCGGCCACATCTTCCAAAGTTACAGTAATTTTGCCGCAGGAAAAGAAGAATGTATGGGTGGTGGTACACCATTTGCAGACTAGATGGCGGAGATTGAAAAAATTCCTGAAGTTTGATAAGCAGCGAGAGGAAACGACGGCCTTTAGCACAACGACCCGCTGGAGCAAACCCATAAAGCCTGTGTCCGATAACTCTCTGTCAACCCACTTTCTCCAACCTAAGGTGGAACCTGATCCATATTCAAAGTGGATAGGCACGGGGAGCGAAATGCCTTCACGTATGATGAGATCGTAGACCGAAGAGGCCAACGGAGCCTAAGAAGTGTCTGTGTTTCGCCGACAAAGGGCGAGCCACACGTGGCCCGATGGCAGTGGTGTATATTCACCGAGAACCTTCGGGAAGTGAGGATGGATGTCATACAAAGGGTCAATAAGGGGAGCACACTCACCGTCTGGGGTGCGCTGCGTCTCTTCCTTGTCGGAATGGTCCGATTCGGAATGAACAACCTCCTCGCCTACATCGTGAATGGTAGGAGGATCGCGGGTGGCCTCTTTCCCCTTACAGCGTGAGGAACTTTGGCCTTTCGCCGGTGTCATGGTGCGAAGTTTGGATCGGAGTAAAATGGAAGGGAGTGTCTTAGGAATAGAAAATGGTGGAGAAAGGGGGGCAGAGAGAATATTTGCGTTAAAAGGAAAAAGAGGGCTTGAAGAAGGATTGTGAAGGAATTTATCTTTGGGTATAAGTGTAATTAATAGTGGCGTGAAGGGAAGCGATGGGTCAGCCATTGGAAGAGGAATGAAATTAATGAAGCAACGATCACGCATCCAGATAACTGCTAAATGGGGAATTCGAAGAGACAGAGCTGTTCACGGCAGGAAAAGGAAAAAACAAAGTATATATATATATATATAAATATATCTGAACATATGTATAAGTTGGAGACCACTGTTTGAAAAATCCAGTGAAGGAAAAGAAGAAGAAAAGACAAAATGGGTAGAAAAGTCTTTTATTCACATATAAATCGCAGGAGCACTTCATATGCTCAGGGGGCTAAATGTTGAGGCTCATTTTGGGAGCCCAGTAAGAAGAAGAAGCCTAGCAAAATCAACAGAAAAGAATTAGAAAGTGGATAGAAAACTCATTAAGCCTAAGTGGCAGGAATAATGGATTATAGATCCATAAAGCAAATAAATGGATTTTGAAGAAGTAAATAGGCCTAAAAAGGCCCGGAAAGAGAGAAATAGCGAACCATGGGCCACAGATGTAGAAAAGTGAGAATGGGCCATGTCTATTATGGCAGGCCCACAGTAAAGTAAGTACAGGGCCATAGAAAAAACTTATGAGCTCTAAGGATGAAATATGGAGTAGTTGGGCCGAGGAAGCCCAACGAATTAGTAAAGGCCCTTGGAAAGCACAGAATTAGAAAGGGCTAAGGACGCCTAAAGGAAAGTAAATGGGACACGGGAGCCTGCAGGCAGACATGGCAAGAGGGCCCAGTGGGCTTATTAAGCCCTTAGAAAGGAAAACAGACAGCAAGCCCAAAGAGGCCCAATGGTACTTAATTATATCGCCATAACATGAATGTCAAAACGGTGTGACAGGAAGCAATAGCAAGGCCGCGAAGATCAAAACACGAGAGGATGCAAGTGAGCTAAAGCCCACAATTGAGCAAAAGCCCAGGCCCCAAACGACAAGTCAGTAAAGAAATAGCCCACGCCACAAGAAGTTAGAGGTGAATAGTAGGATGAACAGACAGACGTCCAGGCTGTGGCAAACGCATGAACAGCGGGCAGATTTTGGACCGACATGAAAAACAGAGCACGCACAAGGCCCAGGTCTCACCAGCATGTACCCAGCTAATACGGGAAGAGGTGGGCCATGGGTCAGAGGTAAGGGGGGACGTGGTCTGGCGGAGGGGAGAGGGAAAGAACCTATTTCTGGGATCCTGCTCAGGCTACTTTCGGGTGAATGTCCTGCTGGGATGACATGCCACCCGAAAATAGCAAAGCTGAGTTAGAACCGTTCGGTGCATGCCATGAAGGAAGAGAGAGAGAACACCTTACCGTGGCAGGTAAGAATGCCACGACAAGCAACTAGACAAATTTTTCTTGTCCTCGCTTGGTGATGTGGTATGGCACGGCCAGCGCAGGTAAGTGGCGCTGGCTGAGCGCCTGACCAGTCAGTATTGGTTGGTGAAGACACACACCAGACAAAGGCAGTTAGAGGGTAAAAAGGTAAAAGCCAAACCACGGCAAGCACTATATAAGAGCATTCACTGTGCACAAGAAAATGGGGGGAAGAAAAAACAGAGTAAGAGTAAGGAAAACTGAGGAAAGACTAATACTAGCTAAGAAAAAAAAGAGAAAGGAAAAAGATTGAGAAAGAAATAAAGATAAGAAAAAACTGAGAGAAGAAAGATGGTGGGCATGCACCAAAATGGGTTATTTTCGCTCTCTCCCTCTCAAACCCACGCTCTCTATTGCTATTGACTTGGGCACGGGTCATTTAGGACCATCCCTTCAAAGCCATTAATCTCTCTTCTGGAGAAATTATTCGCATTGAAGGAATGTTGTTTCCTTCTTGGCTTGCACCCTTTTAACATATCACAGCAGACCAACAATTTTATAAGTTTGTCTTTATTTCCTCTTTCTTTCCTTTCGCATTTACTTTCTTGTTAATATTCATCTTTGTTGCTATTTCATTGGAATATGTATTCTTTGCAATGTCTTATCGTTTAAGTTCAGTAAGCAAACCTCTTTGATATTTACGTTATATCCGCCTGCTGTAATCATCTTAAGAAGGCCTGACTGCCACGGTCACCTAATATAAACTGCGACTAAACAGGGCATGGCTTGCGCACAAGCCGGACCAAGGTGAGTTGCAATTGGACCGGTCCCAACTCTCAAACCCAGAATATTTTGGGCTTAGCACGGCAGGAAGGAGCAATCCAGCCCAACGTTGTACAAAAAGCCCATCACCCCCATTACAACAATAAATCAAAATCAAATAAATCAAATCATATTTCTAAGCATGTATAACATATAAATCAAATAAGAACAACAAAGACACGAGTTATAAAAATCCAAATTAAGGAAGAGCTATGAAGAGAGACTCACCTTGCTTATGAAACACTACTTGATTGATATTTAACCGGCCCCTCAGTGCCTACACAACAAGATTCAATGAGATATCAAGTAAATCAAAAGATTCAATAGTTTATAGGTAATCACAACTCAAGAACAAAAAGGTTTTAAAAAGGTTTTAGAGAAATCCCACTAAGAACAAGTTTCTACCTTACTTTTGTGCTAGAAAAAGGTTTTAAATATCCATAAAAAAATGTGCTAACTGCTGCCCTAGGGTTCTTCAGAGAGAAAATAGGGTTTAGAAAGAAAAATGGCACTCTTTCTAGCTAGGGTTTGAGTTTGGAGACAGAAGGTTGTATTTATATGTTTAAACTAAGGTTTTTAGGGATTTTTAGATGTCTTTGGATGTTCCCAAGGGTCTAAAGACCGGCCCATACCAAAGAATGATGTTTTGGGCCCCTAAAACTGAAGTTCTAGAACCCAGAAAATTGGCCTGCATATGCAGGTGCCAGCTCCCCCAAAACCCTAATTTTGACTCCTTAGATGGCTCGAATTGAAACGGCCATAACTCACTCAATATAAATCCAAATGAGGCAAAAGTTGTATTCAAATTGAACACTAGGATGTCTTATTTCCAATGAAATAAACCTCACTCAAAATTGTTTTGTGGATCAAAATTTATGATAAAAATAATGAGCAAATGTCATTTTTAGCATCGTTTTCAAGCGATTTGAGCACTTTTGAGTTGTGATTACTTCCTATTGATGCCCATTTTTTTGAATCCGTACCTAAAAGCCCATACGAAGGAAAACCCAATGAAAAGGAAGGGCCAAAGGCCCTCCAAGAAGACCAAAAAGCAAGAGTGGTCCAAAGCAAGAAATGCCAAGGAAAGAGATTTGCAGCAGAATACAGATCTGCAGCAGAATACAGCTTTGCTGCAGAATACAATTCTCTGGCAAAATGGCTTCTGCAGATAAAGACAAATTAGGCCCAAGACCCTTTTGATCCAGTAAACATTATTTGTTCCACAAATGCCCAAATCCTTTTGTATAAAAAGATAGACGTGAAAACTAATATGAAGAAGCACAATGAAAAGAGACAAGGAACGACAGGAAATGTCAGCAGCAGGAATTGCCTGAAGGAAAGAAAAGCAAAACCAAAGGAAATGACAAACACAACAGGAAACGCATGAAGAAATAAGCCAAAAACACGCAGCAAAATGAAATAAAACTAATCTGCTACAACAGAAATGGCGTGGGAACGAAAGAAGACAAAAACAAAAGATAATGGAGCAAGCACAGAAGGGCCAGAACACCATTAACCTGTACTCAGCCAATACAAAGGAGGTGGACTCACGGTCAAGGAAATTCAGAAGGTGTGGTTTGGTGTGGGGGGGGGGGGGGAAAGGGGGTCTATATTTGGTTTCCAACCCTGACTTCTTTTAGGAATATACCTTGCTGAAATGGTATCTTACCCAAAAGAAATAATAGATGGTTGGGAATATCTGATGCACACCTTAGAGCTAGGTAGTGAGGTAGTCCAATCCTTATCTATTTGAACCTAGAGGTAGAGGTATACAACAAGAACAAACAAAAGGAAATTTTGTCATGAAATAAGTAGTGGTGCAACAAATATGTATTGAGCAATGGTAATGGTCGGGGCAACCAATGGGTTGGTGGGTAGTCCTAAAGAGATGCCCACAACAATTAAAAACAATTGGTGAAGCCTTAAGGGTAAAAGGAAGAAATCCCATTGAATTAGCTCACTATAAAAGGCGGAGGTAGCCATGGATGAAAGAAAGAGACCAAATGGAGAAGCACCTAAGGGGGGAACTTAGGGTAAGGGGGGAACTTAGGGTAAGAGAGCAGTAAGCACCTAAGGGAGGCACTTAAAGAGAGGGACCCAAGAAAAGGAAAGACCAAAAAGGGAACAACCCATGATAGAGAGTAGTAAGAAACTAAGAGTAAAAAGAATGGGGAGAAAGAAAGAAAGTGGTAAAAAGAAGAGAGAAACACGGCATGAATAAGGGCATGCATCAATAGACCATCTTAGCAAACCTACTCTTTGAAATCTCCAAAAGTAATAGCTAGTAGCCATTTAGGCCTATTCTCCAAAATGCACAACTTTGATGACAGAAAACTATGACAAAGTTGTTCAAGTTGGGGTTTGGGTTCCTTTTTTGTTTACTTATTTTATGGGAAGATTCAATACTTGATTTCAATTGCAAATATATTAGATTTCTCTCATTTTAACTTATATCTGCTGTATTTAGTTATTCTGCTGTAGCACGTTTTTATCACGTTTGCTACATCTGTTGTCTTGCTGTGGTATCTTTACTTGCTGTACTAGTTATTCTGTTGTAGCACGTTTTCATTATATTTGCGTGTTAGCTATTATACTAGCTAAACCTTTTCTGCTGAAGCTTTCTTATTTCTTTGTTATTACATGTTTTACTTTTGACACAAACTAATCATTATTCTTGTTTCTCATGTTCTGCAAAATATATTTTATAGATGTATCTGTAAATACATATAAGTATATTTACGAATATATGTATATATATATTTGAGAATATGCTAACCCATGTAAGCTAACATTTGCTTAATTGGTATTTTCTTTGGGTTTTAGATTTGTTTATGTATAGGAAGTAAAAAAGTATTTCTGCAATAAAAAATGAAAAGTAGTCATTCACATTGCAGAAGGCTTTATTGCACAGCAGAAGACTTTATTGCACGGCAGAAGGCTTTACAGTATAGTAGAAAGTTTTACTGCACAACAGACAATTTTATTGCATAGCAAAAAGTTTTACTGCATAGCAAAAAAGTCAGACCTGTGGTAGAAACTGGAAAAAAGTTCCTTTTGCAGCAGAAACAAAGGATAAGCCCACTTTGCAGCGTCTTCCCTTGGATTTAGACTCAATGTTTGCGAACAAATTAGCAGCGGTAGAATGGTACTTTGGAGCCTATTCTGCGAAGCACTAGACCCAACTTCTTTCTTAGAAAAAGCCTAGACTAAGCGTTGTCCAATAACATCAAGACGCGTGTCTAAGGTACAAGAAACGTAAAAAGAACCCCCGACGTTTTTGGCGACTTCACTGGGGAGTTGGGATCAAGATGGAGAGAATGAGATATTTCTCCTCCGCAAGCATGTTTTTAAGTCCATACCAAAGCGAGACGCGGATGTTCTTAAACCGTCCAAGCTATATCCTCAGGAAAGTTTCCAAAACGACACAACAGTACCATAGTGGAATTCTATGGTGGAGTATCACGACAACATTACAGCAAAATAGTGTTGCAGAATTCTATGGCAGAATATTGCAGCAACATTACAACAGGATAGTACTATAACAGAATTCTATGGCTGAATATTGTAGCAACGTTACAGCGCAGGATAGTATCGTAGCAAAAATCTGTAACAAAACACAACAACGTTAAAATAGAGTAGTATCATGAGCAAAATGCTATGGTAGAATATTGTAGTAGAATGTTGTGGTAGAATATCACAATACCATAGTAGAGTTCAATGGCATTGCCTCAAAACACGGTAGCAAAATATCACTACAACACCATAGAGTTCTACAACAGAAATATCATGAGAACTCTATAATAGAAAGCCTTTACAATACTTGGTCCTATCCTTTAAATGCCACTTGTTCTCTTTGTCATGCATGTGAGACATGTGGCAAGCCACTTATTCAAACATGCAACTCCCCTAAAATCTTTCTAAGTCACTTATCACCTTCTTGCTCTCATTTCTTTAAAGGAAACACTAGAAACTTTCTAAACTCTCTCTATCTCCACCTTCGGGTTTAGCACTTAGAGGAGAAAAATCTCTTCATCCCCTCACAAGGTTTCAATCATTTTTTTTTCATGCTAATGATTTTAGCTCTACTTCCCCTAAAAAAAAAGAAAAAAAAAAAACCAAAGCTAGAAACAAAAAATGAAGCTATAGCAGCCAAAGAAAAATTTTCATCATTACTATAATGTTGAGAATAACTATTTCCTCCGTGAAGTATCCTTCAACAAACTTTTCTAGAAGTGCAAAATGTCCCTCCGCAGAAATTTTGTTGCAGAAAGTACAGATCCTTCAGCAGACTGTTCATAGCGAAACCTGTTGAAATTCAAAAGTGCATAATGTTCGTCCGCAGAATATTTTATAGCAGAAAATTTCAGAAGCCAGAACGTAGATCTCTTTGCAGATTATTTACAGCAAAACTTGTTGAGTTCTAGAGTGTTCGTCGGCAGAATGTTTTGTAGCAGAATTCCAAAAATGCAGAATGTTCATTGGCAGAATATTTCATAGTGGAAAGTTTAAGAAGACAAAATGCAGATCCTTTGGCAGATTGTTCATAGTAGAATCTGCTGAGTTTCAAAAATGCCAAATGCTCATCGACATAATATTTCTTAGCAGAAAGTTTTAGAAGCCAAAGTGCAGATATCTCAGCAGACTGTTCACAGTAGAATATTCTATAGTAGAATTTTGTATTGAATTCCAGCAGGTCTTTTCACAAAATATCCTACCACAAAATTCAGTATTGAATTCTTGAACTTTCTAAGTGCAATCACAAATCCAACGTGATTTTCTTCCACAACAAAAGTGACCATTGCCCCATAAAGAATTCATGGGAACACCTACAGTGTGAAAATGTGTAAAAGGGTAATGGACGATTCTGCTATAGCAAGATATTCAAGTCTAGATCTTATGTCACAAATTTGAGACTTAAGTTCGATGAAGCAGTCAAGCCTAATTCTTTAGCTGCAAAATCTGCTGCAACCTTCACTTCCTACAGTATAGATGCTGCTCTAGCAGTAGTAGAGTAAGAGGTGCATTAATGCAGAGAAATAAGTGCGTGTATTGCAGCAGAAAGTGTCTAAATATTCTGCGGAAGCAGAAAAATGAGTATTTATCCCTACAAAAGCAAAGAAATGAGTACGTACTACTGCAGAAACGTAAAGAAATAAGTACACAAATTGCCGCAGACATAAAGAAATGAGTACCATTGTAGAAGTCCAAGATCACAGGGAATTTCCAAAAAGCAAACCAAGAAACAAGTGAAGGAATGATGAAGAAGAGAATGATGCACACAGCATCATCATCGACAATCCCTTTGAATGAGGGTAGTGTTGATGCCCACTTTGGCAAGGAGGCCCAATAGTAGGAAGAAGCCCAACAATATGGGAAGAAAAGAGTTAGTAAATTGAGAAGAAAATCATTAAGCCCGAATGGTAGGAATAATAGATCATAGGCCTAGAAATTAGCAAATGGGCCTCAAAGAAAGCAAGCGAGACTAAATGGGCCCAGAGAAAAAAGTAGTAAACCCATGGGCATTATGAGAAATAGAAAGCAAACAAGAATGGGCTAAAAAGGCCCGAAGTAATGAATTAAATGATTAAGGGGTTGATGGAAAGCCCATAAACCCCAAAAGTAAAGGATGTGATAATTTGGGCTGGGGAAGTTCAAAAGACTTAGCTAAGGCCCATGGGAGTAAATAATTGGAACCTTCTGAGGATTCCTGAAAGAATAAAATGGGACAAAGGAGCCCGAAAGCGATGAAACGGGCCGAGGATGCCCATAAGAATAAAATGGGACAAAAGGAGCTCAAAAGCAATGAAACAGGCTGAGGATGCCCAAAAGAATAAAATGGGATAAAGGAGCCCGAAAGCGACGAAAAGGGCCGATGATGCCCAAAAGAATAAAATGGGATAAAGGAGCTCGAAAGCGATGAAATGGGCCGAGGATGCCCAAAAGAATAAAATGGGATAAAGGAGCTCGAAAGCAACGAAACGGACCAAGGATGCCCAAAAGAATAAAATGGGACAAAGGAGACCGAAAGCAATGAAATGAGCCAAGGAAGCCCAAAACAACATGAGTACAAGCCCAATGATAATACTGGGCTACTAGAATTTAGCAACAGGAAAGCATATAGCAGGCCCAAAAGAGGTCCAACCGGCACGAGTCAAATAATAACATGCAGGCAATCAGTAGAAACAATCGAGCTAAAGAGAGGCAAAGTTTTCAACGAACTCGCTTTGGGGTGACAGCAACAAAACCACCACCCTCATGAACAACAACTTTTTGACTACCTTTGGAGGGTCATAAATTTGCAAAAAGAAAGAGAACTGCTTGCCTAAAAAGAGTAAAAATTGAGACACCAGGCTCGTGAAGAAAAGAAGAGAAGCATTCGCATGTGAGTTATGAAATAACCCACGAAAGAAAACTGCATAAGTTTTCGCATGTGAATTGCAGGAGCAATCCATATGCTCAAGGGGCTGAATGTTGATGCCTATTTTTTGAATCCGTATCTAAAAGCCCATACAGAGGAAAGCCAAATGAAAAGCAAGGCCCAAAGGCCCACCAAGAAGACCAAAAAGTAAGAGTGGTCCAAAGAAAGAAATGCAAGGGAAAGAGATCTGCAGCAAAATACAGTTTTCTGGCAGAATGGCTTCGGCAGATAAAGACGAATTGGGCCCAAGACACTTTTAATCCAATGAACAATATTTGGTCCATAAAGGCCCAAATCCTTTTGTATAAAAAGATAGGCGTGAAAACTAATATGAAGAAGCAAAATGAAAAGAAACAAGGAACAACAGGAAGTGTCAGAAGTAGGAATTGCTTGAAGGAAAGAAAAGCCAAACCATAGGAAATGACAAACACAGCAGGAAATGCATGAAGAAATAAGCCAAAAACAAAGGATAAGCCCACTTTGCAGCATCTTCCCTTGGACTTAGACTCAACATTTGCACACAAATAGGCAGCGGCAAAATGGTACTTTGGAGCCCATTTCGCGGAGCGCCAAACCCAACTTCATTCTTAGAAAAAGCCTAGACTAAGCATTGTCCAATAACATCAAGACGCATGTCTAAGGTACAAGAAATGTAAAAAGAACCCTCGACACTTCCAAACTATCAAAATGACTTCAATTATCTTTTGTAAACATGTCCAGCTTATCATGGGGACTAAGGACTAAAGTTTATTAACCAGATACAAAATGAAGTGTCTATAATATAGAGCATTTGGCTCTAAAGAAATAGATGTTGTTTTCAAAATGGCAATGTTATTCCTTCCCTTCTAAAGATAGTGTATAAAAAAATAACTGAGTTCTCCTTTTGTGTGTCAAATTAGCAATTAGTTAGACCCATTACCTCCATCCCTGTGAGATGAGAAGCCCTTCCCTTTAAATTGGTTCAATTTGAACATAGCAGTTTTGCTCTTGGTAGCTCAAGGCTTGCAGGTGGTAGGGGGATTATCATGAACCACCATGGGAACTAGGTTAAAGGGTTTATCAAAGCTATTGGACGAGCTAATAGCATGCAAGCTGAACTTTGGGTCGTTAGAGATGGCCAGGCCTGATGCTCTTCTCCAGCTCCATTTACAAGTTGTTGAATTGGATATTGATGCTAAAGTTGTTATTTTGCTTTCTAATAATGATGGCTCCTATGCTAACTTCGTACCAATTCTTGATGATTGCAGAAAACTTATGACTCAGATCCCAGTCTTGAAGATCAACCACAGCTTTAGGGAGGCCAATGTGTGTGCAAATTTTCTAGCCAAAAAGGGCTCTCCCCTTTACCTAACTTTAATAAACAAGAACGTTTTTCGTTCTTTCATGACATCTTACTCATTTTAAGTCTGAGTGGGCCCGTGATCTATTAAACTAAAGGGAATTAAATTATCTATGACACGGGCTAGAGATTATCCGAATCAAAACGGTTGGATTTTTTTGATAAAAAATGGGGTCAAAATGTGGGTTAACCACGGTCAAACTTGGCCAAATTTTTAGACATTGGTTAGAAATTAATTTTGGCATAGAAGGATGAAAATTATCGTTTGGGAAAAAATTTGACTTAGTTTGACTATCCGTCTACTCGGTTGAAGATTGGCCAACATAAGTATTTTGGTCATTTTAACCTTGAACGTGAAAAACGAGATAATCCACCATCCAATCAGGCTAAATTCCATCGTTTTAAACATTCCCATAGCCCTGAGATTAAAAAGGTAATTATTGCAATTTTTATGAAAAATAAGATTTTAGCACACAAACTGAAACGGACAAATACGGTATTAACAATGTTATCCATAAACATTTAAAAACTTGATTTTCTTATAAAAAAAATAATATTACATGACATTGTAAAACCCAAAACAAAAAAGTAAATCAATCTTCTCTTAATTAAAATTTATTTTTTACCAATAAATAAAATGAAATTAAGAAAAGTCGGGTTGCTGGTTAGACATGTAGGTTTGGCTTGGTCTGCAAAAAAAACAGGTCGAGTCACAAGTGAACCCGTTTTTACTTCGGGTAAAAAAAAAAATTAGATTCGAATTGGGTATTTTCTTTCGAGTTTGGATTTTACATCTACTTAGCTTTGTTTGGATTTTTTTTTTTTTTTTTTTTTTTTTTTTGGAGAAGAAGCTTTGCTAGGATTTGATAGCTCACATTATTGTTCATGTGATAAGCACTTGGGCTAAATTTGTTAAGAAACCTATCACTTTGGCCCACATTTTTTCCTTCTCCCTTAAAGCATTCACAGCGATGCTCTCATATTGCTATATTGTTATTTTTAACAACCAACACCACAAAAATAAAGCTGTATTGGTGGTGTTATTGTTAAATTTTTTAGCAATTGAGCTATGGTAAACTGCCACCTATGGCGGTCTATTGTAGCACAAAAGTTATAAAAAAATAATGTTCTTTATTCCATGGACATCTCTTTTTCTCATTAAAATATTGCTCTCTCTCTCTCTCTCTCACCTATCTTTAAATTTGTGGATTTTGTTTGTGGTGGTTGTCGCCTAGGTGGGTTCCATTTGTGGTGGTTGTCACGTTGTTGGTGGGTTTCGGTCATCGCTGTTGGCATTTGTGCATTGGTGGCTGGGTTGGGTCCAAAGGAGCAGTGGGTTTTGCTAGGTTAGGTTTGTAGAGTTGAGGGTTTTTTTTGGGTCCGATGGGGTTGTAATTAGTTCGGTGGAGCTGTGGTTGGGTTGAATCGGTGGTTGTGATGTGTGGGTGGTGATTTATGGAGGTTGTGATTTGGTTTTTGTAGGGGGTTTCAATTTATGAGGTTGTGGGTGGCAGTGGTGGTGGCTTTGGGTTTGCTGGCAGTGGGTGTGGGTTTGTTGCTTCTTCCATAGAAGAGAGAGAAAGACAAAAAGGAGGAAAGAGGAAGAGACAATGAGGAAGACTAAAGAAAAAAAGAAAATTAAAAAGAATAAAGAAAGAATATTTAAATGAAGTGATAAAAAAAAAATAAAACCAAAATATTTGATATAAAAGGGGTATTAAAATAAATAAAATAATTTTTGAGTTGTTAAATACTATAATTTATAGTAGCATCATTGTAAATGCTCTTATTCATTTTCTCTATTCTTCTTCCGTTCCCTTCCATCAAACCAATATAGGGATAAACTTTTTCTATATGAAAAAAAGAGGGGATATTTTTGTAAGGACAAAAATTTGTTACAACACATTAAGTGCAATTTCCTATGTTCTTCTCTTAAGATTCAGTTATATGGCTATTTAACTTAAAAATACACTTCCATCTCATGAGAAAAATCTACATGACAAAATTTTAAAAGATAAATCTAAGTAATCTAAATATATATATATACATATATATAAAACCGAAACTTTTGAAACTCCCACAATTTTTCACCTCAGCACAATATTAAAAAAAATAATAATAATAAAACATTTCTAAAACCCAAACTCGATGCTCTGCCTTCTCTTTTAGACCAAAATTGGGAATTAACCTCATTTTCCCAACTATATAGTTAGTAGGCAAGGTTTAGAAAGTATATTTTTTTTATAACATCTCGAGTCTCAAAGACTTGATTTTGAGCCTAGAAATCAAGTCTTTGAGGCTCGATTTTTTAGGTTTTGATTAAGCCTGACGTGGCATTTTTCCCACGTGGAAATCGAGTCTTAGAGACTCGATTTACATATCAACCCTTAAATGCTCAATTTGTTGTGAAGTGTTCATCCACGTGGAGGCCAGCTGATCTGTGGGAGCCACCTGGAAACTGAGTGTTTGAGACTCGATTTCTAATAGGGTTTAAAAAAAAAAAAAATACACGCCTCTCTAATGCCTCTCTCCCCCTCAGTCTCGCACAGACACTCTCCACTGTCACTCACCCTCTCACGCCTCTCTCCACTCTCTATCACTCATCCTCTCACTCTCCCTCTCACACCTCTCTTCACTCTCTGTCACTCACCCTCTCACTCTCCCTTTCACGCCTCTCTTACACCCTTTCCACCCTCACTCTCGCACAGACCTTTCTCCACTCTCTGTCACTCTCCCTCTCACACCCTCTCCACGCTCGTGCCTCTCTCACTCTCACACCTCTCTCCCTCATCGTCGCCACTCTCACTCAGTTTTCTCAGGTATGATTTTCTTATTGTGTGATTTTTTCATGTGGGTTTGTGGTTTTTGTTCCAAAATTATGATTGATTTGATTGTTTTGTGTGGTACTCTATTTGGTTCCCAAGAAAATGCGAGAAAAATTTTGTACTGTCTGTGTGGTACTTTGTTTATGGTACTCTGTTTTTGTTCCAAATTCTCTATTTTGTGTTGAGATTGTCGTGTTTGAGAAAATTTAACATGAGGAAACTAAGAGGCCTGAGGAATGAGGAAACTTTGCCACTCATTGAATCCAAATCAGATTGAGGTATCCAAGTCTGTAATAAGTTAATAACAGTAACAAATAGAAAGAGAAATAAATTTTCCTGTTGATTGGATTAGATCTTACTTTAAAACAGGTTTGAACATGCAAATTGTATCACATATTAGTGTGAGATTTTAGCAGTCTCTACTCATATGGTTGGATTTGTAGACAGTTATGTGTGCGTTTGATTATTTGGGTTGTGGACCTATATGATTTAAGTATTTATGAATGTTGAATGGAAAACAAATTATATTTGGCTATGCACATGCTTAGTAAGAAATTAGAACACAAAAAGGTTTACACATTTTTTTTGAGCTTATTTAAGATCAAATAGATAATGTGACAGAAGCAAGTGTCTTGAAATTAAGGTAACTCATGTAGTATTGGTATATACTATATTGTGATTCATATCATGTCCAGCAAGTAGAGTGTAAGTTAGAAGTACCTTGTTGTGAATTTTAGGAGAGTCAACTCCAAACCATGTGTCTTGTGACTCATTTTGGCAATGAGCAAAGCATGAATTTATGAACACCCCCCCCCCCCCCCCCACTTCTTGAATCTCTAAGAACCCTTGCAATGCTAAAAGCATGTCACGCCTGAAACCTAAACAAAAAGGGGGAGAGGGTGGGTGACCAGATTGAAAAAAGAAAAGAAAAAAGATTTAAATTAAATTCAACAACTCAGATGGTCATGATAACTTGTGAATTTAATAATTCTTTTCTTTCAAATGCCTGAAATTTTTTATGCCACTTAATGAAGTCTGTTTTATATTCATTCAAAGAAAGAATTAAATACTAACCTTGCGATGTTTCTATCTGGCTTGCATCACATGTTGCTGGATCCTGCTTGCAACTATTCCAGTGTCCATGAGGAAAAAAGAAGATTGTTTTTGTTTTTGTTTTCAAAAATGTCTATTACATGCTAACTGCTTATCATTTTTATGCAATATGGCTGCTGCGAATGCTGGACAAATTGACCATGCACAGCCTGGACCCATTGACGGGTTGGTGTTGACACAACAGCCCAACAATCGGTTCGAAGCTATTTGGAATGGGCAGGTAAAACACAACACTACAGATTGAACCAATGTACATGCATTTAATTCATACAATGTACACGCACTTGCTGTCATATATTAATTTATGGTTCTGTTCTGTGCAGGATCCAGGGTCCCTTACTTGCCGTAGTCCTGGTGAAGAGTTCTCCAATCGAGAGAGCCAATAGTGGACGACTGAGTCATTGACATCATCAAGGCACTTGGTTTGGAGGGACTCCTTAGGATCCCGGGTAGAGAGATTGACCATGGCCTGATAACGGCCTTAGTGGAGTGATGGCGGCTCGAGACTCACACCTTCCACATGCCATATAGTGAGGTGACCATTACATTGCAAGATGTGGAGGTTCTTCTCGGGCTTCCTGTTGATGGCGAGGCTATAACAATTAGCACGTAGAAAGAATGGGTGAATGTGTGCCGGGACTTCCTTGGCTTTTGACCTGTAAATAATGAAAGAAAGAAACTTGATGGCCAAAGGATTCTCATCAAACGGCTTTTGGAGCAAGTTGCCGATCCATTGCCGCCTAATGCTGAAGAGGATCAGGTGCATAAGTATGCACGATGCTACATCCTAGCGCTACTGGGGGACACAATCTTCGTGGACAAATCCAGTGATAGGGTGCATCTAATGTAGGTGTAGCAGTTGGCAGACCTTCGCAACCCATAAAGGTACAGTTGGGGAAGTGCTTGCCTTGCATGGTTGTACCAAGAGTTATGTAGGGCAAGCGATAAGAAAGCTAGTCAGATTGGTGGGTGCTTGCTGTTGGTCTAGTATTGGGCATGGGCAAGGTTCCCGAATTTGTGCCCGACAGTTGAGCATGGCCTGCCAGTGGGTGCCTATGGTCCTTCAGTGCGTGGTTCACTGTCCCTGAAGTAAGTCTCTACCTTATACATGCCATGTAACTTGAATTTATTTATTTATTTTAAAAGTTTCTAGGAATTATTTAAGTCAATATTAAACAATTTTAAACAGAGGTTCAATATATATGATTAGGTTAATACACTCTAATTTAGTGTCAAGTTTTCTAAATTACATGATTAGGTTAATATATATGCTACTTATTCTTAATTTTTATCATTTGATAAGTATATTAAACTATCTTATTAGAAAACATACTCTAAATGCAACATAACAAAGTATGTTTGTAATGATTATTTGAAAAGTGAGTGGGTGGGCTAAGGTTATAAATACTTTACTTAAAATTACTGTGTACATTAACCAAGCTCTACCCAATAACATGTTATAGTTAGCCGTAATGACCATGATTTGGAACTTAGAGAGTCTATATGCAAATTGTTTCCTATAACTTCATTATTATTATTATTATTATTATTATTATTATTATTATTATTATTATTATTATTATTATTATAGAACTAATTTATATATATTAGCAATAACCCAAAATAAGTCAGTGCTAAAATATTCTATAGAAAATGTTAAGGACACAACTTTTGTGTTGTGGTGTTGTGGGATTTTTAGTATCCTTAGTATTGCCCATATTCTATTCTAATAAACAAACTAAAATGGGCATCGGAATTGCATTCATAACATTAAAATGAAACTTTTTAAAAGGTGCATGTTATATAAATGACCTACTTATTTAAAAAGAAAAAAAAATATACTAAATGTGTTACATTTAGTATTAATATTTGTTGAGGACCAAAATTTCACAAGAAAGCCCAAGTCCACTAAAAAAGATTTAAAACCCAAGACTTGTGAAGGGACAGGCCTTAGGGCCCATGAAACAAAGGGAAGAATGAAGAAAGCTCAGCCCGCCAAGATTAGAAGATCAATAAGGAGTTCAGTGATAAGAACTGGATACCTAGAGATTGCTAGGGGCTTGGGGTCCTCGGGACGTGCAGCAAAGGCAGGACGAGATTAAGACAGCTCAAAAGAAGAACCAAAAAAGCACAAGAAACGAAGGACAGATGTGTCCTTCTCAAGCGCTCAGTGATGTAGCAAAGAAGTAGAGGGCTTGAAAAGCAACAACTCATGAGCAAAAAGCTGGTAGCTCGGGGAACCCAGAATGATGAACCATAAGGGGAAATAGCTGGGAAAACCTTCGACTTGGCAAGAAAGGGTTCGGCTCACTTGGGAAAAATGACAAAAAGGAAGGGCAACTGAAAGCTAGGTCTGAAAAGGTAAAGGTGTGGAAGCATTGAAGGAAGAGAGATTGAAGTTTGGTTCTCCAAGGACACCCCAGAATGGAAAGTCAGTAAGAGACTTTTGGGAAAACAGCACCAAAAGAAGGAAACTATGAGAAACAAGGAAGGAATCAGTCGTCATAAGGGCTGGACCAACAGGGGCTCTGGTACCCAGGGAGCCAACGGGGGGAAAATCAGTGGTACCCCAGAACCCTAGAGTGACACTATAAAAGGGAGAAGCAGCCAACATTGAAGGGGCATTCAGCAGTAGTGAAATCATAACAAAAGCGCTAAGAAAACTCTGTCAAAACTCAAAGAAAGTAGGGAAATATCGCTCGGTATCCTAGAAACAGCTACTATAGTACATACTTGGATTCAAAAGGATTCAAACTTTGCAAGTCTTAGAGGCTTGGATAGCCATCTAAGTCTATAATTTTTGAGCTTATTTGAACCTTGTATCACGTCTTAGTGAGCACATTGTAATTCACAAACTAAGAAAAGTAATGAGATATTCTATATTGTTTTGAGGATCCTTAATATTTATTTTGTGTCTGTCTTTATGCATTGCTCATTTACTGCTTCTTGCTTTTTCAACACATACATATATTGCTTACTCTTGAGTTATAATTGCCTAAATAAGCTAATCCTCTTCACCTAACTATCTTGGAAGGCAATGCCCAAGCAAAGCCACTTGGACTTAAGTTCCAATTTCCACAAGTCTTGTGTAAAAGCATTAAGTCTGTGAGAATTGGGGCCAAAATCCTCGTGACTGAACCATTCTCATGAAGTTCATTTACATATACGTATATGTATTAAAATGTATATCCTAATCTAAGAAACTAACAATTATTTAAAGATATGTATATTGTATAGCGTGTTCTTGTGCAGGAGCTATTGAGGTAAAGGGAAATGACAAAACTCCATTGCATAATAAGCATGGAGAAAGATCGTACAGTTTAGAGAATCAGTATTCTGGAATTATAGGCTTCCGGGGTACCACGACAGTACGTCTGGGGTACCACGATAGTATGCCTGGGGTACTAAGTGAAGGAACTCTTTTAAATGTTTATACAATACAAAATAAGCCTTAAATATTCTATTTCAATCTCTTTTTTCATTGAGAATATTGTGAATAATTATTTCACTTATTTTGTAAGAGTAAAGGGTCATTTTTATGACACTAAAACACTTATAATGGTATTTTATTGTTCAGGAGGAATCACATTTTTGTCTTGAGGAGCTTTATGTGACTTGCACACAACTTGATTTGAAATCAGCCCCATTTAGCTGCAGTAAACCAAGCTCATTCCACCAAACAACAAGTATTTGGCCCGGGATCCTCGTCTCTACTTGGGCCTGTGTGCTAAGATAAAAAAGCACTCTCACAATATTATTATTATTTCATCTTTCACATGTATTTTCTGTTCGTTTCTAACTATCTGCCATTAGTCTTATTAAAATAATTGGTATGAATTTGTTTCTAAAACAAAAATTGCTATGGAACAGACAATAAAGAACAAAAATTAATGCTAAGGCAGATATAAATTTTTGCTAGATTTTGCTAATAAATCATTACTCTCAAAAAATTAAAAATAATAATTCATAGGTTTATGTATTATGTTTTCTTTTTAAGAAAACATACTATAAAAAATGCAATTATCTATGAATATATTTTTTAATTTGTAAGTCATTTTATTATGTCAATTTTTTTTTTTTTTTACTTATACAATGTTATTATGATTTGTTTCTAAAAAAAAAAAGTTATTTATGACCATAACTTATGTTAGAACGAATGCAATGTCTATTGGATAGTTTATAGCAATAATTTTCAAATGGCATCTTACATTGTATTATTAATGTCATTTCCTATTTAAAAGCATTTCATACATTTATACTAAATATTCCTCTTTTTTTTAGTTATTATTATGCTAACTATTTCAACTTAAATATAACGATACTCTCTTCTAAACTCATTTTATAGTTTTTTCGTGTATTGCACAAATTTTACCTTAAGTCTTTCTTTATAAATTTAGAAAATTATCATTATTTTAGAATAAAAAATCACCGTGGTTTCAACGCTACTGCTTTTACTACTAGTGCTAGACCACAGAAGACCACACGGATTTTGCCTAAAAGCTTATTGTTATTATTATTATTATTATATAGTGGATTGCTCAGCAGACAACAAAACCCACCGAAATTTAAAGACAAACTCAAAAAGTACAACAACATAAAAAATCTCCAAAGCAACAGAGATAAGAAAAACAATCTCAGACGTACAAAGTAGAAGAAGAAGATGTCGTGGCAAACCTACGTCGACGATCATCTCATGTGCGAAATCGAAGGCAATCACCTCGCCGCGGCAGCCATCATCGGCCACGATGGCAGCGTTTGGGCCCAGAGCTCCACTTTCCCTCAGGTCCTCCTTTTTTTTTTTTTTTTTTTTTTTCCTTGATGTTTGTAGATTGTTTAATATGGTTTGATGGGCTTCATGCCTAATTCCCGATCTGATCCTTTTTTTTTTTTTTTCAGTTATTAAAATTTTGGTCTTTTATTATAATTATTTTTCAAAAAAGCTTTTTGGAATTATGTTCTTTTATTATTTGATCAAGAAGTCAAAACAGTGGTTATAAGCTAACGAGGAGGGCAATTGTTCCTTTATTTTTATTAATGTTTGGTTAGTATGTCACTATTGTCAATCTGTTTTTGTAAAATTAGTTTGAGCATTTGTAGATAAATGGTTTGCAAGGGCTTGAGCCAATTAAGTCTTAGCTCAAATGGTGTTGGATGCATGAGAAAGAAGGGCTCTTTCCTATAGCATTTTCTTTTGCTTGCCTTGTGGCGTCGTCTTTGGTGCTTAAATTCATGGCTGCAAAAATGTGAATTGCTAAATTGCACAGGACAAAAGTTTTCCTCCAAACCAGGTTGCAGGAATCTTCTTTTGGCTTATAACGTAACCATTCAAATGATTGTGTTAGATAGGTCATGTAACTAAAAGCACATATGGTCATGTCACTAAAAGCACATACGGATGATATTTTAAGTTTTCACATGACCGGTTTGAAGGAAAATTTTATCCAATTGTAAAGTTTCGAAACTCACTAAGTTTCTAGTATTGATTGTAATTATTGGGATAGAAACTATTATTCTTTTTTTTTGGGTTTCATAGATTTTAAAGCATGTGTTATTACCCTGAACGCACATGTTTTCCTCATCACAATCACATCCTGTGATGCCTTGTATATCAGTGCTTCTTTTCTGATTTATCCATGCATTTTTTTTTTCTTTTGTGTCCCTGTTGATTTATTAGTTCAAGCCTGAAGAAATAACTGGCGTTATGAATGACTTTGCTGAACCTGGGTCACTTGCTCCAACTGGATTGTACCTTGGAGGCACAAAGTATATGGTGATCCAAGGCGAGCCGGGAGCTGTCATTCGAGGGAAGAAGGTGATGAGCTCAAAACTAATTTTAATTTGACTATCGTTTTGAGAAGTAGGTTTAAGGTGCTTTGCAGAGTAGTGAGCATATTTATTTGTTTAAGTTCAACTTGGAAGTATGAAGATCAAAATGCTGAAATGTTCCTTCCTTGAATTGGTCAAAGCCCCAAAGTTAGACTACTTACATATCTATTTGAATTTGTTTTAGTTCAACTTGGAAGTATGAATATCAAAATGCTGAGAAGTTCCTCTCTTGCATTGGTCAAAGCCCCAGAGTTGGACCACTTAGCATATCATTACTGCTTCCTCAAGTAGTTGATGCATGGCTAAGTACATGCCTGTGTCACCATTAAACATTTACTTTGCCTGCACCTTTATGTACTCGACTCCATCAGAAAGTATATTATTAAGAGAAAGAGGAGGGTGGAAGAGAGGGCTTTCTTTGGAAGCTGGATACAGTTATTATTGAACTGTTTAGCTGCGGCCCTTTACGTTTTTCTCCCTGATTTTGTATCATATTGTTGTATTCTTTTTTCTTTTTCTATTTTTGATGAGTATCATATTGTTACCGATAAAAAAAAAATATCATATTGTTGTATTCTAAGACTTTCTCACCACAATTTCAGGGTCCTGGAGGTGTTACCATCAAGAAGACTAGTCAGGCCTTGATCATTGGTATCTATGATGAACCAATGACTCCTGGTCAGTGTAACATGATTGTCGAAAGGCTTGGTGATTATCTCGTTGATCAGGGTCTCTAATTATCTTGGTATGTCATGTTATTTTGTCAAATCTTCTTTACTTTTATACAAACAATCTAGCATATACTGACATGTTAAAATGATTGGTTGTAGTGAAGCAATATTACAAAGTATTAAGAGTCATGGGAAATATGCTTGGAACCAAAAGTTTGGTGCTTGGGAAGTGATGACTATGGTCTGTCTTTGTAATCTGTTTTATGAGAAGTATTATGATGTTTTTCTAGTGAGTCATTTGGCAACATTACCTTGGATTTGATTTAATGGATGTGGTATATTGATTGGCATAAAACTATAGACTCTTTAATTATGCCTGGGTATATGCCTGCCCGTTTTAGCATTTTTAGTTGTGTTTCATGTGGCTTCTTTTCTTGTAAAAACCAACAGTAGGAGTAATGATTCATTACATTGGGAATATTGTAGTATTGTGCTCCATTCTCTCATGTAATAGTGAGTCTCATTAATAAATTTTATTGTGAGGTTCATCATTTATGTGAGTTGAGGGAGTATAACAGTACTATACTCCAGAAGCACCTAATAATTTTTCTATCTCTATCTGGGGATGACAATAAATTGGGGTTGGATCATGGGTGCCCTGCCCTCTCTTCAAAGCGGGGTAGTGGTGATTATGTTGAGAGAGAAATGAGTGTTTTGGAATATAATTGAATATGTATAAACAATTGCATTTATATATAGGACTGGAATAAGATAGAGTAAGTTATAGGTTAAATTATAAATTATATCCTTTAACTTTAACCCTTTTTCAATTTAGCCCTTTGAATTTTATATACTTCAAATTAGACTTTTTGACTTTGATTCGTTTTCAATTTAGTCCTTTAGATTTTATATATTTAAATTTAGACCATTCGACTAATTTGTTTGTTAATTTTTGTATCTTTTTACATTTCAAAATGACATCTATTCAAGACTTAACGGCGTGGATTGGAAAAAAATTATATTGAACGGAAGTAAGGAATGAAACAAAAGAAGAAGGAAAAAAGAAAAGAAAAAAAGAAATGAAACTTAAAGAATTGAATTGAAAATTGGTTATTTATCCTAAATTCACTCAATGCAGGGCAGGGTGAGTAAAATCTATTCTTGCCCCATCCCCTCTTCGAGGTGGGGAAAACTTATATTGTGCAAGGTGGGTCAAGTTGACAAGGTATTTTTGTCAACCCAACCCCCACCCCCCAAAAAAAAAAAAAAAAAAAAAAACCAAAAACTACCTTCCCAAAAATGGTTATAAGTGATGGCCTTCATACTCTCTAATAACAAACATAATGACAACATTTATATTTAACTAACTTGTAACTCTATCCATATACATGGATACACTTAAAGATATACAATAAGATGTATAATATAATTCTCGTATATATAATTTACTATTGATAGTTATTTTTATATTTTATTAACTCTTTAAAAAAATTTGTAAAGATATTATTAGGTATAAAATGTAAATTGTTCATGTTTTATTTATTTATTATTGTGAAGCACTTTTTTTTTTTTTTTTTTTTTATGATTCATTTATTCTAGATTCTTTGATTTTTGTACTTAATAATTTATTTGGATAGATATTTATGATGTGGTCTCACATTTGATTTTAAAATTAAGAAATAAAACTCTTTAAGAATAAATATTTAGAACACATGGCACAAAATTGAAATTCTAATTTAGAATTTTAATTTGATGTTCTCTCAATTTCACCTATTTTATATATATATATATATATATATATATATATATAGATGTGATGTGCTTATCATTAGATATTGAGTGCGACATGTCCATTCATTATGGAAAATACTAACAGATGGGGTAAAATAAAATTTCTTAACAAGTAGAAGCTTTGTTGATCAACTGGAACTTCCTAATCTCCCTCTCCTAATTATCGCACTAGGGGGGAAAATGTCCTTTACAGAAAGATAAGGGGAAACATTATTACCTTTTAAACTAAGGAAGGATATTGCAACTAACCAATACTAAAAGAAGGAAGTGTATTTCCCATCGTGTCCCAATATATATAGTCTAGTCATGTGTCATAAAGTACTTCACATTCTTGTTAACTAACCACTTCAGCCAACCTAGCTGCACACTTATTTGCTTTACTAGATAATCTCAAATGAGGTCTTGCATGATCTCTCTAGAAGGTGCCTGCAATCAAAAATAAAATTAGAAAGTTTAGAGGATAAAGACACTGAAGAGCTTTTTAACCGTTGCATAGCTAATCTTGAGTTTGTTTCAAAATAAACTTTACGACATCCTAGTTACCAAAGCAGTTGGGAGTTCATATATATTAGCCCATAGTTTAAGCCTGTATGTTATAAGTGATTCTTAGCTTGAGTGAGAATCGCATTACTTATTTTTTCAGATTAATCTCTTATTATCCCCCTACTCCTACAAGACCAGGCTCCCTTTGGCACTCTTGTTTGTGTTTCGTTTCATAGGCAAAGAGTCTTCCATGCTACCATACCTTTTTTTCCTTTTAAAAAAATAAAATATAATTTGGGAGTACTAATCGTTATGGAGCTAAGGTGTGTATGTATAATGTGAATCACCATTATAGCACTTAATTTTTCCTAATAGTCCTTATTCATTACAAAGAATAAGAGAATTTACAACGAGCAAGAAGAGGTCGCCTTTGTGGCATATTGATACAAGCCATTGAAGCTTCACGACAATATAGAACTTGTTTGCGAGATGTGAAGTTCAAAGTGTTAAACACTAGTTAATAAACAGAGATAAATCTCAACTCTAAATGCACTCTATGACTTTGACCCGAATACTTGGCTATTGTTTGGGTAAGAGGAAGACAAAGCATGGGTCTTATTGTTAGTTACTAAAAATATATATTTTTCTTTTTTTATTTTGAGGCTCACGTGCAAGTCATATTACCGATAACATCAACCCTTGTTGAAATGGAAAGGTGCATATTGGCACAATTATATCAACTAGGGTGTTGATTGCAAGTTCTCAAATTTTAGAATGCAAAGTGCAAGTACCCCTATCCTTAAATATTGAATTTGGTAAAAAAAATGTTGAGACATGATTGTTGTGGTTGCAATTAGGAGTGAACAGCAGTCAAACACAACCAGCTACCCTGATGCTATCGAGCCAAGCCAACTATCAGGTGACAATTTTTTACAACCTATCAAGGGTGCTATGGTGGGAAAATGGAAGAAATTGAAACCATCATTTTAATTTCCAAGTTTCCATGGCTACCAAATAAGTGGGCATTGAATCAACCACCACGCTCTCCATCCCCCTCCCCACCAGAGCCGGCCTTTTCATTAGGCCAGTTAGGCAATTTCTCAAGGCCTCCAAGTGGAAGGGGAGCCCCAAAATTTTAGAAAAGAAGGGGTAGAAGGCCAAAAAAAAAAAAAGGTTTTAGATGAATCTAAAAAAAATCCGCCACATCTTTTTGACCAAAAAACAAAATTTTTGTATATCCAGTTAAACATTGGTAGCACAAAAATTTTTTTTGGTCTAAACAAAATCAATTGTCCCAAAAATAACATCATTATCCTCTAGACAAACCAAAATTCAACAAGATAAACTACAAATCAAGTCTAAGAAATTAACCACAAAGCAATCACAAATCAAAACAAATAAAAAACCTCAAATCCCTAAAATTTTTACCATTTCTCTTTCTCATTCTTGCTCAGTTTTTTTTCTCTCAACTCTTGCTCTCCGCCTCTCTCATTCTTTCTCTCCATTGTTGCTGGCTGCCTGGCTCAAGCTTCTTCCGATCTAAATCATCTGATCACATCTGATCTAAAAACTCTAAACTAACTGAGAAGTGAGGATTGCTGATTGCCTTTTTTCTTTTTTTTTTTCTTTTTTTTTTTCGCTGCTGCGTTTTGATTCTGCAGATGGATGAGTTTTGACTTTTGAGATATAAGGCTTGGCTTTCTTTACTTTTTATTTGTTAAGACTGGGCTTGTTTATATTGAGTTATGGCTGAACGTTTGGGCCTTCAAGGTTTTTTTTTTTTTTTGGTTATAGGTGTAATAGGATTTTTTTTGTATTTTTTGTGGGTGAGTCTTATTAATAAGACTTGTGTGGCCATCTTGGCATCTTCTTAACTGGGCTGGGCTTGTACATTTGTTATGGATATACGCTTGTTATTAGTAATAAACAAAATATTACAAAAAATTTAGATGAAAATATCACAAATGAGTAAGAAATTATAGATTTTAAATGAAATATATTATAATATATAAATATTAATTTAATTAATACATAAGTATAAAAAAGGCTTCTCTCGCCTTAGACTCCAAAATGTCTACGGCCGGCCCTGCTCCCATCCCCCCCCACCCCACCCCACCCCACCCCACCCCTCCCCCTTCTCTCCGCCCATCTAAGATCTAAGCTTCGTCCCTCCCTTTTCTTGTCCCAAAAGTGAGCTTTGCCACATTGCCATAGCAAACCATCTTAACAAATGTAGTGGGATTTCTCTCTCTCTCTCTCTCTCTCTCTCTCTCTCTCTCTCTCTCTCTCTCTCTCTCTCTCTCTGTTTGTTGGAATTTAAGTTTGATGGTGATCGTTTAGGTTGAATATGCGGGGTTTTGTTGTTGGTTTCTATCATGTGTGGTGGCTTAAAGCACTAATGATGAAATCGACCACTGTCAAGCTGGAGAAAATTTACTAGTTCAATACGATTTTGATGTTTTTCACAACTGAAGAAGAAAATGTTACTTCAATGGCATAACGATATAGGTGATGGAAGCTCAATGATGATATGTACTTGGTTGCATGGTGTGAGGTACAAAGAATTGTTAAGGTTAACAAGGAGAGGTAATTCTTAACTCTAAAGACACTTCATGAATTGAACCCAAATACTCAATTATTGTTTAGATAGGATGAAGGCAAGTCATGGGTTTTTTACTCCAAGTATGAAATTAGTAAAGGTATTCTAGTTATTTAATTATGGAAAATACATATTTATCATTTTGTCTTTCGTGGGTCATGTGCAAGCAGGGGTAGATCCAAGGGGGGGGGGGGGGGGGGAGGATAGCAGCCTAACGCTTATTTTGCTCCTCCTTACCAGATTTTTAGATTAGTTTGCTCTTTTTAACCAAAAGTCAAGAGATAAGTATCACAATTTTTTTTTTTGATAAGAAAAGATAAGTTTTACATATTATTTGGTAAAAAAAAAAAAAAACTTAATTATGGACTCACGATTTTTTTTCTTTTCTAATTGTTATTAGAAGTCTTACGGCACTTTTGGTGTTTTACATTAATTGAAAATCAATAATTTTGGGGGAATCTTAGCTAGCTAATCCATGGGTTTTATGGGTCAACAAGTTGCTATTACTGCAAAGTTTCAAATGTTGGGAAAAATATTCTGTTTTAAAATCATGAAATAGGGGAGTTTCGCGCTAGCTCCCTTGGCTCTCTAAATTTTGAATTTATAGTGTCTAGAGTAAATCCTTACTAGCTTTTAAGATGTGCTTAAAGTTGCATCATTTTCAAAGGTGTTTTGGAACTTTTGTTAGTTCTAAGTAACCAAAGTCATTTATAGCCAAGGTTTATTTTGACATTTTTGCAATTATAATTGAAAAATCATGAACACAATTTCAGCTATGTGTTTCATTCACATAATATGTAACTATCGCTGTTCTTTTTAATCTTTCCCCCCTATAACTAAAATCCTAGCTCCGTCACTGTGTGCAAGTCAAATGATCATAGACTTTAACCCTTATTAAGATGGTAGGGTACATATTGGCACAACTAATTCAATTAGGGTGTTGATTGCAAGTTCTTAAAGTTCAGAGTGCAAAGTGCTAACACCCCTATATTTTAGGATGTTTTTCTACTATTAAACCTTAAATATTTGTGGGGCCCTTTTTATGATTTCTTGAACGCAAGCCCAATATTGAACTCTGAGCCTACTAAGAGCCCAAAAATATAGATATGAAGATAATAGAGAGCTGGGCTAGTTCCCACTACAACAAGATAGAGTCCTTTTATTGGACTTAGAGGTGTTCAGCAAACTGTACAAACCGCATAAACCACAAAAACTACACCAAAATTGCCCGCGAAATGGCATAACCACTCCGTACCGCAAGTAATAGTGCACCGCACTACACCGCATGGTGCAGTGCGGTTTGCAGTTTTATAATAAGAAAACTGAACCACACCGCACCCTCTCTATATATTAATATATATTTTTTATTTTTAATATTAAATATATTATTAATAGTTCAATAACCTTAGTTTTCAAAAAAAAAAAAAAAGTTTGATAACCCTAGAAAGTATTGACTAGGAAAGCCAGCCCAAAATAAGAAAAAATTAGCTCAATAGTTTAAAACTTGGCCCAAAACAAAAGGAAAAATTAGTTTTGAGCTGAGTAGAAAAAGTCCAAAATTTGAAAAATATACCGACTTCAAACTGTACTGCACCGCATCTTATACTGCACCGCATGTGACCGCAAAAATAAGGTGCGGTGCGGTTATGGTTTTGACTAAACTTTAAACCGCACCGCACATGTGACCGTAAAAATAAAGTACGGTGTAGTTATGGTTTTAAACTAAAACCATAACTTTTAGTTAAATCGCATCACGAAGTACAATGCTAAAAAAAACCCAAAACTACACCGCACTGCGAACACCCTAATTTGGACCAACCTGTGCACAAGCAAGCTCAAAATGCGACAAACAAGCAATGTATATATATACGATGAAACTAAAAGCACAAACAATTAGAAGATAAATACTTTAATGAATTTTATTAGTTAGCCATAGAATCCAAATAGATATTCCGAAGGAAAAAACCGGAAGGCTTTTGAACCCCAAATTCCACAGACTAAAATAGGCTATAAGGCTTCACAAGATTTGTGAAATTTGGGATCTTAGATCAACGTGGTGTTCCCAAATTCTTGTACTAAAAATATAAATTTCTACTTCTATAAAGTATTAGAGGGTATTGGCTTAGTTTTTCCTATCTTTGAGTAAGAATGCTCTTTCTCTGTGGTTGCTTGATCCCTTCTTTGCATAGCTGGCCCCTTTTTATACTTTTGTTGAGAGGCCTAAAATTATCATCTTCTCAATTTTTCTTAGTTTTGCCGAAAACCCTTGGGATGGGATCTCTGCGTGGCTCTTTCTCCCTTTTCCTTTTGTTTCGTTTTCCTTGAAATTTTCTTCCTGAAAGCACCTTTGTTCTTTCTCCTTATAGAAAATTCCTTCCCCCATTCAAACCATGCAATAGCCAGGGTTAATGGACATGGGTCCCTTTGTAGAACCGTGAGGAGGACATTGCGAAGGTTCAGTGCTGTGATGGTGACTTCACAGGTCTTAAGCCTTTTGCTCATAAATGGTATAGATACTTCTTCGGTCGAATAACCCACTAAAGTTGTTGGGTGCCTTTATCTGTCTTGCGGTCCCCTTTTAGCCGAAGTTACTTGACTTCCCCATTCATTGGTTGGTCAATCTTTGCTTAAGAGATGCATGACATCTTCTTTCTCTAAGGATCCTGAGACTTTCTTCTCTTTAATGTTTAGATTTGTTTTTCCTACAGTGCGATCACTTGTCCCTTTCAAGTTCTTTAGAGCATTTGTAGTAGTGGACTTAAATAGCTATATTGCTATTTTAGCTCCACCAATATAGCAAAAACGAGCTACAGCAGTGAAGCCATTTGCTATAATTTTAACTAAAGTGCTACAGTGCACATCTATTTATAGATGTGCACTGTAGCGCTCATCTAAAACTAAAAACTCATATTTTATTGCATCCGGGTTATTTTTTCTCCTTTCTTTATTCATTCCATCCGCTTCACTCTCACACTTTAGACAAAAGAATCACTCTCTCAAGCTCTCAGACAAATCACTCTCTCTCAAGCTCTCCTCTCAGTCTCTCATCTCTCAACGCAGGCTCTCATCAGCAGTCCTTAACATCTCCTCTCACCATCAGTCCTCAATATCTCCTCCCAGCCGTGCTCACCAGCAGTCCCAAGTCGCCAGACTGACCCACCAACAGTCTCAAGCTCTCAACATCTCCCCTGTTTACCGCCGCCAGACAGACCCACCAATAGTCCCAAGTGCCGATCAGCCCCCACTTATCTTCCACCGATCAGTCCCCACTTCTCCTCCGTCGATCAGCCCCAAGCCGCCAATCGGCCTCAGACCCATGCCGCCATCCGCCTCATCTGGCTCTCATCTTTCAAAACTCTCTCAAGCTCACTCTCTCAAACTTCTCGGTTGAGGAAAAAGATCTACCAATTAGGGTTTTTTTTTTTTTTTTTCTTTTCTGCTATGAACTGTTGGTGTTGGTGTTGATGTTGGTGGTTGTGGCTGATGGTAGAGGTGGATGTGGTTGGTGTTGTGTATTTTTTTGGCAATAGGATATATTACTTTATTGTAGGTGTTATATTATTTTATTGTGTTGAAAGTTAAAATAGATCCACTGCTGCAGTACGTGTGTAGTTAAAATAGATAAAGTAACTTTTGGTGGAGCTAAATTGCTAAAAATTTAGCTCCACTGTAGTGGATGCTCTTAGAGTTGGGGTTCAGAGTAGCCTTATTCAAGACCCTCTTTCTTGGGTCACTTGCACCTTATTCAAGGCCCTTCTTTCTTCCCATTGTTGGGCTTTGGCCCTTAATCGTGGGTCCCAATTTTCTTCATTATGGGTTTGCTCCTGTTGAACTATGGGTCCCTTGTATTACATAAAGTACAAGGTATGGGTATCAACAATATTTAATTAGGATATATATATATATATATATATATATATATTGGCAAATGACTATTAGGATTGTAATTAAGGATATCAACAACCTACTAAAACTAGTTGCCTCGACATAGGTCACCCAAATGTTGCACCTTTTGCACCAGAATATTATAGTTCCTATGTTTCTCTCCTCTTAAAGCCTGGGTTATCCACCTTCTTTGAGTGGTAGAATGATGTTCTCTGTTTCTTAAGTAAGGAGGTTTATCCTCTTAGGTAACAAGCTTATTTACTGAATTAGCAGTTGAAAAGGATAAAATTATGAACATGACGGATCCATCTAAATGAACATGACGGTGCTAGAACAGTGTGCCAGTAGTGGACGAATGCAAGATGCACAAGTGCAATATAGAAAGATCTCAAGGCCACGTGGCATCCGCATGATTTAAGTGACCTCCAAATAATCCTAAATAGAAACAACTTGCGTCCTACGTTCAACTCTAATCAATAGAGTCCCAATATGAATAGAATCCTAACATGGGAAGAATCCCATAATATACGCCCACTAACGATTATCTTCTCCATAAGGAAAAGACTTCCCCCACAAGAAAGGGAAATCGATTCTACGCTACTATAAAAATTCAAGGCCCTCAGAAAACAAGGTACGCATATTTTCCCCTAGCTCTGGCACTCTAGAGTTGTGAGCATTCCCTGACTTAATCGTCGGAGGGTCTTTGGCCAGTACCACACCGGTACCCTCTTAAGGTCTTCTTGTGTTGTGTTATACAGGTTGTTATGAGCACATGAGGGCCTTGTAGCTTACTGACGATCTTTCGACATCATCAGTTGGCACCGTCTGTGGGAAGGCGAGAGGAAAAGCCATACTCCACGCTTCCAGGACAAAAAGTTGCATGATACTTACGCGTTCGATGGCAACCACCACAAACCATCAAAGGGACGAACCATGTACCACGGCTCTTGAAAGGCAGGTTCAAACCCTCGTAGCAGTGATAGAACGCCTCACCAAGCAAAACCATGACCTAGAGGAGCAATTGCGCTAGAAGGATGTAGCACTCAACGCCCAGGAGAGGACCAGAAGGCTAGCAATATTGAGAAAAGAGATCAAGAGGGGCCAGAAGGAAGCAACGTCCCAAGCAGGCCAGAACGGCAGGACACGAGCCGTCTATCAGCTGTAGATCTAATTCTGCCTCACGTTGTTGCGGAGATGCAAATGATGAAGGAGCGCATGGACTTCATGATGAACACCCTCAGAGGACGGGTGTCTAGCGACCTTGATGACCTGGTTCATCAAACGGACTACCCATTTATCGCATCCGTTAATTCATTCCCCCTCCCACCAAAGTTTCATATGTTGCAGGTGGAGAGCTATGATGGATCTAAGGATCTATTAGATCATCTGGAGTCCTTCAAGACTCTAATGCACCTACAAGGAATAGCGGACGAAATCATGTGCCAGGCCTTTCCTACAATATTAAAGGACTCCGCAAGGGTTTGGTTTAGTAGGTTGACGCCCGGCTCCATCAATACCTTTAAGGAGTTAAGTGCTTAGTTTGCTTCACACTTCATCGGGGGACACAAGTACAAGAAGTCCACTGCGTGCCTTATGAGCATTAAGCAATGGGAGGACGAGACGCTGAGGTCTTGCATAGCTCGTTTTAACAAGGAGGCACTCTCAATCGATGAAGCTAATGATAAAATATTCGTTGCTGCGTTCACAAATGGGCTACAGAAGGGTAAGTTTTTATTTTCCTTGTATAAGAATGACCCAAAGACTATGTCGGATGTGTTTTACAGGGTAACAAAGTACATGAACGTGGAAGACGCGCTATTAGCCCAAGAGGAAAAGCCCTCCAAAAAGAGGGAAAGATAGGAAGACGTAAGGCATGACAGGGGGCGAAAGATGGCTAGGATGGGAGAAAGACGAGATGACAGGTGCTCCAAACCCCCTACAGGGAGGTTCACAAACTTCACCCCACTGACAGTCGCAATCGACCAAGTCTTGATGCAGATCAAAGAGGAAAGAGCCCTAACATTCCTAGGCAAGCTGAAAGGAGACCCCAATAAAAGGTTTAGGGACAAGTACTGCTGCTTCCACCGAGACTATAACCATGACATGGCCGACTGCTATGACTTGAAACAATAGATAGAAGCTCTCATCAGACAAGGGAAGTTGCAAAGGTTCGTCAACAAAGAGAGAAAAGACCCGCCATAAAAGCAGGTTCCCCGACGGGAAAATAAGCGTCCAAGGTCGGCAATAAGGGACATAAGAATGATTGTGGGGGGCACTACGGCCTTAGATTCATCAAGAAAAGCTCGAAAGACTTACCTTAGGATGGTTTAGAATGTCCAGCTAACGGGCTTTGTCCCAAAGATGGCACGGATTGACAACCCAGTCATCGAATTCTCAAAAGAAGACGCACGGCGTCTGCACTACCCGCATGACGATGCACTCGTTGTCAACATACGGGTCAGAGACTACAACACACATTAGGTCTTGGTCGACAACGGAAGCTCCGCCTACATACTCTACTACCTAGCATTCTAGCAGATGAGAATTGATAAGGAATGGCTGGCCCCAAACAATGCCCCATTTATGGGTTTCGGAGGAACTAAAGTATACCACCTCGACGCAGTTACACTACCCGTCATGGTTGGTGATTATCCTTAACAAATCACTAAAGATTTACGTTTCTTGTTGTTGACTGCTCGTCTGCTTATAATGCTATCCTCGGATGACCAACCTTTAACTTGTGGAAGGTTGTAACTTCGACCTACCACTTGATGATCAAGTTCCCTACTGAGTACGGAGTAGGAGAAGTACATGGAGATCAAGTCGCTGCATGAGAATGCTACATGGCGATGATGAAGATGGACGACTATGTGTAGACAATGAGCATTGAAGAATAACGGACGGTGGCAGAGCCCATTGTGAAACTTGAAGAAGCGGGTATTCGCCCAAGAGCGAGACCAAGCTATTGCAGAAGAGGTCTACAAATTGCAAGAGGCAGGCTTCATCAGGGAAGTCTACTATCTTGACTGGCTCTCGAAAGTGGTGATGGTAAAGAAAGCCAACGGGAAATGGAGAATGTGTGTAGACTTCATAGACCTGAAAAAAGCATGCCCAAAGAATAGCTACCCCCTCCCACGAGTTGACATCCTAGTAGACTCTACGACTCAACACCAGTTGCTGAGCTTCATGGACACCTTTTCAGGCTAGAACCAGATCAAAATAGACGAGGCAGATCAGGAAAAGACTTCGTTCGTTACCACCCAAGGCCTTTTCTGTTACAAAGTGATGTCATTCGGCCTTAAGAACGCGGGCGCGACATATCAGAGGCTCATTAACAAGATGTTTGCACATCAGATTGGAAGAAATGTCCAAGTATACGTGGACGATATGCTGATAAAAAGCCGAAAGGAAGACGATCATTTGGAGGATCTCAAGGAAACTTTCGACACCCTTCGCTCTTGCAACATGAAGCTCAACTCGGGCAAGTGCGTATTCGGGGTGACGGCAGGAAAGTTCCTAAGGTTCATAGTGTTCGAAAGTGGTATCGAGGTCAATCCAGACAAAGTCCAGGCCATATTAGAGATGGCACCACCAAAGAATGTGAAAGAAGTACAGAGCCTCAACGACAAGATAGCTGCTTTAAACAGGTTCGTGGCAAGAGCAACGGATAAATGCTTGCCTTTCTTCAGCATGCTAAAGAGGTTCTTTGAGTGGACGATCGAGCGTCAACAGGCGTTTGAGGACTTGAAGGCCTACCTCTTTTCCCCACCGTTATTGAGTCCCTTAAAACCAGGGGAAGAACTGTTCCTTTACTTGGTTGTATCCCTGACCGCCGTCAGTGTGGCCTTAATTAGAGAAGAAGATAAGGAACAAAAGCTCGTATACTACACCAATCGAGCATTCCATGGTGCAGAAGAGAGATATCTACCAATGGAAAAGCTCACCTTTGCTTTGATTATAGCGGCTCACAAACTCAAACTGTATTTCCAAGCCCACACAATAGTCGTTCTGACTGAAAAACCCCTACGGCGAGCACTGAGCAGTCCTGAAGCTGCCGGATGAATGGCACTATGGGCAGTAGAGTTCAGTGAATTCGACGTGCAATACCGCCCATGTACTGCCATTGAGGGACAGGTGGTCGCTGACTTCATTGCGGAGTTCACTAATTCAGAGGGCCAGGGGGCAGAAGAACGTCCTCAGTGGAGTATATACACGGACGGATTGTCTAACAAATAAGCTGGCAGAGCGGGCATCGTACTTCGTTCTCCGAAAGGTGACGAGATCGAATGCATGGTTCGCCTCGACTTTCCTACGACCAATAATGAAGCTGGGTATGAATCTCTAGTGGCAAGATTAGACCTTGCTAAAGTAGCAAGAGTCGCGAGTGTGGTTATACACTGCGACTTACAGGTCATTGCCAACCAAGTAAACGGTGATTACAAGTGTAGGGGCGAAAGGATGAAGAAATACCTAGAGCAGGTGAGGAAAAAGATGGACAACTTGCAGGCTAAGATTGTGCAGATCCCGAGAGAAGAAAACAAGCAAGCTGACCGTCTTGCTAAGGCTGCGTTGGCAGATCACGTGATTATCCCTGCCAAGGTACTTTCCTTTGTTCAGCATTCACCATTAATTGATACCGTCGACATGCATGAGATAAACTCCGAAAGTAACTAGACCACGCCAATAGTCTCCTATTTAAGAGATGGCACAGTACCAGACACGAAGGAAGCTGCAAGGAAGCTGAAAGTCCAAGCAACACGATTCGTTCTGATAAAGGTTGTCTTATACAAGAGAGGCTTCTCGCGCCCGTACCTAGGATGCTTAAGCCCCGAAAAAGAAAACTATGTCATGAGAGAAATACATGAAAGGAGCTGTGGAAATCACTCAGGGTCACGGTTGTTTGTACACAAGCTGATTCGAGCGGGATATTACTGGCCCACTATTTAGAAGGATGTCCAGGTATATGTCAAAGCTTGCAATAAGTGCTAGAGATTTAGTAACCACATAAGGCGACCGACAGAGGAACTCACCCCAATGACGGCCCTATGGCCGTTCACTCAATGGGGTTTGGAAATTATGGGCTCCTTCCCAACAACAGTCAAATAGTTGAAGTTCTTGGTAGTCGGCATTGACTACTTTACCAAATGGGTAGAGGGAGAAGCCCTGGCTACCATCACGGAGAAGAATGTGTGTAACTTCATATGGAAGAACATTATCTGGAAGTACGGAATACCTAGAGTCTTGGTCTCAAACAACGGGAAGCAATTCGACAATGACCCCTTCAAGGACTTTTGCTTACAGCTGGGAATCAAGAACCACTATTCCTCCCCCGCCCACCCTCAAACCAACGAATAGGTTGAACTCACGGACCGATCCTTGCTTAAAATCATCAAGACTTGGCTCAAGGGGGCAAAGAGTATATGGCCAAAAGAGCTGCCAAGCATGCTATGGGTATACAGGACGACAGCTAGAACACTTACTGGAGAAACGCCATTCTGGCTAGCATACGGAAGCGAAGCAGTTATCCCGACTGAGGTCGGACTCACAAGCTACCGCGTGGATAATCACAATGAAAGCTGGAATGATAAGGCTATGCGTTTACAGCTTGATCTAATAAATGAGGTCTGGGCGACAACTAAGCAGAGGCTAACACGATATCAGGACCTTATGGCCAAGCACTACAACTCCAGAGTCAAACACAAAAACTTCAAGGTTGGAGACCTGGTTCTAAGAAAGGTGATGGGTGTTACTAGGGATACCACTCAAGGAAAACTCGGGCCCAACTAGGAGGGCCCTAACAGAATCACTTCATGGTTGAGAAAAGGCACTTACCACCTAGAGACGCTAGACGAACGGAAGTTGCACCATCCATGGAACACCAAGCATCTCAAGAAATACTACCAATAGATGACAGCAGAAAGAACAATGCTCCCTAGTTTATTTCCTTAGTTAATTTGACATTCCTCATTTTTCATTTTATTTCTTTAATTAAATTTTGCTACAATGCTTTTTAAGCCCAAAGGGTTGGTCTTTTTCCTTTAAAAGAACAATCTTTGTATTTATCATAATAAGAGTTTATTTAGATATGATTTGTGTACTATTTCTACTTTCGATATTAAGTCCTCAAGAGGACGTACACATCTAAAAAGTCCACATGTGGACGAGTTCATTTCCACAAAGTGGACGAATACATAAGGGTGAAATTACAAAGCCCACAAATGGACGAGTTCATTTCCACAAAGTGGACGACTACATCCTAAAAGGGTGAAAATTACAAAGCCCACAAATAGACGAGTTCATTTCCACGAAATAGACGAATACATCCTATAAGGGTGAAATTACAAAGCCCACAAGTGGACGAGTTCATTTTCACAAAGTGGACGAATACATCCTAAAAGGGTGAAAATTACAAAGTCCACAGGTGGATAAGTTCATTTCCACGAAGTGGACGAATACATCCTATAAGGGTGAAAATTACAAATTCCACAAGTGGACGAGTTCATCCTATGAGGAATTCATTTCTACAAAACGGACGGATGTCATTCCTCAGAGGATGACAAGTTTGAAGTCCACAAAGTAGACGGGTCTCCTCAAAGAATGACCAACACAACAAGTCCACAAAGTGGACGGGTCCAGGTGATCAAGTCCACAACATGGACGAGTGTCATCCCTCTAGAACAAAGTGGACGGGCACAACAACATGTTGAACTAAAGCCTGCATGGTAACTATATAGGGTCCCAATAGTGGACGAACGTAGTTATGAAGTCCGTAAACTGGACGGGTCAACAGTACGGATGCGTATTGAATTATGAGTCACACATATGAGCATCAAAATTAAATAGAATTTATCCACAAACATAAGAAGTAGACGGATAATAGAGAAAGTAATATGTTACTTAAGAAAACCCATGAAGGGCAATTTTCCACAAGTAGAAAGCAACAATACATAAATTGTTCTTGAAAACCTTACAAGTTATCCAAAAAAAAAAAAAAACCTAAACTACTGCTAAACCTGGGGGTTTTCTTCATTCCTCTCCTCCAAAATTGGCACATCTTCAAGCTGACGGGCACCACCTTTGACGGATTGAGTTCGGCCTTCATTGGGAGTAGAGTCATCGTCAACATGAGGATCGTCCACAAAGGCATCATCAGCAAATAAATCCTCTGTGCTCTTGGAATGGATGGGCTGAACCGAGGTTTGGGCCTGGGCATCGATGGAAACATGTGACAGGTCCAGGTTCAGAAAAGAAGCCTTCACTTAATGGAGGCAGTCGTCAAATCCATCCGTGAAGGTGCCACTGGGCTCCGTTAGGTACACTTCGGAGTCGCGATACTCTCGCACAGCATCTTCCTTAGCTTGACAGAGCTAATCCTTGACGGTTTGGATCTCTCCTTCCTTATCTTCAAGGACCTACTGCAGCACCTTCGTCTACTTCTCAAGCTCACCCCAGACTTGCTTCGACAAGGCAAGCTTCTTCTCCTGGACCACCTTACAGGCCTTAAGCTCAGCCAACTCCTTCTCTGTTGCCTTTGCATTAGCCCTTACTTAGTCCAAGGCCATCTCATGATTTAGGCAACGGCCCATCAGCCCTTTCATCATTAACATCACCTGAAAATGAAAGAGCAGTTAGTGGCCAAACAAACTAGAGGAAGGATGGAAAAAGCAGATGGATACCGTTACTTGTGCAGCGCCAAAAAGCCCCGTCTCCCCCATAGCCTCCGTTGCGTGATTGATTAGGTCCTCATAATCGTCGACAATAATGATGGATGAGAGCTACTCCAACGCATACTTTGAGTCTTCGCGGAGGAGGACGGGTGGTTTCTCAATGACGGAGGGGCCCTTCATGAAATCCTTGCCTTTTCCTTGCCCAAGGGGAGTGATTGCTTTCTTGGCCTCTACCTTTAAGCCTACGACGGGCTCAGGGACAGTCTTGGGCTTCTTGGGAAGACGGTCAGATTTCTCTGGTTGCTTCCTTTTGATGGACGGATGGGACAAACCTGTCCCCTTAGAGGGTTGACCCCCTCTTTTTTTTTCTTGGCAGCAACTTGCTGCTTGATGAAGGCCTTCCTCTTGGCGTCGTCCATCTTTGCAAAGGTGGACAGATATAGAGTTAAAAAAAAATAAAAAAAACTCAAGCATTAGGTGACGGACTTGCATGCGCACACTTGAAGTTTGTATTGACGAGCGGCTTAAGTAGGCTTTGGTCTGTCACAATACCAGTATAGGGTATCAAGATTCACTAATTTAGCCCACGTCCTCTCTTCTAACTTTGTTTTATTAAAAAAAATTTCTAAGAAGCTCTACTGCTAAAGTGAAACTTGTGGACGGTCCCAAACTGTAAGAAAAAAGGGGGAAGACGGTTAGAGTAAAATAAAGGGAAAAACAATTAAAAGGCCCTAAGTAAAGACTGATGCATACCAGACGGGGGCATTATGCCCCATGTTGTGTCGACGGACATATATTCATTATCCCCAGGACGACACATCCACTTGTCACCTTCCATGAAAAAGTACCGACTCTTCCAATTCCTATTGGAGTTGGGGGTATTACACACGAGCCTCAACAACGAGCTCCTGGGCACAAAGTTGTACATACCCTTTGATTGATTAATCTCTATTGGACGGTAACAGTGAAAGAATTCTTCCACCGTTAACCTCCGAGCTCCATCGTACATTGCCTCGTACAAGACCTCCACACCAAGGAAAACCCTCCAGACATTTGCGGAGATCTGAGTGACACACAAAACGAGGTATTGCAGTAGACGATGGTGGAGTGAACTTAAGGGGAATCTGAGCCTTGCTTTCAGCATCTGCTCATAGACCTCGACGCCCTCAACACCTTCATAGTGACATTTCTCTGACTTATAAGGTAGACAGATTAGTATGTTGACGAGTATCTGATACTTCTCCCTAAGTGTTTTGAAGTACGACTCTTTAATAGTGGAGACAAAATCATTGATCATCCATAAGGGGAGCATTATAAATTCCCTAAGGCCATTAGAGCCTATGATAGATTGAACTGGTGGTTCGGCACCAACTAAGCCGTCAGTAGAGTCACCCTCTGACCTATCCTCCAATACCTCATCCCTTCTGGAAGGTGAGGAGGCTGACAGATTCCTCTCTTCACTTGAGGTGCCAGGGTTATTCTGACCTGACGGGAACACCTCGTCGTAACTAGCCCCCTCGCGGATACACGATTGGTTACTCAACGCGCTAGACATCTATCACCCACAAGAGATAGGTAAACCCTAAGACATTGACGAATCTACATAGACAACAGGTGTACAAAAGTATAAAAATAACAAAGGAAGTACACTGACACAATGTGGGATGATTATGTTGTTAGGATATGTGCTCTTAAATCCTATTGTATGATGATGCTATGTATGACATTATGTATGACTTGATGTTATGATTAATAAAGGTTTATTATTATTTAAAATAATGGCAATATGAATATTTGGAAATTATCATATAGTCTATGAGATGCATAGTATGTGATTTATGTGATTTAGTCACGGAAGATATAAATCACTAGTTTTTTGTAAACTCAGAATTATAGTTCGTAGTTGGTGATGAAATTGGGCATTTCATCTGCGAAGATTATAACATATCAACTAAGATGATTTGTCTTAATCATGGAAGTGGAGACTTCTAGTTGATATGTTGATATGTTTTAAGAGTTAAGAAATATTGAACTGGACCGTTGTGAGATTTATTATTCTCCTAACGACTGTCAAATGAATAATAAATCTCACGACTTCTATTTGCATGAACTCTTAATTTTGAAAGAATAATGAACCTGATCATAAGGTGTAGGTTGCTTTGATATATCAGGAGTGAAATCTAAAGTCACAATCAAAATCTCAGTATGTTGGGCAGCCACATTTAGTGTTGATGGAACATATATTCTCAAGATGAAATTCATAATCTCTTAACAGAGATATAAAATATTCTCTTGAGATAAGTTTAATAAGTTTGGTTATTCAGAGTGTTAGGCCTAACCACTTTAGTAAGGAGTTACTAAAGTATATATTTATGAAATTGGATTTCATAAATATATGATGAATAACTTAAAAGATTAAACCGGGTACTCAAGGATTAAGATGTAGTAATTTTCAAAGTGGCAGTCTGTATTTATAACTTTGTATTACTACGAATATATTTTATGAAGGGTTTGCATGTATAATAAAGTCTTAGGATATAATTTATTAATAAGGCCTAGAGTGCAATTATATTTATATAGTGGTATTAAATATAATTAATGGTAACTTTAGGCTTGTCAAGAGTTGACAGAAAAGCCTAAGGCCCATTGGAGCTAATGTCTTATTAGTTACTTTTGGTCCCACTCCAAGCCACATACTAAAACCCAATTGGAAAGGTCCATAGGCCAGTCCAATTAGATAATTAGTTATTTATAAAGGGAGAAACATACAAAATTTTTTAAAAGAAGAAAAAAAGACACATCATTGTGAAGTAGTGTGTATGTGTGAGTGAAGCCACTCAATTATTTTCTCCTAGAAATTGATTGAGAGACCACACTTCTTGGGCGTAAAGTGGAATAAGAGTGAAGATTAAAAGTGTTCCCAAGTTCTTCTAATATTTTGTTTTGAATTTCACCACAACAAGGTACGCTATCTTGTTCTTAAATTTTGAAATTTACATAGTGCATGTTATCAATTATGAATGAAATAGATCCATGTTTGTTGCTTCAGCAGTGTGTTTTGTATGAGATACAAAACCAGATTTTTTAACAATTGGTATCAGAGCCAGGTTCTCATTTCATGCTTTTATAACATGTGATTGAGTTTTAGAATGAAAGAAAATCATTTTCTGTGTTATGGGATTCTTGAATCTGCAGTGATTGTTCTATATAATCACATTTATATAAACTTCTAGATGGTGTTGTTATATAACCGTCAAGATAGAAGTTTTAAATTTAACGATTTGGACCAACGCACTGATTCGGAAAGACTTCTAGATGACTTTGTTATCTTTAAGGATGTGATATTTGGTTTTTTAAGACTGACTTCATGAATTGATGAACGTTATATAATAAGTCAATGAATATATATATATATATATATATATATATTAAGCAAGTGATATTGAATATATATATTAAGTCAATGATGCTTTCTCAAAAAAAAAAAAAAAAGTCAATGATGCACGTTATCGATGATATATTGCGGCTTGGATGCATGCACTTTGAATCCGTATAACAGTCATGTGTTAACTGCCATGTGCGTGAATTTAAGTCATTGCACCGCTTGGCTATTATACGACATTTGAACATTATTGCTTCAATCCGTATATATAAAGGATGCATAAGGATTCATCCAATCCATATATATATAAAGGCTTATATAACAAGACTATTGGTTGATAAATTATATTATATAAATATATGGGTTTACATGCAAATTGTTTATAAAGGATTCATCATGTTAATACTAGGGTTATGAAATTTATTTCTAATGAGATTAGGATTATGTTTTCAAGGTGTCTAGCATTATTATGGTTCTTGATCTTAAAAACCTTTAATTTAAAACATCTGGTGGAAGAGAAATACAAGAGTTGGATCTCACGGCCTCCATTATTGGTTCATAGTAGTGTGGGTAAACACCTCGTCTTAGCATATATGTCTCACGATCTCAAAGGAGGGTGTTTACTTCATAGTATTACAAGATTGAACTTACCCGTTTAAAGTAGTGTGAACAAGCACCTCGTCTTGGCGTATATGCCTCGCAATCCCAAAGGAGGGTGTTTTGTTTCATGGTACTACAAGTTTAAACACTATAAAGGAAGATGAAATGTGGCTACACATGATTCTAGATAATGGTGTACACTAGACTAAGTGTAATGTTAACCTCCTAAAGGAGCTATGTCATTATTACTTAGAGGCTAAAGGAAAAACGGCATATTATTAGTGTTTGATAAGAATTATCCTGATAGCACTAATAATGAGAACAGATCTCAACCAATTAATGTATTTATAATAAATTTGCTACCAAGGAATTATAGACATGAATTGGGTTGTCGTTACATATATTATTTTATGGTTTTATTAAGGTTCCATATTATATGCTTATATGCTAAATTAATAATGTCCAGTTTACTTATTATATTCATGTTTATTATTTTCAGATTTAAATCATGGCATCATTTAGCCCACTTGTTACTATTCTTAATCAAAACAAATTGACTGGATCCAACTATGTTGAATAGAAAAGAAATTTAGACATTGTTCTTACTGCTGAAGAGCACAAATATGTGCTTACTCAAACATGTCTTAGCTTTCCATCATTAGATGCTCCTCTTGAGGAAAAACAGCGATATGATCGTTGGCAGAAATCTAATGAGATGGCCAAGTGCTATATCCTAGCATCTATTTCAAATGTTCTATAGCATCAAATGCAGGATGTAGAACTAGCTTCGGACATGAATATTTGGACATTATCATATAGTCCATGAGATGCATAGTATATGATTTATGTGCTTTAGTCACAGAAAATATAAATCACAAGTTCTTTGTAAACTCAAAATTATAGTTCGTAATCGATGATGAAATTGGCACTTCATCTGCAAAGACTATAACATATCAACTAAGATGATTTGTCTTGATTATGGAAGTGGAGACTTCTAGTTGATATGTTTTAAGAGTTGAGACATATTGAACTAGACCGCTGTGAGATTTATTATTCTCCTAACGACTGTCAAATGGATAATAAATCTTACGACTTCTATTTGCATGAACTTTTAATCCTGAGAGAATAATGAATTTGATCATAAGGTGTAAGTTGCTTTGATATATCAGAAGTGAGATTTAAAGTCATGATCAAAACCTCAGTATGTTGGGCAGCCACATTTAGTGTTGATGGAACATATATTCTCAAGATGAAATTCATAATCTCTTAACAGAGATATAAAATATTCCTTTGAGATAAGTTTAATGAGTTTGATTATTCAGAGTGTTAGGCCTAACCACTTTAGTAAGGAGTTACTAAAGTATATATTTATGAAATTGGATTTCATAAATATATGTTGAATAACTTAAAAGATTAAACCGTGTACTCAAGGATTAAGATGTAGAAATTTTCAAAGTGGCAGTCTATATTTATGACTTTGTATTACTACGAATATTTTATGAAGGGGTTGCATATATAATAAGTCTTGGAATATAATTTATTAATAAAGCATAGAGTGCAATTATATTTATATAGTGGTATTAAATATAATTAATGGTAACTTTGAGCTTGTCAAGAGTTGACAGAAAAGCCCAAGGCCCTTTGGAGCTAGTGTCTTATTGGTTCCTTTTGGTCCTACTCCAAGCCACATACTAAAGCCCAATTGGAAAGGCCTAATAGGCCAGTCCAATTAGATAATCAGTTAGTTATAAAGGGAGAAACATACAAAATTTTTTAAAAGAAGAAATAAAGACACATCATTGTGAAGTGGTGTGTATGTGTAAGTGAAGCCACTTAATTATTCTCCCTTAGAAACTGATTAAGAGACCACATTTCTTGGGCTTAAAGTGGAATTGGAGTGAAGATTAAAAGTGTTCCGAAGTAATTCTAATCTTTTATTTTGAATTTTACCGCATCAAGGTACACTATCTCATTCTTAAATTCTGAAATTTACATAATGCATGTTATCAATCATGAATGAAATAGATCCATGTTTGTTGCTTCTGTTGTGTATTTTATATGAGATACAAAACCAGATTTTCCAACATATGTTGTCCGTGGCAATTGACCATTTACTTTGCTGCAATGTAGATGCTATCATTTTGAAACGTAATTGTTTTGGTACCCTATTTCAAGCAATTACCATTTATGTAAGCGGATGTAGAAATTAGTTAAACTTGTAACATTACTGCGCTATTTTGGAATGACATGACAACGTGTAGATACACAGGTTGTAATATATTCTCGGCATAATTATGTAACATAATTCTAATATATCAGTTGTTATAATTATCAACATATTTTGGAATAGGTTAACACAATTGCATTTCATTGACCCAAAAGCGATGAATACGTGGCATACTAGTTTCCACAATATGTGTTCGCAAATATTATCATTACTATAACAAATATATTTGGACCATCAGATATAAAAAATATTGCCACTACTATAAGGAAATTTCACATTACTTAACTTCATGCTATGAAATGCATACAGTAGTACACGGTCCAAAACCCAGTAAAATATATAGCAACACAAACCAAGGCATGTAATCAGTATAAAACATAACACACGTGACCGTAAATAAAATCATGGCAAGCACGGTTGCGCCTAGCCATGGCCCCTAAAAGCAGTAGAGAATACAAAATAAACGCCAACTACAATCCAGGACATAATTAAAGCCAGCCTATACTTGTAGATTTTGTCTTCAGCAATCTGGAGTATGAGGTTAGATTTTTCAACCTTGCGCTTTGCTATCCTTTCCTGCTCCTATGCTTCTGCTTCCATTGCATGAGCCATATCCCTGTCATTTTTTGCAGCCGCTGCTTCATCTACCAGCCTCATAAACCTTTCCCACACAAGTGGTGTTGTTGCACAGCCACATGGGCATGTGTTCTTGCCCACCCATTTGAAGAACTTACATGCCTGATCGGAGTCCTACATACAAAATATATATTATGGTCAGCAAAGATAGTAAGAAGATGACAAGGCAAATCTATTACAACACTAAATTGATATAATACTAACCGACGACCAATGTTGACATCTATAAAACCTCCTACCAAAATTACGGAGAGATAGGGAGGTCCTTAGCACACACCGATCCATATCGCACATATGCCCACTAGAAGTGGAATTGTAACTGGTGGCAGAAGACATTGTTTGTATCACCCCAATAGTAAATGAAAAGCCCGTTCAAAACCTAGAATGACAAAACCCACGTAAACCATATTAATAGTTAGCATGACCTTTATATAAATAGCTCCTAGATGCAAAAGAATATTCTGCAAATACGGACAATGTACTAACTCCCAATCTTGACTGTGTCTTCTCTTTCTTCTTTTTTTCTTTTCTCTTTTGGAAAAGAAAACTAAATGAAAATAATAATAAAAGAAGGGCAAATATGCATGCACCAATGTGTGCTATTACGGGAAAAAGTATATTGTTTTCCTTGTGCCTGTTTACTATGTCTAAATTGGGAAACATGAAACACAAAAGCAAAAGACACCAATGCTTGCAAGCTTGATATAGAGTCTATTAGGATTAGTGCCCTTAAATCCTATTATATGATGTTATGTATGATATTAAGTATGACATTATGTATGACTTAATGCTGTGATTAATAAAGTTGTTTTATTATTATCTAAAATAATGGTAACATGAATATTCGGACATTATCATAAAGTCCATGAGATGCATAGTATGTGATTTATGTGATTTAGTCACGGAAAATATAAATTACAAGTTCTTTGTAAACTCAGAATTTTTGTTCGTAGTCGGTGATGAAATTTGGCATTTCTTCTACGAAGACTATAACATATCAACTAAGATGATTTGTCTTGATCATGGAAGTGGAGACTTCTGGTTGATATGTTGATATGTTTTAAAAGTTAAGACATATTGAACTGGACTGCTGTGAGATTTATTATTCTCCTAACGACTGTCAAATGAATAATAAATCTCATGACTTCTATTTACATGAACTTTTAATCCTGAGAAAATAATGGACCTAATCATAAGGTGTAGGTTGCTTTGATATATCAGGAGTGAGATCTAAAGTCACGATCAAAACCTCAGAATGTTGGGCAGCCACATTTAGTGTTGATGGAACATATATTCTCAAGATGGAATTCATAATCTCTTAATAGAGATATATAATATTCCCTTGAGATAAGTTTAATGGGTTCGGTTATTCAGAGAGTTAGGCCTAACCACTTTAGTCAGAAATTACTAAAGTATATATTTATGAAATTGGATTTCATAAATATATGATGAATAATTTAAAAGGATTAAATCGGGTACTCAAGGATTAAGATGTAGTGATTTACAAAGTGGCAGTCTACATTAATGATTTTGTATTACTACGAATATTTTATGAAGGGGTTGCATGTACAATTAAGTCTTGGAATATAATTTATTAACAAGGCCTAGAGTGCAATTATATTTATATAGTGGTACTAAATATAATTAATGGTAACTTTGAACTTGTCAAGAGTTGACAGAAAAGCTCAAGGCTCATTAGAGCTAGAGTCTTATTTGTTCTCTTTTGCAAACCATATAGTAGAGTCTAATTGGAAAAGCCCAAAAGGCTAGCCCAATTAGATAATTAGTTATAAGGAGAGAAACATACAGAATTTGGTAAGTTAAATGAAATGGTTTGTATGTGAGGGTTGGACACTCTTTTATCCTCTCTTGAAAAAATTCATATAACTGATTAAGAGACCACACTTCTTGGGTGTCAGTGGAATTGGAGTGAAGATTAAAAGTATTCCTAAGTGCTTCTAATCTTTGTTTTGAAATTTACCACACCAAGGTACACTCTCTTGTTCTTATGTTCTGAAATTTACTTAGTATATGTTGTCAATTGAGAATGAAATAGATCTATTAATTTTTCGCTGCATATGTTTTGTATGCGATGCAAACATGTATTTTTCCAACAGAGTCGTAATTACACCACAGTAACTTAACAACTAGTTTTTCATCCTTGTGTTCCTGCAAGTTAGCATGCGTGTTGTGGCATGGGCAAATCAATCTTTATAACACATCACACATTAATTTTCACAAACTTATAGCATAACTATTAATATGGTTCGTTATGTTTGGTGCATAATGTAAGTTATGTCATTGATAGGTCAAGTGAAAGCGATATTGCTCTAATCAAAATTTTCCAATACAGGAAGTTGTGGAAAATGCAATTAGATTACTATAGCTCAAGTTCTTCAAACACAACTTAAATAGTAATCTGTAGCAGCAAAAATTAATGGAATATAGATGTTGTGGATCAGAATTATTTGTAGGAAAAATCAATGTATTCAAAAACATCTATATCCCAACCAGAAGTCTATATTCTTAAGAATGGCATGCTACTACGCAACATCAATCTATGGCAGCAAAAAATAATGCAATAACTTCCCCACAATTATTATTGCATTTCACCTATATTTAGGAAGAGATTCGAAATGGGGAAAAAATTTCACCTTCTTGAACTTACTAGAATATGGCATCCAAGCAAAGCCATATGTGTTAATGGTAAACAAAGCAGACCCATAGCATTTTTAACTAAACAATGGTAATCTCTAATTTAAGATTTTTTCATGTTTTAGGTCCCAGAAACCCAAATTAAGCACCAAGTAGAAACTAACAAAACCCAGTAAAATTAAACTTAAAAATCTAATAAACATATTAAGTTAGGCCCACTTGAATTCAATCAACATCAATTGGAAATTTAACATCAAAATCCATAATCCACTTAAGGAAATCCAAAATCCAAAATCCGAATTCCAACATCCAAAATCCAAAATCCATATAAATCACTACGGATAGAAAGAAAAAGGAAATGAGTGACAAATCAAGCTTTGAAAGTAGCACCTGTTACCTCAAATATTGCTCACTATTCTGGTTACCCCGAGTTTTGATTTGCTTCTCTCATTTTCTTCGAGTCAGAGCATGTTTCCATGATGACTGATCGGCGCCATTGGGTCGTGATCTTGGAGATCGGCATCGCCGCTGCACATCGGAGGAGATCTTGCAGCGCTGGGTGACGATGCGCACGAGGTAGGCAGCGCTGGGTGACAGTGGAGATCGGCACTGCAAGTCCAAACTTTGATTTCCTTCACTAGGTTCATCAAGGGTTTTGGGTGAATAACAGGGATGAAGGGGAAAAATAAAATGAAATGAGGTGTGAATGTGTGTGAGGCGGGTAGGCTAACCATGAGCCTGACTTGGTGCTCAAGTACTAGGTCCCATAAAAAGTAAAATTTTTTGAGTTATCAGAAGTTGGAAACAAGTGCCAAACATGACACCTTAGGAAGTTGGGGTATTTTGAGTGATAAGTAGTGAGTGATGAGCATTTAGTGATGAGTGAGGGGGTAGTGTACATCTAAACAAGGCCTAAATCACATGGGAAAGGTGGTGTATCTATCCAAACTAAAGTAAATGATGATATGCTCGAAGTGTCTCACTAGGCTAGTATTTTTAGAGATAAGGAAGAAGTGTCATGTGAGGACTTAAGTTGTAGAGAGTGACTGGCCCGATAGTTGAGAACTCTAGGGGTATTGTTTTGAAATATAAGTCTAGTACTAACAACAGTGTGCTAGATAACAATAAGGAGGTGGATTTCAATAAAAAGAAAAAGCTAGATGAGGATGCAAAAAGGTTAGGTATTTTTTTTGGCAAACCAATTAGGATTGGTAGAGGTTGCGAAGCATTCTTGCTGGGCATTATAAGTGTCCTAAGTTGAAACTGTTAGGGGTTTGGGAACTCTCAAACAATTAAAACCTTACAGAAGGTGATTCAAAATAAAGTTCCCAATTTGATCTTCTTAATGGGGACAAAAACTAATCTCAAAAGAATAAAATATGTGATGAAAAAAATAGACTTCAAATATGGTTTCGTGATTTTGAGCGAAGGTAGTAGTGGCAGGTCAGCAATATTGTGAAAAAATGAGTTATTGGTTCACATTCAACACTATTCAAAGTGGTATATAGATACCCATTTGGATGGTGGTCCAAATGTTGGGTGGTGGCGCATCACAAGATTCTATGGTAATCTAGAAGCCTTAAAAAGAGAATACATATGAAAACTCCTCAAGTTCCTTCACCAAGGTAATAATCTACCATGGATGGTTGTGGGTGAACTTAATGAAATAATAGGGATGAGTGAGAAAGCGGGAGGGGGAGTTGGAGCTACAAAACAAATGGAGAATTTTAGGGATGCATACTATTGATGTGTGTGGGTTGAGGGATTTGGGATATGTTGGTGTTAAATTCAAATGGAATATAAAAAGAGACTGTACTCAAATTAGAGGGAGGCTTGACCGTGCCTTAGGATTTATAAGTTGGCATAATCTGTTTCCAAATGCTGGAGTTTTCCATCTTGCAAACTCTACATTAGACCATTCTCAATTATCTATCCATTTGATTAAGAGTACCATGCAGAGGAAGAAGAGGCAAAAACATTTCAAGTTTAAATCTATGTGATAAAAAGATAAAGGGTGTGAGAAAATTGTGTCGGGGGCTTGGGAGAAAGGTTTAATGTCTAGTTTGGAATTCTCATTCTTAAAGCATATGTATGGATCTATGTAGATCAAGATTAGAGGTTTGGAATAAAACTAAATTTGGGAATGTGCAACAGAAGATCTCCAAAACCCAAAAACATTTTCAATGTCTTGAGAAGCAATATTCAATGCCAGATATTATAAAAGCTACATGTGATACAAGAAAGGAGTTGAATGATTGGCTTGATTGTTGGGATAAATGCCCTTAAATCCTATTGTATGATACTATGTATGATATTACATTTGACATTATTTGAGAAATGATGTATGACTTAATATTGTGATTAATAAAGTTGCTTTGTTCTTATCTAAATGATGGTAACATGAATATTCAGACATTATCATATAGTCCATGAGATGCATTGTATATGATTTATGTGATTTAGTCACAGAAGATATAGATCACAAGTTCTTTGTAAACTCAGAATTTTAGTTCGTAGTCGGTGATAAAATTGGGCATTTCATCTGCGAAGACTATAACATATTAACTAAGATGATTTGTCTTGATCATGGAAGTGGAAACTTCTAGTTGATATGTTGATATGTTTTAAGAGTTAAGACAAATTGAACTGGACCGCTGTGAGATTTATTATTCTCCTAACGACTGTCAATTGAATAATAAATCTCACGACTTCTATTCACATGAACTCTTAATCCTAAGAGAATAATGGACCTGATTATGAAATGTAGGTTGCTTTGATATATCAGGAGTGAGATCTAAAGTAACGATCAAAACCTCAGTATGTTGGGCAGCCACATTTAGTATTGATGGAACATATATTCTCAAGATGGAATTCATAGTCTCTTAACAAAGATACAAAATATTCTCTTGAGATAAGTTTAATGGGTTCAGTTATTTAGAGAGTTAGGCCTAACCACTTTAGTAAGACTAAAGTATATGTTTATGAAATTAGATTTCATAAATATATGATGAATAACTTAAAAGGATTAAACCAGGTACTCAAGGATTAAGATGTAGTAATTTACAAAGCGGCATTCTAAATTAATGACTTTGTATTACTACGAATATTTTATGAAGGGGTTGCATGTATAATAAAGTCTTGGGATATAATTTATTAATAAGGCCTAGAGTGCAGTTATATTTATATAGTGGTATTAAATATAATTAATGATAACTTTGTACTTGTCAAGAGTTGACAGAAAAGCCCAAGGCCCATTGGAGCTAGTGTCTTATTTGTTCCCTTTTGGTCCCACTCCAAGCCACACACTAAAGCCTAATTGGAAAGGCCCAATAGGCTAGCCCAAATTAGATAATCAGTTATTTGGAGAGAAACATACATAATTTTATATTAGAATGAAATGATTTGTATGTTCATAGATGTAAAAGAGAGACTCCTTCATATTCTCTCTAGAACAAATACATAGAACTGATTGAAAGATCACACATCTTGGGCATCAAGTGGAATTGGAGTGAAGATTAAAAGTATTCCCGAATACTTCTAATCTTTGTTTTGAAATTCACCATACCAAGGTATACTCTCTTGTTCATATATTCTGAAATTTTCATAGCACATGTTATCAATTACGAATGAAGTGGATCCGTTAATTTTTTCACTGCGTGTGTGTTGTATGCGATACAAACATGTTATTTTCCTACAAATGGTATCAGAGCGGTTTTCATTTCGAATCTGTATAACATGTTTTTGTGAGTTTTGGAATTAGAGATAATAGTTTCATCATGTTAGGAGATTTTATATGCATTTAATTTTCTGCATGGTTGTTGAAACTATGATTTGATAAAAACTGATATTGATGTTATGATGTTGTTTAAATTTGAATTTAAATATGTTAAATTGATCTTTAAGGCTATAACATCAATAGATTTCAGTTTTGATATCACATTCTGCATATCATGTTCATATGGTAATTGTTTGTTCATGAAAAATCATTGAAAACTGTTTGCAACTGTTCTGGAAAAACTGAAAACACAGGTTTTTCGCGGGTCAACTTCACGCGAAGTTACTCGTGAAAAATGATTTTGAAGACAAAAACTTTTCGCGGGTAAGCTTTACTCGCGAAACAGTCGCGAGACAGTAACGAAAGTTTCTGTCTGATTTTTGGTGTTTTCAATTTTTTCCTTAACTCGTTTTCGCGGGAAGCGCTTAGTCGCGGGATACCCGCGAGACAGTCGTGAAAGATAAAGTGCAAGGTTGTGTATAATTAGTTTATGCATTGTTAAAAGATAAAAACCTTTAATTTAAAACATCTAGTGGGAGAGAGATTCAAGGGTTGGATCTCACGACCTCCATTTTCAGTTTATAGTAGTGTGATTAAGCACCTCGCCTTGGCGTATATGCCTTACTCCCTTTGGAGGGTGTTTAATTCATGGTACTACAGGTTAAACTTCTTAATGATAGATGAAGTGTGTTTTTTACATTAAGAACGACCACACTTCTGTGGAGTTACTTGGTGACTCACATTGATTCTAGGCAATGGTATGCACTAGATTAAGTATAATGTTAACCTCCCTTCAGAGCTGTGTCATTATTACTTAGAGGCTAAAGGTAAAGTGGCAAATTATTTTTGTTTGGTAAGAGTTACCATGATAGCATTAATAATGAGAATAATTCTCGCTTGATCATAGTGACTGATATGACCTCGCTTTCGAGGAATATTAATTGCGGGATTAAGTTGTCGTTGCATTTATTATATTATGGTTTTATTAAGGTTCCATATTATATGCTTATATGCTAAATTGATAATGTTCAGTTTACTTATTATATTCATGTTTATTATTTCTGATTTGAACATGGCATCATTTAGCTCACTTGTGACCATTCTTAATCAAAACAAACTGACTGGATCTAACTATGTTCACTGGAAAAAAAATTTGGACATAGTTCTCATTGCTGAAGAGTACAAATATGTGCTTACTCAACCATGTCCTAGCTTTCCTTCATTAGATGCTCCTCCTAAGGAAAAACAACGATATGATCGTTGGCAGAAATCTAATGAAATGGCCAAGTGCTATATCCTAGCGCCCATCTCAAATGTTTTGCAGCATCAAATGCAAGATGTAAAACTAGCTTCGGATATTATGTTAAGTTTGAAGGAGATGTTTGGTGAGCAAGGCCGTTCAGCAAGGCAAGAAACCATGAGGCAAATTTATAATACCAAAATGGCTGAGGGTAGTTCAGTGAGAGAGCATTGTCTTACAATGATCTCTAATCTGAATACATTAGAGGTTTTAGGTGCCGATATTGATGGAGAATCCCAAGTGGATGTGATACTCCAGTCACTACCGGAATCATTTAAGGAGTTAAGACTTAATTATAACATGAACAAAAAGATTTATTCTTTGTCTGAATTAATGAATGAGTTGGTAGCAGTGGAAGGCATCCTGGGTACTTCTAATGTTGAAGCCAATGTGGGTGAAGTTTCTACTTCTCAACCTAAGTCGAAAGGCAAGGGTAAGAAGAAGAAGAAGAAGGACTTCACTAAGCAAGAGGGTAAACAAATTGCCTTAGGAGTTGCCGACAAAGGAAAGAAGCTGAAAGGAAAATGTTTCCATTGTGGTGAGAAAGGACATTGGAAGAGGAATTGTCCAAAGTTCAAGGCTGTCAATAAGGGTATCAAAATTTCATTCCTTCTTGAAATATGTTTAGTACAAAATCTCACGGATTCCTGGTGTGTGGATTCAGGTTATACTAATCATATCTGCAATTCTTTGTAGGGGTTCCAGGAAACCAGAAGGCTTAATGAAGGGGAATTGTTTCTTACTTTGGCTGATGGGAGCAGGATTCCAGTTGTAGTTATTGGTGTTTATAGTTTATATTTTGAGTCAAGAGTTTTAATATTAGATGACTGTCTATATGTACCTAATGTTCGTAGGAATTTAATTTCTGCAACTTATTTGGGTAAAAATAGATATTGTGTTATCCTTAAAGACAATGTTGTAATAAAGAAGGATAAAATGTTTGTCTGTTCGGGCAATATTGTGGATGGTCTTTATATTTTAACTCTTGATAAGCATGAATTATACAATTTTGAATTAGATAATAACTCTCATGTAAAATCATTAAAGAGAAAGTTTCCTTCTACTAATGATGCATATCTTTGGCACTTGCGTTTTGGTCATATTAATCCAAACAGAATTCAAAGACTGGTCAAAGATGGTCTCTTAGAGCCATTGGACTTTGATGAATTTCCAGTTTGTGAATCTTGTTTGGAAGGCAAAATGACCAAGCGATCTTTTAATGCAAAAGGTAGAAGAGCCCAAGAGTTGCTTGAATTAGTTCATACGGATGTTTGTGGTCCTATGTCAACCCAAGCAAAAGGAGGTTATGAGTACTTCATCACTTTCACCGATGATTACTCAAGATATGGTTATGTGTACCTAATGAGACGGAAGTCCGAAGCCTTTGAAAAATTCAAAGAGTTTAGGGCTGAAATTGAGAATCAATTGGGTAAACGCATAAAGGTCATTCGATCTGATCATGGTGGCGAATACCTTCTTGGGGATTTCAAGGATTACTTAACTCAAAATGGGATTGTATCCCAATTGACTGCACCTGGAACTCTCCAACAAAATGGTGTAGCAGAAAGAAGGAATAGGACTTTTTTAGAAATGGTTAGGTCTATGATGAGTTACTCAACTATACCTATTTCTTTTTGGGGTTATGCCTTAGATATAGCAATACATCTTTTGAATTTAATTCCATCAAAATCTGTTCCCAAAACACCCATGGAATTGTGGAGTGGGCGTAAGCCTAGTATGAAATATCTCTACATTTGGGGTTGTCCAGCACATGTGTTAAAAGGGAAGCTTGATAAGTTGGAACCAAAATCAGAAGTGTGTTTGCTTGTGTATTATCCAAAAGAAACTAGGGGTTATTTATTCTATAGTCGTAAAGATAACAAAGTTTTTGTTAGTACAAATGCTAAATTCTTGGAAAATGACTATATGAATAATTTTACTGCTAGAAGTAGAGTTGTCTTGGCTGAAAAGAATGAACCTGTAATTGAACAACCAATGGATGAAATTAGGGATGATGTGGCTGTATTGGATACACCACAAGATACTACTCATGAGATGTCTTGTATACAGATGCCTCATTGTAGTGGGAGGAATGTTAGGCCACCTATAAGATTCATAGGTCTTAGAGAGACTTATGAAGCTATCTCAGAAGAGGCCGAAACTGATCCTTACACTTATAAAGAAGCAATGAATGATATAGATGCACATCATTGGGTCCAAGCTATGGAATCTGAATTAGATTCCATGTATTCCAATCAAGTTTGGGATCTTGTAAAGGTGCCTAACGGCATTAAATCTGTTGGTTGCAAATGGGTTTATAAGAGGAAAAGAGGGATAGATGGAAATGTTGAAACCTTTAAAGCAAGGCTAGTGGTAAAAGGGTACACTCAAAAAGAAGGTATTGATTATGAAGAAACCTTTTCACCAGTAGCAATACTTAAATCTATCAAAATTCTCTTATCCATTGCTGCTCATTATGATTATGAAATTTGGCAAATGGATGTCAAGACTGCATTTCTCAATGGCAATCTTCAAGAGGAAATCTATATGAAGCAACCAGAAGGTTTCATAGCAAAGAACCAAGAGTATTTGGTATGCAAGTTGAATAGGTCCATTTATGGACTTAAGCAAGCATCTAGGTCATGGAACATCAGATTTGATCAAGCAATCAAATCATTTGGTTTTGAACAAAATCTTGATGAACCATGTGTGTACAAAAGACATCAAGATAAAGTAGTAATGTTTCTAGTGCTTTATGTTGATGATATTCTACTCATTGGAAATGATGTAGGGGTCATGTCATCAGTAAAGGTTTGGTTGTCAAGCCAATTCGATATGAAGGACTTGGGTGAGGCTAACTTTATTCTAGGGATCAAGCTTTGGCAAGATCGCAAGAATAAGATGTTAGGCTTATCACAAGCTGGATATATAGATAAGGTTCTAGAACGGTTTAGCATGCAAAACTCCAAGAAAGGATTACTTCCTTTCAGACATGGAGTTCCTCTGTTTGATGACCAAAGGCCTAAGACTCAAGAGGAAGAAAATATGATGAGACAAGTTCCTTATGCTTCTGCAGTAGAAAGTCTCATGTATGCCATGCTTTGTACTAGACCAGATATCTGTTTTTCAATAGGCATGGTCAGCTGATATCAACCAAATCCTGGACCACAACATTGGCAAGCTGTAAAACATATTCTCAAGTATCTAAGGAGAACGAGAGATTATATGCTTGTTTACCATTGTGAGGATTTGATTCTCATTGGCTATACAAATTCAGACTTTCAATCGGATCTAGATTTCAGAAAGTCACGTTAGGATGTGTATTCACCTTGGGAGGTGGAGCCATACGTTGGAGGAGTGTTAAGCAATCTTGTATTGCCGACTCCACCATGAAAGCAGAATATGTTGCTACTTGTGAAGCAGCAAAAGAAGCTATATGGCTCAAGAAATTCCTTTCTGATCTTGGTATAGTGAGAATGAAGTAAGTTCCTATCACATTGTTTTGCGACAATAGTGGAGCGGTTGTACAATCCAAAGATCCAAAGAATCACAAGAAAGGAAAGCACATTGAGAGAAAGTACCACATCATTCGAGACATTGTTGCTCGTGGAGATGTGGTGGTAGTTAAGATTGAAAGTGCAAATAATCTAGCAGATCTCTTTACCAAAGCCTTGCCACAAAGGACCTTCGAGTCACATTTGGAGGGAATGGAAGTTAGATTAGTGCACAATAATCTTTAGGGTAAGTGGGAGATTGTTGGGATAAGTGCACTTAAATCCTATTGTATGATACTATGTATGATATTACGTTTGACATTATTTGAGAAATGATGTATGACTTAATATTATGATTAATAAAGTTGATCTATTCTTATCTAAAATGATGGTAACATGACTATTCGGACATTATCATATAGTCTATGAGATGCATTGTATGTGATTTATGTGATTTAGTCACAGAAGATATAGATCATAAGTTCTTTGTAAACTCAGAATTTTAGTTCGTAGTCGGTGATGAAATTGGTCATTTCATCTGTGAAGACTATAACATATTAACTAAGATAATTTGTCTTGATCATAGAAGTGGAGACTTCTAGTTGATATGTTGATATGTTTTAAGAGTTAAGACATATTGAACTGGACCGCTGTGAGATTTAATATTCTCCTATCGACTGTCAATTGAATAATAAATCTCACGACTTTTATTCACATGAACTCTTAATCCTGAGAGAATAATGGACTTGATCATGAAATATAGGTTGCTTTGATATATCAGAAGTGAGATCTAAAGTAACGGTCAAAACCTCAGTATGTTGGGCAGCCACATTTAGTGTTGATAGAACATATATTCTCAAGATTGAATTCATAGTCTCTTAACAGAGATACAAAATATTCCCTTGAGATAAGTTTAATGGGTTCAGTTATTCAGAGAGTTAGGCCTAACCACTTTAGTAAGGCTAAAGTATATGTTTATGAAATTAGATTTCATAAATATATGATGAATAACTTAAAAGGATTAAACTGGGTACTCAAGGATTAAGATGTAGTAATTTACAAAGTGGCAGTCTAAAGTCATGACTTTGTATTACTACGAATATTTTATGAAGGGGTTGCATGTATAATAAAGTCTTGGGATATAATTTATTAATAAAGCCTAGAGTGCAATTGTATTTATATAGTGGTATTAAATATAAATAATGGTAACTTTGGACTTGTCAAGAGTTAACAGAAAAGCTCAAGGCCCATTAGAGCTAGTGTCTTATTTGTTTCCTTTTGGTCCCACTCCAAGCCACACACTAAAGCCCAATTGGGAAGCCCCAAAAGGCTAGCCCAAATTAGATAATCAGTTATGTGGAGAGAAACATTTAGAATTTTATATTAAAATGAAATGGTTTGTATGTTCATAGATGTAAGAGAGAGACTCATTCATATTCTCTCTAGAACAAATACATAGAACTAATTGAGAGACCACACATCTTGGGCATCAAGTGGAATTGGAGTGAAGATTAAAAGTGTTCCTGAGTACTTCTAATCTTTGTTTTGAAATTCACCATACCAAGGTACACTCTCTTGTTTATATATTTTGAAATTTTCACAGCAGGTGTTTTCAATTGCGAATGAAGTAGATCCGTTAATTTTTCCGCTGCGTGTGTGTTGTATGTGATAAAAACATGTTATTTTCCTACATTGATAAGGAGTACGCTATGTGGAATCAAAGATCAAATATTACTTGGCTTCAAATGGGGGATAGGAATACTTCTTTCTTACATGCTAAGGCTTCAAGTCATTTCCAACGCAATAATATTGACGGAGTTTATGATGAAATCAAGTTTGGCAAGTGGAGGAATCCGAAATTGGGAGGGTATTTCACATATATTACTCTGATTTGTTCACAACTTCACAACCATTTGATATTGAGGGTATTTTAGATGCTGTGCAACCAAAGGTTTTGGGTGAGATGAACCATATGCTGACAAAGGAATTTTAGGCTTATGAAGTTTCCCAATCATTGAAACAAATGTATGTAACAAAATCCATGGGCTGTGATGGTACGCCTCCCTTCTTTTATCAGCAATTTTGGACAACTATTGGTAATTGTGTAACTAGAACTGTGTCATATTTTCTAATCATAGGAAAGTTCCACCAAAATTTAATGAGACTCACATTTCCTAAGACAAAGAACCCCTCTAAAGTTACCGAATATCTTCCAATTAGTCTCTGTAATGTGGTATACAAATTGGCCTCTAAGACTCTTGCTAATAGAATCCAGAGAATTTTACCATCCATTATAAGTGACACTCAAAGTGTTTTTGTGCATGGTAGGTTAATCATAGATAATGTCTTGGTAGCCTTTGAAATTATGCACCATATTTGCTAAAAGAGGGAAGGAAAAATAGAGGAGGTGTCTTTGAAACTAGATATGAGTAAAGCATGTGATAGGGTAGAGTCGGTTTGGTTGGATAAAATTATGGAGAAGTCGGATTTTAATGGTAGATGGAGGGATTTGATAATGCAATGAATAGCTTCCGTTACTTATTCCATGAAGATTAATGGTGTGCCTCATGGTTGTATAAACCCTTCTAGGGCTTACACCAAGGGGACCGTTTATCTCCCTATTTGTTTCTGATTTATGCTGAGGGGCTTATGACCTTAATTAAAAAATTAGCCGCAAACCCACACAATTGTAGACACCTTATTTTGTACCGCTTAAGACTCGAGCCCCGTTCCCCAATGACAACATTACTTTGAGGCACAAGGTTGATTTGGGGCTCAATCTTGCAAAGTCTTGACTTGAGGAATTATTTATGGAAGAAATAACTTATTTTTGGAAAAGAAAGACAACAGAAAACCCTAAGTGTCCGTATGCATACATGCGTATGCGCACGCACACTTGAAGCATGCGTACGCATACTTAGGGTATACACACACATCTAAGGTTCCAGAAATTATGAAAGGAAAGCTTTTTGAAAATAAATTCATGTAGAGCGAATCCCCAATGATAACATTACTTTGAGGCACAAGGTTGATTTAGGGTCTAATCTCACAAAGTCTTGACTTGAGGAATTATATATGGAAGAAATAACTTATTTTGGAAAAGATAAGCAATAGGAAACCCTAAGTGTGCATATGCATACATGCGTATGCGCACACACACTTGAAGCATGCATGCGCATACTTAGGGTATGCGAATGCTTCTAGGGTTCTAGAAACTATGAAAGGAAAGCTTTTTGGACAAAAATTCATGTAAAGTGAATCCCATATAGTTTGGGAGCTGCCCTACAACCCTATTTTACCACTATAAAAATCCATAAAAAGGCACTTTTTCATAAGAGGACAAAATATACAAGATTAACTAGAAAAAAGTGAATTAAAGAGGGAGTTTTTCATACAAAATATCCTCAAGTCAAGTTTTACTTGATTGGGACCTATTTTGATATTGGCCTTTGAGTTCTAAAACTTACTAACCTTCTGGTTTTGTTGTTAATTAGATTGACTGAAGGGAATGATTAAATCAAGCTCTAGAGAGTTCTTGTGTTAAGGTAAAGTTTTCAACTTTGGCTCTTCACTTTCTTTTATTTTGTTTTGTTTTTTTTTGTTTTTTGTTTTTTGTTTTTTTTGCTTGTTTTAAAAACTTTGATATGTTTATGTTAGCCTAGGTTTCTTCTGTGTTTGTATTATAAGCATGATAGGTTGTTAGTTTTCTTATTTTTCTTTGTTTTTTGTTATGTGTTTTTGGGTTTGTTTTTGGGTGTATATGCATACAACTGGGATGTGCACGCATACCCTATGTATGCGCACATACATTCATGCCCAAAAACTTGGATTTTATTTTCTTTGCTTTTCATTGGTTTTTTTTTCTTCACATGTTTAGGTTCTATTTGATCTGTTTTTCATATGTTTGAGTCCTGGGTTAGTGGTTTAACATGCTTTATTTTATTTTTGTTTAGGAGTATGATTAGGGTTTGTATCTTTGTTGAATATCATGAACATGCATATGAACATGAACATGCATTGATGCATAGTTGCTATAGTGCAATGAGGTAAATCATGCATAAATCACATGAACATCCATTTGAGTGTTTGAGCATGAGTTGCTTAATATGCTTGGTTGAATGCCATGAGTTTTAGTTTAATGCTTGAATGCTTAGGTATACTCGTTTAAATCTACCTTGTGATGTTGCTGCCTTTGGTGTTTGTATTTAATGCCATGATAGATGAATGCTAGGTTTAGAGATCATATTCCATGTTGATTGCTTTAAATTCATGTTAAAGTGTGTGTGAGTCTAGAATAACATGTTAGACAACCCTTTAATGAGGTTGGGATTTGGAAACAATGAGTGGAGCCCAACCTATGGGTAGGGAGGGGTTGGGTACTTAACACATTCCTATCCCCATACCTAAACTCCGGATACGTGCTCTGGTAAAAATCAGTCCTTCCACAAGACTACTATATTTATGGTTCCTAGACCTAATCTAGATGGCAACTCCATTTACACCCTTCGCCATGGTCCACCCCCTAGGCCAAGGCGTACTTCCCACGATTGGAAAAACCCATCCAAACTAGTCACGGGCGCTTGTGCCCACAGTGATATGTGTGATATATATCTATATATATATATATATATATATATATTATGTAATGGGATGTAATATATAATAATTAATTACTTCAAGTATTTTCTATTATTTTTGTAGACACTCGATTTTGCACCCATGATTTAATCAAGGAAGATGACTGGAGTGACCATCCATGTACCAAAAAATCATTATTGCATTACATGCATCATTTTGTCTCTGCATTACATACATTAATTCATTCATTGCATATCATAAAAATGATCTTGAGATTCTAACGGTTGCAACGGTGTTTCCGATTTTCAAATGGATCATCGGATCGAAAAATATCACATGATCAAGTTTGCACGGTCAACATGCATTATGTCTAAGAAGAGTCGACCACACAAGATTTATTTAAATTAATTCTGATTGGTCAAACAATTAAAATTAATTAAATAATTTTGTGATTGGTTGATAATTAGGGTTTAAGATAGAGATGCATGCATAGGAATAAAAGGGATGATTGGATAACAATAAAATTATGGATAATCTGAACTTTATCAAGATTTATTTTAAGGGATTTATCCACAAGATATTTGTTCAAGATAATTGTTCTTAAAAAGCCTAAATTATCCAAAAAAGAGATTAAAAAAAAAATCATAGACGAGGGATGAAAATGCGTTTAAGTACAAGGACTGACCAAAAAACCCTTGAAGAGAAGTCCAAACGGCAACCGAACACGAAAGTGCATTCGGAGCCATAGGGCCAATTCAGCACTTTTGGAGTGCCGAACGGCACTCTAAAAGGGCCGAATTTCCCTAATGTGCACTTTGGCCCAACGGCTTTTGAGTGACGATTATGCATACTCTTTTCGATCTTTTCACAAAAGGATGTGTCCGGATTCAAACACTAATCGTCCGTACCTATTTTTTAGGATCCTCAGGCCTCTACAAATAAAGACTGAACCTCATAATTCAGCATCTTTTTTTACGCTCTGAGAGACATAGGTTTTAGGTTCTCAAATTACTCATATTTTTAGATCCTCTCTCTGAGTGTTGCTGCTTAAATTAGGGTTTTTAGGTTTCAAAGATAATTGAATAAGTTTCTTTGAACCCTAAAATATTCTCTCAGGAACAAAGTGTGCTCATGCAAGAGGTTGTTTTCTAACCCTTTTATTTTTATGCTTTTCTTTATCATGATGATGCATGTTTGATTGTTTTAGATATTCATATTTTACCATGTTAATTTAGTTCATGAAAAATATGTTCTTGATTCCTTCATTGTTGATATAATCTGTCTCTTAGTTTTAAAGATCTGCATGTAGTCAACTCTTTTTTCAAAATAAAATAGATCTGCATCTCTCTTAGATGTAGATCTGAATTTTTCTTCAAATAAAACAGATCTACATCTTTCTTAGATGTAGATCTGAATTTTTCTTCAAATTAAAAGGAATCTGCATCTTTCTTAGATGCAGATCTAAATTTTTCTCACATCAAAACTGATTTGTATCTTTCTTAAGATACAAATCTAATTTTTCTTAAAACATATGCAGATTTTTGAAATAAAGAAAAAGATAAAACCCCGTTGTGTTTGTGTTTGTTTTATTCATTTTGCATGAATTTAAATTATGAGTGAAACTCTCTTCTTGAAAAAAAAATATTTTTTATTCTTTTAAAACATATAAAAAACAGATCTAATTTTTTATCATCAAAAACCATTTTTTTTATCATTACAACACAGATCTAAATTTTTATCTCCAAAAACCTTTATCTTTATATATTACAAAACAGATCTGATTTTTCTATTGTCAAAAACCAATTTTTTTATCATTAAAACAAATCTAATAATTTTCAAACAAAAGAAGAGATTTCATTCATAAATAAATTTATGTGATTTAGTTTTTAATTCAGATGTTCATCATAACATGCATAAAATGGTACATTGATTACAAGAGTCTAGAAGACCAGGCTCTATCTGGGCGGAAAGGGTGCCTAACATCTTCCCGTTCCATAACTTAGCCTCCGGATTTAGGTTTTTAGTTAAGTAGATTTAGCCTTGTCTTTATTTTTTTTGGGGTAGAATGTAACTAGGACAAAAAGGCTTGTAATTACTTGGTAGTTTGTAACTAGGACCCAAAACCATGTAATTTTTCAATTTTCCATTTGTATTTTTTTATATCCAATCAATGAATGAAACATTCAATCATATAGATTTGTATTTAGTTTTTCTTTTTCTTTTTTTCTACATAAAAAAATAAGTGGCAACTCCATACCATTTACCCAAAGAGAGAAGTGCCCTAAAGGTACCCGAACCTCTCTTTTTTTGAGGTACGCCGTCTCTCACAATTTTTAAAATATTTCTACAAGTATTTTTTATCTTTTTATCTTTACAAATATATCATTCTATTTTTTTGATAATATTTTTTAAGGTGAACCACATTCTTCTAACTTTTTTTGTAGTATGTTATATTTGCCTAATATACAACTAAATTTTATAAGTTTCAAATTTATTAATCAATATTTTCATCTCTTCATGATAATCAAAACTAATCACAAAATTACAATGTTATCATTACCAAAATTTAAATGAAACCAAATGAAGATTGTGTTTTGATATAAACTCAAATTTATTAATCAAACAATTGGTAGGAATATTCAAATTTATAATCATGTAGATTGTGTTTTGATATAAACTCAAATTCATATTTCCAAAAAAAAACTAAGTATTAAACCAAACCAAAATTCAACCAAAGCTATAAAAGGGAGAGAGAAGACTTTGTGATGGGAAGTTAAAAAAACAAAATACCAAAACACATATTTAAAAAAAAAAAAAAAAAAAAAAACCCATCAACCTTAATTAGAGTTATAAGAAAGAACAAAAATTCACCAAAAGAAAGTAAAGAGAGAGAGAAAAGAGAGAGAGAGAGAGAGAGAGAGAGTGCTCAGTTTTTGTGTGGAAAACAAAATATGAATTAAATGAGAGAAATGATATCAAATTTATACAAAATAAAATGGAAAGAAAAAGAGTCAAAATATAAGAAAGAGAAAATGAAGGAAGTGTAGCGCTAAAGTAGAGAGTAGTGGATGAGATAAAAAGGCAAAGAGGGAGGGGAAAGGTTGGAGGAATTGTAATAGTAGGTGTGGACTAATAGGGGGAAGAAGTGGTTTTTTTTTTTTTTTTAATAGGGTGAAGAAAAATTTTAAAAAGAAAAGAAGAGGTAGAAAATACGTAGAAGATGTGGCTGCTGATGTGGCTCAATAGAAGTATAGCAACAATGAATACTACGCTTCAACTTTTATATATATATATATATATATAGATCTGTGGAGGATGAGATTTTACATGGCTTTATGGCTTGTAGTAGAGGCCATGTCTTTCTCTTTCTTTTTTTGGCAAATGACAACTTAATTTTTTGTAGAGCCTCTTTTGAGAGGAAAGTGATTCTTTGCAAAAAAAAAAATTATTGAAGTGCATAAGAAAGCTTCAGAACAACTATTGAACCAAGCAAAAATATCATTGTTTTGCAGTAAAAATACTCCTTTCGACATCCAGGAAGAATTCAAAACTAAATTTGATGCAAAAGTTATATGTCAACATGAGAAATATCTTGGGCTTCCTTCTTTGTTAGATAGATCTAAACACAATACTTTCTTGGATTTGAAGGAGAAGTTGGCAAACAAGCTAGTTGGTTGGAAGGAAAAACTCTTATCCAAACCAGGCAAGGAGATTTTGATTAAGGTTGTTGCACAAGAAATTCCTACATACACCATGAGTTGTTTCAAGATCCCTATTCTTTTTGTGATGAAATGACTAGTATGGTTAGGAATTATTGGTGAGGAAAGATGGGTGACAAGAAGAAAATGACTTGGAATAGTTGGGAAAAACTGTGTTCCAAAAAGCCAAGGTGGTATGGGTTTTAAATTACCAAAGTAGTTCAATCTAGCTTTGTTAGCTAAACAGGGTTGGAAGCTTCAAAGGAAAACTAATTTTCTTGCCTACTGAGTTCTCAAAGCCAAATATTTTCTAGAGTGTGAGTTTGTGGAAGCTTCTTTAGGGAGAAGGTCTTCATATCTAAGGAGAAGTATTATGGCTGCACAATATATTGTCAGAAATGGGGTAAGATGGCGGGATGGTAATGGTGAGAATATTATATTGATGAATATTGCTAATTGCAAGGTTTTTGGTGTGGCACCAATAAATGGATTGGATCTTATGCCCTATTTATTGCGTTAGTAACGAAGGATATAAACAATTGAATGACACTATTTTTAAAATTGGATTTGGTGACAATAATGGTGGGTTAACACTTTTGATCTGCAAGGTCCAAGGTTTACTAAACGTCATAGTGATTTAAATAAATTATGATTGTAAGGACGCGTTTTGGATCTTAAGCCTAAAGACGAATGGATTAAGGCCTAAAGAGCCCAGCACAATTAATTTGTAGAGAGTAGGCCAAAAAGCTAGGATTCAATGAAGTGGACAACACCCTCTATGGGCTTAAAAAAAGTAAGAGAACGAGTGGAAGCAATGAATAGAAAAATGTGGTGCACAGAATTCTTCCTCGGCACCATCCGAGGAGGGTAGTTCTTGAATATATTTTCCTTAGATTTTATTACAGTTGCTATTCTTAATGCTACAATGTTTCCTTTACAAGTTTTTCGATCCCTTGCCCCTAGAGGGTCTCTTACATTATATAGCTCCTTCCAGATGATCTTGGCCCTCCATTTATTGGTCATCCTGGCCACTACTTGAGTGTTTGTCCCATCAAATACCTTCCTAAACCTCTTTGTGAGTTGCGGCAGCTGAGACAGCACTGTTCAGGAGTCTTCTCCACATAAATGCAGCCAAGTGGTTTGGTAGAATGCATTAAATTTGGTGGCAACCACCATCTCTTCAGTCATGTTAGTGCTAACCCCTTCCCCGAAACTATTTCTCTTCAGTATGGCCTTCCCTGGTGACGTGCCACTGACGTGGCCTTACTGTTTGTGGGTATGGCCTCCTCGACGTGACAATGGCCCTTCTCGGGCATAGGTGTGACACATGGAAAATCACCTTATTGGAATTCCTATACCCCACAATAGCCCCTCAAAACTCCGATTTTTTCCCTCCTATCTGAGGAGAAAAATGGGGTTTTAACTTTGGGTAATTAATTCTGCATGTTTCCTTGACTTCCACACGTGAGAATGTCGCTTTACGTGTCCCATAACTATTCTTGATGCTTTCGAGCCCGTGATATCTCATTAAATGCTCCAGTCGGTGCTTTGTTCCCTGCATCCTACTGTGAGATGTAGATTCTACGGCTGGCATTTCTCCTCGAATTTTGGGCAGGATAACTCCCACCCAATTCCACCTCTTATATAAGGCGCCTAGGGGGTTTATTTCTTCCATTTTATAATTTGCAAACTCTCAAGACTTCCCAAATTCTCAAGCTTCCAAGACTTCCCAAATCTTTCAACTCCTAAGAAGCACTTGAAGTGTCACCTGTTCTTACTTTCATAAGTTTCTTTACTCTTAGGATTTTTTCTCCTCGACCAGGCTTCTCGGCTTTCTATTCTTTATTTCTTTTTCTCAAATACCTTCTTCACCTCTTCTTAGTCTGCTCCAATGGGTAGGTTTGCCCACTTAGTAGATTCTCCTGACGCTATGAAGGGGTTTAGGGCCAAATACCACATTCCTCAGGGAGTTTCCCTGCGATATTGCGCTCCGAGGCAGTGGCTCACCGATAGGAAGGCAGGGGAGGTCGTCATTCCCCTAATCGTCTTCATTGAAGGGGGAATGACACTTCCCATGGGTAGTGTAACCAGGGATTACTTAATCGCCCATAGGTTGTGCCCCCACCAATACGCACCCAACCTATTTAGAGGTAGCGTCAATGCTCTCAACGAGCAAATGGGTCTAAGGCTCACCTAGCACAACTTCATGTGGATGTACAAGTGCCACTTGTTCGCTGACTCTAGGTACTACCTCAAGTCTAGGCCCTCAATTGTTAGGCTTGTCTCTTGTCTTCCCAAATCCAACAAGGGCATGAAAGATAACTACCTAATCACCTCTGGGGAATGACATGACGGTCTTCACTACCCAACTCGGGAGGGCGAGCCAGATGGGGTACCCAAGGCTTAGGTCCCTTGACACGAGATTTAGTTTTGTGGTTCTCTCTTTCCTTCTTTTCCTACACTTCGTCCTCTTCCGACTAAGGGTTCATCTCTCTAACCGTGATTTTGCCTCTCGGCTATTTGTGTAGATAAAAGGCACGTAATTGCCAACTTGAACTTCGTCAATGTTGAAGACCTTAACAAAGTACTAAGGTCCGAGGTAGTCATGAGTGAAGACAGACAACTGAGAGCTGTCCACCTCATTCGCAATTTCGTGCCCTTGTCTGAAAACTTCCAGGACGTGAGCCATGCAATAAGAGCAGGTGATCTGCAATTAGCCCAAATAGATGTCTCAGTGCCGAGCTTTTTAGCTCGAGAAGACATTGTGCACGTTGATCGTTTTGCCCAACGTGTTCCTCCTGAAACAGCGGCTCTAAGGGAAGAGACTACTTCCTGACACCTATCACTCGAGGAAGAAATAGACAATTTCCAACTTAAGGAAGAGAGGGAGGAAGAGAGGGAGAAGCAGGTAGATCCTGTTATCCATATCTCGAACACAAAGGACGAGTTTGACAGGCTCTCAGGAGTTCACACCCCCGGCCTAGTAGTTGCACGCATAGAAGATAGTTCAAAAGAAGAAAAGGAAGAAATGGCTCTAAACAGGAGGAAGAGCTTATGTGACCTCCTTGTCGACAGAGCTAAGGGACTGACGCCCAAGGATGCTTTGGGGTCCTAACCCCCTCTTACTCTCCCCCTCTCCCCCCCCCCCCCCCCCCATCCCTCCTCCTCCCACGATTGGCCTGCTCCTCATACCTAACCTAAAGAAGAAAAGGAAGGAGATGGAGGAAGCCGAGGAGGGGGAGGTGGTCCATCACAAAGAGGCGAAGCAGCAAAAGACAGCCAAGGGCCAAGTGAGGGCTTCCTCAGTTGAAAGTAAGGAGGACCCCAGTGCAGCAGAGGTGCTCCCTCCGTTCCTCGTGTGGGATCCCTGGTTGGAGCTAGAAGGCGTAGCCATACCACGGAGTTCCTCTATCCAAGAATTCTAAAAAGGGCACGCCCATCACCTGTTCGAGACCCTGGAGCATCTCATGTTGCTACCTAAAGACATGGCTGCCCTTTAAACCATGAGGCAGCCAAATCTTTTCCTATCCCTAAAGAGGGACTTGGCCCTGGTAAGCATCCAGTCTTTTTTTTCTTTTTCTTTTTTTTTTTTACTGCTAAATTTCCCTTCCCCCCTTTTTCACATGGCATTCCCTCGTCGTTTTTGCACAGGCTATCCAAGAGGTCTTTATGGCCGAGTAGTGGGTCAAGGATGCCCAAAACGAGGCAAGGGTTTGAGGCCAATCTTCGCGCCGAGACTAACAAGGCCTTGAGTGCCGCTGAGCAAAAGAACAAAGAGCTCACAGCAAAGCTGATAGCGGAGGAGAGGGCACGAAAGAATGCTGAGACCGGTTTGCAGAATGCCTAGGACCAGGCTGAGGATCAACGTAAAAAGCTCTATCATACTGAGATGGAGTTGGCCATATTAAAACAACAGGTCCTAGAGTTGAAGGTAGAGCTGAAGAAAGCCAAGGAAGCTGCTCGGATGGCCGAGGAAGCAGCGGAGGCTTCGAAGTAGGCGTCCTATGACCTTAGGGTGCAAGAAACCGAGGTCTGCCTTGTAGATGAGCTGGTCGAGGTCTACAGGGATTACTGTCAGGTGGTATGGATGGAAGCCTTAAACCTGACAGGAGTCCCTGCCACCTCAAAGTGGAGGAAGGCTAAGAACATCTTCTACCCCATTGATATCCACAAGGTTCCAGCTGCACGCCCTCCTTCTACTGCCCTTGCCCCAACATCTTCTGAGCAACTGTCCACGACCTTGGCCCTTCTTCCTCCTGTTGAGGTACCCCAAGAGCCTAGCAAGGCTGGTGAACAAAGCCAGGAGGCTGAGGTAGCTAAGGATAAGGGCAAAAGCAAGAAGGTCAAGCTTCCACCAGAGGCCAAGGGTACGGACGCTGCTCCCAAGACCAAGGATGGTGCTTCCAAGGCCAAGGATGTCGCTGTCAAGGCGAATGAGGCTGATCCCAAGGCCAAAGATGCTCCTGCCTCCCAGCCGGGCAACAAAGAAGACCCTCCTCCCAAGGCCAAGGCTTAGATTTAGGATTTTATTTCGCTTTTGTAGTTATTCTTTTGTAGTTTTTCCTTTGTAGTGACTTTTTGATATTGTTCATAATGTACCTTTCTTTTATTTAGTGAAAAGACTTCAATTTTTACCTTGTGAATCTTTCTTTTTCCTTGCAATATTTATCTTTGGTTGTCTGTAATTATTATTTTACCCTCTGTTGAGATCTTTTAGACTGATAATGTTTCCAAAGGTGAACACCCACACTTTAACAAAAGCTAGCAGTAATAATTCGCCGTCAACTTAAATAAATTAAACATGCGTACATGGTGAGAAAAATGGCTAAGTCCTCAGAGACAAACAAAATACTCAGTAGGAAAAGAGGGTGTCCGAGGTATCTCTTTTAAGAGTATCTTACTAATGTACCCTTAGAACCCTTTAATTAAGACACAAGATGAACTCTCCAAATGTTATTTTTCCTAAGGCATGTGATCCAAGAAATTTGACATGCCCTAAGTTCTGTTCAATACTTAAACGAATAATTCAGAATATTAATTTAAGGAATGTGGTTCAAGAAGCCAGGCATAACCAAGGTTCTGTTTAACATCCACATAAGTAATAGGGAGTGTTAATTTACCCAAGGCATATGGTTTGGGGGACCAGACATAACCAATGTTTTGTTTAACACTAGGAGAAATAATGTGAAGTACTAATTTACCCAAGCATGTGGTCCGTGGAATCAAACATGACAAGAATTCTGTTTAATACTTAGAGAAATAAATGGAGAGTGTTAATTTACCCAAGGCACGTGACCCGAGGAGCTAGACATAACTAAGGTTCTGTTTAACACTTAGTTAAATAACAAGAGGCATTAATTTTCCCAAGGCATGTGGTTTGAGGAACCAGACATGACTAAGATTCTGTTTAACACTTAAAGAAATAAATGGAGAGTGTTAATTTACCCAAGTCACGTGGTCCGAGGAGCCAGACATAACCAAGGTTCTATTTAACACTTAGTTAAATAACAAGAGGCATTAATTTACCTAAGGTATGTGGTTCGAGGAACCAGACATGACCAATGTTCTATTTAACACTTAGTTAAATAACAAGAGGCATTAATTTACCCAAGGTACGTGGTCCAAGGAACCAAACATGACCAAGGTTCTGTTTAACACTTAGTTAAATAACAAGAGACATTAATTTACCTAAGGTATGTGGTTCGAGGAACTAGATATGACCAATGTTCTATTTAACACTTAGTTAAATAACAAGAGGCATTAATTTACTCAAGGTACGTGGTCCAAGGAACTAAACATGACCAAGGTTCTGTTTAACACATAGAGAAATAAATAGAGAGTGTTAATTTACCCAAGGCACGTGGTCCAAGGAGCCAGACATAACCAAGTAACTATTTAACACTTAGTTAAATAACAAGAGACATTAATTTACTCAAGGTATGTGGTCAAAGGAACTAAGCATGACCAAGATTCTGTTTAACACTTAGATAAATAATTGGAGAGTGTTAATTTACCTGAGGCATGTGATTCGAGAAGCCAGACATAACCAAAGTTCTGTTTAACACTTAGTTAAATAATAAGAGGTATTAATTTACCCAAGGTATGTGGTCCAAGGAACCAAACATGATCAAGGTTCTGTTTAACACTTAGTTAAATAATAAGGGGCATTAATTTACCCAAGGTATATGGTCCGAGGAGTCAGACATGACCAAGATTCTGTTTAACACTTAGAAAAGTAACCAGGAATATTAATTTACCCAAGGCATGTGATCTGAGAAGCCAGACATTACCAAGGTTTTGTTTAATATTCATATAAGATACCGCACATAACGCTAGAACGAAGAAAAATGAAAACACAACAGAGTTTCCTTTCATTAATAATAATACCTTCACAGGTTATTTACATTCCAGGGGCGTGGCACAACTTTTTCATCCAAGTCCTCTAGGAAGTATGCTCCTATCCCAGCTACTAAGGTGATGCGGTATGGCCTTTCCCAATTGGGCCCTAACTTTCCCCATGCTGGGCTCTTTATAGTGCCCACAACCTTCCTCAATACCAAGTCCCCCGAGGCTAACGGCCTCAACTTCATGCTTGAGTCATACCCCTATTTGAGCTTCTGTTGATCATAGGCTAATTGAACCATGGCATTTTCTCTCCGCTCTTCAACTAGATCTAGTCTCTTTTCTAGTAGGTGGTCATTGTTGTTTGGAGTGAACAAGCTAGTCCTTATCATTGGGAACCTGGTCTCTAAAGGGATCACAACCTCAGCCCCATAAGTCATTGAAAAAGGGCATCTCTCTCGTTGACCTTCGAGGGGTAGTTTGATATGTCCAGAGGACATGTGAAAGCTCATCCATCCATTTGCTTAAGTCCATTCACTATAACCTTATTAATAGCCTCGACTTGCCCATTCCCCTAGGGATAAGCAAGGGTGGAATACCTATTCGTTATACCTATATCACAGTAATACCTTTTGAAGCCTGGTTATCAAACTAAAGTCTATTGTCCGAGATGAAGGTATGGGGGATCCCAAACCAAGTGACTATGCTTTTCCATACAAACCTTTTGGCATCTACATTCCTAATGTTCGCTAGTGGCTCAGCTTCAACCCACTTGGTGAAATAGTCAGTGCAGACCAAAAGCCATCTCTTGTTTCCTACTGCTTTGAGGAAGGGCCCCACAATGTCCAAACCCCATAAAGCGAAAGGCCAAGGGCTACTCCCTCTGGTTGATGGATATTCAGAGCAAATTTTTGACATTGTTCACACTTTTTCACGTATTCTTGTACTCCCCTCTACATATTAGGCCACCAATATCCCTAAGGGTAAGCCAAGGATCTGCCTCCTGTGTGGCTTCCACAAATCCCTTCGTGTAACTCTTCTAGGAGTGGCTCCACTGCTTCAGGATGGATGCATAGCAAATATAGTCCTAAAAAAGACTGTTTGTAAAGCTTCCGATCCTCAGACAGCTAAAATCGAGGGGCCTTTCTCCGCACCTTATCAGCCTCCCCCTTCTCTTCGGGCAAGACGTTATCCTTAAGAAATAGGACAATAAGATCCATCCAACTAGGTCCCACCCTCAGCTGGTGAATCTGGGCCTTCTCCCTCTTCACCCTGGCAAGGTTGCATAGATCCTCGACCAAGATGACCTGAGGTAGACTCTGCATCGAGGAGGTCACCAAAGTGGCAAGGGAGTCAGCATGGGTATTTCTTCTTCTAGGGATTTGGTGTAAGGAAAAAGAGTCAAATCCTGACTGCAAGTGCTTAGCCCAGTTCAGATACTCCTACATCCTCACATCCCTGACCTCTAGTTCTCCCTTTACTTAGCCTACAACCAACCTCAAATCTGAAAACATCTCCACTGTTCTTCCTCCCATTTTCTGAACCATGGCTATCCCCACCAACAAAGCCTCATACTCAACCTCATTATTTGTGGCCGAGAAGCCCAGTCTTAAGGATTTTTCAATGAGGATCCTTTCAAGAGATACCACAACTAGCCGTACTCTTGATCCCCTTTGTTTTGCCAAGCCATCAATGTACACCTTACAAGGTAGAGGTTCCTACAAGGAGATCAGCCCAACTAATTTTCCATCCATGCTCGGCCTTTCACAATTTTCTTCAAACAAGGGCTCAACAAACTCGGCCACTAAATCAGCGAGGACCTGGCCCTTTATCGAGGTGTGAGGCATGTACTTAATATCGAAGGCTCCTAGGATCGTTGCCCATTTTTCCACTCTCCTTGTGTAATCAGCTTTCCAAAACAAAGATCAGAAAGGGAGTTGGGTTAGAACTACAACAGTATGAGCCTGGAAGTAATGTGGGAGCTTCCGCGTGGCATGCACTACAACCAAGATGGCCCTTCCTAGAGGCAAGTAACAAACCTCTGCCTCATGTAATGACTTTCTCACATAATATACTAGTCTCTACACCCCATTGTCAACTCGCACCAGTAACAGACTCACCGCGGGTGAGGCTACAGCAATGTAAGCAAACAAAATCTCATCTTTTTCGAGCTAGACATAATAGGTGGCCGAGAAAGATATTCCTTCAGTTGCTGGAAGGTCAAGGAATACTCCTCTGTCCATTTGAATCCCTTCCACTTATGCAACAACTGGAAGAAGGGCCTACACTTATCTGCTAATAAAAAAATGAATCGATTCAAGGCAGCAGTCATTCCTGTCAACTTCTGGACTTCTTTGGGATTCCGAGGAGGCTACAGGTCGTTGATTGTTCTAAGCTGATCTGGGTTGATTTCAATTCCGTAGTGGGTAACCATATAACCTAGAAACTTACTAGAGCCTACCCCGAAAGAACACTTAGCGGCATTGAGGCGCAATTTGTGTCTCCTCAATATCTCAAAAATGTCTCCTAGATCATTGATATGCTCAAACTCCACCTTACTCTTTACTACCATATCATCTATGTAGGCCTCAATATATTTGCCCAGTTGTGATTCGAACATCCGGGTCATCATTCTCTGATAGGTGGACCCCGCATTCTTCAGCCCAAAAGGTATCACTTTGTAATGATAGTTCCCAGTGGGCGTGACGAAAGAAGTTTTCTCTTGATCTCCTAGAGCCAATGGTATCTGGTGATATCCTTGGAAAGCATCCAAGAAGCTCATTCAAGGGTGGCTCGCGGTTGCATCCACCAACTGATCTATCCGAGGCAAGGGAAAAGGATCCTTTAGGCAAGTCTTATTTAAATCCGTGAAGTCCACACACACCCACCATGTCCCACTTTTCTTCTTCACCACCACCATGTTGGCCAATCACTCGGGATAAAACACCTCCTTGATGGCGCCAACCTGCTTAAGTTTGAGTACCTCATCCTTGACAGCATCAGAATGTTCCTTAGAGGAGCGCCGAGGTGGTTGCCTCCAGGGGATGATGGATGGATTAACGTTTAAATGGTGACAAACGAAGCCTGGATCCATCCTGGGGGTCTCATAGGCACTCCATACAAATACATCAATATTTCTCCTAAGAAAATCTACTAGCTCTTCCTTTTCCCAAGGACGCAGTTGAACCCCGACTTGAAAGAATTTCTCCTCATTGTCGCTAATGGCAATTCTTTCTAGTTGCTTGCACTTAGCCCCCTCTGCCATTGCCCTTATGGACAACGCTAGCACCTTTGATTGCTATAAATCCTGCTTGGCGGAGGCCAAGGATTCACCCCCAGCCTGATATCCACTCGCAGCCACCAAACATTGCCTAGCCATGGACTGGCTCCCCAACAATTCTGCAACCCGGCCCTTCAACTGATACTCCACCTTCATGTGCAAAGTGGAAGGAACGGCCCCCATGGCGTGAAGCCAAGGCCTTGCCACGATGGCAGTGTAGGGAGAATAGGCATCTACCACAATAAAATTCACCTTCACGATCTCGGTCCCTGTCTGAACGGGTAGTCAGATTTGGCTTTTTGGAAAGACAATCTTCCCATCGAACCCTATTAGAGGGGAGTCATAGCAGGTTAGGTCCTTGGACCTTAGCCTCAGCCCTTTAAAGAGGTTGAGGTACATAATCTCTGCACTGCTGCCTTAATCTACCAACACTCTCTTCACATCGTACCCACATATCCTAAGGGTGACCACTAGGGCGTCATCATGTGGCTGCAAAGTTCCAGCCTTATCCTCATTCGAGAAGCTTAAAGCCTGCCTGGTCTTCATCTTATTTCTCTTCAAGTCGGGGGGACAAGCCCTCTGCATATGGCTGAGCCATAGTCATCACCCTGGATGACCGAGAGCCAGTCCTGCTTGAAGCAGTGAGGATGACACTGATTGTACCCAGGAGTGGCCTCGAAGGAGCATCCCTCTGAGCCCTAGTCCCTGTCTGACCATTTTGCCCGTGGGGCTGATGCAGGAATTGCCTCATCTTTCCTGCCTTAGCTAACTACTCCAGGTGGCTCCGCAAAGTCCTATAATCCTCAATAGTATACCCTCACTCCTGGTGGTACTGGCAGTGAAGGCTTTTGTTGCACTTCGTAGGGTCTCCCCCCATCCTATTTAGCCATTGAAAGTATGGCTCATTCTTGATCTTCTCCATGATTTGGTGTACCGGCTTTCGAAACACAGTACTAACTACCTGAGGGGTAGAGGATCCTAAATCCCCCATAAAATCTCTCCGAGGTCAGTTGTTATTGTATCTGTCCAACCTGAAATCCCTCATGTCCTGAGGGATCACCTTAGCCTTTTCCTTCCCCTACTGTTGGTCCTCCTCGACCCCTTTATACTTATCAATGTGATCCATGAGCTACCGCATGCTCCTAACTAGTTCCTGGTTAGAGACTTCCTCAAATCGTGCTCAGCGGGTAAGCTAACCTTGAAAGTCCTTATTGCCACATCGCCAAAGCCCCCGTCTATTTCGTTGAACATTTCCCAGTACCTATCAAAATATGTTTTCAAGATTCCTCCTTCTTGCATGGCCATAGACAACAGGGAGTCCAAAGGCCGAGGAACTCTGTTACAAGTCACGAAATGAGAGCCAAAGGCTCTCGTAAGCTCTTTAAAGGAGTTGATGGAGCCTTCCCTCAGACCGTCAAACCATCTCATCGCCATAGGCCCTAAGTTGGACGGGAACACCTTACACATTAGGGTCTCATTCTTTGAGTGGACAGTCATTCTCTAGTAGAAGTTGCTAACATGCTCCACGGGGTCCGTCCATCCATTATACACGGTGAACGTTGATTGGGTGAACTACCGAGGAAGTCTTCCTGCTTCTGTCCAACGAGTAAAAAGTGATTTGGAGATCTGGCTCAGAGCCTTACTCATGGAATCGTTGCCCAGCCCTTTGTGAGATAGGGCCTTCCCTCTCTATCTATTGTGGCGCTTCTCATCAAACGAAAAAGACTCGCTGGGAGGAGTTCTTGACCTTGGCTAGTAGCTATCATCGCTATCATCACTAGAAGAATAGTCAGGATTCAAAGGAGTTCCTCTGCGTTGCTTGCAGTGTAGTTTTCTTCGTAAATGGTCTATCTCCCTTTGCAGGCTCTTAGTGTTCTCTTCACGAGAGATGTGACTCCCACATTAAGATTGACTCCTACTAGTTTGAGTAGTGTGTATACTGACTTCATAATCTCTCCTACGCTCAAGGTTGAGGAAATGATCTTGGCACCGGAAGCTAACTGATTCTTCCCGGTCGGGCCCTAACTCCACCATAGCTGAATACTGAGCTCATCGAAGTTCAAGCAAATTCCCACAGACGGCGCCAATTGTAAGGGCGTGTTTTGGATCTTAAGCCCAAAGACGAATGAATTAAGGCCCAAAGAGCCCAGCACAATTAATTTGTAGAAAGTGGGCCAAAAAGCTAGGCTTCAATGAAGTGGACATCGGCCCTCTATGGGCTTAAAAATAGTAAGAGAATGAGCAGAAGCAATGAATAGAAAAATACGGTGCACAAAAATTCTTCCTCAGCACCATCCGAGAAGGGTAGTTCTTGAATATATTTCTCTTAGATTTGATTATAGTTGCTATTCTTAATGCTATAATGTTTCCTTTACAGGTTTTTCGATCCCTTGCCCTGGAGGGTCTCTTACATCATATAGCTTCCTCCAGATGATCTTAGCCCTCCATTTGTTGGTCATCCTGGCCACTACTTGAGTGCTTGCCCTATCAAACTGTTGGGAAATCATTATGTTTGCATCGCATACAAAACATACGCAGCGGAAAAATAAACGAATCTACTTCATTCGCAATTGATAACATTCACTATGTAAGTTTCAGAATATAAGAACAAGAGAGTGTACCTTGATGCGGTGAATTTCAAAACCGAATGAAGAACTACTCGGGAATACTTTCAATCTTCACTCCAATTCCACTCGATGCCTAAGATGTGTGGTCTCTCAATCAGTTCTATGTTTCTAGAGAGAATATGAAAGAGTGTCTCTCTTCCTTATTTCATTACCATAATAATGATTAAACATACAAACCATTTTATTCTATATAAAATTCTGTATGTTTCTCTCCACATAACTGATTATCTAATTGGGCTAGCCTTTTGGGCCTTCCCAATTGGGCTTTAGTGTGTGGCTTGGAGTGGGACCAAAAGGGAACAAATAAAACACTAGCTCCAATGGGCCTTGGGCTTTTCTGTCAACTCTTGACAAGTCCAAAGTTACCATTAATTATATTTAATACCACTATATAAATATAATTGCACTCTAGGCCTTATTAATAAATTATATCCTAAGACTTTATTATACATGCAACCCCTTCATAAAATATTCGTAGTAACACAAAGTCATAAATATAGACTGCCACTTTGTGAATTACTACATCTTAATCCTTGAGTACCCGGTTTAATCCTTATGAGTTATTCACCATATATTTATGAAATCCAATTTCATAAATATATACTTTAGTCGTACTAAAGTGGTTAGGCCTAACTCTCTGAATAACTGTACCCATTAAACTTATCTCAAGGGAATATTTTATATCTCCGTTAAGAGACTATGAATTCCATCTTGAGAATATATGTTCCATCAACACTAAATGTGGCTGCCCAACATACTGAGGTTTTGACCGTTACTTTAGATCTCACTCCTGATATATCAAAGCAACCTACATTTCATGATCAGGTCCATTCTTCTCTCAGGATTAAGAGTTCATGTGAATACAAGTCGTGAGATTTATTATTCAATTGACAATCGTTAGGAGAATAATAAATCTCACAGCGGTCCAGTTCAATATGTCTTAACTCTTAAAACATATCAACATATTAACTAGAAGTCACCACTTCCATGATCAAGACAAATCATCGTAGTTAATATGTTATAGTCTTCGCAGATGAAATGCCCAATTTCATCACCGACTACGAACCAAAATTCTGAGTTTACAAAGAACTTGTGATCTATATCTTCTGTGACTAAATCACATAAATCACATACTATGCATCTCATGGACTATTTAATAATGTCCGAATATTCATGTTACTATTATTTTAGATAAGAATAAAACAACTTTATTAAACATAATATTAAGTCATACATCATTTCTCAAATAATGTCATACATAATATTATACATAGCATCATACAATAGGATTTAGGGGCACATATCCTAACACAAACACCTTCTCAAACCTCTTTGTAAATTGCGGCAGCCGAGACAGCACTGTTCAAGAGTCTTCTCTACATAAATGTAGCCAGGCAGTTTGGTGGAATGCATTAAATGTGGTGACAACCACCATTCCTTCAGTCATGTCAGTGCTAATCCCCTCCCCGAAACTCTCTCTTTAGTATGGCCATCCCTGGTGACGTGCCACTGACCTGGCCTTACTGTTCGTCGGTATAGCCTCCTCAGCGTGACAATGGCCCTTCTCGGCCACAAGTGTGACACGTGGCAAATCACCTTATTGGAATTCTTGTACCCCACAATGATAAATTGGAATAGGTAAAATATTATTTCATCTATTCCAAATTATTGGTAACGTATTTCATTTTGGGATGTTCTAAAAATTTGTTTTGTTTCTAAAATTAAAAGTCTAACATTTACTGAGTTTCTTATCATGCCTACCAAACACAAGCATTTTAAACAATAAATTTTTTTTAGAACTTTGTTTAGACCCAGTTTGGAAACTTCTGTCTTTTTAAATAAGACTCTCAATTTGGAATTGAGCTAGTATTATTTATTTATTTTCTTAGAAGACACCATAAAAATAAATAAGAAAGAAGAGTTAATGAAATAGTAAAAAATTTTGTAATTTAATAACATTACTTAATCTCTTTTTATAAAAACAATCACGGTTTCGAATCTCACATTTCCCACTCGTTATAATAATTTGAATTATAATAAATGAAATGAATGACCCATCAGCATGATCGAACAAAGTTGGTATGATTTTTTTTTTTTTTTTTGGAGAATGACAGAGTTGGTATGATTTGGCTGCGCACAATGTTGTCCTTTAGTAAGGGGATTATTTACAATTAATGATTTTCTTTGACGGAAGAAACTTTATTTAACAGACAACTAGCATAATTGTTCATCGACTATAATGATATTTCTAAACTCAAAGACAAAGTAATAATGAGGTAAAAATCACCCAACCAAAAAAAAGGTAATCACGTAAAATCTGCTGATTTAACGTCCCATATTATTAAAGTAAGAAAGCCCTTGTTGATTAATGATTATGAATCTGGGACCCTCACCCACCCTTGTAAGTCTGAGAGTTGTAGTTCGAATCATAATGTTGTGCCCACATGAATAGCCCCGAACAATTTCGGTAGTTCCATGCTATAAAATTCGGATTTAGGTGGACCAGGACAATCATACCTGTATGAGCATTTTTTTCCTCAAAAAAAAGAAAAGAAAAATCAGTCTGTCTCCTTTCCACTGTAGAAGAGAATCTGGACAGATCATTTCTTTTGCTTGATCCGTTGACCATTTTTATTTTGACCGCTAAAGCTTCACTGGTCCAAGACATTGGCTAATTGCTAAGAGAAATAAATACTTGAGTTCTCTAGATTAGAGGTTTGTTAGTTTTTTCACCAATTACTAAATCAATTATCAGACTAAGACTAAGCTATTAATAGGCCCAGCAAATACTGTATAATTTAATTATGGATTCTTATTAGCTGAATAATTGATAATGTTTTTTTTTTTTTTAATGGGTTCAAGTTAGCTCAATGGAAAAGGTTTTATTGTGTCGAATATGAGATCTAAGAGTCAATCACCGTACTCTGACTATGCTCAACCATCTCAACCATCATGCATTAGGTTTGAAATTCCTTCTTAACCCTAAAAACAAAATTGACAATGTTTCTTCTTCTTACAAAAATAATTTAAGTCTCTGTCTATGCCCAAAAAGTAGTTACAGCAACTTCGTAACCCCAATTTTGGGTATTGTACCCGTAAATCTGATATGGAGTTCTTTTATGTTTCTATGTTCTGTCGTTCGCATCTCCATAATTATTTGGTAAAATTTAACATTTCCTAACTGCCACCTACTTATTCTTTGTTCTTAAATTTCAGGTGAAGTTCAAAGATGACCTTAAAATCAAACAAGATATCTCACACAGCATACTTGAACATTCACTTCACTATGATTTGCAATGATAAAAGTTCAAAAGCTACAACAAACTCATGGCACAAATTTGAGCTCTCAAGCATGCAAAAGCATATATATTTTAATATCCCACAAATGGCGTTGTCTTGCTTGGCATATTCTTAACACCTTTCACTATCATACAAAACTACACGGGAGGATCAATCTAACAATTACATTCTTCCTCATGCATTTGGGGAAAATTTTTCAAACTATTTACCTGTCCATGCATCACTAGCACCACCACCAGTACTTCTCATTTCCATGGCAAAATCTTTACAGTTCTGAAAGATCAAACTTACCAGGCATAGCCAATATTCAAGAGGAGTGAGAGGACAGTCACAAGAAGACAAATACAGATCCATGTTGAAACTTCATTCTTTGTAGAGGAGGAAGAAGAAGTTGAAGAAATTGCCGTTGTATTGCTTGCCACGGTTTTGTTGCTCCTGTGTAAATTGCCAACAGGACCTCATGTCAAAAATGAATCATAAGAGTGTGTTTGATACATGAAATGATTAAAGAAAAGGTCATGTCAAATATTGAACTTACCCTGCTGTTAAATACAAGCAACTATCATAGCCTGCACAGTCAAAAAACAAATAATTGTTTAGTGAGTCTAGAAATATATTGCACAGTTAATCTTACACAACTATATAGTTAAGCAGCTCAGACACTTCAATAAAGTCATCAGGTCAAACTGATAATATCATCTTAAGCAGCTTGTCAATTTATAAATCCTATTCAAATTAATTTGCCAGAGCATTTGCAAGCTGAAGGAAGTTCCAGTTACAAGCAAAGGCCATGTCAAACACATACATATGCTTTTCAGAAAATTAGCTGCATCTGTTAAGCAGATGACTGGATGTGCTAGAGACAGGTAAAATTTCTTGTCCCTCAAAAGAGAGGGGAAAAATAGATTTTGAGGATATTCATATGAAAGGAGGTTGGATCCTAATAGTACTCACTTGGGTTCTTATCAACTTTAACTCCATTCCCTCCAAAGCTGCAGGCAATATCAGTAGCCCCATTTTGCTGGTAATAACTGTTGAAGGCATATGATGCATGAGAGATTGTAGTATCTGGCTCATAACAAGGCTGACTAGGCTGAATAGCAGTGCAGTCCACATTCCCAGGACCACAAGCCCAGTCCAAGGCATTCTGCAAGTCCTTTTCAGAAGCCTTACTTGAAGCTATGCACCAAGTTGTTCCATTTGAACTGGTAACGTTCGACTCTGTAGTCATTACGGCAGCACCTTTTCCAGTGAAATCCAGGCTATAGACACTTGTCTGGTCAGGATAAAATAAGCCCCAGTTCCTCTCAGATTCCAACCCTGGCTTTCTATTTTCATTGAACAAAGAAAAGACATACACATCAAGCTCCTCTCCAGGCTTTGCAGGAGTACCAGTATTGTTAATGACATGCCGAATCAGATTGGTATTATAGGTCTGAGCATAATCAGGAGTTGCAGCTGACTCCTTAGGTGATCCTTTGGAAGGCCAGCCTGTTTCAGTGACCATGACTTTAATTGTTCTGAAATTTAGAGCCATCAGCGCAAAATAAAGAGCATCAATCTGGGCATCAAACATGTTTGTGTACAGCAAACCAGTGTTTGGATCAATAACTTCTGAAGATGACTCAAATAGAGCATAGTCTAGAGAAACATTGTTTGGAGAGTCTCTGTAAGCATAGTAGGGATAAATATCAATCATGAAAGGTGACTGGTTCTCAGCCAAAAATTCCAGCATGGGCCTCAGGAAAAATGCATGGCTACTATTAAAAGCCCCAGCAGAGGGTGGGAATGATCGGGATAAAACTCCAAGGGAATGGGTACTTGAAACTTTGATCTTCTTGTGTAGACCAACTTTTCTAAGGGCTGTAAGGACATTATTCATGGCAGGTACCACTAAGGCGGAGACATTATTGGGGCTTTCTGTTACTTCAGCACCGACAGTTATGTATGTGATCTTAGTGAGTGGATAATAAGGAAGGATGCTGTTCTTCAGCCATGTGTCTGCATTTGATTGGAACTGGGAGAAAGGCAATAAGTCTGAATTTGTAATTCCAATCATAAGTTCAACTCCAGTGTTTGAGAAGGCCTTGAGAACCTGAATATTGGAATCATAAATCCTAACATATTTTATGTTATGAAGTTGAACCAGCTGGGCCACTTTATCAGGTGTGGGGAGGTCATCAGCATTTCTTCCATAGCAAACTCCAATTGTGCTTCCCCTGCATAGATCTGTCACAGAAATTGATTAAATTCAAAGTCCTGAAATAAACTGCTGAGGCATTTCAAATAAAGAGAATAACCAGCAACTGTGGCCATCATGATCCACTTAAACAATGGGAGATATAGAAGCTTTTTATCGAGTAAAAGTCACTTCTTTTTAACAAACGTATTAAAGTGCACAAACAACACAGTAAATTAAAGGGTAACAATTCATTTTAAATGATAATAACACTTAAGAATGTGAGTTAACATGACCTCATGTTTCGACCATCCCATATGACACAGGACAGAACAAAATGACTTATATGCAGTTCTTATCCATAAGAGTAATGCTATGAACTTAGCAAGTTTCAAACGAATAAGTCCAGCACTAACACTACTCCATTATCTACTACTGACAATTTGCTACCTCAACGGTGTTGAAAAGTTGAGTATGTAGACTTATGTATCCTTAAAGACACACACCATTCGAGCCTTGGTCACAAAGGACAGCGGTCTTACAGACTACTAAACCCCATTGTTGGGAATTTGGGATGCTAAAAATTTAACAAGGTCATATAATTAACAAAAATGACTTCCAATCAAAAATCATAAGTTCAGAACTACTCTGCCACCTACTATAATCATCAAAAGAATACATATGGTATGGTGCATTAGTAGCGGAGCTTCTCAAGCACTTAAACTAAAGATGTTCAGAGTTCTAAACTTGGACTTCTTGAAGCTTAACTCCTGTTTGATTCAAAAGCAGTAAAATTAACTCGTGGATTTTCTGAGAGTTGAAACAAGTTCAAAAGCCATGCAATATCATGTGTGCATATAGTCCTACAATAAAGAAAGCTGATAATCACACTGCTATATATTATATATAAGAATGTCATACTGTTCAAGGACAATTTATAAGGGGTACCCAAATTCAATAATTGCAATCTAGCTGTAACCCACACCCACCCTACAAAATTGCAAAAGTATAAAAGAAAACGATGAACATAGAACATCCCCATAGACCCAAAAGAAGTTATTAATATTTTGCCCCAAAAATATATGGTATGTAAATAAAGACAGCTTTACCATGGTTAATAGGCTATTACAACAATAGTTTACCAAAGATACCCAGAAAAAAAGTTTTAAGATAATGATAGTCATTGATTAGTGAGCTGAACCAGGCCTTTTTCTCAACAAAGACATCGTTACAACAGCCAGAAAGAACAAAAACACCGACATTTTGCACAAACACTGTTCAAAATGTAGATTTGCTCTAATAATAAGGAAGACCAAGTTGTTGTTGAGAAGCGGAGATTAGTCCCATTAAAGAGAATCAAGATCTAAACAAAGCATCAAAAAAAAAAAAAAAAAGCACAGCTGAAATATTTCAAAGAGCAAACAAAACAAGCATTAATTAAATTTAAACCCCAAGAAGAGAAATGCAGAAGAAGAATCTAGAATAGAGAATAAAGCACGGACCTAAAAGCATAAGCAAAAGTGAAGCTGCAAAGATAAGCCTGAACCCCCTGGCCATTAGGTCTTTCAAGCTAACAATGCTTCTTCTTCTTCTCCTTCTTCTTCTTCTTCTACAAAAGTGATTAGTAACGTTCTTATATCTTCTTATAAAGAATCTAGAGAGGAGGGTAACGGCTCTTTTTCTGTTTAGTAGTTACTAGTTAGTGTAAAAGAAAAGAAAGATAAGAGTGTAAAACTGTGAACTTGCTTTAAAAGCTTAAAAAGAAGCTTAAAAGAAGAGTGATGAATGTATGTATGTATGTATGTGGGGGGAAGACTTTTTGTTTTTTTTGTTGCCTGTGGTTTCTGTCGGAAACTCAGGAGGCTGTGTCTGTCAGCATTGGGACCGGACTTCAGATTGGTTTATGAATTTCAGTTTAGTTAAACGCCTCGGTTCCGCAAAACTTTTTATTAGGATGTCTGTTCTGTTTTCCACTACTATATTCACATATTCTCTCTCTCACAGTCACTCACGACTCACGACACAAACAAACCCACTTGTTCCGTCAACGGTCCACGCCTACTAGGAGTGACTAGTGACGTAAAAATGTTTAAATTCTCTCCCCCTAATTCCTCCTATCCTATCTATGTCACGGGCATAAAATTTATCCTTTTAGAAAAAAAATTTTACAACTTTTTTAACTCTCGAAATTTTTTTTTTTTTTTAAAAACAGATAGGTTAATGTGTGCCTTTAGTAACCGTTTTTTTTTTTTAATTTTTAAAAATTTGATTTTGGAATATAAAGAAAAAATAATTTTTTTTTGTATTTTTGAAATCAAAAACATGTTTGGTTAGTTAAAATTAAAAAATATAATTTTTTTTTTAAAAATAAAAAATACTAAAATATGTTGTTATTAGGATTTAAACTTTAATGTTAACTTAAAAATAGATTTACTAAATTAAATACGTGTTTTCATTCACTCACGACTCACAAGTCACGACACAATCAAATCCACTTATACTGTCAACGGTCCACGCCTACTAGGAGTGACTAGTGACATAAAAATGTTTAAATTCTCTCTCCCTCATTCCTCCTATCCTATATACGTCACAAGCATAAAATTTATCCTTTTTGAAAAAAATTTAAAAAAATTTTTGACAACTTTTTCAACTCTCAAGAAATTTTTTTTAAAAACAGATAAGTTAATGCGTGCCCTTAGAAACCGTTTTTGTTTTCAATTTTTAAAAATTTGATTTTGGAATATAAAGAAAAAATAATTTTTTTTTTTTGTATTTTTGAAATAAAAAACATGTTTGGTTAGTTGAAATTAAAAAAGATAGTTTTTAGAAGAAAAAATAAAAAAATAAAAAAATATGTTATTAGGATTTGAACTTTAATATTAACTTATTAAATGAAATAGATTTATTAAATTAAATGCGTGTTTTCATTGACTTTTGAAAATTAGAAACTGAAAGCAGTCTTTTACATGTTTTCATTTTCATTCACAAATTGAGTCTTGAAAATAGTTTTTGTTTTCTGCTCATTTTGAGTTGCAAAACAAATTTTTTAGTCTTAAAAGTAGAAAATTGTTTTTAAAAATAGAAAATAAGGAGAAAAAATAATTACCAAATATACCCTTTGTACGTTTAGTAAGAGATATTTAGTAGCGATATTTTGTGAGAACATATGAGTGAAAAAATATAAAAAAAAATATGTATAATATTGTTTGAATACTGAAACTGTTAAAACGTTACCAAACACGTGTTTAATCGCTTTTACATTTTCAAGTGACTGGATTTGGGCCTTTTTGTTATTTTAGTTCGTTTGGTTGCATTGGGCTTGTGTAGTATACATTTGCGTTTAGGGAATGTCTGGGCTTGGGTTAACTTAGCTAGCACCATAGCTTTCAGGGGATGCCATAACTGCATCAGATTTTAGTTGGTCAGTCCCAACTCCCAACAACATCATGTAAAAGCCCAACACTTTAATGCATGCAGTTTTTTTATAAATGTCTAATTGCACCTATAAAAATTTAGTTAGTTCAATTATATATAAAAATATATATAAGAAAGATACACACTGGTAACACTCGATTCAGACTCTCATCCCAAAAAAAAAAAAAAAAAAACAAAACAAAAATCGATCGAGATTAATAATTCTCGCCCATTTTTCATGCAACGATGGATGTTTAACACAATTTAGGCTTTCTATTTCCTTAACAAAATAATAATAATAATAATAATAATAATAATAATAAAGAGAGTTAAGAGTAATAGTTTACCATAGTAGTGATTCACACATGCAAAGATCCAAATTCAACAAACCTACAATCTATTTAAAAATGAGAGAAAATTCAATTAAATTTTAAATTGAAATTCAATTTGTTAAACATAATTTGACGAAAATTGTTAACCACAATTAAAGTTTGATTTTGCGCCACATATCCCGTCTAATCTAAATTTCTAAATTTTTATGGCAAGTGAATTAATTTAGCGTAAAAATTGAATTTCAATTATAGTTTAATTTTACGCCACATGTCTAATATAATCTAAGTTTTTTAATTTTTGTGCCAAATGAATTAAATCAGAGTAGAAAACGAGAAGTCCAATATAAATAAACCATAAAAATAATTAAAAATAATAATTAAAAAAATAATCATATATCTAACTTTATATATAAAATTAGAGGAAAAGAGAGCTTGGATAATTTTATATTTATGAGCCATTTTTTCTACAACTAAAAATAATTCAAATTTATAACTTTATATATATATATATTAAACATCAGAGAAAATTCGATTAGAATCAAAATTGGATTTTGCTTTTGTTAGATATTTATGAAAATTAAATTGTTTAGATTTTTGCTATTATTTTTTCTCAAAACTAATCAGCATATTTTTATACTGTTTCTATTCATACCTTTTGTATGCAAAGATTTTGAACCTAAAAAATTGTAATTGAGCTAAACGATCTCAAGCACCTATCATCATTCAATTTAAGAGGCACTATTGTACTAATATATTATTTATATTTTGTGTTGTATTTAGTAGAATTTCACGTACAATAATTGTAAATTAATATTGTATAGATAGTATCCAATAGTGGTTTTCAAAATTATATACATAATAGTAATGTAACGAGAAACTTGGCATAACTAATATCATGAAAACTATTAAAAAAAAAAACCATTTTAGTACCTCTAAATGTCCTGGTCGAACTATTGTCCTATATGTTTAATAGCCTAAGCTAATATCAATAGCATCACTTCAATTTATCATTCTTGTGCGTAAGTACATGTTACATACTAATTTTACAAATTTTCAGAAGACAATTGCAATAACAAATGTTTTTTTTTTTTTCTTCTGAGATTGAATAACAAATGTATATGATGAGCCTAGGAAATACCGTCGTCTAGTAGTAATGACAATTGTTACCAGGTTAAAGGCCACCCATAATGAATCAACGGAAATAAGACCATTGAGGACTTTTCTGTTGGGCATAAATGACGCAGACATTACAACAGTCATTAGAAACAATAAAGGATCTCGACCTCGAAACGTTTATCCAAAGATCCTATATAAACCACCAAGGACAAAGAAGAAGGTTATGTTCTTACTCAATAATTGCTATTGCTTAATTCACAACAATCTCCTTGCGAGATTTAGCCTAACTTGAGCTTTGAAGGGTCCTCGGCAAACACCACAATAATATTTCCTGGGATTATTGGTTGATCGCCTATCCGGACTGACGAGGAACTTAATTGATGAATTTGGCTTCATCAGTCATCACCTTAGCACCGCCTGCGGGGATGACTGATTTCTTTTTTACAAAAAATTATTGCTCTACCAATATCCTCAAGCAACAAAATGGAATTAGACGCATCAAATCAACCTAACGTGACGCAAATGGCATTATAGATTCGAACTTTGGTCGCCAATGCATATGAACTGAGCCCACATAACCAGGAATTGAGACAGCGGGTATTACGAGAAGGTAGCCGCACCCCACTTAGAAGACGAGATCAACGTCACAATGAAGACGAACGCAGTCCGGAGGGTAGCAATGGGAGAAAGAGCATTGAAAGGATAACACAGCCTTGACCACACCAAAGATGATTAGATGAGAAAAGAGATGAAAGACTTGAAGAATCTGATGAAGGGAAAGGCGTCCAAAGATTTGGATAGCATGATAAGGAGGACTGACTGTTCTTTCACCGTCAACATTCTGGAGTGCCCTTTGCCACCGAAATTCCATCTCCCATCACTGGAAACGTATGATGCTACGAAGGATTTCCTAGACTATATAGAAACATTCAAGACTAATTCAGAAGCACTTGCATTCAATAATTAAAATACTTGTGGTGCGAGCGAGAAGAAGTGTTTGGCCAAATCCAAAAAGAGGTTGACCACCTTCATTCACCAAGCGAATAATTTTCACCTTGCAGGAACAAAAAATCATATAGAGAAAGAAGTCTAGGGTTATGTTTGGTAAAAAAATTTATTTTCTATTTTCAAAAACTTATTTTTGAAAACAGAAAGAAAAAAAACAATTTTTTTGTATTTTTTTAAATCAAAATATGTTTGGTTAGTTGAAAAAAAGAAGAGTTTGTTTAAAGAAAAAAAAAAAAATTAAAATACGTTGTTACTAGGATTCGAACTCTGACATTAACTCATTAAATCAGACATGTGTTTTCATCGGCTTTTGAAAACTAGAAACTAAAAATAGTCTTTTGTCTGTGTTCAATTTATTTCACAAATTGAGTTTTGAAAACAGTTTTTGATTTTTGTTCATTTTAGATTGCCAAAAAAGTTTTCTAAACACAAAAAAAAAAATAAATAAATAAATAAATAAAGGGAAAAAACAGTTACCAAACATACTTGTTAACATTCTCCTTCAGTTTTCCAATGTGAGACAAATAATTCTTATTGTTAAAACTCCTCTCTTATTTATGGAGGAAGACTTATAACATCTTCCTTCATCATTTTCAATTCATGACTTACAACATTTCTTTCCAGGGTTTGGCTCACCTTCAATACTTTTTTAATTGAAATCTTTTTTTGTTTGAATGAGAAACTGCGACATCACCCATTAACTAAATAAAAGGTGGAGATTAAAACCCACAACCACTTACTACTATGTATTTAAATCAAAAGGACACCTCCAGTTATAAAAATACTAGAGGTAGACCAAACCCTTCTTTCTATGATATTTTCACTCTTTTGATTACGTGGGAGTTAGGACTTGTATATTCTTAATTATTTATTTGTACCAAAAATTACTCAAGTTAGGGAAATGTTGAATTTCATAGCATGGTTCCTAAAGTTGAATTCTACCAGAGAAGGAAGGTCCTTGATGGCAAAGAAAAAAAGGACTCATAATAGGGCACTGAATTAGGGACCTCATTTCAAAGCCTATAAAAGACGGGGGTTTTACACCCATCAAAAAAAAAAAAAAAAAAAGAATAAAAAAAAAGAGGGGGTTTTACAGCTGCTGAGGCTCATTTGTCAAAAGGCCCAATAAGGAAAAGAAGCCCAACAACGTTAGAAGAAAACCATCAAAGAATGATTAAACCTGAGCGGCAGGAATAATAGAGTACAGGTCCGTAAAAGCAAATAAACGGATCTTGAAGAAGTAAAATGGGCCTGAAAAGGCCCCGAAAAGAGAGAAATAGCAAACCATGGGCTGTGGATGTGAAAAAGCAAGAATGGGCTATGCCTATTATGGCAGACCCAAAGTAAAGCAAGTACAAAGCCATAGGAAATCTATAGGCCCTAAGGGAAACACGGGATGGTCGGACCGAGGAAGCCCGACGAGTTAGTAAAGGCTCATGGAAAGCATGAGATAGTGAAAGGCCAAGGACGCCCCAAAGGAAAATAAACGGCACATGGGAACCCGCAAGCATGCTTGGCAAGAAGGCCCAATGGGGCTTATCAAGCCATTGGAAAGAGAAAATAAACAACGGGCCCAAAGAGGCCCAATTGTATTAAATTACTATCCTGTTAAAATAACACAGCAGGAGGCAATAGCTAGGCTGTGAGAGACCAAAATGTGAAAGCGGGAAGACTGAAGCCCACAATCAAGTAAAAGCCCAGACCCCAAGCGGTAAGTCGGTAAAGAAGTAACCCACGCCATAAAAGGTTGGAAGTGAACGGCAGAATAAGAGGTTAGACGCCTAGGCCACGGCAAATGCATGAATAGCAGGCAGACTTTGGACGGACGTAAGAACAAGGCACGCGCAAGGTCCAGGTCTCACCAACCTGTACCCAGCCAATACGGGAGAAGATGGGCCATGGGTCAGAGGTAAAGGGGGTGTGGTTTGGCGGAGGGGAGGGGGAAGAACCCATTTCGAGGATCCCGCTCAGGCTACTTTGGGGTGAGTGTCCTGCTGGGATGATATAGCACCCGAAAATGGCAAAACTGAGTTAGGACCTTTTGGTGCATGCCATGAGAGAAAGAGTACTTTGCCATGGCAGGTAAGAAAGCCACGACAAGCAAACAGAAAATTTTCCCCTGTCCTCGCCTGGTGAGGTGGTGTGGCGTGGCCAGCACAGGTAAGTGGTGCTGGCTGAGCACCTGACCAACCAGCAGTGGTCGGCAAGGACACGTACCAGACAAGGACAGTTACGAGGGTAAAAGAGTAAAAGCCATATCACCGAAAACACTATATAAGAGCATTCCCTGTGCACGAAACAAAGGGGAGGAAGCAAGCTAAGAAAGAAAGAACCAAAAAAAAAAAAAAAAAAGAAAGAAAAGCAGAGCAAACAAAAAGAAAAACAGAGTAAGAAAAGAAAGAAGGAAGGAAAAGGATAATAACTTAGAAAAAAAAAAAAAGAAGAAGAAAGATTTAGAAAGGAGATTGAGATAAAAAGGAAAAAAAACGGGCATGCACCAAAATGGGTTGTTATTTCCTCTCTCCCTTTCGAGAAGCCATGCTCTCAAGTGTCATTAGTTGGGATACGAGTCATTTAGGACTGTTCCTTCAAAGCCATTAATTTCTCCTCCGAGAAGTTATTCGCATTGAGGGAGTGGTGTCTCCTTTTTGGCTTAAATTCCTTTAGCATATCACAGCAGATTAACATCCTTTCAAGTTTATCATTTTTTTTGTTCTTTTTCCTTCTGCATTTACTATCCTTTAAATTCATCTTTGTTGTCCTTATCTCATGTATTCCTTCCGACATTTTATTATTTAAGCATGACAAGTGTACTTCTCTAATGTTTATGACATACCTGCCTGCGGTAATCATCTCAAAGGGATCCGCCTGCCATGATTACATGACATAAATTGTGACAGGCCAAGGCATAGCTTGCGCACAAGCAGGACCAAGGTGAGTTGCAATTGGACCGATCCCGACTCTCCAATCCAGAATATTTTTTAGCTCAGTATGGCAGGATGAAGTAGTCCAGCCCAATGTCACGGTAAGAGCCTATCCCATTACAAAATTGGCGACTTCGCTGGGGAGTTGGGAAGCAGACAGGGATAGAGATTCCTCGCAAGAAAATGCCGCCGATATCCAGGGCAACGCGAAATATGAGCACCGTGCCTTCTCAAGCAGAGTCTAGGCCAACAACCCTTCACCAACGTCAGTCTAACCAGGTGGAAGGCGCTACCAGAATGGGGGCTGGGCCTCAACCGCAGACTAAGAATCCTAATGATGAGGGTAATGCCTTTGTTGAAGTGCTGCAAGCGCTCCAGCATTCGCAACAACAAATGATGGAAGAAATTCATCAGCTGAAGACGGATAAGACGAAAGAGAAGGGAAGCCAGCATGACCCAGAGCATGCGGCAGAAAAAGAAGAAACACCCGCTGGAAGTGCCTCGCAAAACGCAGAGCAACGTTACATTACCATGGCGGAAGTGGCTGCTCTTCTAGAACGTGAAAGAGCCAGAGCACCAAAAGAAAGGTTCTATGCACGAAGACCGCCTTACCCGCTGAGAGTGCTCAGCAAGCCATACCCAGAAAGGTATGAACTGCGAACCTTCGCGCAATACGATGGCAGGAAAGGGAGTGTCGTTGAACACGTAAGCAAGTTTATTGACACTTTTGGTCCTTATGCAGCGGATAACGACCTTTGCCTTCGGGAGTTTTCTAAGTCATTATGTGATCGTGTTTACACCTGGTACATCGGTTTAAAACTAGGATCAATCCCAACTTGGGATGATATGGTGGATGTATTTTGCACTAAATATTTTCATGGAGAAGAAACGGTGACGCTCGCAACTTTGCAAGCTACCAAGCAAAGGAGTGGCGAGGATCTGATGGAGTATATCAAAAGGTTCAGAGATATAGCGCTTGACTGTTATGACCACTGTGAGGAGAAGATATTGGTGGAGATGTGTATGACAAATATGATCAGGGAGTACTGAGCCGTTCGAGAAAACTTGGAGATTTCTCAGTTTGCACAACTATTACAAAACGCTAGAAGGACCGCTCAATCAGTAAGGCCAGCTCCTGACAAAAGAAATGCACCGCAAGCCATGACAGCTTCTGTGGGCGAAAGAAAAAGAAAGTCAGATGGAAAAGAGCGTGATACTCCCCCACCAATACCATGCACCCCAAAGGAGTTAGATGTACTCTTGGACAGGTGGATAGTGGACGGAGTTTTTAAGCCCAATCAAGTCTCTAGGGAGCCCACAGAAGAAGAGCGAAGGGACCCACGCTTCTGCCGATTGCACAACTATGTGAAGCATCCTACCGCAGAATGTTGGGCGCTCCGCAGACTAATACACCGCAGGATCAAAGAAGGAACCCTGGAGTTAACACAGCAAGAAGTGCAAAGAAACCCACTCCCGAATCATAGAGGGAAAGGTGTAGCGGAGGTGGTAATCTGTACAGACCTCGGGGAAGACAAAGAGGAAAGCCTAAACCTTCCTACCGCAGCAATTAGCACCCTGCAGAAAAGCTCCAAGTTCAAGAACATGTTTAATCAATTAGGCCTCATGGCAAAGGAGCGAAAGGTAGCCATGGAGGCCTTAGTAAGCATCGCCTCTAGGGCGAGAATAGAATGTTTGACAGCAGAAGTCACAGATGACAGAGCTTTCTTACAAGAATCAAATGAAATCACTTTCAATGATGAAGACATGGAGGTGGGAAGCCCTAACCACAGGAGACCCCTTTATCTGGCCGCATCAATAAACCAAATTCCTATCAAAAGGGCCTTGGTAGATACGGGCGCCTCGGTAAATCTGGTTCCGTTAAGCACCCTACGAGCAACAGGAATTTCAGAAAAAAGGATCCAAGAGTGCCCAATGGAAGTAACTGGGTTCGGAGGAAGTGGTGAATACACCATGGGTCATATTCAATTGTGGCTAAAAGTGGGCCCTATAGCTTCTTTAGCCCGATTTCACGTAGTAAAAACAGAGGTTTCATATCATGTGCTATTGGGAAGACCTTGGTTACATAAACACTGGTTAGTCCCATCCACCTATCACTAGTGTGTGAAGGGAAGGTTGAATGGCAAGATGATACGAATAGCGACAAACCCATCACTGTTTGAGCAAGCAGAGGCTCATTTGGTGGAAACTATGTTCTACGACCAGTGGGCACCATCGGGGGAAAATTCAGTGGCGAAGCCACGAGGCACCTTCGTTCCTAAGTGGAAGGATATCAGGGACGACCCAGAACCTGACCTAAGGAAATTGCTATCTCAGAAGAAGAAGAAGAAGAAGAAGAAGAAGAAGAAGAAGAAGAAGAAGAAGAAGAAGAGGAAAAAAGCGCCTACCGCAGGAACAAATGATACACCCCGATGCGTCAGGGTTCGGGGCCTTGACAGCAGGTTTGTATACCGATTATAAAGGTACGCGAGGCCCATAAGTGAAACACGAGCGGGCCCCAGACAGGAATGGCAGCACAAAAGCCTAGTGTGTTGCATAGTTCAAGAAGGAACGAAGGAAAAGGATAGCGACGAAGAGTTAGCAGCAGAGAAAGACGTGCAGTTTATGGCAGAAGAAAGGCTAGAGGAAGTCAACTTGGGATTTGATTCGCAGGAACCAAGACCCATTTCAATCAATTCAAAGTTGTCAGAAAAAGAGAAGTTTGGATTGGTAACGCTGTTAAAAGAATACAAAGACGTTTTTTCCTGGGACTATAGTGAAATGCCCGGATTGGACCCTGGGCTAGTGATGCACACGTTGAACGTGGACCCAGAGGCCAAACCAGTGGTCCAGCCTGCTAGGGTATTCCACACTGAGATAGAAGGACAGATAACCAAAAAAGTGCAGAAATTGCTGGCCGCAGGATTCATCAAGCCCAGTCTACATCCATGTTGGTTGTCCAACATAGTACCGGTAAAAAGAAGAACGGGCAGATAAGATGTTGTGTAGATTTCAGAAATCTCAACAGAGCATGCCTAAAAGATGAATTCCCCCTGCCGAATATGGATCTGCTGATAGATTCTGCGGCAGGCAGTGCCATGTTCTCGTTCATGGATGGATTTAGTGGGTATAACCAGATTAGAATGGCGCCAAAGGATACAGAGAAGATTGCTTTCAGAACGCCCATTGGCAATTTTTACTATACAGTAATGCCATTTGGGTTAAAGAACGCAGGTGCAACGTATCAGCGGACGATGACAGCCATATTCCATGACATGATGCACTAGGAATTAGAAGACTATGTGAATGACATAGTAGTGAAGTCAAGAAAGCAAGAAGAGCATGTCCAGGCACTGAGGAAGGTATTTGAAAGGTGTAGGACTTTTAAACTAAGAATGAACCCTCTTAAATGTGCATTTGGAGTATCCTCCGGGAAATTTCTAGGCTTTCTGGTCCATAGCAGAGAAATAAGTGTGGACCCGGCCAAAGTCACAGCTATAGCAACCATGAAACCACCGGCTACGGTTAAAGAACTAAAGAGCTTCTTAGGGAAAGTTTCGTATATTAGAAGATTCATCCCGAGTTTGGCATCTATTACCTTTGCTTTCGACAAGCTGCTCAAGAAAGGGCAAGGCTTTGAATGGGAAAACGCACAGCAGGCGGCCTTCAAAAGGCTGCAGCAGATCATGATAAACCTTCCCACTGTGCAAGCCCTAGTCCGCGGAAAGTCACTATTGTTATATTTAGCCACCAGCCAATATGTTGTGGGTGTGTTGGTCGCCCAAGAAGATAGAAACGGCAACGAACAACCAATGTACTACATCAGCCGCGCCTTGAAAGATGCAGAAACTCGTTACCTGAGGGCAGAAAGGGCATGTCTAGCCGTTGTGTACGCTTTCCAAAGGCTACGTCATTATTTCTTGGCCTATGAAGTATGGCTGATGACTAAGTCTCACGCTATAAAAACCTTGCTGCAACAGCCAATTCTCTCTGGCAGAATATCCCAATGGCTGTTACAATTGTCACAATACGACCTAAAGGCAAGAACACCCAAGGCGGTAAAAAGTCAGGCTATAGCCGATCTGCTGGTGCAATTCCCCGGAGAGGAAGAATTCCCGCTGGATGATGAAGTCTTAGGAGAAATAGCCATGGCAGAAGAAGCCAATGAGCAGTGGGTAATGAGATTTGACGGGTCTTCTACCGCACAATCAAGAGGAGTGGGAGTGGTTTTATACCATAAAGAGAACGAAGCAGTGGCACTATCCTTCAAACTAGAGTTTCCTTGTTCAAACAACACGGCAGAATATGAAGCCTACCTAACTAGGCTAGCTACAGCCCTTGAAATGGGAATCAAACATTTAAGAGTAATAGGGGACTTGAACCTAGTGGTCTGCCAAGCTAAAGGGAGTTTCTCTCTAAAGGAACCCAGCCTGGCGCCATACAAAGCAATGGCCCAGAAGATGGAAAGAGAGTTTTTGACCTTTGAAATAGAGCATACCCCAAGGAATGAGAACCGCTTCGCAAATGCGCTAGCCACGTTGGGCTAGCAGATAATCTTTGAAGGGATTAACACTCGGGTAGAAGTCAATAAGAGCCTATCATTTAAGCATTGAAGGAAAGATTTCAAGAAGAACGGTGTGAAAAGGACTGGCGGAATCCAATAAAAGAGGCCCTGATGACGAAGGGAGAAACTATGGATTTAAAAGTATTAAAAGATTATGTTCTGGTAAAGGGAGAATTGTACCACAGGATGCCAGGAGGAATCCTATCCAAATGCGTGAGGCAAATGGAAGCCCAAAGAAAATTAAAAGAAATACATGACAAGACTTGCGGATCCAGCGAAGAAGTCAACCTCTACCGCAGGCTTCAGAGGGCAGGCTTTTATTGGCCGAGTATGGGAAAAGACGCGGACCAAATCCAGGTTCAATGCGAGGCCTGCCAACTGGTGGCAGACAGAGAGGAATGTTACGTAGTATTTGCTTGGGAAGACCGGAGAAAGCCATTCACCCGGTACTTGGCAGAAGGGATCTTGCCACAAAAGCACAGTGAGCGGTACAAACTCAAAAGACTGACAACACATTACTTTTTACATAACAGGGTTCTCTTCAAGAAAGGATATGACGGAGACCCATTGCGATGCCTGGGTCCCGATGAAGCGAAGGAAATACTAAAAGAAGTACACATGGGAGAATGCGGGGAACATCAAGGGAAGAAGAAGTTATATAGGTGCCTGCTACAAATGGGTTATTACTGGCCTGCCATGAAGAAAGACGTAACAGAATTTGTAAAGAAATGTCATAGTTGCCAAGTACAAGCTAACTTAATCCACACCCATCCGCAGAGCCTGCAAAGCATGGTCACCCCATGGCCCTTCCACACTTGGGGGCTTGATTTGGTGGGGCCGATCAATCCACCGTTACGCAGTTAAGTATGGATCTTGGTGGCTACGAAATACTTCACAAAATGGGCAGAGGCAGTACCACTCCACAAAGCCACCGGAGGAGCAGTAGCGAACTTCATCAAGGAGAACATAATTGTAAGGTTTAGAGTGCTTCATAGAGTCATTAGCGACAATGGAACACCTTTTGTCAATAGTGGTGTGAGGAAAATGTTGAAGTTCTATCAAGTGAAGCACCACCACTCATCGCCCTATTATCCTCAAAGAAATGGGCAAGCAGAAGCAACAAACAAAATCCTCATAAAGATCATCAGCAAAATGAGTCAGGAGTACACAAGGGGATGGGCAACGCACCTGCCGGACGCTTTCTGGATTTTCACCCTTTTCTCGAGTTTATGGGACAGAAGTGGTGAGCCTAGCAGAAATGAAAACTCCATCATTAAGAGTCATGCGAATGCACGAAGAACGAAGCCGCAGATACAGACAAAGAATGACGGAAGCTTATGGCAGGATGACCAAGGAAAGAGTGTTTGCAGAAGGACAACTCGTGTTAAAAGTGACAGACTATGTTAGGAAAGGCATGGCAGGACCGTCTAAGTTCGCACCGAAATAGGAAAGACCCCTCGTGATAAGGGAAGCACACCCAACTAGGTATTACCACTTGACTCAAGTGGATGGCAAAGACCTGAATGACCCCATCAACGGGAAATGGTTAAAATGGTATTACGCTTAAGGGTGAAAGCAATGTAGTTACTTTTTTCTTTTCTTTTTTTTTTTCTTTCTTTTGTCTTTGTCTTTTGTTTTCCTCGAGTGACTGAGTCACAGGACATGACTGTAACATATTTTCATGTAATGAAAAGAAGTATGAGAAAATTGCAAAAAGAAAAGGAAAGAAAACCATACCATGTCATAGCAGTAGTAGTAATAAATGTTGCATCTTAATTACAAACCCAAATTATAGCAATCTTTAAAAAATAAAAATAAAAAGAGTGGAGACATAAAAAGAGAAGGAAGAAGTAGCGTTCAAAAGAAAGCAAAAGATAAGTAAACTAAGAACGGGGAAACTGCATCATCAACGAAGCCCGGAGATAAGAGACTGATCCTCAAAACGGCTGGACTCACCAATGCTTGAAAGAAGATGCCCACGGCGAGCCTCCAAGTCTACCACCTCTTTCTTCAGAACCTCAATCCGTGCGTCAATGGCATCAATAGCAGGCTAAACTCTCCTCATAAAAAGGGCATGTGCAATCTCTCGGAGGTGGTCAAGAACAAAGTCCATAGCAAAGCCAACACTAATAAGCTCTTGAACTGCAGCTCTCCATTGAAGGATCCTCTCAGAGGAGATAGTGTCCACAAAGTTATACTCAATATCGTTCATCACACTCCCAAGCATTTTTAGAAAATGCTCTCTAGCAGAGCGGCCCAGACAGAATCCCTGCATAAAATCACCACGGCTACTGTAGATTGCCTCCAGATGAGAAATGCAGTCCTTAGGGACTCTGAAGCCATGAAAATCCACGTAAGAAGGACCAGAACCCCAGAATTCCGCAAGGTCAAGGTCATTAATTTCAGGCTGATAAAAATGGGCAAAAAAGGCTGCGGCCTCACTCAGTGGATCTGTAACCGTGGAAGAACTGCTGTCCAATTCAAATTGGGAAGGAACAAAAGGAAGTGGCTAACACAAAAAAAAAAAAAATGAATCCAAAAAAAAAAAAAAAAAAAAAAGAGAAGGGAGAAGAAAGAAAGTAAAAAAAAAAGAAGAAGGAGGGAGACCATGACCTGTGAAAGCAGGGGCCATAAAGGTAACGGGAGTAGGCGCAACGGGTGCAGTAGGAGGGGTGACAGTAGGTGCATCTACTGCAATTTCTGGCTCCTGAGAAGTTTCTAAAGGAATAAAAGTACAAAGTAAAAGGGGTGTTACAAAAAAAAAAGGGGGGGGGGGGAAAGAAGACTTAGCAAGATAAGGAATACATACCCATAGACTCGACCCCGTGTTCAATACCTTCATCCTCCTTAGAATCAGAAATCACTTTCTTCACGGCAGGCTCATCATCGTGATCCTTGAGAACATCCTAGGAACCTTCAGAAAACAAATCCATATCGGGCCCTCGTGTAGCGGAGCTTGGAATAGAGGAAGGAGTAACGACCAAGGAGGAATCGTCTTTCGCCACTTGAGAAAGGGTCAGGAAAGGGTCACTAGTGGAAATAACGAGTGGAGTGGCAGGAAAAACGGTCTCGGCCTTAGCAACACTTGAGGGAGCGGTTTCCTCAACTTGCTCGGCAGGAGGGGTAGGGACTTCGGTAGAGACTCTTGATGCAGCAGCAGCAGGAGTAGGTGTCGCATACACCACATCAGTCCCACAAAAGAAACCCCCTAAGGGCGTCCCCTTGGAGGCAGAAAGCTCTTCGGCTGTGGGACGGTATATGGAAGGCTCGGGTTCATCCTGAAAAAACAAAGGAAAAAAAAAAAAAAAGAGATGGAGAAAGTCTACAACTGATAATGAAGTTGAAAGAAGGCCAAACAAACAAATGGGGTATGGCAGGAGAGATATGCACAAAAGAGGAGAGAAGAAAAGGAAGAAATATACTTTAGACTCAGGCTCGTCAACTGATATGGGATGTGTAGCAGGTGTATCTTCCTTGAATTTAGATTGCAAGAGAAGCGGAAGGCAAGGATGAGAAGATGAACCAACAAGTGCATAAGGGTTAGCCATGAGAAAACAAAGACTAAAAAAAAAAAAGGGAAAAACGAGGCTAAAGGTGACTTGCCCGTCGCTCGGTAGTAGTGATTACAGGAGGAGGAAAGGACTTCCTTTTGCTACCTCTTGTCCTGCTAGAAGGAAAGGCACCGGTAGAACGTTGCGGAGCAGTAGGCTTAGACTTGCTAGCCATAGGGCGCACATCAGAAGAAGCTTCAAAAAGATCACTACCCTTTTTGGCAGACTTGGATTTGGCGGACCTCTTTTTAAGCACTGGAATGTTTGTCACTTTTACCTTCTTCTCCCAACCTGGAGGGTAGTCACCGACATGCCAATACCAACCTTTCTTCTCCTCATCTCACTCGAAGATGGCGGATCGGTTCTGTTTCCAGGCGTAGGCTAACACATATTTGGAGAGTAAAAGCAGACGGGGATTGGCCGAAATAACTGCACTAAGCCCATCAGGAGGAATAAGAGAGAAACCACGACCACCCATTAACTCTTGCTCAAATGAAGTCATCACGGCCTGCCAGTATCTGTGCATGGCAGGAGTACAAATGCCCTCTCTCAGTGAGCCTGTAACAGTAACTGCGGAGAAGTGCTGGCTCCAAAATGCAAAGGCAGTATGTCTCAGAAAAGGCTGGACTGACGTGGGGGACCTCGTGAGAAAAGAAAGACTATCGGGGATGTCTTGATCCAACCCAAACTGCCTCCTTACTCAGTTGGCAGGATAATGCACAAACCTGAGACCCTCGTCAGTAAGATAGGGCAACCACCCAGCATTGGTGGCTGCCAAGTAAGAAATCCCTGTCTCATCAAAGGTAGCCAAAGGAGTGGTGGTGCCAACCGTATCAACAAACAAACCCATCACAGAATCGGCGCACGTATAACCCGCGCCCAAATCCCTATAAGCTTTCTAGGAAAATCCAATCTCTTGATCAAAAGACTCAACAACAGAGTAATCAATAGGCTTCAAACCAACCCAACGAAAAGCCAGTGGAAAGTCAAACTCAAACTTGCCGCAAAAATCAATAATGACTCGAGGACAAGATTGATATTTCTCCTTGATAAAATGAACAGGCCTACATCTCGCCAAATGCTTCGCACACCGCTCAAATAGTAGGTGCTGCAGGATGGTGCTATGGACAGAAGAGACAACTATATGGCAGGAACCTGCTTGGCTTTCGTCACTCCGCAGGATATCTAGTTGAACGTACAAGTTCCCCAAAAACATTGGAGCCAGCGGGAAACTTACCCCAGTCGAAGTTTTGATGGCTAACTGAAAATACAAAGGCTTTATAGCGTAATGAGGATGGGAAGCAAAAACAAACTTACACAACTAGAAAGCAATGAAAGCCACACGGCGGGCAACGGTAGAAAGCTTGGCAGGAGAACTAACCCAAAATGACAACTTTGCATTACCGATCATTCTTCTCTTCAATTTGGCTTCAATAGCTTCCTCTTCCGGCGAAAGCTCCAAGGCACCAGGGTCGGCATCACCAAGAATAGGTAAGAGTAGTTGATTGGCCACATCTTCCAGAGTCACAGTAATCTCGCCGCAGGAGAAGAAGAAGGCGTGGGTAGCGGTGCACCATCTACGGACCAGATGTCAAAGATTGAAGAGATCCCTAAAGTTTGATAAGCAGCGAGAAGAAACGACGGCCTTCAACACACCAGCCCGTTGAAGCAAACCCATGAAACCCATATCCGACAATTCCCTATCAACCCATTCCTTCCAACCTAAGGCAGTACCAGACCCATATTCGAAGTGGATGGGTACGGGGAGCGAAATACCTTCCCGAATGATGAGATCATAGACCAAAGAGGCCAACGGGGCCCAAGAAGTGCTTGTATCCTACCGACAAAGGGCAAGCCAAACACGGCCAGGCAGCGGTGGCGCATAGTCACCAGGGATCTTCGGGAAGTGTGGATGGATGTCGTACCAAGGATCGATAAGGGGAGCACATTCACTGTCCGAGGTGTGCCGCGTCTCTTCCTCATCGAATTGATCTGATTCGGAAAGAACAAACTCTTCGCCTACATCGTGAGCGGCGGGAGGATTATGGGTAACCCCTTTTCCTTTACGGCGTGAGAAACTTTGGCCTTTCACCGGTGTCATGGTGCGAGGTTTGGATCAGCGTAAGATGGAAGGGAGTGATTTGGGAATAGAAGACGGTGGAGTAAAGGGAGTAGAGACGGCGTTTGCGTTGAAAGGATAAAGAGCACTTGAGGAAGGATTACGAAGAGATTTGTCCTTGGGTATCAACGCAATTAATAGTGGCGTGAAGAGATATGATGGGTCAGCCATTAGAAGAAGAATGAAATTAATGAAGCGCCGGCTCGGCATCAAAATAACTGCTAAATGAGGAATACGAAGAGACAGAGCTGTTCGCAGTAAAAAAGAAAAGAAAAAAAAGAAGAATAAAAAAGCAATATGAATATATACATGTCTGAATATGTTTGAACATACATATAAGTTGGGGACCAGTGTTCGAAAAAAGCCCACAAAAGAAAAGAAGAAGAAAAGACAGAAAGGCTAGGAAAGTCTTTTATTCACATATGAACCGCAGCACTTCATATGTTCAGGGGGCTAAATGTTGAGGCTCATTTGTCAAAAGGCCCAATAAGGAAAAGAAGCCCAACAATGTCAGAAGAAAACCATCAAAGAATAATTAAACCTGAGTGGCAGGAATAATAGAGTACAGGTCCGTAAAAGCAAATAAACGGATCTTGAAGAAGTAAAATGGGCTTGAAAAGGCCCGGAAAGAGAGAAATAGCAAACCATGGGCCGTGGATGTGGAAAAGCAAGAATGGGCCATGCCTATTCTTGCCTAATATGTTTGAACATACATATGAGTTGGGGACCACTGTTCGAAAAAAGCCCACAAAAGAAAAGAAGAAGAAAAGACAGAAAGGCTGGGAAAGTCTTTTATTCACATATGAACCGCAGCACTTCATATGCTCAGGGGGCTAGATGTTGAGGCTCATTTGTCAAAAAGCCCAATAAGGAAAAGAAGCCTAACAATGCCAGAAGAAAACCATCAAAGAATGATTAAACCTGAGCGGCAGGAATAATAGAGTACAGGTCCGTAAAAGCAAATAAACGGATCTTGAAGAAGTAAAATGGGCCTGAAAAGGCCCGGAAAGAGAGAAATAGCAAACCATGGGCCGTGGATGTGGCAAAGCAAGAATGGGCCATGCCTATTATGGCAGACCCAAAGTAAAGCAAGTACAAAGCCATAGGAAATCTATAGGCTCTAAGGGAAACACGGGATGCTTGGACCGAGGAAGCCCAACGAGTTAGTAAAGGCCCATGGAAAGCATGAGATAGTAAAAGGCCAAGGACGCCTTAAAGGAAAATAAACGGGACACAGGAACCCGCAAGCATGCGTGGCAAGAAGGCCCAGTGGGGCTTATCAAGCCATTGGAAAGAGAAAATAAACAACGGGCCCAAAGAGGCCCGATTGTATTAAATTAATATCTTGTTAAAATAACATAGCAGGAGGCAATAGCAAGGCTGTGAGAGACCAAAATGTGAAAGTGGGTGGACTGAAGCCCACAATCAAGTAAAAGCCCAGACCCCATGCGGCAAGTTGGTAAAGAAGTAACCCACGCCACAAAAGGTTGGAAGTGAACGGCAAAATAAGAGATCAGACGCCCAGGCCACGGCAAATGCATGAACAGCGGGCAGACTTTGGACGGACTTAAGAACAAGGCACGCGCAAGGCCCAGGTCTTACTAGCCTGTACCCAGCTAATACGGAAGAAGGTGGGCCATGGGTCAGAGGTAAAGGGGGTGTGGTTTGGCGGAGGGGAGGGGGAAGAACCCATTTAGAGGATCCCGCTCAGGCTACTTTCGGGTGAATGTCCTGCTAGGATGACATAGCACCCGAAAATGGCAAAGCTGAGTTGGGACCTTTTGGTGCATGTCATGAGAGAAAGAATACTTTGCAGTGGCAGGTAAGAATGCCACGACAAGCAAACAGACAATTTTCCCCTGTCCTCGCCTGGTGAGGTGGTATGGCGCGGCCAGCACAGGTAAGTGGTGCTGGTTGAGCACCTGACCAACCAGCGGTGGTCAGCAACGTATCAGACAAGGACAGTTACGGGGGTAAAAGAGTAAAAGCCATACCACCGCAAACACTATATAAGAGCGTTCCCTGTGCACGAAACAAAGGGGAGGAAGAAAGCTAAGAAAGAAAGAACCAAAAATAAAAAGAAAGAAAAGCAGAGAAAACAAAAAGAAAAACAGAGTAAGAGAGAAAGAAGGAAGGAAAAGGATGATAACTTAGAAAAAAAAAAGAAAGAAGAAAGATTTAGAAAGGAGATTGAGATAAAAAGGGGAAAAAAACGGGCATGCACCAAAATGGGTTGCTATTTCCTCTCTCCTTCTCGAGAAGCCAAGCTCTCAGGTGTCATTAGTTGGGATATGAGTCATTTAGGACTGTTCCTTCGAAGCCATTAATTTCTCCTCTGAGAAGTTATTCGCATTGAAGGAGTGGTGTCTCCTTTTTGGCTTAAATTCCTTTAGCATATCACGGCAGATTAACATCCTTTCAAGTTTATCATTTTTTTTTTTGTTCTTTTTCCTTCTGCATTTACTATCCTTTAAATTCATCTTTGTTGTCTTATCTTATGTATTCCTTCCGACATTTTATTATTTAAGCATGGCAAGTGTACTTGTCTGATGTTTATGACATACCTGCCTGCGGTAATCATCTCAAAGGGATCCGTCTGCCATGATTACATGACATAAATTGTGACAAGCCAAGGCATAGCTTGCGCACAAGCCGAACCAAGGTGAGTTGCAATTGGACCAGTCCTGACTCTCCAATCCAAAATATTTTTTGGCTCAGCATGGCGAAATGAAGCAGTCCAGCCCAATGTCACGGTAAGAGCCCATCCCGTTACAACAGCACACGAAGGTATGTAAGCATATTAATTAAGAAATCTCTTAGTAAACAAAAAAATTATTTTTTGAAAAAAAATCTTTTTCTGACTTTCTTCGATTCTTATCTTTTTCTTTTTGCAAGTGTTCGAGGTCTTAATTAATTTTACAAATTCTTACGTCATCAGTTATTATGTGTGATGCCATAGTAGTCCACCATCTAGTAAAACCTCAATTTGTCCTTAAAACCTTGAAAATCTCTCCTTTTTTTAAATTTTTTTTAAAATTTTTTATTCTTATTAGCATTTGGTTTTTAGTATAATAGTATTGATTATAACAAGAGACTAGGGATAACATGACTGGACTAGGTAGAATCATCGAAGTCCAAATCTTCTGTTCTATTATTTTTGCTCTACTCTATACTCCACTAATAAAAACTTGTCACGTGTTCACCTAATTAATTAAATACTATAATTACTGACTTATTAATACTACCGTTATAAATTTATAGTAGTATTTAATTAATTAGGTGAACACGTGACAAGTTTTTATTGGTGGAGTATAGAGTGGAGCAAGAAAAATGGGACAGAAGATTTGAACTTAGAATCATCGTGCCTTATCCCCACTTTTGGGCAAGGAAAACTCGTAATGGGCAAGAGCGAAGCAAGTCATGTCAAAGCATGATGGAGGCTTTTTTTTCCCATCCCTAATGAGATGGTTTCAACAATGATGAGATGGGGCTAAAAAAGAGAAAGGGATTACAATACGAGTTTTGATAGAGAAAAAGATAAGTGTTTTGGGTAGGCCAGCCCAAGATTGTTTAAGGCCTAAAGTGAGAATTTTATAGGGGTTTTTTTTACATTTAAATCTCATTTAAATAATATTTATTTATTTTTATTTAATTTTAAATCTATTATTAATTCTTACTTATTAATATGACTAATTTACCTAAAATGAGTAAATGATAATTACTATATAGGTTTTACAAATTGACATATCATCAATAAAAGAAAAGTTATTCAAACGTTCATTTTATTATATTATTTAAGTAACACTAATTATATTCCTATCACGCCAGTTTGTAAATTTTTTTTCCTAAAATTTATATTAGCTTTTGCATTTTTCATACACTTAATGGTGACTGTGTTGTATTATTATTATTATTATTATTATTATTATTATTATTATTTGTGTGGAATAAATGCTAAACTTATTACAAATATTACTACAAAAAGCTTACAAACTAATGTGCAATGAGATGGCACTTCAACAAAGAATAAATGAGTATTGAATTACTTCATTGGTGACATATCAGGGCGGCTCTATCCTTTGTTTAGGGGGTTCAAATGAACCCCCTGACTTTCCAAAAAAAAATATATATTTATAATATTTTTTTTGTTAGTTTAATATTTTAATTTATTTTTAAAAATATTTTTGCACAACCTAACTTAAATCTTATACACCCTTATTACAAGTATTTCCAACTCTAAGAGTATGAGTAAGTGTTTGTGAACTGTAAGTGTCACTTTTTATTATAAATTTATATTATATGTGTGTGAGTGTGTTTAATATTAATTGTGTGCATTACTTTTTGTTATAATATTATTTGTGTAAATAATGATGTATGTGGATATTTGTGTGTGTAGTATAAATATAATATAACTTTATATAATTTAATAATTAGGAAATAGAGAGAGTTTATTACATGTATGTGTATTGTTATCATGTTATAATAACTTTTTGTTATAAATTCAGAAAAATTCAAGAAGAAAAATTGTAAAGTTAGTGATTGTTCAAGCATTTAATTGGTTAAGTAGACATGTAATGTATTATTTTATGTATAAATGAGTATGGTTGTGTGCGTCAATAATTAATACAAAGCCAATGAGTTAAGTTTATTCATTTAGTTTAAAATATTTTTATAAAAATAATGACATATTAATAGATAATAACAACTACATAAAAATAAAATGTTAGACAAACTTAACAAAATAAAATGGTCATAGTTACCTACATTGGCAATAAACACTATAATTAATACATTGGCAATAAACACTATTATTTTATGTATGAATGAGTATGGTTGTGTGCGTCAATAATTAATACAGAGCCAATAAGTTAAGTTTATTCATTTAGTTTAAAATATTTTTATAAAAATAATGACATATTAATAGATAATAACAACTGCATAAAAATAAAATGTTAGACGAACTTAACAAAATAAAATGGTCATAGTTACCTACATTAGCAATAAATACTATAATGAACTATCATGTAACAATTCAAAATTTGAAAACTTGTAGAAGAAAATTGTAAAACTTCATTTTTTTTTTGTCAATAACTTGATATATTCAAGTTCTCTTTTTATTAAAAAATTTTTAATTTAAATTTCTTAACGGCCCCCCAAAACGACATTCCTAGAGCCACCATTGTGACATATCAATTTGTAGGACCTATGTAATAAAACTTGTAATATACTAATATAACTCTAATATTTTAGGCCTTCTTAAGATTAGGAAAAAAATATAAACCTAACTCACATTTTTTCTTTAATTAAAAAAAAAAATTAATGCCCCATATTTAGAGGGGAAAAATAATTTAATATGTATTTTATATTAAAAAAAACTTTAGCTCATGGTTGTCTTTGGTCCATGAAGTTTGAAATGATTGCTTTTAGTCCCTCAAAATCTTAAAGTGTCACTTTAGCACCTAATAACATGTCTACTATAGTAATAATGTGTCAATTTTTAGTTCGATAACATCATTGTTTTGTTGGAGAGATTTTATGGATGTTGATGTAATGACCAAAAGTGATCACTTAAAGGCTTTTAGGAACTAAAAACAATCATTTCAAAATTTTCATAGACTAAAATTGTTTAAAAGGATAAAGATTTTAGGACCGACAATGTTTTTTGCCTAAAACTTTTATTCTAAATATAATATGTATATAGAAGATTAAATTATATATAAATATTGAATAATATATACGTACTTAGGGCAGGCAAGGGGTGATAAGAGATAAGACGAGATGAGACAAAAAATCTTGTTCAAGTTGGGGCAGGAGAGGGTGGGTCAAGTAGGGTAGAAATTTGGAACATTTTTGCCATCACATTGGATCATGCAAAACCCAAAAAAATGCAAAATGGATAACAACATTCACAAAAATGCACAAAAGAAAACCACTTAGTATATTGGTGGTGCTAAAAAGCTATATAGCTATTTTTAGCACCATCAAATACAAATTTATGACTACATTGGTAGAGCCAAAACTAAATAATTTGGCGCCACAGCCATAGTGTAGCTAAAAGTAGCTGTGCACAGTAGCTCATAGGTAAATTTTTTTTTTTATTAAATTGTGTGTTCGCACTGCTTTATTTTAAATATATTATTTTATTCATGTATTCACACTACTTTGTAGTGAATATATTATTTTATTATAATAGATATATTATTTTTTTGTGTTGTTTATATTATTTTATTATGTTGAAGTTAAAATAAAACCACTAATGTTCAGTGTTTTGTAAAATGAGAAGGTAAGATAGATAAAATAGCTTTTTGTGAAGCCATATTGCTAAATTTATGGCTCCGCCAATGTGGATGCTACTACATCTGGTAATGCATTTCTGATTTGCAACATGCTATAGTGTGATATATATTTGCATAACACTACATCTTCATGCAAATGAAAATCTTCTTCTTTTATTCCCCTCTCTCCTCTAACATTCTTCCTCCTTTTTTATATTTGCTAGATGTAGGTAGAAAATAAATTATTTTAATGTGATGGAATGAAAAATATATATATAATGCAATTTTTGGAAGATAAAATAAATAAAATGAGTTTGATGCAAAAATGCAAAATTTGGTTGGTAGTTTTAAGTCTTAAGGGTGCATTTGTGTTGAGCGGCTGTGTTTGCGTTTGTTTCCCTTGTGTTTTTTTTTGGCTAGTTCATGGCACTGTTTATGGACCAACCATGTGCTAAAAACGGGTGAACAGTAATTTGTAGCAAAAAAAATATTTTGATACAGTATTTTTAATAATAAGTTTTCAGTTTTTAGCAAAATAAACGCTATCTAAACGCACACTAAGTCTCAAGTCAACATCCCCATTTTGCAAAAAGCTAGTAGACAATCTGTTTTGAAAATAACTTATTTAGCTGAAACTGAAATTTTTTTTACTGAAAATACTATAGATAAAACTAAAATGTAGCTGATGCAACCTATGAAAATATCAAATAGTGCAATGAAACCTATTAATAGTAATAAAAATAAAATAAATAGTGGCTTCTTAAACAAGGTCAAGTGCAACAGGATGAATAAAGCAAAGAGTAGTTTAAGAAATGGATTAAAACCAAAATGTTATATTTATTTGCGCGGTCTTCTTCGTTTGAATTTTCCTTTAGTGTCCACTTTTATTAGTCTTTTAATAAGAAATTACAAATACTATATTCTCAGTCTTCTCTCTCTCTCTCTGTCTCTCTCTAAAGAAAGACTGGAGTCTGCTTCTTCTGAAACCCTAGAACCAGTTAGAATATATTCGCAAAACAAAAACGAAAACCCTTATCATGAAGACTAAGACGCCATTGAATCAACTCAAGCTCTCCGTGCCTGCTCAAGAAACCCCTATCACCTCCTTCTTGTACGTTTACCTATTCCTCTTTTTTCAATTCCATCTTTTTTTCTTTTTTCTAATTCATTTTTCTTACTTCTAAACTATCGATCTTTGTAATTGCCTATCATTCTTTCTTTGCTTCTTTGATTCTCTTTGCTTCTGCTCTGTTTGCTTACCGTTGAAATGTATTAAAAAAACAGCTAAGAATTTGGAAGTTTGTGTCTTTAGCTTTTTAATTTTGATCATCAGCTCACTGATTGTGGGGTAAAGTGTAAATTTTTAATTTCATTTTTGGGAGCAAAGAAGCTTATTGACCCTTTTCACTATAATTGTTCTTATTGGATTTTTTTTTTTATTTTTAATTTCAATTTGGGATTTAAAAGAATTGAAAAAACAATAGGATTAATTTAATTTTACTTTTTTCCTGGATACACTGAAAAGCAAGTTTAAGAAAAAAAAAAAAAAATTCTTGATTAAATAAGGTAAATTTTCAGGACTGCAAGTGGCACATTTCATGATGGAGATTTTTTCTTAAACCAGAAAGGGTTGCGGCTCATCTCTGAAGAAAAGGTGCCTCGTGTAAGTATATCTTGATTCGGTTCCTATCTTGTGGGCACTTGTGTTTTGGCTAATCCAACTGTTGTTTATTGGTTGATTCGTTTGATGTTACCTTAAAGCAGGTACTGAATCATATGCGCTTGTTTTAGTTTTTATCAGTAATATATGATATATTTTACTTTCAATCTGTGTGAATAAAAGTTATCGGAATTTGGAGGAGTTCTGCAGTGATAATGAGTCTCTTGATGAGGTCAAAGTGCTAATGAGTCTTTTAATGAGGTCTAAATTATACAACAGTACTGTAAACTAAGTTGATACTACTAGTTCACTAATCCTTTAATTGCCTTTTGCTGTCCCAATATTTTGTCTCTTCTACCTTGGTGAATTACTTTCCCTTATAAGTCATCAACTACATTTCCACGAGTTTGAACTGGTCATGTTTAATTTAACCCTGCAAAACCTTAATCTTGGAGAACTGGGAAAGCAGCCCTATTGGTCCAAATTTAAATTTTTACAGTTCAGATACATTTTTTTTTGGTAGTTTTCTTGTTCTTTTTCCAATTTAACCTTTTTTTTTCATCCTTTAGGAGGTCATGCCAGCCTTTCTCTTTTTGTAATTATTTTTGGTATGCTTCTTGGAGACTTCTGAAAGCTCCAAATATGATGTCTAGTGACTAGTCAACCCATCTCCTAATTAAAAGACATAAGTTCAACATTTTCAAGTGCCATGCCTCTGATGATAGATATCATCATACCCATTTCAAACAACTTGGCTTCTTATTCCATTAGGACTTATTGCACATCCTCTTCACCTTCATGCTTTGTATTGGTGTTGTCTTATTTTTTGTATTCTTTGGGATTAAGGCTTGGCTGTTATTGTTCATTTTCATACAACACTTATCCTTCATCGCCTAACAAACCCCCCCCCCCCCCCCCCCCCAACCTCTTTTGTTTTATCTATAAGATACTTGAGCCCTCATAAAATTAGCTTTTCTTGTTGTGTTTGGACAGCCTTCTGACAGTAAGGAGCTAGATATCGAATTCTCATTGGAAGATCTTGAGACTATTAAAGTCATCGGAAAGGGAAGCGGCGGTGTAGTTCAGCTTGTTCGCCATAAATGGGTTGGAAAATTATTTGCCTTGAAGGTCATGGTTCCAGCAAAACCAATTTTTGGACTTGCCTATATATAATAATATATTAATTATTATTGTTAGAATAGTGGTTAAATGATTAAATTTACCATTTTTTAACAACTTATGCTTTTAGGACAAGTAGTAGTTTATCAATTATCATATAAGTTTAACTTTCAACTCAAAACTTTATATGGTTACATGTCATGTGAAGTAATGAAATGAAAATGATGTTAAAACTTTTAATTTCATTGAGAGTATATGAATTCTTTTTAAGGTCTGAATACATATAGGGGGAATTCTAAAAAATAATATATATATATATATATATATATATTTATAGGGGGAATGACCGTATACATTCTTGGAGAAGTCAAGTGCGAAGGTGACAGGTGATTCTGTCTTTAGTCATATAAGAGGTATGTGCTATGGATGAAAATACAGTAGGAAAAGCATGGAAATGTGTGGTAAGGGAGAGGATGGCCTGCGTAATTAGTAATTGCTACTTGCTGGTTTAAATGGCAGGGATTGAAGTTTAAATAGTTATGGGAGCTTATCAAAATTGAATTAGTGGAGACATGGGGTAAGACCAAAACAAGTGACTATATACGAAACTACAGGCTGGCAGAACTGGAAATCTGTTGGCCTGCTTCTCTAATTATTTATGGTGCTGGCTTGTCAACTTCTTGGTAACCTATTATTGAAATTACAATCCTCTATATTTGTTATGGCATCATTTCTTAGTTTTATCTATAATTTTGGACAATTGAGGCCAACATCTTATTCAGAAACTTGCTTTGACATCTTCCCTCAATGTATTTGCAATTGTGGCTTCTATGTTGAGTTTAGTGTTACATTACATATACTAAGATCTCAAATGATCTAGACATTAGCACTTCTGATCTAGGTAGTCATCTTTGTGTTAACCAGGAGGTACTTTTTTATAACAGGTCATCCAAATGAACATACAAGAGGATATACGTAAGCAGATTGTGCAGGAGCTGAAAATAAATCAAGCATCTCAATGTTCAAATGTTGTAGTTTGCTATCATTCTTTCTATCACAATGGAGCTATTTCCCTTGTGTTAGAATACATGGATCGTGGATCCCTGGCAGATGTGATTAGACAAGTTAAAACGGTTCTTGAACCATATCTTGCTGTTGTCTGCAAGCAGGTTTATGAGCTAATTTCCTCTTGCTTTAAGAAGACATTTGAAGAAAGTCTTGTCATATGACTAAAGATCTACATTTATAATCCAGGTTTTACTGGGTCTTGTGTACCTGCACCATGAAAGACATGTAATACATAGGGACATCAAACCATCCAATTTGCTGGTAAACCACAAAGGGGAGGTGAAGATTACTGATTTTGGTGTGAGTGCAGTGCTAGCTAGCTCTATGGGTCAAAGGGATACATTTGTGGGAACCTATAACTACATGTCGGTAGGTGGAGTTTCTTACCTTCTATAACACCCTAATTCATTGCTCCAATTTTATTTTATTTATTATGATGCAAGCTCTTTCTTTAGTGCTTAAAGCATATTCTGGTGGGATGATTATCCCCCCCCCCAAAAAAAAAATTGAAGTTTTTTCTATTGCTTTTAATTTGTGTTTTAGCCAGAGAGAATCAGTGGGAGCACTTATGATTATAGCAGTGATATTTGGAGTTTGGGCATGGTAGTACTTGAGTGTGCAATAGGACGGTTTCCTTATATGCAATCTGAAGATCAGCAAAGCTGGCCAAGCTTTTATGAGCTTTTGGAGGCAATTGTGGAAAGCCCACCACCTTCAGCTCCATCAGATCAGTTCTCCCCAGAATTCTGTTCATTTGTGTCAGCCTGGTAATGATATGTGTTCATGTGATATTCTATTTTGTTAGTTTGGTGTGTTGCAGTTTTGACTTTGTCAGCCTTTAGGTGTAAATGTTTTCTCTTTCTGTCATGTAAACTTTTGATTTTTTGGACTACCAGCCATTTCAATGTTTTTATTGTTTTAAAGCCTTTATAGGTATATATTTTTTACCCCAAGTTGTGCTAGTAAGTTAAAGTTGATGTTATTGTGAGAGAGAACTTATGCTAGCATGAATGAAGATATCTAATTTCCTCATGGCTACCTGATAACAGCCTTCTCCTGTCTAAAAATTATGTATATGTTAAGCCACAACTTTTTAATATTTTTAGCCAATTTGTATTGCATTGAATACCCTATATTGAGTTATTGAGCTTTTTAACTTTTCAAATGAAACAGCTCGTACATGCTTCTATAGGGTATCATTTCAAAAGATTAACTTGAAGTTATTTAACTAAATAACAAGAAGTTACAATTTTGATGTATGAGTTTTTGAGAGAATTTCAATTAGCTGTCCTTGTTTTGTTTCCAACGTATGCTTTTTACTTTGATCTCGATTGCTCAAAAAGACCCCCCCTACAATCACTTGGAAAATCAGTCTAAATAACAAGATTATTTTCTGCATGTAGTATCTATATCATTTGACACTGGAAAATTAGAGCTGAAATATTGCCTGCCAACAGTGTCTTCCAAGTAATATAACATTTTCACTTGGATTGACACAATTAGGAATGCTTTACTCTTCCATTTTATAGTTTTCAGTTCATGATTTATGTGCTGATCTTCGTTTCCAATTGCAATTGCAGCATACAAAAGAATCCCCAAGATAGATCATCATCGTTGGACCTTTTGGTAAGTAACTTGGTGTATGCCTGTATGGATTTCAGAAATTCATGTTGTATTTGTCAGAATCTTCATAGCTAACTCTTTTTTTGTTTCCAGAGTCACCCTTTTATCAAAAAGTTTGAAGATAAAGACATTGATTTCGGGATTCTTGTAGGTAGCTTGGAACCTCCTGTAAATTTCCCTCGATAATTTTCCCTGTAATGTCATATTTTGAGTGTAAAATGTTATAACTTGTGTATCAGTCATCAGTCTTGGTCAAACATTTTATGGATTTTCATGTAACAATTGAGTATAAGATCTATTATTCTATAGAATTCACTTTACGTATAAGATAATGTTTGTCTGGATATCATAGGCACCAAACCTGCTATTGGTATGTAGTCTTAGAATTTATAACGGACAAGTTCTAATGATGATAGTCTGCGCCCCATTAAAGCTGAGGTGGAGAAATGAGCTTGTTGATTCTGTATTTTGTCCATTTATGTGTTTTGTTGCTTTCTTGAAATTTTTCACTTGGTTGCAACGTATGTTACGTATCTAGACCAGCAAAGCTTGTTCTTGATGAAATTTAGGATGGGAAGTTGTGACTTAGGGTCTATTTGGAAATAACTTATTTAGTTGAAATTGAAAACTTTTTACTGAAAATACTATAAATTAAGCTAAAAAATATGCTGAAATAGTTCAATGAGACTCATAAATAGTAGCAAAAATAAGTTAAATAGTAAGAGTTATATTGATGGGGGCACCGCAAGGTGTCTAACAGCAATTTTTTTACTTTTTTTCTAACAATTTTTTTGTTTTTTTGTAATTTTATGTAATTTTTTCAGTTTTATAAGTATTATTTAGTGTCTTTTTTTGACTTTTTTCTGACCTTTTGTGTGTGTGTCTATCTTTTTTGCACCTTAACAAGCACCAAGCGGTGCTTGTTAATATTTAAACTTATCCCAAATGCAACCTTAAAGCATATAAATTGCTGGTTTTGTTCAATCTAGTTATTAGCATCTAACATGACTCCCATAAACTATATACACTTTTTTAGTATTTTACTATGTTTGCTTCTTTGCAAAATTTGATCAACCTTAAATATGTTTTCGGTTCACTATAAAATCTTTTGTAAAATTTTGTTAAACGTTTTATTAAAAAAAAAATTGGTAAAATATTTTACAAAAATACATAATGGCTCTTCACTCATCTAATGGTCAAGTGATCAGTTTGATGGGTGGGGCTAGGGCCTGTACTAGTAGGTTCAACCTAGGAGTGACTTGGCAAAAATTTCAATTTTAAAATTGTAATATATATATATATATATATATATACTATTAATTCCTGGTTTGAGTTTCATCATTTTGCGTACTAAAATATTTTCACACAAATTCTTAAACTTTTTAAAATACCTATCTTTTAGTTAAATAATTTTAAATTTAAAAACACAAATTGGTTAAAAGATTAATTTACTATTTTTGAAAAGTTCCTAAGTTTTAAACTTTCAAACTTTTATTAATTCTCACATAGAGAAAGATCCTTAAATATTAGGACATTATTGATGCTCATTTTGAAAAGCTCAGCAGCAAGAATAAGCCCAACAATATGGGCAGAAAAGAGTTGGTAGATTAATAAATAAATAAAATATTAGGCCCGAATGGCAGGAATAATGGATCATAGGCCCATAAATAGGCTCATAATGTGAATAAATGGGCCTTGAGGAAAGCGAATGGGCCTAGAAGAGCCTAAAGAAGGAAGTAGTAAACACATGAGTATTATGTGATGTAGAAAAGTAAGAATGGGCCACAGTAGGCTCGAAGTAATAAAGTAAGAAAGTAAGGGGTTAATAGAAAGCTCATGAGCACCAAGGATGAAAGATAAAGTAATTGGGCTAAGGAAGCCCAAAAGAGTTAGTAAAAGCCCATAGGAATGCATAATTAGAAAATGGGCCGAGGATGTCCAAGGAAAGCAAATGAGCCAAGGATGCCCAAGGAGAAAGAAATGGGCTAAAGGAGCCTACAAGAAATGTAATGGGTCGAAAGCCCAAAAATAGCATGAGTATAAGCCCAATGGCTAAACTGAGACATTGTGACCAATGGAGAGAAGAATACATAGCAGGCCCAAAAGAGGTCCAGCAAGCATGGGTCAAATAACACCATGGCAAGAATAGCAGAGTGATATGGCAAAAATGGCTACAAGACTACGGAAGGAACAAAGCATGGGCTCAATAAGGGAAAACCCACAATCAGCCAAGGCCCAGCCCTTGAAAGGAGCAAGCCAATAAAGAATGGAAAATCAGAAGACAGTTCATGCCATAAGAGTTCAAGAATGAGTGGTAGAATGCACAGACGAACCTCCAGTCCACGGCGAATGCATGAGCAGCAGACAAGCTTTGGACATACATGGAAGTGGAGCACACATAAGGCCTAGGCACTACCAACCTATACCCAACCAATACAGGGGTGGTGAGTCATGGGTTAGAGGTAAGAGAAGGTATGGTCTGGCGGTGGGGAGAAGGGGAAAGTCTATTCTGGGGTTTTCGCTCAAACTCTTTTGGGGGAAATGTCTTACTGGGATGACATACCACCCAAAAGAAGGAGGATAAGCTAGAACCACTAGGTGCATGCGATGAAGGATAGCAAGAGAGAATACCCATACCATGAAGGATAAGAATGCCATGGTGAGCAAGCAAACAAAAGAGTTTTCTTTGTTTGGTAATGGGTAGTGGCATAACCAGCACAGGTAAGTGGTGATGGCTAGGTAGCTGACAAACCAGTGGGTGGTCGGGAATGACACCCCAATCCAGAAAAAAGTAGTTAAAGGCCAAAATGGTACAAAGTAGTCACGGCAGGCAGTATATATGTGCACGGTAACATCATCGAAAGGGGGAACGGTGGCAATCACTAGAAAAGAATCACAGCATCATCATCACACTACATGAGCAAATACCAAGAAAAGAAAAGAAAAACAAGAATAAAAAAAAGAGAGAGAATATAGAATGGCAGGCATGCACTAGTAGGCTAATCCCTTCTCTCCCTTTAAAAGCCTACTCTCTGTTGGGGGCAAATGATTCTTTTGGGCATAAGCCATTCAGGCACCTTTCCTTAAAGTGAATAATTTCTACGGCATGATCTTCCTGAGATATTATTCACATCGAGGAAATGGTTCCCTCCTTGGTCTTAGTTCCATAACGCAACTTGATACAACAGACTAATCTTTTCATTCTTTAATGCAATTATTATTATTTCCCTTCTATTTTTTGCCATTCCATTTGCGATGTGTTTCCTGCTATTGCGTTCTTCATTTTAATTAAGGATCCTTTATTTTACTTTGTCTAGCAGCAAACGTATTACTTTTATTATCTTCTGTTTGTCGTATCTTTGTTGTGACAGCTACGCCTGCCATGGGCATGTGACCAAAATTTCAGCAAGAAAAGGCATAGTATGTGCACAAGTTGGACGAAGGTGAGTTGCAATTGGATCAGTCTTGACTCTCCTACCTAGAATACTTGGGCCTTAGTGCACCAGGAGGTAGCCCAACATCTCGAAAAGGCCCACCACATTTTAATTAGCAACTCCACTGAGGAGTTGGGAAATAGATAGGGACAGAAACAGAAGTCCTCGCAAGTAATGGACCCGAAGTCCAGAACAACACAAAACATGAGTACTGTGCCCTCGCAGGCAGAGTCAAGGCCAACAACACCTTACCAACTGCAGCCTAATCAGACAGAAGGGATCAATAGAATGGGGGCTGAGCCCCAACCGTAGCCAAGGATCCCCACTGACAATGCCAACGTTTTCATTGAGGTGTTACAATCTTTGCAACACTCGCAGCAGCAAATGATGAAAGAAATCCGTCAACTGAAAACAGACAAGACGAAGGAGAAAAGGAGCCAGTATGACCTAGAGCATGCAGTAGACAAAAAGGAGACACTAGTAGAAGGTGCTCCGTAGAATGCGAAACAACGTTTCATCACTATGGCCAAAGTAGCAACCCTCCTAGAGCAAGAGAGGGCCAGAGCACCTAAAGAGAGATTCTATGCACGAAGGCCTCTTTACCCATTGAGGATACTCAGCAAACCATACCCTGAGAGGTATGAACCATGAATTTTTGCACAGTACGATGGCAGGAAGGGAAATGCTGTCGAGCACGTAAGTAAGTTTATTGATACCCTCGGCTTTTATGCGGTAGACGAGGACTTGTGCCTTTAGGAATTTTCTAAATCACTATGTGATCGTGCATACACATGGTACATCGGTCTAAAGCCAGGATCAATCCCAACTTGGGATGACATAGTGGATGTATTTTGCACTAAATACTTCCATGGAGAAGAAATAGTGACGCTCGCAACCTTGCAAGTAACTAAGCAAAGGAATGGTGAGGATTTGATGGAATACGTCAAAAGGTTCAGAGACATAGCACTTGATTGCTATGATCATTGGGAAGAAAAGACATTGGTAGAAATGTATATGACAAATATGATTAGAGAATACAAAGCCGTCTTGGAAAACTTGGAAATATCTCAGTTTGTAAAGTTGCTGCAGAAGGCCAGGAAAATTGCTCAGTCAGTAAAGCCAAGTTCTGACAAAAGAAATGCCTCACAGGCTATGGCGGTATCCACTAGTGAAAGAAAGAGGAAGGCAGATAGGAGGGAATATAATACCCCCGCCACTACCATGCACTCCAAAGGAGCAAGATGTGCTCCTAGATAAGTGGTTAGCAGATGGAGTTTTCAAGCTCAATCAAGTTCCAGAGAGCCCACAGAGGAAGAGCAAAGGGACCCACACCTCTGTCGCCTGTACAACTACGTGTAACATCCTACTGCAGAATGTTGGGCACTCTACAGATTAGTACACCGTTGAATCAAGGAAGGGACTCTAGAGCTGTCCCAGCCGGAAGTTCAAAGAAACCCACTCCCAAACCATAAAGGGAAAGGTGTAGTAGTGGTTGTGATCTGTGCAGATCCAAGGGAGGACGAAGAAGAGAGTCCAGCCCTGCCTACCGCAACAATTACCACCTTACAGAAGAGTTCCAAGTTCAAGAATTTGTTCGATCAATTGGGGCTCACAGTGAAAGAGCGAAGGATAGCAATAAAAGCCCTTGTAAGCATTGCCTTTGGGGCATGAATAGAATGTCTAACAACTGAAGTCGCAGGTGACAGAGCTCTCCTGCAAGAGTCAAGTGAGATCACTTTTAGCAATGAGGATATGAAGGTGGGTTACTCAGATCACAGGAGGCCCCTTTACCTAGCAGCGTCTATAAATCAAATTCCCATCAAAAGAGTCTTGGTAGATACGAGCGCTTCCGTAAATCTTATCCTAGTAAGCACTCTACAGGAGGCAGGAATTTCGGAGAGGAAGATTCAGGGATGCCCAATGGAGGTGATAGGATTTAGGGGAAAGGACGAGTACACCGCAGGCCACATTCAGTTATGGCTGAAGGTGGGTCCACTAACCTCCGCTTTCATGTGGTAAAAATGAAAGTCTCATACCATGTGCTTCTGGGAAGACCATGGTTACATAAGCATCGATTAGTCCTGTCCACCTATCAACAGTGTGTGAAAGGAAGGTTGAATGGCAGAATGATACACATAGCAGAATCCAACACCATTTGAGCAGGTAGAGGCTTATTTGGTAGAAATTGTGTTCTATGACCAATGGCCACCGTCTGGGGAGAGCTCAGCATCAAAGCCGCGAGGTACCTTCGTGCCTAGGTGGGAAGACATCCCAAGTGATCTGGAACCTGATCTGACGAAGTTGCTATTGCAGAAAAAGAAAAGGAAGGAAGCACCTACAATGGATTCAGATGACACACCGCAATGTGTTAGGTTCGAGGCCTTGATGGTAGGATTATATACAAATTATGAAGGTGCGCGAGGCCCATATGTGATATACAAGCAGGCCCTAAACAAGAGTGGTAGCATAAAAGCTTGGTGTGCTGTGTGATGCAAAAAGGTTTGGAGGAAGGAATCAGTGAGGAAAAAGAGGAAGAATTTACGACAGAAAAAGATGTGCAGGTTATGGCAGAAGAAGAATTGAAGGAAATCAACTTGGGGTTTAACCCACAGGAACCAAGACCTATCTTAATTAGTTCAAGACTGTCAAAAAAGAAGAAATCAGAATTGATATTATTGCTGAAAGAATTTAAAGACGTTTTCGCATGGGATTACAGCGAAATGCCAGGATTGGATTCTGGCCTAGTGGTGCACACATTAAATGAGAATCCCAAGGCCAAGCCAATAGCCCAGCCTACCAGGGTTTTCCACATTGAGATAGAGGAGCAGATAGTCAAGGAGGTGTAGAAATTGCTAGTCGCAAGCTTCATTAAGCCTATCCAACACTCGCGCTGGTTGTTCAACATAGTGCCAGTATGGAAGAAGAACGAGCAGATAAGGTGCTGCGTAGATTTCAGAAATATCAACAGAGTCTGCCAAAAGATGAATTCCTACTGCCAAACATGGACATGCTGATAGATTCTGCAGCAGGTAATGCCATGTTCTCATTCATGGACGGATTCAGCGGGTATAATCAGATCACAATGGCGACAAAAGATGTAGAGAAGACTACTTTTAGAATACCTATAAGCAACTTTTACTACACTGTGATGCCTTTCGGGTTGAACAATGCAGGCGCAACTTACCAACAAACGATGACAGCTATATTTCACGACATGATGCACCGGGAATCGGAGGACTACGTGGACGACATAGTCGTAAAGTCAAGAAAGCGAGAAGAGCATGTCCAAGTGTTGAGAAGAGTATTTGAAAGATGTAGATGTTGGAAAAATACATGTTTGTATCACATACAAAACATATGCAGCGGAAAATTAATGGATTTACTTCATTCGCAATTGATAACATGTACTATGTAAGTTTCAAAATTTAAGAACAAGAAAATGTAACTTGGTGTGGTGAAATTCAAAACAAAATATTTAAAGTACTTGGGAACATTTTTAATCTTCACTTCAATTCCATTTAATGCCCAAAAAGTGTGGTCTCTCAATCAGTTTCCAAGGAGAGAATAAGAGAGTGTCCAACACTCACATACAAACCATTTTCATGTCTCATGTGATCATAATGAAAACCACTTAGAAAACTCTCATAGAAATTCTGTATGTTTCTCTCCTTAAATATAATTGATTATCTAATTGGACTAGCCTTTTGGGCCATTCCAATTGGGCTTTAGTGTGTGGCTTGGAGTGGGACCAAAAGGGAACAAATAAGACTCTAGCTCCAATGGGCCTTGGGCTTTTCTGTTAACTCTTGACAAGTCCAAAGTTACCATTAATTATATTCAATACCACTATATGAATATAATTACACTCTAGGCCTTATTAATAAATTATATCCCAAAACTTTATTATACATGCAACCCCTTCATTAAAATATTCGTAGTAATACAAAGTCATGAATATAGACTGTCACTTTGAAGATTACTACATCTTAATCCTTGAGTACCCGGTTTAATTCTTTACGTTATTTATCATATATTTATGAAATCCAATTCCATAAATATATACTTTAGTAACTCCTTACTAAAGTGGTTGGGCCCAACACTCTAAATAACCAAACCCATTAAACTTATCTCAAGGGAATATTTTATATCTTCGTTAAGAGATTCTAAATTTCATCTTGAGAATATATGCTCTATCAACACTAAATGTGGCTGCCCAACATACTAAGGTTTTGATCGTGACTTATAGATCTCACTCATGATATATCAAAGCAACCTACACTTCATGATCAGGTCCATTAATCTCTCAGGATTTAGACTTGATGTAAATAAAAGTTGTGAGATTTATTATTCATTTGATAGTCGTTAGAAGAATAATAAATCTCATCGCGGTCCAGTTCAATATGTCTTAACTCTTAAAACATATCAATATATCAACTAGAAGTCTTCGCTTCCATGATCAAGACAAATCATTTTAGTTGATATGTTATAGCCTTCGCAAATGAAATGCCCAATTTCATCATCGACTACAAACTAAAATTCTGAGTTTACAAAGAACTTGTGATTTATATCTTCTGTGACTTTTTACATAAATCACATACGATGCATCTCATGGACTAAGATAATGTCCCATTAGTTCAATTATAGATAGTCTTATATAATAATTTAATTATTTATGACATGCTAATTAATTGGATTTTAAGGCATAAACCCCAACAATAGAGTCTTCAAATTGAGGATGAATCCCCTCAAGTGTGCATTTGGGGTATCCTCTGGCAAATTCCTGGGTTTCTTGGTTCATAGTAGAGGGATAGATGTGGATCCGGCCAAAGCTGCGGCCATAGCAACCATGAAACCGCCAGCCACAGTTAAGGAGCTAAAAAGTTTCTTAGGGAAGGTCTCATACATTCGTAGGTTCATCCCTGGTTTAGCATCAATTACTTCGGCCTTTACCAGATTGTTTAAGAAGGGGCAAAGCTTTGAGTGGGGAGAAGTATAGCAGGCGACCTTCAAAAGGCTACAGCAGATTATGATGACCTCCCTACCGTGCAAGCCTCAATTCGCAAAAAGCCATTATTGCTTTATCGTGCCTTGAAGGACACGGAGACACGCTATCCAAGGGCAGAAACAGCATGCTTGGCAATAGTATATGCTTCACAAAGGCTACGCCATTATTTCTTGGCCTACGAGGTGTGGCTGAAGACTAAGTCGCATGCAATCAAAGCCTTATTGCGGCAGCTAATTCTTTCCGGAAGGATATCACAGTGGTTACTTTAGTTGTCGCAGTGCGACTTGAAAGCGAGAACACCCAAAACAGTGAAAGGCCAAGCTATAGCAGACTTGTTGGCTCAATTTCCAAGGGAAAAAGAATTTATGCTGGACGATGAGATCCCAGGGGATGATGAGGTCCCATGGTAGAAGAAGTCAGAGAGCAGTGGGTGATGAAGTTTGACGGGTCTTCTACCACCTAATCAAGAGGAGTAGGAGTAGTTTTGTATCATGAAGAGGACAAGGCTGTGACACTTTCATTCACATTAGAATTCTTTTGTTCAAACAATATGGCAGAATATGAGCCCTATCTAACTAGGCTGGCCACGGCTCTTAAAATGGGCATCAAACATTTAAAAGTGATGGGCGATTCGAACCTAGCTTAGCCACGTACAGAATGATGACCCAAAATATGGAAGAAAAGTTTTCAACGTTTGAAATAGAGAACGCCCCAAGGAATGAGAACCCGTATGCGGATGCACTGGCCGTAGGCTCGCAAATAATTTTTGAAAGAGATAGCACCAGGATAAAAGTCAGCAAGAGGAGGGAGTCTATTGTCGAGATGTTGAAGGAAAGGTTCTAAAAGGAACAATGTGAAGAAGATTGGAGGATTCCTATAAAGGAAGCCTTGACGAAAGAAGAAGACATGGTGGGATTAAAGGTGCTAAAAGACTATGCCTTAGTAAGAGGAGAATTATACCGCAGGATGCCAGGTGGGGTCCTGTCAAGGTGCATGGGGCAGGAAGAGGCCCGAAAAGAAGTTGAAGGAAGTACACGATAAGACTTGTGGATTTTGCAGGGAAGTCAATCTTTACCGTAGACTCCAAAGGGCGGGCTTTTATTGGCCAAGTATGGGTAAAGACACAGATCAAGTCCAAACCCAATGTGAAGCCTGCTAGCTTGCAGCAGACAGAGAGGAAAGTTATACTGTATTTGTCAGCAAAGACTAGAGGAGTCCATTCATACAGTACCTGATAGAAGGTATTCTGCCATAAAAGCACAATGAAAGATTCAAACTTAAGAGGTTGGTGGAACGGTATTTTTTGCATGACGGAGTCTTTTTCAAGAAAGGATATGATGGGGACCCATTACGATGTTTGGACCCTAAGGAAGCAAGCGAGATGATGAAGGAAGTGCACGCAGGAGAATGTGGGGAACACCAAGGGAAGAAAAAGTTGTATAAGTGCCTGCTGCAAATGGGCTACTCCTGGCCCCCCTTGAAAAGAGACATAGCAAAACTTGTGAAAAAATGCCACAGTTGCCAAGTACAAGCCAACCTGATTCACACTCATCCACAAAACCTACACAGCATGGTCACCCCATGGCCCTTTCACACTTGGCAGCTTGATTTGGTGGGACCAGTTAATCTGCCATCACGCGGATACATATGGATCTTGGTGGCTATAGAGTATTTCACCAAATAGGCGATGACAATGCCACTCCGTAAAGCTATAAGAGGAGCAATGGCAAACTTCATCAAGGAGAACAAAATTGTCAGGTTTAGAGTGCCCCATAGGATTATTAGTGACAATGACACACCCTTTGTCAACAGTGATGTAAGGAAGATGCTGGAGTTCTACCAAGTTAAGCACCATCAGTCATCGCCCTATTACCCTCAAGGAAATAGGCAGACAGAGGCGACAAACAAGACCCTTATAAAGATCATCAGCAAAATAAGCCAAGAGTATACGGGAGGATGGGCGATGCATCTGCCAGATGCCCTTTGGGCTTATAGAAATTCACCAAAGTCGGCCACAGGGTTTTCACCCTTCTCTTTGGTCTACGGAACAAAGGTAATGAGCCCAACAAAAGTAATGGCTCCCTCTTTTAGTGTTATGCAAATGCAAAAGAAAGAAAAAGAGAAGGAAGTCTTTGTGGCAGAAAGGTGTGTAGACATAGAAGGGTTAGACAAGAAGAAGGAAGAGGCACAAGAGCGCAACCGCAGATACAGACAAAGGATGATTGAAGCTCATGGAAGAATGACTAAAGAAAGAATGTTCACATAGGGAAAACTTGTGTTAAAGGTAGCGGACCACATCAGGTGAGGAATGGCGGGACCATTTAAGTTTTCATCAAAATGGAAGGGACCCCTTATGATAAGAGAGGCACATGCAAGTGGGTAATATCGTTTGGCCTAGATGGATGGCAAAGATCTGATGGATCCCATCAATGGAAAGTAGCTAAAATGTTATTATGCTTAAAAAAAAAAGGTTATGTAGTTATCCCTTTTGTTTAATGGATTCTATGTTTTTTTTCCCCCTTCTAGTGACTATGTCACAAAACAAGATTGTAACATGCTTTTATCAGTATGTAATGAAAAAGAATGAAGTATTATAAAAGCATATTGTATCATAGTCATAGCAAAAGAGTAACAAAGTGTAGCAGTCATAGTTACAAATCCAAACTACGGCAAGCATGTCAGACTTGCCAAACAAGTACTATAGGAAATATAAAGTGTACTAGATATGGAAATAGAGGAAAGAAAACAAAGGGGAAACTACATAATCTTAACAAAGTTTGAAAATAAGAGGCTGATCTCTAAAGCGGCTGGACCCACCAATACTAGAAAGAAGGTGCTCACGACGACCCTCCTAGTCCGCCACCTCTTTCCTCAGAGGCTCAATGCATGTATCAATGGCATCAACAGCAAGCTTAACCTTCTTCATAAAGAAGGCTCGGCAATCTCATGAAGATGTTCCAGGATGAACTCTACAGCAAAGCCCATGCTAACAAGATCCTGTATTGCAGCCCTCCATTGCAGGATCCTTTCGATGGAAACAGTGTCAATGAAGTTATGCTCGATTTCATTCATCACACTCCCAACAACTTCAAAAATGCTCCCTAGTATAATGGCCAAGGTGGAATCACTGCATGAAGTCACCATAGCTGTTATAGACCGCCTTTAAATGAGAAGCACAATCCTCAGGAACTTTGAAGTCATAGAAGTCAACATAGAAAGGCCTAGACCCCAGAAATCCGCGAGATCAAGGTCATTAATCTCAGGCTGATCAAAGCGAGTAAAGAAGGCTGTAGCCTCACTCACAAGGTCTGGAACTATGGCAAAACTGCTGCCCACCTCAAATTGAGAAAGGGTAGTGAAAACCGGACCTGACAAGGAACATACAACACGGTGTGAAGTGAGGACAATGAACTCATAACTAAGAAATGAAGAAGAGGATGAGAGGAAGAAAACATACTAGGACTTGTGAGAATGGGGGCTGTAGGAACGGCAGAAACTGATGTTGTGGGAACGGTAGAAACTGGTGCTAAAAGTACGACAGAAGCTAGTACTGAAGGTGTAGCAGAAACGGGTGCTACAGGCGCGGCATAGGAGTGACTATAAGCAGTGCTGTGTCTACTGAAACTCCTGGTTCCTCAAAAGTCTCTGTGAGTTAGAAGGGTAAACATGCAAAATGAGTGGAGATTGCATCACGAGGTTATGTAGATACATATAAAAAGAAGAAGAAGGCAATAATAAAGAGTGAAGAGAACAACTTAACAAATGTGAAAGATACATACCCATAGCCTCGGCCTCATGCCTATTCTCCTCATTTTCTTCAGAATTAAAGATCCTCTTCTTCACGGTGGGTGCGTTGTTAGAATCCTCAAGAACCTCCTCATATCCCTTAGAGGACAAATTCGCATCAGGCCCACGTGTGGCAGAGTTAGGGATGAAGGGGTAATTACTAATGAAGAGCCATCCTTCACGGCCTGAGATAAAGCCGTGAAAAGGTCGCTCGTGGAGATGACAAGAGGGGTGGCAGGAGAGACAATTGGAGAAGTAGGTTCTTTTTGGGCAGTAGGAGTTGCAGCAGGAATGGGAGCAAACTCACTAACCCCCTCAGTATGAGTACCCTCATCTATAAGTACTGGCTCGGCGGAAGGGATAGAAATCTCAGCAGGAACTCCCTGTGCAGCAGTAGCAGAAGTGGCAGTAGCCATGGTCTCAGCCACTACATCAGCCGCGTCAAAGAAACCTTCCATGGGCGTGCCCATAGTGGCAGAATTATCCTCGGCAGTGGGGTGATATATGGAGATAGGCTTGAGCTCGGCCCGAGGAACACAAAAAAAAAAAAAAAATGAAAAAGAGAGGAATGCACAACCTTTGATGATGCGAAAAAGAAAGGAAAAAGAGAGAGAGAGAGAGAGAGAGAGAGAGAGAGAGAGAGAGAGAGAGAAAGATGAGGCAACCAATGACACGTGGCAAGGGAAATGTATGCAGAGGAGGAAAAAAAAAGAAGAAAAAATGGAAGGAGGAAACATGCCACAAACTTAGGCTCATCAAGCAATATAGGACGGGTGGCAAACACATCCTTTTTGTGCTTGGACTGCAAAAGCAAAAAGAAGACAAGAAGAAGGAAATGAGTCAGCAATTATATGGAGTTAGCCGCAAAAAAACCTATACAAAAATAATGAAGATAAAGAAAAATTAGAGATAACATACTCTCCTCAGTAGTAGTGGATGCAGGAGGAGGGGATGTCCTCCTCTTGCTACCTCAGGTCCTGCTGGAAGGGGGAGCATCAGTAGATGGTCACAGAGCAACAAACCTAGACTTGCCTATAGTAGGGTGCCTGCTAGAATAAGTACGAGCAGAAGGGGGAGGAGAACTCTCTAAAACTATGTTGCCTACAGGAGGAAAGCCACTCTCAAAGGGCATAAGGTCTGAGCAGGTCTTGGAGGAGTCATCATCCTTCTTGGCAGACTTAGCCTTGGCAGAACTCTTCTTCATGGGCACGGAATTGTTTGTCACCTTCACTTTTTTCTCCCAACTCGTGGGGTAGTCACTAGCATACCAAAACCATTATTTCTCCTCCTCAACCCACTTAAATATAACAGACCGACTCTGCTTTTTAGCATACGCCACCATAGACTTGGTGAGAATGAGCAACTGAGGGTTAGCAGAAATAACTGCGCCAAGGCCATTAGGAGGAATGAGAGAAAACCCAACAACTCCTGCTCAAACGAGGTCATCACAGCCTGCCAATACCCATGCATGGCAGCAGTACAAATACCCTTCCTCTGTGAACCTGGAATGGGACTGCAATGAAACGTCTACTCCAAAACTCAAAGGCAGCGTGTCGCAAGAATGGCCAAACAGAAGTAGGGGACTCCACGAGGGTAGAAAAGTCATCTGGAATGTCCTGGTCTTGCCCAAACTACCTCCTCACCCTATCAGCAGAATAGTGCATAAACCTAACACCCTTATCAGCCAAATAAGGCAACCACCCAGCATTAGTGGCTGCCAAGTAAGTGATACCCCTCTCCTCAAAGCTAGTCAACGGGGTGATGGTCCTAGCAATGTCAACAAAAAGACCCATGGCAAAATCAGGACATGTATAACTTGTACCCAAGCTCCTATATGCTCTCCAAGAAAACCTAACTCCCTTATCAAAGAACTCAATGGCAGAATGCCCAATCGGCTTCAAACTAACCCAACGAAAAGCCAATGGGAAATTAGACTCAAAGCAACCACAAAAATCAGTAATAACTATCGGGCATGATTGGTGTCTCTCCTTTAGGGGTGGCAAAATTGGACACGACCCGCGAACCCGACACGACACGACACGAAATTAGCAGGTTATGGGTTGAGGCTTAATGGGTTCGTGTCATATTCGGGTTGACACGACAGACCCGTTTGATAAACGGGTTGGGTTAGGGTTCAACCTATGGAACCCGTTTAACCCGTCTGACCCGTTTAATTAAATAAAATTTTACCAATATACCATTCAAACCCTAGGTATATAAACTTATTAGTTGTTGTAGTTTATTTTCTTTAACATATTGTGATTGATTATTTATGATATTGAGATATGCTTTAGTTTTGAATGATTATTTGTGATGCAGTTACTCATTAATTTTGAATTTTATATTTAAAATATTTATTTGTTTGTTTTTTCATAAATGTTTTTCTTTATTTTGATAAAATTAGATAAACAGGTCGACACGATTGACCCGTTTAATAAATGGGTCGTGTTAGGGTTGAGGAATCTTGACCCGTTTAATAAACAGGTCGGGTTAGTGTTGACCCATATAGTCGGATACGTATGAGTTGACACGACACGAACCCGACACGCGAACACGAATTGCCACCCCTACTCTCCTTGGCAAAGCGAACAGGCCTACACTTTGCCAAATGTCTAGCACAGTGCTCATACAACAGATGCTGCAGAATAGTACTATAAACGGAGGAAGTAACTATATGGCAGGAACCTGCCTGATCCTCATCACTCCGCAGGATATCCAACTGAACATATAGATGTCCCAAGAATATGGGTGCCAATGGCAGACTCTTCCCAGCAAATATCTTAATGGCTAACCAAAAATATAAAGAATTTACAGCATAGTAAGGATGAGAGCCAAAAATGAAATTACAAAGCCAAAACGTGATGAGGGCCACAAGGCAAGCAGCGATGGAGGCCTTAGAGAAAAACCTAACCCAATGTGACAACTTCACATTGCCACTCATCCCCTTCCTCAACTCGGCCTTCATGGCCTCTTCTTCCAAAGAAAGCTCCAAAGCACTAGGGTCAACATCACCAAGAATAGGCAAAAGCAACTAGTTTGCCACGTCCTCTAAGGTCACGCTGATCTTACTGTAGGAAAGAAAGAAGGTATGAATGGTGGTGCCCACTGGCAGACCAAGTGGCTGAGATTAAACAAGTCTTTGTAGTTAGACAAATAGCGTGATGAGACAATGGCCTTTAACACACCGGCCCGGTGTAGTGCCTCTATGAAAGTCGTGTCAGAAAACTCATTGTCCACCCATTCCTTCCAACCCAAAGTAGTATCTGATCCAAATTTAAAGAGAATGGGCACGGGGAGCAAAGTACCTTGGCGGATGACAAGATCTTGAATCGAAGAAGCCAACGGAGCCCAAGACGTGTCCGTATTATGACAGCAAAGGGCAAGCCACACACAGCATGGCGGTAGCGGCATGTACTCACCAGAAACTTTCGAAAAATAGGCATGGGTATCGTACCAAGGGTCTATGAGCGGGACGTACTCACTATCAGGATCACGCTGTGCCTTCTCCTCATCGGAACGGTCTGATTCAGAATTGGTGACCTCTTCGCCTATATCTCGCGCGGCAGGATCACTAGAGGCAATCTCTTTTCCTTTACGGCAAGAAGAACCTTGGCTTTTCACCGGCATCATGGTAGAGTGGTTGATGGGAGTAAATGGGTGATAGTGTTTGAAAGAGAAGACACAGTGAAGAAAAGGAAAGGGAGAAAGTGTTTGTGTTTGAAATGTGAAGGGAATCTTTCTTAAGTACCAACGTCATTAACACTGACATGAAAGGATGCGATAGGTCAGCCATCGAGTAAGGGATGGAATTAATGAAGTGAAGGTTATGTTTCAGAATGACTACTAAACTGGGAATGTGAAGAGACAACACTATTCATGGAAAGAAGAAAAAAAGAAATATAATAATGAAGGGCCCACTGTTCGAAAAATCCCGCGAAGGAAAAGAAGAAGGAAACATAGAAAGGAGAAGAAAGTCTTTTGTTCACATATGAACTGCAAGAGCACTTCACATGCTTAGGGGGCTAAATGTTGATGCTCATTTTGAAAAGCCCAGCGGCAGGAAGAAGCCCAATAATATGGGTAGAAAAGAGTTAGTAAATTGATAAATAAAAAAAATAAAAATAAAAAAACTATTAGGCTCGAATGGCAGGAATAATGGATCGTAGGCCTATAAAGTAAATAAATGGGCCTTGAGGAAAGCGAATAGGCCTAGAGGAGCCCAAAGAAGGAAGTAGTAAACTCATGGGCATTTTGTGATGTAGAAAAGTAAGAATAGGTCACAACAAGCCCGAAGTAATGAAGTAAGAAAGTAAGGGGTTGATGAAAAGCCCTTGAGCCCCAAGGATGAAGGATAAAGTAATTGGGCCAAGAAAGCCCAAAAGAGTTAGTAAAAGCCCATGAGAATGCAAAATTAGAAAATGAGCCGAAGATGCCCAAGGAAAGCAAATGGACCAAGGATGCACAAGGAGAAAGAAATGGGTCAAAGGAGCCTACAAGCAATGAAATGGGTCAAGAAAGCCCAAAAATAGTATGAGTATAAGCCCAATGGCTAAACTGAGACATTGTGACCAATGAAAAGAAGAATACAGAGCAGGCCTGAAAGAGGCCCAACAAGCACGGGTCAAATAACACCACAGCAGGAATAGCAGAGTGATATGACAAAAATGGCCACAAGACTACGGAAGGAACAAAGCATGGGCTCAAGAAGGAAAAACCCACAATCAAGCAAGGCCCAGCTCTTGAAAGGAGCAAGTCAATAAAGAATAGAAAATCAGAAGACAGTTCACACCATAAGAGGTCAAGAATGAGCGGCAGAACGCACAGACGAACCTCTAGTCCACGGCGAACTCATGAGCAGCAGACAAGTTTTGGACATACATGGGAGTGAAGCATGCACAAGGCCTAGGCACTACCAACCTATACCCAGTCAATACAGGGGTGGTGGTTTATGGGTCAGAGGTAAGAGAGGGTATGGTCTGGCGATGGGGAGAAGGGGAAAGCCTATTCTGGGGTTCCCGCTCAAACTCTTTTAGGGGAAATATCCTGCTGGGATGACATACCACCCAAAAGAAGGAGGATGAGCTGGAATCACTAGGTGCATGCCATGAGGGATAGCAAGAAAGAATACCCGTATTGTGGAGGATAAGAATGCCACGATGAGCAGGCAAACAAAAGAGTGTTCTTTTTCTGGTAATGGGAAGTGGTACAGCTAGCACAGGTAAGTGGTGGTGGCTGGGTAGTTGACAAACTAGTGGGTGGTCGGGAAAGACACCCTAATCTAAAAAAAAGTAGTTAAAGACTAAAATGGTAAAAAGTAGTCACGACATGCAGTATATAAAGGGTCCTTACCATGCACAGCAACATCATCAAAAGGGGAAACGATGGCAATCACTAGAAAAGAATCACAGCATCACCATCACACTACACGAGTGAATACTAAAAAAAGAAAAGAAAAACAAGAATTAAAAAGAAAAAGAAAAAAAGAGAGAATATAGAATGGCAGGCATGCACCATTAATCACTTCTCTCCCTCTATAAGCCTACTCTCTGTTGAGGGCAAAGGATTCTTTTGGGCATAAGCCATTCAGGCCCGTTCTCTCAAAGTGAATAATTTCTACAGCAGAATCTTCCTGGGAGATTATTCACATTGAGGAAGTGGTTTCCTCCTTTGTCTTAGTTCCATAACGCAAATTGACACAACAGGCTAATCTTTTCCTTCTTTAATGCAATTATTATTATTTCCCTTCTATTTTTTGCCATTCCATTTAAGATGTGTTTCCTGCTATTGCGTTCTTCATTTTAATTAAGGATCCTTTATTTTACTTTGTCTAACAACAAACTTATTACTTTTATTATCTTCTTTCTGTCGTATCTTTGTTGTGATAGCTACGCCTGCCATGGGCATGTGACCAAAGTTTCAGCAAGAAGGGGCATAGTTTGTGCACAAGCCGGATCAAGGTGAGTTGCAATTGGACCGGTCCTGACTCTCCTATCCAAAACACTTAGGCCTTAGTGCACTAGGAGGCAACCCAGCATCTCGAATAGGCCCACCGCAGACATTAAACATTATTTTACTAAATCCAAAATAAAAAATAAAAAAGTGCCTAATTGCACATGCAAAGCGCGTTTTAAACCTTATAAAAAGCTCATGAAGATCTTAACAAATTTGAAATAAATCAATCAAAGAATCAGAAAGAAAAAAAAAAGAAAAGAAAAAACCCAACAAAAGAGGAAGATAATTGTAAAATTTCATGTATTTGTGTATAAAATCATGGAGCCAAGACTAGGTGGGGCCATCGCTCTAGTGGTTAGAGCTGTTGATTCGGTGAATGGGAGGCACCAATTTTGGTGGCTCTCCAGTTATCTGATGGTCAAGTGACCAATCTAGTGGGTGGGGCTAAAGCCTGTGCTAGTATGTTCAACCTTAGAGTGACCTGGAAAAAACTTTAATTTTAAAATTGTAATATATATATATATACACACACACACACACACACACACACACACACACTATTAATAACATGATTTCTTGTTTGGGTTTTATCATTTAATGTACTAAAATATCTGCACATAAATTTTTAAACTCTCTAAAATACCTCTTTCTTTTAGTTAAATAATTTTAAATTTAAAAATACAAACGGGTTAAAAGAGTAATTTACTATTTTTAAAAAGTTCTTAAGTTTTAGGCTTTAAAACTTTTATCAATTCTCATATAGAGAAAGATCCTTTAAAATGAGGACACTAAACATTATTTTACTAAATCCAAAATAAAAAATAAAAAAGAGCCTAACTGCACATGCAAAGTGCGTGTAATGAGTCTAGTGTGTGTGTGTGTGTGTGTGTGTGTGTGTGTAGGGTTGGGTTCAACTTACACCTTGATTTTAACAAATCTACCATTAGATTATATTATCTCTGTATATTTTCCATGCTTGCAAAATTTCAAGGTAATCAAAGATTAATAGTTATGTAATTAATTAGTTGTTTAAATTCAAGTTTTTGTAGTTTAAAATAATGCATAAAAGATAAGTTTACGGATCGAATAATAAATAACATCCAGTTGACATGAATGTTAAGAACATATAGAATATGTAATTCAACAGTAGGATTTTCAAAATATAAATTCTATAACAAGTTATTGGGTGGTGTAACATTGTTTAGAGTTACACCAGGTGTAAGTTGAATCTAATCCATATAATATATATATATATATATATATATATATAAAAATTTGTTTTGATCCCCTAAAATGAAAATTTGAAAATCTTGACCCTAATATTTTTAAGTCCAATTTAAATAAGCTTGAATATGATTTTCTTAACAATATCTTGGTCTTTTTACACTAAAACAAAAAGCCCAATAGCCAAAGTATAAATTTTTTTTATCTTAATCTTAAACCTTGTAATTAGCTCATGTAGATCTTAACAAATTTGAAATAAATCAATCAAAGAATCAAAAAAAAAAAAAAAAAAAACCAATAAGAGAGGAAGACAATTGTAAAACTTCATGCATTTGTGTATAAAATCTTGGAGCCAAGACTAGGTGGAGGCCACCGCTCTAGTGGCTAGAGCTGTTGATTCGGCATATGGGAGGCACCAATTTTGATGGTTTGTACTTTAAAATTTTTGTCACTCCAAATACTCAAAGAAAATGTTTGTGACATAAATGGAAAAACAAACAAATTATACTAAACATTGAATTGTCAAGGTAATTGTATAATGGTCACTGATTCAAACATTCAATCATTAATTCAATGGTTGATATGATATTAAATCTATGCTAGCGCCAAAGATCAAAATAAATAGAATATCATAAACGTAATATTAAAAAACCAGATGGTTTGAATAAAACTGTGCAATTAGGCATTTTTCTAAAAATCTTTGGTTTTTCTTTTTCAGGGTTTTATTGGTTCTTTTTTAGTAACTTTGATATTTCTTTCATACCAATTTGGAATTTTGTACGATACCATTAGTATGATTCTAATAACTATGTTACACACCTTAACTTTAGAACCATTTGTTCCAGGCTCAATTTTACAAGCAAGGGTAGTATATGAGATGGCATTGAGTGCTCAGGCCGCCCCTCTCTCTCTCTCTCTCTCTCTCTCTCTCTCTCTCTCTCTCCAATAATGATATAAAATCCAAATTATACCTGAATTCAATTTTCCAAAAGATGTGTGTCCCATATTTTGGTGAAGGTAGATTTGTTCAATTCACTTATATTATCCATTGCGATCCTTGTATAATTGTTTTATTTTTACTTTAATACTTTTTGTTAACTTTCTTATATATTTCAGGCTCATAATTTTTATTTATTTTTATTTTTATAAATAGTTATAATAATGACATAAAAATTATTTTCTGGATTTCTTAATAAAAGACAACTCTTGACTCCAACCCATAAAGTTGATGTCTTATATAGTTTATGATATTGTATATCTAAATTTCAGTGCCATATAGATATAGTATATAGTTGAGATCTCATCTAGCATATTTTGATGGGTTATAATGACTCTCTCTCTCTCTCTCTCTCTATATATATATATATATATATACACGGGGTAATTGCAATAAACTCACCTGTGATTTGACCTGAATTCACATTGCCTACCTGTTGTTTGAAAAGTGTCACTTTGCCCACCTGGTTTGCTTTGTTTGTTTTCGGTAACTCATTTTTGTTAAAAATAGGAGTAAATTTGTATTTTTGCTCCCATTTTATGTCTCTCTCCTCCCAAAACAAAAAAACACATAAAAAAACAAAAGAAAATAAGATAAAAAAGTTAGGGTTTTGTAAAAATTAAGAACAACAATAATCTATATCCCATTTCAACGTGGGGGAGAAGATTAATACCACCCAAATTTATTGGTCAAGCTCTTTCTCTCTCACGTTGACATAGAAACAGAACAAAGGAAATCTGAAACCATGTTTCAAATCTGACATTTTGTTCTAGCTTAGAAGCAACCTTTTCTTTGAAAAGCATTCCACAATCACATAGATCTATAAGAAAAATTTACAGAAAATCAAAGAAATTCAATTGGGCTCACTATCGACTTTAAGCTTACTACAATTTTGTTGGGCTTGTAATCATATTCAAAGAAACTCCTTTGACAAGTTTCTTATCCCTAAGGAATTTTGTCAAACACTTCGTAGGCATGAGGGAAGTTCATCAAACATAGCCACGACCAGGGTGGTTGCACTTGTAATTCAAGGGTTCAAATGAACCCCCTAACTTCAAAAAAAATTAAATATTTATATATATAATATTTATTGATTTAATTACCTTTAAAAATATTTTTGCACAATTTGGCTTAAATCTTGCACACCCTGATCACAAATCAATTTAGCCCAAAATCAAACAACATAGCTCATCCCAAAACTAACTAACAACACAAATCACTCTCCCTTTCTCTCACTCATCTCATCTCATCTCTATTCTCTATCTGACTTTCTATGTATTTCCAACTCTAAGAGTAAAATGTGAGTGTTTGTGAGTTCTGAATGTCTCTCTTTAGGGAAATTATTGTGTACTTCCGGAGTACTATAAATACGTATTCTCTCCTCTCAGATAAATAGTGGGTCCCACTAATTCATGGTGGGACACACTATTTATGTGAGAGGGAGGAGTATGCATTTATGGTACTTCGGAAGTATTTAATTATTTTCTCTTTCTTTATTATAAATTTATATTATATATACATGAGAGAGAGAGAGAGAGAGAGAGAGAGAGAGAGAGAGAGAGAGAGAGTGTGTGTGTGTGTGTTTGTTACACATGTATATTGTTATCGTGTTGTAATAACTTTTTGTTATAAAACCAGTGATTCTAGAAAAAAAAAAAAAACAGTAAAGTCAATGATTGTTAAATGTATTATTTACGTATGGATGAGTGTGGTTATGTAGGTTAATAATCAATATAGGGTCAACAATTTATAAAAAAAACAATAACAAATAAGTAATGAAAACTACATAAAAATAAAAATGTTATACAAACTTAACAAAATAAAATGGTCACATCAACATTGACAATAGATAATGACAATTGATAATAAATTATTATGTGACGATTTCAAAATATGAAAAATTATAGAAAGAAATTGTAAAACTTCATCTATTTGAGGGTTTTTTTTTCAATAACATAATATATTCAAGTTCTCTTTTTATTAAAATTTATTTAATTTAAGTTTCTTAATGACCCCCTCAAGAAAATTCCTGGAGCCGCCATTGGCTACGACACCAAATACAATAAATCTCAATTACAAGTCATTTTGCAGTGTAGTGCTTGAAAAAGCATTTCTAAGTGATAGGAAAAAAATATCTACATAAATAATAGTAGATTTACTCCGTTTTTGTCTTGGAGCCCAACGTTGAATTTGTCTTTGACAGAGAGGTTAGAGTTTCTTTGCCTTTGGAATTAGAATTATCTTTCTTCTTAGTTCTATCTTTGACCTGTGCTTGCTGAAAAGCAAAACTTGTGGTCGTGGTGGTGGAGAGAGGATTATCTTTGGATTTGGGCCTTTTCTTATCGGATCGGATAGGGGAGTTGGAAGTGAAGCAAAGGATCAAGGTGAGTTAGAGTTGGAGTTGGATCTGTGGCAATTGAAGAGCCAGATTTCTTCGAAGAAGCGATCCTTGAACATCATTTATAGGGTTTAAAGTTTGAATTTCGACGTGTGGGGGGAAGAGATGGAAATGAGATATAGATTATATTGTTCTTAACTTTTACAAACCCCAACTTTTAGATCTCATTTTCTCTTGTTTTTTAGGTTTTTTTTTTTTTTTTTTTTTTTTTTTTTTTTTTTTTTTTTAGAGGAGAGAAACACAAAAGGGAGCAAAAATCCATTTTTACCTCAATTTTTAACACAGATGAGTTACGAAAGACAAACGGAGCACACCTTAGCTGGGCAAAGTGACACTTTTCAAACCACAGTAGCCAAGGTGAATTTGGGCCAAACCAAAGGTGGGTTTACTATAATCACCCCTATACATATTTAATATATTTAATTATAGGGGAAATTATAGTAAATATACCTGTGGTTAGGCCCGTTTTCACTTTGCCTACCTATGTTAAAACTTAACACTTTGCCCACCTGAGGTAACTTCCGTTAGGAATCTGTTACCCACCTCTCCCTTTGCCGTTAGAAAAACATATTTTTAGAAAGAAAAAAAACATAACAAAAATCAAAAAGTTAGGGCTTTTGATTGCTTAAGAACTTCTATGAGAACAAATTTCTCAATGCAAAATGAATTTTTAACCAAGCCCACGTTAAACAAAAGATATATCAAAGCAAATAACAAAAAAAAAAAAAAAAAAAAGTATCCAACACCCCATATGAAACAAACATTGCATCACGCAAAGTCGTTTCAATTTTCTAGCATTGCAAAATTCATAGAATACCCAAATCTACAAAAAAGACTCCAATTTGAATTCCGAAACAGGTTTTGGCATGGATCTAAAAGACATGGGATTCACCAAATTTTGATCAATCAAATTCACAAGGATTTGAAATTTTAACAAAATTACAAAATTCTTAAGCAAGGGTGAGTTCTCACATTGTGTATGAGGCATTTCAGGAAGCACTTTGCACGCAAGAAATATCAAAGAAAACATATACACACAAATGACAAAGTTGAAATATAAAAGCACGGCTACAATAGATCTCAGCTTCAAGCAAGCAAATCCAGCATAGAAGCAACAACTTGTTGGGTTCTGATTATCATAAAATGGAAAAATACATAATTATAAATTCATAATAAAACATTGCATGACGTATCCAACAACCCACACCCTCAATGGCACAACCAGCCTCTCTTCCACACTCAGCCACAACACCACCAACCCAACCCTAATAAACGCAAAGTTCCAAAGCATATCCAAAACCAAAACCGGCTTTGAGTACACCCAGTTTCTCTACCTCTCCTCCAACTACTCCGCCACGTTCTCCCTCACCCGAATCAACGGCTTCTAGAGCATCATACGCCGCCCGCTCATGTGGCGAATCCAAGCTTTGTTCAATTTCTTCGATGCTGCCAACCTGGGATACTTGGACTATCCCCAGATTGAGCCTTCTGTATGTACTCACTGTGCTTGAGGTGGTGGTTGTTAATCCCCAACCCCAACAGCAAGAGCAAGAAGAAGAAAGGTGGACCCATTTCCATGGACACGTGCTTTTGGCATTGCAGGAGACCAAGGATGAGAGGGATCTCAGAATCTGAGCTCTATTCGATTTCTTCGATGTTGCCAACCTAAGATACTTGGACTATCCCCAAATTGAGCCTTCTGTATGTACTCGATGTGCTTGAGGTGGTGGTTGTTGATGAAGAACAGTAGGTGGGTAACAGAGATTGCCTTGCTTCTCTAACCCAAGCTCTTTCAAAAAATTCAAACCCTAACTTTTTGATTCGTGTTATGTTATATTTTGGTGGTAAAAGTTTTTTTTTTTAATGGAAAAGCCAAAGGTGGGTAATAGAGACCAAATAGAGCTAAACACAAGTGGGTAAAATGTTAAGTTTTAAACCACGGGTAGGCAAAGTGAAAACGAGCCTAACCACAGGTGGGTTTACTGTAATTTCCCCTTAATTATATTTTTATAACCCATTTCCGTGATTTTTCATCTTACCATCTATCCTTTTTATCAACCAATATTCTATACTATCCCTATTAAAAAAATAAATGAATTCAAATTTTCTAAACTATCATTATCCTTTTCAACTACCCATTATAGGATTGGGTACGTGCTTATAGAAAAACAAGATGCTGAGACAGGATTGAATGCCATAAAGCCGTGGAGTTCAATTCTATGGGTGTCAAAGTTAAATTGTTAAAAGAATCGAAAAGAGTCAATGTCCATTCATCCAACCAAAAAAAAAAAAAAAGTCATTGTCTTAGCGAGGCATGAATAAGATTACACAAGAATCTTAAACCTCAACGTTCTTTGAAAAAAAGAAACAAGAAATAAAGGGAAATCATAAAGAATAAGGAAGTTGTGGCCTACCTGTAAAAGTTTATGGTGAGAGTTTGAGTGTCTATTATTAATGCCCATTTTTGACAAAAAGCACAATGGCAGAAGAAGCCCAACAATAGGGGAAGGTAAGAGAAAAATGGAAATAGAAGAGTAAAAAGTAGAGTAAATGGGTTGTAGAAGCCTAAGAAAATAGGTAATAAACCCAATGGGCCAACACGGCAAGAATGACAGCGAGCAGGCCCATGGGTACAATAAGATGAAAAGGTAAAGTAAATAGGCTGTGAAAACCCAAGAAAATAGGTAATAAACCCAATGGGCCAACATGGCAAGAGTGACAGCTAGCAAGCCCATGGGCACAACAAGAGGTAAAAGTAAAGTAAATGGACTGTAGGAGCCCAAGGGAAGAGGTAATAAATCCAATGGGCTAACATGGCAGGAATGACATTCAGCAGGCCCATGGGCATGGCAAGAAAATGAGCAACAAAAATGGAAGCCCAACAAGCTGAACAAGCAGGAGCTTCTGCCAATACAATGTCCAGGCCCATGAAGGGAATAAAAGGAGGCAGTATAAGCCAAAGAACCCACGCTCTTCACACCATAAGGAATAAGCACAAACCCAGGACACGTAACAGAATGAGACAAGGCAAGAACGGCAAAAATGGCATGGAAGTAAAAGAAGACAAACGTAGAGGATAGTGGAATTCACACAAGGGCCAGAGCACCACCTACTTGTACCCAACCAATACAGGAGAGGTGAGCCCTCGGTCAAGAGATTCAGAGGGTATGGTTTGATGGTGGAGAGAAAAGGGGTCTATTTTAGAGTTCTTGCCTAGGCTCCTTTTGGGAAAATGCCTTGTTGGGATAGCATTTCGCCCAAAAGAGGCAAGCAAGGGGCTGGGGCCACTTGATGCATGCCATAGGGGTAAATAGCTAGAGAGCCTCCAATCCTTATCCATTCGAGTAAGGCAGAAAGGGGGAGGGGCAGAGACAAAATAAGGAATTTTGTCTTGGAATGAAGAGTGGTGCAGCAAGCACACTTTGAGCAGAGGTAGTAACCAGGCAACCAACAGGTTAGTGGGTAATCCTAGAGATATGCCCATAAAAAACTAAAAATAGTTGGTGAAGTCTTAGTGACAAAAATGAGAAATCCTATGGAATCATCCAATATAAAATGAAGGGAGGTAGCGATGAAGAGGGAGGAGGAATACACGGTGAGAAGAGTAAGAAAAAAGCTAAAAATCAAAGAACAAAAGAAAAGAACATGAAGTCGTAAAAATGGAAGAGAGAAAACACGGTAGAAATAGAGGCATGCATCAGTAGACCATCATTTCTCTCCCTCTTGACATTGCCACCCTTTGAAACTTGTAAATTGGAACCTAAAACCATTTAGGCATTTTCTCTAGCACGAGTAACTTCAATGGCAGAAACCTGTAACGAGGTTACCCATGTTGGTGTTTGGTTCCCTTCTTGGACCCGTTCTTGCTGAATGACTCGGCCTAGGATTAGGAGAGTGAACTAATGCTATCACACTTGCTTAGAATTGTAGTTATTCCCCGGTTACGGCATATTTTAGCTCATTTGATATTACCGTTGTTATTCATTCTGCTGCAGTGTTTCACATTATTAACTATTCTGCTGTGACATTACTTACTCTATTTGTTGTATCAGTTGTTCTGCTGTATTATCCTTTATTTTATTTGTGGTATTAGTTGTCCTGCCATAGTTCCTTTTGTTATACTTTATTATAAGACTCGCTCTACTGTAGTATCTTTTGTTGTGCTCACTATAATAGTTATTCTGCTGTGACTACATCTACTGCATCCAACTTGCCATATCATTTTCGTGCCATCTAAGTATTGGGCATGCTTGGCTTGCACACAAGCTAGCCTGCAGTATAACCCCACGAGGACAGTCTCAACTCCGTTACCCTCTAATTCACAGGCCTTGGTGTAGCAGACAAGTTTCGGCCCATTAACGTGAAAAGGCCCCCACACCTATCATCATTCAAGATCATGACTTGTTCCCTAGTCATTAGTCAACCTTCTTATCTTCATTCTCTTTCATACCAACCTCATTCTGTTCAAAAATTTTATAACAAATAAATATAATCACATAAATCGTACAATTAAATGACTCTGCTTGTAGGGTAGGATTTATAATTTACAATCTCACTATTTTAACATGGAGGAATCATTGGCATAATGGTCTGTTTGGATTGAGGTGGAAGGAAGGGGATTAGAATATAATAGAATATATTTGGCCTAAAATTAGCTTATTTTCAGTTAACTCTATTCTACTCTGTTCCGCTCTCCCTTCTTTCCCCCTCAATCCAAACAAACCATAAATTTGGGCAAACTATGTTGGATATAATGCAAAAAATAATTTAGAACCTATTTAATGCAGAATGATATGCAAATTTGATTTAGGCCAATGTTTGACACTAACTCTTTAAGACTCATGGACGTCTATATCTTAGTTGTAATGATCAACAAAAAGTTAAAGAAGTAATACAATCCCTATACACAACGAACAAAATTGTATCTCCCTCTCTCTAAATGTGACTCTATGCATAAATGCCAAAAAAAAAAAAAAGTGATTGAATGAAATGAGGAGATCTTATATATAAACACACTTGCACCCATGGTTGTCAAAATTCTCATCTAGATCCTACGATTTTACAATCCTACCTGCCCAAAACTATCCGGATCTTTCAAGGATTTTTGCGATCGTTCAAAATTGGTAGGATTATAACATTCTGACAATCCCAAATGATCCTAATTTCTTGTAATCATCTTTAACTTGACAGAAGGCTCAGTTGGACCCAAATAAAAAATAACATCCCAATAGACCAAGTTTTGCTATTCTAATTTAGAGAGATAGAGTGTCAATTGAATCCGAATAAAAAATAACATCTCAATAAAGTGTTACATTTTGAGGTTTTTGGCCTCTTAAAATGATGCTTACAAATGAATGTATGGTAATTACATCAAATTGATGCAAATTTTTGGTTTTTTATGAGTGAATGTACATTTTATGTGATTATTTAACATTCCAATATATTTTTTTTTCTCAAATAATGTAAAATCTTACGATTTACAATCCAATCCTATAATCCACGATTCCAACTACCACTCACGATCCTACGTAAGATCTTGATTTTGACAACCTTGCTTGCACTAATTCAAAAAAGTTGCAATAGCGAATAGACATTTTATTTCTCTTTGTTCTAAAAACACAAAATAAGCATGCACAAATTAAATAAAAAATAAGTTAATTTTAGATGAACTTAGTCCACTCCACACACATGCAACTTGCACCCATGCCAATCCAGCCCAACTTGCCTCAACTTGGTGAGAGCAGTGCATGCATACGTATGATGGAAGGCCCATTAGATAAATCCTTCCCTTTTTTTACGTTAAAGTGAGGTTTTTTTGTGCCTAACCCGAACTTGCCTTAACAATTTTCACCACTTAAAAAGTCAATTTCTCTTTCACTCCTTAATAGTTTTGGGCAAGTGATCACATAACGTTGATATCTTCACGTAGAAGAATACATCCCAACTTAGATTTGACATGTAAGTTTTACATTTATTTTGGCTCAAAAATAGCCATCCAAACAGTTGAAAAATCATTTTTCCAACAAACTATATTTTAGTAATCCTATATCTTTGGATTGTTCACTATTTTTAGGACAAATAAATATATAATAAATCTTACAATTAAATGATTCTCCTCATAGGGTAGGATTTATAATTTACCGCATAACAAATTTTAACATGGAGGACCATTGACATAAAATTTTGTAAAATTATTATTTTAAATCCTATATTTTTGGAATAGTTTCAAATTAAACCCTATAATTTCAAAAATTTTAAACTAAACGCCAAAATGTGTAACAATTTTAAAATTCAATTTGAAACTAGCAAACTATGAGGTTTGATTTGTAACTGTCATAATTTTCAGAGTTTAATTTGTATTATTCCTAAAATATAGGATTTAAAGATAATTTATCCTAAATTATTTTTTATTAGTAAATTTTTTTTAATGGGATTACCGTCCGTGGGATTCGAGCAAGGAAGTCGACCCTCGTTGACATAAATTTTAGAGAAATGATATGTTCATAATATTTTTCACAACATTTTTACAACAAATCTTAAGTAGCAGGTTGTTACTAGTTGTGATTGTTGGGACAAAAAAGTAATCTTAGTGTTAGGTTTAAATTTAAACTAATAACAACTAACCGCCTATGATTTGTTGTGAAAATGTTGTGAAAAATATTGTGGACGTAGCACCTCTCTAAATTTTATCCTTCAAAAAACTTGTAATTTCAAATAGTTCTTTTATACTTTCATTACTTACATACTATTAAATTAATATATTATTATTAAAAAAATTATTATTTGACGATGATTCATAATTTACAAGATGAAAGATAGTTATCAAAAATCTTGTCATCCTCTTCTCAAAAAAAAAAAAAAAAAAAAATCATGTCCTTCAAGAGACTCAAATTACCGATTCAAATGTTTTGCTATTCTTTTTTTGAAGGTATTGGTTGCTTACATATAGTACGCGTTTGGATACTGCTTATTTTGCTGAAAACTAAAAACTGAAAAAAAAAAATATATATATATATTTTTTACTGTTTGCTACAGTGTTTATCACTGTTCATTGGCCTAAAATCACTGTTCATGGCCAATGAATAGTGACATACATGGAGCTGAAAAAAAAAAAAAAAAAAAAAACCCTACAAAAATGAAATGCGGCAAACGTGCCGCGTTATCCAAACAGCGCTATAGCCTAATTAATGCCGTCCTCAGTGTAAAGCAAGAGTATCTTGAACTGGTGTGTGTTTGGCAAAATTTATTTTTGTACACTTATTTTACAATTTAACTTATTTTTGCTATTAGTTATGGGCCTCACTACACTTTTTAGGATTATTCATGGGTCCCATATACTATTTCAGCTAACTTTTACTTTTATCTACAGTATTTTCAGCAAAAAGTTTTCAATTTTAGCAAAATAAGCGGATTTTAAACTGACTCATATTAATAACCATTGAAATATGAGAAATATTATGTCCAAAACATTTTTACAACATTTTCACAATAAATTATAAGTGATAGGTTGTTAATGGTTATTATTATTAGGACAAAAAAGTAATCTCAGTGGTATGTTCAAATTTTTTTTTTTTATCAGGTAGTATGTCCAAATTTGAACTAATAACAATTAACCGCTTATAATTTGTTGTAAAAATATTGTGAATGCAACACTTATCTTGAAATATTCTTGACCATAATACTTTTTCTATTTACTATTTAGAGATAAGATAATGTGATGTTTACTCTGCTTCTAGTGGTCATTTTACCATCAACCCCACTAGACTAGACGATTATCAAGATAAATCAACACACACGCACAATGATTATTATGATTTGATTTAATTACTATTTCGATCGCTCTGATATTTAATTAAACTGATCTTTGCTATTGGTATTACACTATTACTAAGTAAGGGCAAAGTCTTTTTTTTTTTTGAGAAAAAAGTAAGGACAAAGTAGAAAGAAATATAACAAGAAGGCAAATCAGCAGTGTCCCAACTCACATTTTGACCCAAAAAAAAAAAATTTGTACCAACACCAAAGGCATCGAATTAAAAGTTGTGTAAAAGACATCTAAGGATTTGTAATTTTGTGCTCACTTCAAAAATAGGGAAAAAGAAGACAAATTAAACTCGTCTTGGGACTCTATCTTGCTAAGGTTAAGTTAAACATGGTTAGTTGGAGGAAAAATATACTCATATCCACACAAAAAAATTAATTGATTACTACCCCTAGACGTTATCGAAAGGTTTCTCATTTCTGTCAAATATAGAGAATTGTTCGTCCTTGGCAAAAAGAACTGCTTTGGATACCTAGCGTGTTTTTTTTTTTTTTTAATAATTAATTTTTTTTAATTTCTCATTTTTTTAATAAACTATGCCTTGAAATGCATGTTAAAATCATATCATATCATATATAATAAAAGTTGGGCTTAGACGCCGTGATTGCGCCACGTGGCTTCACTAAATTGCAAAAATTTTATTAAATTTTTATATTTTTAAAGAATTAAAAAGGAATAGTATACTATCAGGACTCTAATTCATTCTTATCATTAAATAAAATTAGATTAATATTATTTTTTTTATTTATTAGGATATATTTCTTAAATTAAGGGATAATATTTATTAGGATATATTTCTTAATTTAGATAATATATATCATCTAATTAACATTATTATTTTTATTTGTTAGGATTTATTTCTTAAATTAAGGGATAATATTTGATGGTGTCCTAAAATAACCCAACTTCAAGCTTGTCCGTAGGGGTCGTCCAAAGAAGAAGTAAAGATGACTTAGCCCAAGAACCTCGTCCATATCATGGTCGTTCGTCCATAAAGACTCTTGGACGGCCTACAAGGACTTCAGACGTGGTTACCACATGCAACCCCTGGACGAGGTTTATACACTTATTCCAGAACACATATGCACAATCAAAGACATTGCCACGAAACCACCTCCAATGACAGTTACGGAACGTATGACCAAATAATATAACTTCCATAGCAGTTATGGAAGTTAACTCCGAACCTTCCGACCTCCTCTAATATAAGAGAAGTTATCAAGTAAACAACTGCTCACAGCATGCACTATATAAACAACTATCGCCAATGAAAAGGTACGGAAATCTTTTCCAAGTAATTTGGAATTCTTAAAATTGAGAGATACACTGAGTTTATCATCGGAGGGTTTTTGGCCGGTCCACTCCGGTCACCTCTAATAGTTTGTTCATCTCTTCAGGTTTTTACCAAATTATCTTTTCGCCATCGAAATCCGAAGGATCCAGCCTACTGATTTGGTCACACATCATCAGTTGGCACCATCTGTGGGAAATTCAGCGTAAGTTTGTACTTGACAGTTATTTTTTGCCGACAAAAGGCTGTATGGTTCGGACAAGATCAAGGGCTACCAGTCCAAGCCACCAAGAAAGTAGGGATGCATCCAGCAATCCTAACCATGATCAATAGTCAGCACTAGTCACTCAATAGCCTGCAATCCAACATATACAGTTCATGGCAGCCGCCATGGCAGAGTTAACTCGTCAGAATCAAGAGTTAACCAGGGAGATTCACTTGCGGAGGCAGCATCAAGAAGGTTCAAGGAAGGACAAGCCCAGAGTCAAGAGGGTCGGGAGAATGCCGAGCTCAAAGGCCAGTCGAGGGGTACCGTTTCATGAAGGGTGCCGCACTTGAAAAGGGAAATGGACCAGATGCATAAAGCCATGGACGAAATGAAGGAGAACATGCGGAGGGCGAATCCCGTGGAAGACTTGGTTCACCGAACAGACTCCCCTTTTACGGCTTCCATCAATGGTCATCCCCTGCCCGCAAAGTTCAAAATGCCTTCCTTGGACTCGTACAAAGGGACGCGTGACCCTTGTGATCATATCGCAACCTTCAAAACTACCATGCATCTTCAGGGAGTTCCGGACGAGATCATGTGTAGGGCTTTCCCAACTACACTTAAAGGACCGGCACGAGTATGGTTTAGCAAAATACCTCCAAACTCCATAAGTTCGTTTGAAGAATTGAGTAAATTGTTTGTCAACAATTTTATTGGGGGACAGAGGCTTAAGTGCTCCACGTCCAGTTTGTTAACAATAGAGCAGGTGGAAAATGAAAGCTTGCAGTCCTTCATTACTCATTTCAATAGAGAAACCCTGACCGTGGATGAGATGGATGATAAACTGCTGCTAGCAGCCTTCCATAATGGGGTCAATTCTGATTTATTCATCCATAAACTCTATGAGCAAGAGCCTCAGACCATGGCTGAACTCGTCCATTCGGCCCAAAACTTCATGAATGCAGAAGATGCAATCATAGCCAAGAAGAGGAAGAAAGCCAAACGAAGGGAAGGAGACATCCCCCGTCACCTGGAACAAGCTCCTCGTCTAAAGAAGGCTCGCACTGGGGAGAAAAGGGATCAAGACAACAGAAAGCCAGTTTCATCTTCAGGAAGAAGCCAGCACTATACGCCTCTGAATATTCCACTTGACCAAGTGCTCATGCAGATTAAGGATGATCCGTCCCTGGAATGGCCAGAAAAGATGAAGGGAGACCCCAACAAGCACAATAGGAATAAATATTGCGGCTTTCACAGAGACCATGGGCATGACACGGACAAGTGTTTCGATTTGAAGCAACAGATAGAAAACCTCATCAGGCAGGGAAAACTGAGAAACTTCCTTGGACGAGATCAGAAAGATGAAAAGTTGAAAGGAAAGCTGGAAGAGACGCCGCGACCCCCGCTGGGAGAAATAAGAATGATCATAGGAGGAACCTCGACAGGACAAATTTCTAGGTCGCAGAAGACATACCTAAAGGTAGTACAGAACGTCCAACTCTCAAGACGACTGATCAAGACGAGGAAAACTGAGGAACAGGCTATTACCTTCACGGATGAGGACGCCGAAAGAGTTCACCACCCCCATGACGACGCGATCGTTATTACTCTGCTTATTGCGGATTATGCAACCAGAAGGGTGTTAGTTGACAATAGCAATTCGGCAGACATCCTGTATTACCTTGCCTTTCAGCAAATGCATCTTGGACGAGACCTACTTCGTCCAGTGAATTCACCTTTAGTGGGGTTGGGGGAATGAAGGTACAACACATAGGACTAGTTGCGTTGCCTGTGATGGTGGGGGCACATCCACAACAGATAACCAAAGAAGTAAACTTCCTCGTGGTAGACTGTTCGTTATCGTACAATGCCATCGTTGGGAGACCAACCCTGAACAGTTAGAAGGCAGTAACCTCTACCTATCACCTGTTGGTCAAGTTCCCTATAGAGTATGGAGTGGGGCAAGTGCAAGGAGATCAGCTAGCAGCAAGAGAATGTTACCTAGCCATGGTGGCCAGGGACGAGGAAGCACAGACGATGAGCATAGAGGAAAGAAGAGTTGCAAAGCCCACCGAAATATTGGAAGACATTCTTTTGGATGAGAATGATCCCAAAAAGTTTACTAGAATAGGAACAAACATGAGGAATGAAACAAAGTAAGACCTCGTCTGCTTCTTACGGAGGAGTGTTAATGTGTTTGCATGGAGTCATTAAGACATGCCGGGAATTGATCCAAGTATCATCACTCATCGGTTGAATGTATGCCCGCCTTACAAGCCCGTCCGTCAGAAAAAAAGGGTTTTTGCTCCAGAATAGGATAAAGCTATTAAGGAAGAAGTCCAGAAGTTGACAACAGCGCAGTTTATTTGGGAAGTCTATTACCCAGCATGGCTGGCCAATGTAGTGATGGTTAGGACGACGAATGGCAAGTGGAGAATGTGTGTGAACTTCACTGATTTGAATAAAGCTTGCCTCAAGGACAGCTACGCCTTGCCACGCATCGATCAGTTGGTGGATTCAACAGCTGGTCATCAGCTGTTAAGCTTCATGGAAACTTTCTCAGGGTATAACCAAATAAAGATGGACGAGGCAGACCAGGAAAAGACATCCTTCAAAACAAGCCAGGGGTTGTTTTGTTATAAGGTAATACCCTTTGGTTTAAAGAACACAGGGGCAATTTATCAAAGGCTGGTTAATCACATATTCCAACCGCAAATAGGACGGAATGGGGAGGTTTATGTAGACAATATGCTAGTGAAGAGTTTGCATGAGAAGAACCACTTGGACGATCTCCAATAAACTTTCGACACACTCAGGCAGTACAATATGAAGTTGAATCCTAGCAAGTGCGCTTTTGGAGTTTCGTTAGGAAAATTCCTTGGGTTCATGGTTTTGCACAGAGGGATTGAAGCGAACCCTGACAAAATTCAGGCAATCATTGATAAGAAACCGCTAGGAAATATCAAAAAAGTCCAATCACTCACTGGACGAGTTGCCGCACTCAACAGGTTTGTCTCTAAAGCAACTGACAAGTATTTGCCGTTTTTCAAGGTTCTTAAAAAAGCCTTCGAGTGGATGGACGAATGTCAAAGGGCTTTCCAAGACCTCAAAAATTACCTAACTACAGCTCCGCTGTTAAGCCCGTCTGTACCTGGTGAAGAATTATACTTGTATTTGGCGGTGTCCCCACATGCAGTAAGCTCGGCGTTGATCAAAGAACAAAGAAAAGTACAGAAGCTAGTCTACTATAGGAGCCGAGCTCTGAGAAGAGCAGAAGGACGATATCCTAAGATGGAAAAATTAGCCTTTGCTTTGATTACGGCCTCGAGGAAGTTAAGGCACTATTTTCAAGCACATGTCATTAATGTCTTGACAGACCATTCGTTGAAAAAGGCAATGAACAGGTTGGAAGCTGCAGGACGACTAGTCCAATGGGCTATTGAACTTGGGGAATTCGATATCAGGTACCTGCCAAGGAGCGCGATAAAAGCACAGGTATTGGCAGATTTTATTGTGGAATTTACTGCAAGCGTTGAAGGTTAAGACAAGCCGGGCAGCATTCGAAGATGGGTCGTCCACGTGGATGGGTCCTCCACATTACATGCATGGGGGATAGGAGTTATTTTGAAATCCCCGGAAGGAGATAAATTAAAGTACAAGGTTCGCCTGCAGTATGCAACAACTAACAACGAAGTAAAATATGAGGCCCTCCTGAAGGGGCTAGAGTTGGCAAAGTCTTTAGGAGTAGAATCATTACTCGTTCATGGAGATTCTTAGCTGGTCAAAGGCCAAGTGAATGGAACATACGAGGCAAAAGAAGAGCGCATGAAGAAATATCTTAATAAGGTAAGACGCCTTGTGAAGAAGTTTAAGGAGGCCAATTTCATTCAACTACCTAGGGAAGAGAACATGAAGGCAGGCTCTTTAGCAAAAGAAGCCTTGGCAAGTGGACAAGTGGACGAGTTTGATGAAGTATAATACATGCCAAGTATAGATCTACCGGAGATTCAGCAGATAGAAGGTGAAGAAAATTGGATGACCCTAATAGTGGCTTACTTAAAAGATGGAAGGTTGCCGGAGGAAAGGGACGAGGCCAAGAAACTAAGAATCAGGTCGGCCAAGTACATCCTTATAAACGAAGTATTATACAAAAGAGGTTTTTCTCAACCTTATCTGAGGTGCTTAGCTTTAGGCGAGGCAAACTATGTATTGAGGGAAATTCATGAAGGAGCATGCGGAAACCACTCGGGGGCAAGAGCACTAGTGCATAAAGTCGTCCATGCAGGGTACTATTGGCCAACCGTTCAAGCAGATGCCAAGGCTTATGTAAAAATATGTGACCAATGTCAGCGATTCAGCAACATCCCCAGACAGCCCGCAGAGTATCTCACTCCTATGATGGCCCCATGGCCCTTTGCACAATAGGGATTAGACATTTTGGGTCCCTTTCCACTCGGAACCAGACAGATGAAGTTTTTAGTGGTAGGTATTGATTACTTCACTAAGTGGGTAGAGGCAGAACCACTAGCAAAGATCACACAGCAAAATGTTAAGAATTTTGTCTAGAAAAGCATTGTATGCTGATTTGGGGTACCTAGGGTATTAGTATCGAACAATGGACGGCAGTTTGATAACGCACTATTTAGAGACTTTTGCGAACACTTTGGAATCCATAATCATTATTCCTCCCCCTCCCACCCACAAGCAAACGGGCAAGCCTAAGTTGCAAACCGATCCTTGTTGAAGATCATTAAGACTCGGCAAAGGGCGTATGGCCAGATGAACTACTAGGTGTTCCTTAAGTTTACAGAACAACAGCAAGGACCCCCACAGGGAAAACTCCTTTCAAACTGGCTTATGGGAGTGAAGCAGTCATACTTGCGGAGGTGCACATGGCCAACTATAGAGTGATGAAGTATCAAGACGAAGACAACAGGGACCAGCTTCGTCTTAACCTCGATCTCATAGACGAGGTAAGGATGAATGCGGAGCAGAGAATGGCAAGGTATAAAAACTAGATGGCCAAACACTATAATGCCATGGTCAAACCCAGGCGCTTTAACATCGGGGACCTCATCCTAAAAAAGGTATCTTTGGTCACTAAAAACCCTGCCCATAGAAAGCTGGGACCAAATTGGGAAGGACCTTACAGGGTTATCAACTGCAAAAGGCAAGGATCCTACTATTTGGAAGCCCTGGACGGATGGAAACTAGAACACCCTTGGAATGTTGAACATTTGAGAAGATACTATCAATAAAGAACCATGAACGAGCGTTGCCACAGGACGAACATCATGGGCGTTTAAAGTAATTGTTATTTTCTAGTATTTGCTTATTTCTAGTGTTTTAGATGTGTATTACTTACGAACGAATTCGTGTTTAAGCCTTTTTAATTCTCTAAAAGCACTAGCTCTCACGCATGTGCCATGCCTGTGGACGAATATTTACAAAGTAGATTTCTAGTATATATGTGATGTATTTCTGAGTAAATCTGAGTATATGTGTGAAAATAAACTAAAGATGAACAAAATCTTTGGACGTAAGGGTGTATCGTCCATAAGCTTTCCTTAAATCAGGATAAAGAAAAAATAAGACATGATCGTCCAAATCAAGAGACGAGTTGATGCCACAACGTGTTAACCTAACCATTGATGAGGGATTGCTCAACCCAGTCATGGACGAGGAAATGCACGCATAAAATCCAATGGATATCAACTAAAACAGCCTAAAATTTGGACAAGTCAAAAAAGTTTGTTTAAAAAAAAAAAAAAAAAACTAGCAACTCATCCATAGGCAAATACTTGTCCAACAAATAGACGAGGAATGATGTTGAAATCAACAATGATGACACCATTTGTAGATGAGTCATTCTGAATTCAAAGAATGAAAAATTAAGCTAAACGTGGACATGTCCCCATCAAGGACGAGTCAAAACTAAGACTTGGAATGCAAACCAAGTTCGTCCATACAATGAGTAAATAAAAGATAAAGCAAACATTCATTCACTAATCCAAAAGGGTGGACAAACTACGTCCAAAAAACCCTTATGCAAAGTTGAAATAAACGAAATTTTTTAAGATGTCGTCCTAAAACTGTGGACGAAGTAAGTATACTTATATTACATCCAGTAGTCAAACAACGGACCAAATAAAAATTGAGTATAAAAGTTATCTTCATTGGGGAGGATCAGCACTAGGGTCGTCCTGGTTACGCTGGGTGGTGGCATCGTCCTCAATATTTATGTCTTCTGAGCTCGTTTGAAGAAGGGAGCTTGTAGCACCCCCAAGGTTAAGCTTGATAGAGCTAAAGTCAACATCAGGGAAGTTCTCCATGGCATCCATCCTGAAGTCTTTGAACCCAGCTGCGTACTTGGTGTCCAATAAGTTAGTATACTGCTTAGACGCCTGAAACTCTGCAACTGCGTCTCCTTTAGCTTTCTCCAGAAGAACACTCAACTCATCATTCCTCTTTTGGAGGTGACAAAGACAAGTGTCCTTCTCTATAGCATCAGTCTTCAGCTTATCAATTTGGTTCTGCAGCTCCCTTGCCTCGTCTTTGGCCTTGGCCGCCACCTTAGCCCACCTTTTAGCCTCGTCTTTAACCTCCTGTATCCTCTTCTCCAGCAGGATCCTCGTCTTGTCCATCTCCGTCACTTGTCTGGACGCGGCGATGAACTTGGACACTGCTTGCATAAGAATTATTAGATGAAGCACATAATCATGTTTTTTGCTAAGACGAGAAAAAAAAAAAAAAAAAGAAAGAGAGAAAGTACCTTGAAAAGGTCATGAATACCAGAGTGCTCAAACTCCTTCAAAGTCATTGCATAACACGCCGCCACGTCTTGATCAATGATAGCCTTCTCAAACCTTTCCCAAGCCAAATCTTCATTTTCTACAAGGTTTTGAGGGACTCGTCGAGAAGGCTGGGGCGAGACAAGTCCTTGGGCAAGAGATGGCACATCCATGGAAGGAGGATCTAAAGGGTCAGGATCGACGTCATGGATGTGGACGGAGGGCTGTTAGGCAAAAGGAACAGAACCGGGCTTAACAATCCCAGGCTTGGACGACCCATGCTTAGCTTTTTTCTCCCTGCGTCGACTTGGAAGGTTCCCCAAGTCAATTCCCTTTGAGAGACTTTTTCTCTTGTCACCAGATGATGGATGAGGCTGGGAATGAACCCCCTACATAACTACCTCGTCCATCACTTCTTTACCTTTGTTTTCTTTCATTGTGGCCATCCCTAAAACAATAAGGGGGGAGGGACGTTAAAAAAAGAAAAGAAGAAAGAGAGAGATGAAAATGAAAAATGGAAAGAAAACTTACTTCTACACACAGTGAGCTTATGGGCAATGGCCTCAACAGACGGTTCAGAGCCTAACCCCCAGGCTGCAAGGCGTCTAAGGCTAACCAAAAAATGGAACATCCTGTCCGTGTATAGATGAGCCTTTTGGACTCGTTCAAGATAAAACCTATCCAAGTGTGGTCGTCTAACACCTAAAAAAGAAAAATAAAATAAAATAAAAATAAAAATATTTGTTAGATAAGAACAATCGAAGATAATAATGAATAAATACTATGTTAAACAACCCCAAGCATACCTTCAGGGTGAAGGTTCCCTAACTCTCTGGTATAGGGATCAAAGGGATCCCTGTCTACCTCAACTGGGTCCCCAGCCCAAAAACCAGAGACGAAGAAGAATTTAGCCTTCCAGTTCTTGTTTGAGGTAACTAGGGAATTTATCAATCTATATTCTTTTGCCCTGGCTGTGAATTGATAAAAGCCTAGGGATTGGTTGATTTCAGAAGGTTTGTAACAGTAAAGGAACTCGTCCACAGAAAGAGGACGGTCCCCCTCAAACACCTCCCTCCATAAAACTTGCATGGAGACAATCAGCCTCCATGCATTGGGATTGAATTGACAAATTCCTAAACCTAGCCTAGTGAGCAACTCTCTAGCAAAGGAATTAAGAGGCAACCTCAAACCCCCCAGAAGGTAAGTCTCATAAATACCAACACCAAAATAGGGTTGGCAACACCACTCACCACGCACAGGTACCCTAGGATTTAGGCTATTAGGAATTTGATACCAAACCTTAAGGGACCCTAACCTTTTCTCATCAGTCCTGGAGGCAATCCCTATAGCACAACTGTAAACAACCTCAACCTCGTCCTAGACAATGGACGAGGGAGCACTTGTGCCAGCCCTTGACCCAGACTCGGTTCTCATCCTAAGTCCTTCTTGAAAAACCTCCAAAGGAACTCCAAGGACACCAGAAGTATACTCATCTGAGGTGTTCCCCTCACTACTACTGTTGCTACCACTACTATTGCTATCGCTAGAACCACTAAAACTACTAGGTTCATGAAACTCGTCTATGGCTTTTTCGATGCTATTACTAGACGAGGAAAGGACAATCTCAGTCATTTTTTGGAACTTAAAACCTAAGGACAAGAGTGAGGAAAATACCTGGATCTAAATGATGACTATGGACGCTAGAAACTTCTAGACGAGGCGATAGGACGAGGAGTGTCAGGGAAAGAAAATTTCAGAAATGAAGGGAGTAGCTCAGGAATTCCACTATTTATAGGCGAAGACTTTAATACCTGAAACGACACAACCAACCATGAGCTGACACGTGGCACACTCCTCGAAAAATGAGTCGACATGAACTTTCACTAATGAGATCGTGACACGTGACGAGTTTAAACATTGATATAAATACACGTGTCCAGAGAACAACACCAGGTCACACTTTCCTAGACGACCCACGGACAGGGGGGGCAACTGATAGTGTCCTAAAATAACCCAACTCCAAGCTCGTCTATAGGGGTCGTTCAAAGAAGAAGTAAAGATGACTTAGCCCAAGAACCTCGTCCATATCAAGGTCGTCCGTCCATAAAGACTCTTGGATGGCCTACAAGGACTTCAGACGTGGTTACCACATGCAATTCCTGGACGAGGTTTATACACTTATTCCAGAACCCATATGCACAATCAAAGACATTGCCACGAAACCACCTCCAATGACAGTTACGGAACGTATGACCAAATAATATAACTTCCATAGCAGTTATGGAAGTTAACTCCGAACCTTCCGACCTCCTCTAATATAGGAGAAGTTACCAGGTAAATAACTGCTCACAGTATGCACTATATAAACAACTATCGCCAATGAAAAGGTACGGAAATCTTTTCCAAGTAATTTGGAATTCTTAAAGTTGAGAGATACACTGACTTTATCATTAAAGGGTTTTTGGCCGGTCCACCCCGGTCACCTCTAATAGCTTGTTCATCTCTTCAGATTTTTTCCAGATTATCTTTTCGCCATCGAAATCCGAAACATCTAGCCTACTGATTTTGTCACACATCATCAATATTTAACATACAAAAATTTAATTTAGATAATATTTATCATCTAAATTTTCAAAATTTTAATATTATTAAATTAATATTATTTTATCAGAATATCAAGCTACAAAACTTGATTATTAAGGGATAAGCACAATCCAAATTTTTCAAGAGATGATTAACATAAATTTATCTCAAGAAACAGTATATATCACCAATAATTTGATAATCTCTATCTATTCCAAAAAACAGTATATATCTCTATTAATTTGATGATTTCTATGTTGATGACATTTAAAAAGTGTATATATATGATGATGCTCAAAAAATCGCCAGTAAGCTACAAGGTCCTTTCACGTACTCGGAGCGACCTACAAAACACAACACAAAGAACACCTTAAAATGGTATCGGTGTGGTACCGGCCAAAGACCCTCCGAAGGTTAAATCAGAAGATGCTCACATCCCTAGAGTGCTAGAGTTGGGAAAATTGTGCGAAGTTCTACTTGTGAGAGCCTTTGGGTTTTTTATAGTAGTGTAGGACTGACCTTCTTTTCTTGTATTCTAAGTCTTTTCCTTATAGGACTGTCTTTAATTGGGTAAGTATCACGGAATCCTCTTTATTTTTGGATTCTATTTCCATTGGGATTCTACATACCTTCACGCAAGTTATTTCCATTTATAAGGCGATGACTCGTGTATGTTGTACCCGTCTAAACCATACCCGTACACAATGGATCCGTCTATATCAGGTATCTACATTTCGACCAGTCATCTCAACTACGATCCATATGTCACATTGAATTCTACCTTCTTCAGCTGCCCCCTCGCTCCACAGGTCCGTGACCTCTCAGGGGACGGACTTATGGGGTGACGGTTTGAATAGATCTAGCCTGTCATACTGACATGGGGTAATTAATATGGGGTGATTAAAGCTGTTAGGCACATGTCCCTACTTAGTGGCTATTTTCTTGGAACGAAGCACCCCTTCATCTTCTGTGTTGTTCCTCCTATATAAACTTTCTTTTTTCATCCTCATTTCTCACTTTTCACTAAAGTTAAAAGATCAGAGCGCATCCTTTTACCTTGTCAAACTATCGATCCATCAGGTTTATTCATCTGTCATCTAAATTACGTAACTGCTCATCCACAACTGGTAAGCACTTGTTCTTTTCTTAACCCTTATTTTTTACCACTATCAACACTTTTAGATTTGTCAGTGTCTTAGGGTTTACCGTCACATGTAGGTGACAGATGTCTAGTGCGTCGAGTAACCAGTCGTTTGTCCGCGACGTAGCAGGCTACGATGAAGTTTATCCATCAGGTCATAAAAATCATGACGATCCAAGTGAAGAGAGGAGTTCATCTGCCACCTCTCCTTCCTCAAGGGATGAGGACTCGGAGACAGATAGACCAGAGAGTGACCTTAGTGACGGTCTAGACGAACGTGATCTGTCATCGGTCCTGCCAGAATGAGGAAGTTTATAATGCTACCAATTTGGACGGTTAACGACTTTACATCCTCGATTAAAGAATCCCATTTTAAAACCTTAAGAGATAAGTACCAGATACTCGTCGATATACCTCTCCGTCTGCCCTTCAAATCAGAGAAATGTTATTATGATGGTGTCGAAGGCATCGGAGTCTATAAGCAGATGCTCAAAGCAGGACTCAGATTCCCCTTGAGTTCTCTTCACCATCATCTCCTTCAATATCTAGGTTTATCCGTCACCCAGATTTCCCCAAATGCATGGAGAGTCTTCCTTGGCAGAGAGGTCTTATATGGGGTGATGTTCGGTGGGGCACGAAGGCTGTCGGTGGAAGAATTCTTCCATTGTTACCATCCAGTAGAAATCACAAAGTCAAAAGGAATGTACAGTTTTGTAGCAAGGAGTCCGTTGCTAAGGCTCATAAGTGATACTCTAGATTCCAATAGGGACTGAAAATCTAGATATTTTTTAAGGACGGTGATGAGTGGATATGTCATCCAGGTGACACTGAGTACATGCCCGTCGACACAACGTGGGGCATATTACCCCCGTCTGGTATACATCCGTCCTATTTATGTTTTTTTTTTTTTTTACTGTCGTTGTTTTAACCGTCTATTCCTTATGTAACTCAAGACCGTCCGCAAGTTTCACTTAAGGAGTGGAGCTTCTTGGAAAAGGTTTTTCAAAAAACTAAGTTAGAAGAACGAACTTGGGCTAAAATGGTATATTTAGATACCCTTCACTGGTATTGTAACGAACCAGAACCAACACAAGCCGCCCGTCGGTATGAAAAGCAAGTTCGTGCACGTAAGTCCGTCTCCCAACTTTATTTATTATTTATTTTTTTTACTCATATGTATCCATCCGTTCCTACAGAAATGGAGGCAAGCAAGAGAAGAGCTTTGATCAAGCAGCAAGCTGCTTTGAAAAAGAAAGATGGTTAAATAGGTGGGATGGGTACCTCCAAGCCATCCGATACCAAAAGAAAACCATTTTTGGAGAAGACTGATCATCAACCTAAAAAACCAAAGGTCACTGAGACCGTCGTGGGCCTTCAAGCTGAGGCGAAGAAGACGGTCCCTCCTAGCCATGGGAAAGGCAAAGGCCTTATGACTGGTGGCTAGGTGCCTTCGACAGAGAAACCACTCGTCCTCCTTCGTGAGGATTCTAGATACGCTTTGGGAAAACTCTCGTCGATTATAACTCCCTACGATTATGAAAATTTGGGAAATCACGCTACGGAGGCAATGGGGGAGACGGGTCTTTTCAACATCGCACAGGTATTCCTACATCCATCTATTTCCTAGCTTATATCCGTCAACTTCATGCCTTTAACGATTGTTTTGTTTTCAGGCAATGCTGATGATGAAAGGGTTGATGGGCCGTTGCCTTAATCATGAAATAGCTTTGGATCGAATAAGGGCAAAAGCAATGGCAATGGAGGATGAGCTAGCTAAGCTCAAGGCCTGGAAGGTGGTTCAGGAAAACAAGTTGGCCCTGTTGGAGCAGGTCCGGGGTGAACTTGAAAAACAGACGGAGGTACTACAGAAGGTCCTAGAAGACAAAGAGAAAGAAATCAAGGCCGTCAAGGACCAACTTCGTCAAGCCAAGGAGGATGCTGTAAAAGAATATCGCGACTCCGAGGTATACTTGACGGAGTTAGGTGGCATCTTCGCCGACGGGTTTGATGACGCCCTCCGTCAGGTGAAAACTTCATATCCTGAGCTGGACTTATCCCATGTTAACATTGATGAGGCTCAAGCTCAAACATCCGTCCTTCCCGTCGCCTCAAAGAGCACCAAAGATCTATTTGATGAGGCACGCGATGTTCAGGGTGACGGAGCTCTTGGCGACGGTGGTGATGGCAAGTCTGCTCCTCCAGTTCAAGCCTCAGTTGTTAATCCCCATTAAGATGGAGATGTTGAAGCTGACGAAAAGGCCGATGATCCACCCATCCAATAGTTGTTTTTTTTTTTTTTTTGGTACAAAATTTGTTAAGGCTTATCCTTGTACCGTCATGAACAATTTTGCCCCTTGGGGCATTTTTTATTTAAGTACTTCAATTGAAGTTTAAGTTAACAACGTATCTGTTTTCTTTCCTCCGTCTACTATGTGTGCTTTTTAATTATATTGTATTATCCAAACATGTTTTGAACTCATTCTTATTTTTTGAACGGGAATAGTCCTACACTGCGTTTTTGTTCGTTCTTTTTTGGGATCGTCCTTGTGAATACAAGACCGTCACTCTTTTTCGGATGTATCCATCCAATTGTATGGACTTATAATTTGTATGGGCCTATAATTTCTACACCTTTATGGAATGCATACATCCATTTTTATGGACTTACTAATTTTTACACCCTCATGGGATGTATCCGTCCACTTTAATGGACTTACTAATTTTCACACCCTCATGGGATGTATCCGTTCACTTTAATAGACTTACCAATTTTCACACCCTCATGGGATGCATCCGTCCACTTTTATGGACTTACTAATTTTCATACCCTCATGGGATGTATCCGTCCACTTTTTATGGACTTATCTGATTCGTCCATTTTGTGGGCGTTATAACTAATTCCGTCCATTGTGAAGATATTGTAATAAAAAATATATGTCTGAATAAATTCTTCATGCATAAGTAGAAAACTTGCCTCTTGGGCAAGAAAAGTATTGTAGCAAAAATGAAATAAAACTTAAATGACTGTTGAATTTTAAAAGTAGGAAAAAGTAAATGAAGGAGCATTGCTCAATTTGCTGCCCCCCACTGGTAGTATTTCTTGAGGTGCTCGGTATTCCATGGGTGGTGCAACCTTTGTCCGTCCAGGATTTCCAGGTGGTAGGTGCCCTTTCTCACCCATGAAGTGACTCTGTAGGGGCCTTCCCAGTTGGGACCAAGCTTACCCTGAGGGGGATCTCTAGTACTGCCCATCACCTTTCTTAAAACAAGGTCTCCGACCTTGAAGTCTCTGTATTTGACCCTGGAGTTGTAATGTTTGGCCATGAGATCCTGGTATCGTGCAAGCCTCTGTTTAGCTGTTGCCCTGATTTCGTTTATTAAATCGAGCTGCAGACGCATGGCCTCGTTCTTTCTCCCTTTGTCGTGGTTGTTTACCCTGTAACTAGTGAGTCCGATCTCAGCTGGAATGATTGCTTCACTTCCATATGCCAATCGGAACGGTGTCTCTCCCGTAGGTGTTCTTACAGTCGTCCTGTATGCCCATAGTACACTTGGAAGTTCCTCCGGCCATATACCCTTTGCCCCCTTGAGCTGAGTTTTGATAATCTTTAGCAAGGATCGGTTTGTGACTTCAACCTGTCTGTTGGCTTAAGAGTGTGCGAGGGATGAGTAATGATTCTTGATTCCAAGTTTTGAACAAAAGTTTCGAAAAGAATCGTTGTCGAACTACTTCCCATTATCTGAGACCAAAACTCTTGGTATATCGTACCTGCAAATAATGTTCTTCCACACAAAGTTGCGCATATTTTTTTTTCTGTGATGGTAGCCAACGCCTCTGTCTCTACCCATTTGGTGAAGTAATCAATGCCGACTACTAGGAACTTCAACTATTTGGCCGCAGTTGGGAAAGGGCCCATTATATCTAAGCCCCATTAAGCGAACGGCCATGGAGCCGTCATCGGTGTGAGTTTCTCCATAGGTTGTCTTATGGAGTTGCCAAATCTTTGGCATTTATCGGAAGCTCTGACGTATACTTAGGCGTCCTTTTGCATTGTAGGCCAATAGTATCCGGCTCGGATTAGCTTGTGAACTAATGACCGCAACCCTGAATGATTCCCGCAAACCCCTTCATGCACTTCTCTCATGATGTAATCTGCTTCCTTTGGGCTTAGGCACCTTACGTATGGGCACGAGAATCCTCTTTTGTATAGGACATCCTTGATTAAGACAAATCGCGCCGCTTGAACCTTCAGCTTCCTTGCGGCTTCTTTGGCGTCGAGTAGCAGGCCATCCTTCAAGTAGGTGACTATTAAAGTGGTCCAGTTACTTTTAGAATCTATCTCCTGCATGTCGATGATATCAATAGTCGACGAAGGTTGAACAAGAGAAAGTACCTTTTCGGGGATGATCATGTGATCTGCTGATGCGGCCTTTGCAAGGAAATCGACTTGCTCATTGTCTCCTTTCGGGATCTGCACAATCTTAGCTTGCATGTTGTTTATCTTCCTTTTTGCTTGTTCCAAGTACTTCTTCATCCTCACGCCCCTACACTCGTACTCGCCGTTCACCTGATTGGTGATGATCTGAAAATCACAATGGATAACCGCTTTAGTGGCGCCTGCTGCTTTTGTGAGGTCTAAACCTGCGACCAAAGCTTCATACTCTGCCTCATTATTGGTCACAGGGAAATCGAGGCGAACCATGCATTCCACTTCGTTGCCTTCCGGAGATCGCAGTACGATGCTCGCTCCACCTGCTTGTTTATTGGATGAACCGTTCGTGTACACATTCCATGGAGGATGCTCGTCTACCCCCTGGTCTTCTAAATTAGTAAACTCTGCAATGAAATTGGTGACTATTTGCCCCTTTATGGCCATATGTGGGCGGTATTGTATATTGAATTCACTTAACTCTATTGCCCATAGTGCCATTCATCCGGCAGCTTCAGGATTGCTTAATGCTCGCCTTAAGGGCTTGTCCATTAGGACGACTATTGTGTGGGCTTGGAAGTAAGGCTTCAGTTTGCGAGTCGCTGTGATCAAGGCAAAGGTGAGCTTCTCCATCGGTGAGTACCTTTCTTCTGCGCCCCGAAACGCCCGGCTGGTATAGTATACGGGCTTCTGCACCTTGTCTTCTTCCTGAATCAAAGCTGTGCTAACGGCAGCTGGTGACTCTTCCAAGTATAGAAATAGTTCTTCTCCTTCTTTCGAGGGACTCAGCAGCGATGGGGAAGAGAGATAGGCCTTTAAGTCATCAAACGCCTGCTGACATTCAGCCGTCCACTCAAAGGATTTCTTCAATGTGCGAAAAAAGGGCAGGCACTTATCTGTTGCTCTTGCTACGAATCTATTCAACGCAGCAAGCTTGATGTTGAGGCTCTACACTTCTTTTATGTTTTTTGGGGGCAACATCTTCAGTATGGCGCGGATTTGATCTGGGTTGGCTTTGATCCCCCTTTGGGACACCATGAACCCCAGGAATTTTCCTGCTATTACCCCAAATGCGCATTTGCCTGGATTGAGCTTCATGTTGTACGAGCGAAGGGTGTCAAAAGTTTCCTTGAGATCGTCCAAATGGTCATCTTCCTTCCGACTTTTCACCAGTATATCATCTGCATACACTTGGACATTCCTTCTGATCTGTTTTGCGAACATCTTGTTCACGAGCCTCTGATATGTTGCGCCCACATTCTTGAGGCCGAACGGCATTACCTTGTAACAGAAGAGGCCCTAACTTGTAACGAACGAGGTCTTTTCCTGATCTGCCTCATCCATCTTGATCTGGTTATATCCCGAAAATGCATCCATGAAGCTTAGCAACTGGTATTGAGCTATAGAATCTACGAGGACGTCAATCCTCGGGAGGGGGTAACTGTCTTTGGGACACACTTTGTTCAAGTCCGTGAAGTCTACACACATCCTCCATTTTCCGTTGGCTTTCCTAACCATTACTACATTTGCTAGCCAATCGGGGTAGTAGACTTCCATAATAAAATTTGCTTCCTATAACTTGCGGACTTCCTCCACCATAGCTTGGTCTCTCTCGTGCGCAAACACACGCTTCTTTTGGCGAACTAGTGGAAAGGCAGGGATACATTTAACCTATGGACTATGACCGAGGGGTTAATCCCGGGCATATCTTTGTGGCTCCATGCAAAGACGTCCTGATTTGCCTTAAGAAACGTTACGAGTGCCTACAAGGTCGTCAGACTGGCGAGGGTACCAATTCGTGTCGTTCGCGCCAGCATGGAGTCATCTAGGTGTATTTCCCTAAGCGTCTCAACGGGTTTCGCCACAGTCCGGTGTTCTTCGATGCTCATTGTCTACATCTGGTCATCCATTTCCATCATTGCTATGTAACACTCTCTCGCAGCAACCTGGTCTCTGTGTAGTTCCCCTATTCCGTATTCAGTAGGAAACTTGACCATTAGATGGTCGGTCGAAGTTACGGCCTTCCACAAATTAAGAGTTGGTCGTCCGATTATGGCATTATATGCAGATGAGCAATCGACCACCAGGAATGTGATGTCTTTAGTGATTTGCCGGGGATAATCACCAATCGTGACGGGCAGAGTAATTGAACCGAGGAAGTATACCTTGGTTCCCCTGAACCCAACGAAGGGGGCGTTTGTTGGGACTAGCCGCTCCCTATTAATCCTCATCTGCTGGAACGCCGGGTAGTAGAGGATATCGGCGGAGCTTCCCTTATCAATCAGGATCCGATGCATGTTGTAATCTCCCACCTGTATGTTGACGACGAGTGCGTCGTCATGCGGATGGTGTAGACGTCGAGCGTCGTCCTCCGAGGATCCGATGATGGGTGTTTCGGCCCATGCCATCTTTGGAACGAAGCCTGTTAGCTGGATGTTTTGGACCATTCTGAGGTAAGTTTTTCACGCCTTTTTGGACGAGCCAAAGGTCTCTGTGCCTCCTACAATCATCCTTATATCACCTATCAGTGACCTTGGGCGCTTATTCTCTAGTCGAGGAATCTGCTCCTGTGGTGGGTCGATCTTTTTTTTTTTTTCTTTTTCTAACAAACCTTTGCAACTTCCCTTGTCTAATGAGTGCTTCTATCTGCTGCTTCAAATCGTAACAGTCGGCTGTGTCATAACCGTGATCTCTGTGAAAGAGGCAGTATTGTCCCGAGACCTTTTATTAGGGTCTCTTTCAGCTTGCCTAGAAAAGTAAGGGCCCCCTCATCTTTGATTTGCATCAGGACTTGGTCTATTGGCGCTGTAAGAGGGGTAAAGTTTGTGAACCTCCCAGCCGGGGGTTTAGAGCGTCTATCTTCTCTTTTGTCTCTTGTCCTAGTGGCCTCCCGCCCGTTGTCTTGATGTGCTTCTTCCTGCCTTTCCCTCTTCTTGGAGGGCTTTTCTTCTCGGGCTAATAGTGCATCCTCCGCGTTCATGTACTTGGTCACCCTGTAAAGGACATCAGACATAGTTTTCGGGTCATTCTTATATAAAGAAAATAGAAACTTACCCTTCCGCAGCCTGTTCGTGAATGTAGCTACAAGTATTTTATTGTCCGCTTCATCGATTGAAAGTGCCTCCTTGTTAAAACGAGCGATGTACGACCTTAGTGCTTCATCCTCTCGCTGTTTAATGTTCATTAAGCACGCGGTGGACTTCTTGTATCTGTGCCCTCCAATGAAATCTGAAGCAAATTGAGCACTCAGCTCCTTAAATGTACTGATTGAGTTTGGCGTCAACCTGCTAAACCAAACCCTTGCAGAACCCCTCAATGTCATAGGGAAGGCCATACAAATTATTTCATCCGCAACTCCTTGTAGGTGCATCAGCGTCTTGAAGGTCTCCAAGTGATCCAATGGATCTTTAGATCCGTCGTAGCTTTCAATCTGTGGCATACGAAATTTCAGAGGGAGGGGGTACGAATTGACGTGCACTGTGAATGGTGAGTCTGTCCGATGAACCAGGTCATCAAGGTCATTGGACACTCGTCTTTTGAGAGCGTTCATCATAAAGTCCATGCGCTCCTTCATCATCTGCATCTCTGCAACTACATAGGACAGGACTTGGTCTGCAGTTGATGGTTGATTCGTGTCTTGCCGTTCGGGTCTGCTTTGGGCATTGCTTCCTTCTGGACCCTCCTGGTTTCTCTTTTCGGCACTGCTGGCCTCTTGCTCTTCTTGTTGGGTGTGGAGCATTGCATTCTTCTAGCACAATTGCTCTTCTAGGTCTTGGTTACGCTTCGTGAGGCGTTCTACCGTAGCTGCGAGGGTCTGAACCTGCCTTTTGAGAGTTGTGGTGTGTGGTTTGCCTTGATCATTCGTCATGGTTGCCATCGAGCGTGTGAATACCATGCAACTTTTCGTCTAGAAATCTTGAAGAATGACTTTTCCTTGCGAGTTTCCCATAGACGGCGCCAACTGATGATGCTCAAAAAATCGCCAATAAGCTACAAGGTCCTTTCACGTACTCGAAGCGACCTGCAAAACACAAAACAAAGAACACCTTAAAAGGGTACCAGTACGGTACCGGCCAAAGACCCTTCGAAGGTTAAATCAGAAGATGCTCACAACCCAAGAGTGCCAGAGTTGGGAAAATTGTGCATACCTCTACTTGTGAGAGCCTTTGGGGTTTTTATAGTAGTGTAGGACCGACCTTCTTTTCTTGTATTTCAAGTCTTGTCCTTATAGGGCTGTCTTTAATTGGGCGGGTATCACGGAATCCTCTTTATTTTTGGATTCTTTTTCCATTGGGATTCTACATACCTTAATTTGCGTGAAACGCAAGTTATTTCCATTTATAAGGCGATGACTCGTGTATGTTGAACCCGTTTAAACCATGATCGTACACACTAGATCTGTCCAGATTAGGTATCTACATTTCGACCTGTCACCTCAACTAAGATCCATATGTCACATGGAATTCTACCCTCTTCAATATATATATATATATATATATATCAAAATTCCTTATAGCTGTCAAGCATGTTCTCACCCCTCTACATTAAGCGACATCTGTGGGCGTGGGGCACCGTATACTACCTATATCTTTCCATCAGATAAACCAAGTAATCCGCCAGTTTCTTCTGGAGCCATCTCTGCTTCTTCACCTTTAGGTCATGCTTCTCTTGCAACTTCTACATCCTTACCAACCAATGAAGTTCGACCAGTTATGGTTTCAAAGAGGATTGCCTAGCAGTAATTTAGGAAGAGACTCTTCTTCTCTACCATTGCAGAAAGTTGAAAAACCACAGTTCAAATCGGATGGAGGATTAAATGGGTCTTCTTTTGCATCACAAGTACATGCAAATTCTTCTGTGAACCATCCACTGGTAAATGCTCCTACATGGTCCATACAAACCCAATCTTCCTCAATGGCTAAAAGTGTGTAGGAAAACAAGATTCCAAATCATACGCCTACCAAGGTTGAGGGAACTGTTGATGTAAGTGCGTCACATGTTGCTCCTCAGGTAGTGAGAGATCAGAGCTTTAGGCCATTTATAACTCAGACAGTAGCTGGAAATTTGCCTACTACACATCAGCCCATTTAGGGCATGAGCTTTGTCCAACCCCCTTCTCTTGGTAATAATCACAATCAACCACGTTCTCTTTCTCTTTCTCTTTCTCTTTCTCTTTCTCTTTCTCTTTTTTTTTTTAATTTTTAATTTTTTATAAGTTACGTTATGTTAAATCAACTTTTTTATTTTTTCAATTCTATTCATATGACCTTTTTTTAATTCCAATTTTTGGGGGATAAAAACAAACATATTGATTAGATATCTTTAAATTCAACAAAATTAACATTAATTATATTTCAAATGGAACTCTACCAATATATATAACCCTACATATCTTTTTTGGAGTGAAACTTGTTTCAATATGTAAATGCCTAAATCCCATGACAATGCAGGTATGCATTATTTCTTCTTTTATTATTATTATTTTCATTTTGTTATTTTCTTTAGTATTATTATTGATTTTTTTTTCTTCATGTGATTTTAATTAATGAATTCAAAACATTTGAAAACATTATCAAATTTCTAAAGGCTCCTTTGTTTTTGTATTTTGTTTTTATTAAATTAATTAGGTTTTGTGTATTGGTTACCTTTTGTTTAAACTAATTTTCTTAGCTTTGATCTAATTTATATGCTTAGGGTTAGGGTCTTAGAATTAATGATTAAATATGGTTAGAATTAATAGATTAATTTTAATAATTTTCTTATTTGATTTTTATGTTACATCAAATTATCAAGATGTTCCATACGTGTATTCTTGAATTATCAACTTTAATTTTAATTTATAATATTATCAAGATTATATTAATTTTAAATTTATCAATTGTTTAGTACTTTTTTTAAAAATAATTATCAATTTAAAATTCAATTTGGAATTATCAATTTAATCTAGTTTTAAAAAGAAATCTTACCCCTTATTTTAGTGAGATAATTATTTACACTTAATAATTTTTTTTATCTTTATTGAATCTATTAAAATATATAATTATTTATATATTTATTTTATAAGTTTTTTCATAAAATCGTGCAACGCACGAGCATATAACTAGTAATATACAAATAATATGTCATTGCTTTATGAGGCATGGTAGCCCAGATGATGACTCGGATATGGATGCCTTCAAATTTAAATCTTATCCCCTTTCCTAGTAGTATGGGAAAGCTAATAAATTTAGGCCATAAGGTGACGATAATGACAAATTGGGGTAGGGCTGTAAATGAACCAAGTCGTTCATAAACAGCTCAGGCTTGATTCGATAAAAAGCTCGTTCATGTTTGTTTGTTTATAAACAAGTCAAGCTTAAGCTTTAGTTTTAGACTTATTAAATAAACAAGCCGAGCCCGAGTAAAAAATATTGTTCATGAACAAGTTCGTGAACACTAAGACTCGATACAAAAGTAACAAATAAGTTAAGCCTAGGCTTATTTATGAATTTAGTAATAAAATTGATATGAGCTTGACAAGTAAACTCATATCCTTTTAAGACTTTAATTAATTATAAGTTGAGACCACTCATCCAAACCAAATAGACTAGATAATAAACTTGATATAGGCTTGATAATATACTTGTGTTGGATCTCAAACTCAAAAACATGATATTGAGCTTGAGTTTGGACTTGATATAGAGCTTAAGCTTGGCTTGACTAATGAACCAAGCCAAGCCGAGCTCAAGCTTTTATACTTTATAACAAGCTCAAGCTTGAATATTATTTGTAGGCTTATATCAAGCTCAAGCCAGGCTTGAACATTTTGCTTTTGCTGTCGAGCCGAGCTTGAACATTCACTACTCGACAAAGCTCGGCTCGTTTACAGCCCTAAATTGGGGATAAACTAAAGGGTTATAAGAAAGAAACACTTTTAATAAACAATAAACTGTTTGAAGTTTCTAACTTAAAAAAAGAAAAAAAAAAAAAAAGAAAAAAAAAAAGAAAAGCTGCTCAACGTTTATCCAATTCTCTACGTTAATAAACCTTACATGCCACCAATTTTTTTTATCCATATATTATTAGTATCCACTATAAATTATTTAAAACTAGATAATGTCCCGTGCAATATACAACCTATTTTACAATTTCTTTTAAAATATTTTTTGAAATCATATATATATATATATATATATATATATTAAGACCTACGTATAGTACTTATTTTGTTATATAATATTTATGTTTGCCCAAAATATTATTGAATATTTTAAAACTCGATTTTCTTAATTTATATTTATTAAAAAATTTGTATAACACTATAAGACTATAACAAATTATAATATTTACCATTAAAATTAAGTAGATTTTATTTTTTAAATTAATTAAATGATTTTGAAACCTATAAATAAGAATTTAAAGCATAAATATTTATATATTCTAAAATTACATAAATTTAAGCAACCTACCAAACACTTCTTCAACCACTCTATTCTCACAACCAAATATGGACACCTCAATCGCAAACACTCAATTCATTATCTCAATGAAATTAAGGAAATCGTTTTTAAGTATCAACATAAAGAGAACGTAATTAAATAAAGAGAAACTGGCAAAAAACACATCAATTTATTAAAATTTAATTATTTTTAATTGGACTCCCGTATCCTTTAAAAAAAAATATATATATATATATATATATATATACTTTGAAATCATAATCAATTTTTACTTATATTACTATGGCTCATACCACACAAAACAACTAGTAAAAAAAAAAAAAAAAAAAAAAAAACCTACAACGTATGAGTTATAACAAAAAAAAAAAAAAAAAAAAGAGTTAAATTCATAAATAATCAATTAGAATTTTTCTTTTTATTTTTCTTTAGTTCTAAAACAAAAAAAAAAATTATGACTTTCCCAAACCAAAATCTCGAACACCCAAAGACTCAAAGCGAATTACAACATTCACAAAATTCACAACATCCGACTTTAACATCAAAACTGTAAGCTACTATCACTAAATAAAAAATGCAATCCCCCTTTTTTGGTCATAGCCTACTCACACGGGTTAGAATCAAATGGTACCACAATGTTGAAGTTATGTATATGTCTTTGAAAGGCTAAAGGTAAATGCATAGTTTTAAAAACCGAACCGGATCAGCTGGTCCGACCGGTTCAACCGAGAACCGAGAGCCAATTCGGTCCAGTTAAAACTACCAAAACCAGTCAAAAACCTGGGTTGAACTGGAAATTTTTTTAAAAACGGTTCGATGCTTGGTTCGGTTTTTAAAACCATAGATAAATGACATCGTTTTTGTCTGAGTGTATTTGAGATGAGATGGCATAAAGAGTTGTGGGCATGTGTATATAAAGGAGTAGGAGTAAAAAGGGTGAATAGAAATGCAAATAGTTTTTTATGTGTGAAAGAGAAGAAAAATCTTGAAACATTAAACCAAATAAAAGAAATTGTAGTCTTAAAACATTGATTGATTGCATCAAGTGTGTAAAGTGTTTTATATGTGTATATATGCTTCCCCACAGACCACCTGTTGGATATCATACAGCAAGTTCCCAAAACTAGTCTAAGATCTTCTTCTTCTTGTTCAACAACAACAACAAAAAATCCATATGGGTGGACAAGCTAACCAAATATTTGATGATCCCAATTTGAAGGAAATTGGTGATAATGAAGCTTGGCACAAAAATTGGATAGTCATGGAAGACGGTGATGATATTTGTGACTCAATAATATCCATTGGGTCCTCAATAAATACCTTAATCTCTGTAGTATCATCGTCTTCATCAGAATTGGTAGAGGATGCATCCTCATCCTCATCAACATCAACATCAACATTATCTTCATCTTCATCTTCATCATCACCACATCAAAAAATGGGCCTTTATATGAATTATCTGAGCTCACGGTCCATCTCCCTATGAAGTAAGCAAATCTATATGACATATTGTTAATGACCCAAGTTCACATAATTATTTTATTTTATTTTATTTTTTATTGTGATTTATTATTATTATATATATTATGAAGTTTCTAATTAAGTTGGTAGATTGAAGAGTGTTGTTCTGGGTGCAGGAGAGGGCTTTCTAAGCATTACCAGTGGAAGTCACAGTCTTTTACATCTCTAGCAAGTGTGAAGAGCTTAGAGGATCTTGCGAAGAGGACACTACCTCATAGAAAGAAAATGAAGTCATGCAAGAGCTATGGAGGGGGTTTAGATGGTCATAAAGCACAAACTTCTCCCAAGGCTACTATATCAAAGAAAGCTTCAAGAGGGTCTTGTTGGTCTTCAATGGATAAGAGAGGTAGTTTATTGGGTAATCCTAGGACTTCATTCCCTGTAGAGAAGAACTCCTAATGTGCAAACCTATTAGAACTTTGCACGGTTTGGAATACCAAGTTAGTTTCTCTAGAAAAGTAATTTCATAAAAAAGTCAATAAATTGAATTTTACAAGTTCAGATTTTTGACAATCAAAAAAAAAAAAAAATTACGTTCTGCGTACTTTTTCATACCGTGCTACTTGTAAACCTCTAGGGAGCACCACCAAGGATTTTGTATCAATGTTCATAGTTTTCATTGAATTTGCCTTCTTAAAAGCACCCGCTTCTTGTCAAAATTCTTCAAAACTCCTATTACTGCCCAGCCGAGAAGCAACCAATTGGCTCACCGAGGATAACGCTTTGGTCATCTTTCTGAGGAAAGTGAAGAAGAAGACGTAGAGACCAACTTAACAGTCACATCTGCAATATGAGCACTCCTACCTAATGTGAAACACGTTAAGTGCTGAAATACTAGCCTGAATAGTGAGAACACCTCAAAAGTCTATCTTCATGATCAATAAATGATAGGAGGAGGTGCTGAAAGAACAAGAATCCCCAAAATCCAGCTAAGAGAGGTACAGTTGGAAGGGGAGGGGAGGGAGTATAAAGGTGGAGGAGGCCAACAAGAACCAAAAAAATTGCGGAAGAACAAGAGAGAGAGCTCGTATTTTCCCTCAAATTACTTGTGTGTACCTTTGGAAACCGATTTTCATCTATCCAAGAGTTTAGTTTTGTTGTTTTCATCTCCAATCACCTGTCTAGTCTTTCCATTGTGGAATTTCATCCTTCTATCATTAGAAATTAGTTGTGTTGATTAGAAACCTTTACTCCATTGAGCTTGTTTTGTGTTTCTGACCCCTATATATATATATATATATATATATATATATATATAAAAAGGTATATTCATTCTAAATTCGAAACATATTCAACTATTGAAAAATTTAATCACCAGTTATGTAATAATATTTAGGTTTTGTGTTTCTGACCCCTATATATATATATATATATATATATATATATAAAGGTATATTCATTCTAAATTTGAAACATATTCAACTATTGAAAAATTTAATTATCACTTATGTAATAATATTTAGGGTAAATTGCAAAGTACACACTTGATGCTTTTTTTTTTTTTTTTTTTTTTTTAGTTTCTTGTGCTGAATAGAAAATTGATTCACACATCTGCATAGATGACATTATTTTATTGGTTGGAAAGACCATTTTAGCAGTCTTCCTGGTAGACCTAATAATTTATCCCAATAGTGGAGAACCAAACTTTAAGGTATAAAATCCAAACAACCCCAAATTTCAGGAATATACTTTACAATTTACCCTAATATTTAACAAAAGTAACTAAATAAATCAAATTAACATATATTTACAATATACCCAAAATGGTATTTTACACCTCAAATCCACTGTCACATAGAACTGATAGAAGCCCTTGCATACTCAAATCTCACATATTAATAAATAAAAAGATAATAATAATAATAATAATAATAATAATAATAATAATAAGCCCGATCTCACCCAAAACGCTCAAATCAATAGTGCAAAAGCTATTGACTTATTAAAATGAACACTTCAAAAACAATAGCAAGCAAAAAACTTCCCTTCTCTCTCATTCCCTCTCTCTAAGAGAAAAGTGTATTTGAATGTGTGAGAATATGAGAGTCACCGTCTCCCCCTTTATCACTGCCCAAAAATTCTATACAAATCAAAATAGGTTCTAAATTCACAAAATAATAATATTTAACCATCAGGCAGGCCTCAGGCACAACATCCAACATCAAACAACATTATAAATATGGCCAATTCATACAAATACAATAAGTAGTAAATTACCTTAACAGCCTTAGTGCTGCTAGGAATAATGTTGAAGGAAGCAACTCCTTCCACCGTCTAGTCTCATTCCTTGCTTGATGGATCATCAAGCGTGTTTTGTGTGGCTGATTCAGAAAACATAGCAACAACAACAATTGGGGTAACTATTAAATAATTCTGATGATGCGTTTTTGTGCCACGAGGGGCCGCAAGCATCAGGAAGTTTATGCGGGAGGGGGAGCCAGGCCCCAAGCGCTTTATCCTCTATGGGCAATGGAGGGGACTGCTGGGAGTTACCACGAGGGGAGTTACCACTGAGTCCCACATCGCTTGGGAGGCGCCCCCACATGTGGTTTATAAGCTTCTAGAGCGACCACATGTGTACCATCTCACACACATGTGCAGGTGATGGTACACATGTGGTCGCTCTAGAAGCTTATAAACCACATGTGGGGGCGCCTCCCAAGCGATGTAGGACTCAGTGGTAACTCCCCTCGTGGTAACTCCCAGCAGTCCCCTCCATTGCCCATAGAGGATAAAGCGCTTGGGGCCTGGCTCCCCCTCCCGCATAAACTTCCTGATGCTTGCGGCCCCTCGTGGCACAAAAACGCATCATCAAATTCCAAACAATAGAATCATGGTTACACAGCCAACACCTCACCAATGGAATGGACATGCAAAGGAGTTTGGCAAAAGATATGCATGTTAATAGGATAAGAGACCCATCGCTGTTGAGAAAATTTGACAAAATATAACATACCCTCGTCAAGTTGATCTCTTGTTATGCGAAAATCCCCAAATAGTAATGACACTATAGATAAGAGTGTAAAACAAATAGATTTCTAAAAGAACCGTAGCAAAAAAAATTAAAATAATTGTACCAAAACACTCACCACCATTGTAGGCTAGTGGCCGTTAATTTAATGAGAGCATTCTCATCAAGCATTGCATATGATAAAAGATGCTTTTTTTTTTTTAGCATTTCAAACCCAAAAACATGCTCCATCAAAGATTGCATATGCTAAAAATTTTACAATATTGCTACAATGCGCTCTCAAAAATGAGAGCGCACTATAGCACAATGTTATCATTTTTAATACTTTTAATTCTCTCTTTCCTCAAACTGAAACTCAGACTCCTTTCTCACTCTCACCCTCTCTATCTTTTCTCTCTTTCTCCCTGCTTCTCACTGAGCTAGAATCTGAGACTCCGGTGAGAAATTTCTTCAAATATGGGTTTGTGATTTGACTCTGGTGACTCCAATCTCCGGCCTTCCGATTTGTTGAAGATGTCAGAGGCGGAAATCCATGCCGAGATGATGAAGTGGCATTCTGGGCCGTCAATGGGTTCCGTTAAGCTCCGGCTCAACGTTCACCGGACTCCGATAATCATTCTAGGTTTTGTTTCTTTTTGTTATTTCTTTGTTGGATTACTATGGAGATGGTGAGACTTTGCTGGATTACTATGGAGAGGGTAATCAATCTGGGTTTGGTGGCATTGATGTTCAGACAGAGCTTGGTGGTCAACCATGGAGCACGGGTCGAAGCATGGATCAAAGGAGTAATGGTCCGATTTGATTGATTTGGTTTATGGGTTTTTTTTGGCTTTGGGTTGTGGTCCAATTTGGCCGTGGTTTATGGGTTTTTTTCCTTTTTTTCTTGCCATGGTTGGTGGTGATTTGGTCCGATTGCTGGTGGCTGGTGGCGGCAATGGTGGGTGGATGTGGTGGTTGGGGTATGGGTGGGTGGATGCAATGGCCGGCGGTGCTAAGAATAATTGAGTTGAGAGAGAGAGAGAGAGAGAGAGAGAGGAAAAATAAAAAATAATAAAGAAATAATATTTAAATAGAATGTTAAAAAATATATAAGTTTCGATGGAAGTGATATTATAAAATGATGTGTTATATATTATAAAATTAGTTTTTAAGATGGTAAATGTTAAATTTTTTAACATTGTTGATGGGAATGCTCTGAGGAGGAAATAAGGATGGCCAAATTTCTATCAAAAGTGAATATCTATCTTTTTTCTTTTTTCTAACTTCTTTCTTTTAGAAAAAAACTGATGATCTAATAGGGTAATTTTGAATGTGGGTAGCTTTAGTGAGAACCTTGTGGAATTCTTGTTTTTCGGCCTAGGCTGGAGTAAGAGATAGAAATGGATCTTTTGAAATTTGTAACTACACGTTGTTGGCCTATTTTGTAAGTATTTTAAGTAGAGTTTTAGATATATTTTTACCAAGTTGTCTTCAAGTTTTGCTCTTACTTAAACCTAAGCTATAGGGGGTATATATATATATATATATATATAAAGGTATATTCATTCTAAATTCAGAACATATTCAACTAATGAAAAATTTAATCATCACTTATATAATAATATTTAGGGTAAATTGCAAAGTACACACTTGATGATTTTTTTTTTATTTTTTATTTCTTGTTTTGATAAGAAAATTGACTCACACATCTGCATAGATGGTATCATTTTATTAGTTGGGAGAATTATTTTAGTAGTCCTCCTGGTGAACATAATAATTTCTCCCAATAGTGGAGAACTAAACTTCAATGTATAAAATTCGGGTAATTCTAGCATACCCCCCCTTTTTTTTTGGGGGTATGGTACCCACTAGTAAGCAACCTGCTATATCAGGTTACCAAAATGTCACATTTAATGGTACCATTATCACATTATGTAGTACTAACATCACATGTAACTGTACTTTTGTCACATTCGTTAGTTTTTTTATTTTTTCTCACATATGATGGTACTATCCTGACATTGTGTAGTACCAACATCACATGTGACTGTACTTTTATCTCATTTGATGGTTCCCTCATTATTTTTTCTCACATTTGATTGTACCATCCTCACATTGTGCAGTACCAACATCACATGTGATTGTACTTTTGTCACATTCGGTGGTTCCTTTATTTTTTTTCCACATTTGATGGTACCATCCTCACATTGTGTAGTACTAACAACACATGTAACTGTACTTTTGTCACATTCGGTAGTTCCCTTATTTTTTTTCACATATGATGGTACCATCCTCACATTGTGCAGTACCAACATCACATGTAACTGTACTTTTGTCACATTCGGTGGTTCCCTTATTTTTTTTTTTCTCATATTTGATGGTACCATCCTCATATTGCGCAATACCAACATCACATGTGACTATACTTTTGTCACATTCAGTGTTTCCTTTATATTTTCTCACATTTGATGGTACCATCCTCACATTGTGCAGTACCAACATCACATGTTACTGTATTTTTGTCACATTTGATGGTTCCTTTATTTTTTTTCTCACATTTGATGGTACTATCCTCACATGGCGCAGTACAACATCACTTGTGATTGTACTGTTGTCACATTCGGTAGTTCTCTTATTTTTTTTTTCTCACATTTTATGGTACCAGCCTCATATTGCGTAGTACCAACAACAGATGTGATTGTACTTTTGTCACATTTGGTGGTTCCTTTATTTTTTCTCACATTTGATAGTACAATTCTCACATTGTGCAGTACCAACGTCACATGTGACAATATTTTTGTCACATTTGATGGTTCTTTTATTTTTTTTTTCACATTTGATGGTACTATCCTCACATGGCACAGTACAACATCATATGTGATTGTACTGTTGTTACATTCGGTGGTTCTCTTATTTTTTTTCTCACATTTAATGGTACCAGCCTCATATTGCGTAGTACCAACATCATATGTGACTGTACTTTTGTCACATTCATTGGTCCCTTATTTTTTTCCTCACATTTAATGATACAATCTTCACATTATGTAGCACCAACCTCACGTATCACTGTACTTTTGTCACGTTTCCTTGTAGTCTTATTTTCTCTCACGTTGAATGGTACCATCTTTACATTAAGTAGTACCACCGTGCTGCACTATCGTATAATACAAAATTTTCAGTCTCTACTCTCAGTTTCTGAGTCTCTGACTTTCTTCTCCTCTCTCTAGGTTTTTCAATAGCCTACGCTTCTCTCCGTTTTCGTCTCTCAAATTCTTCTCATCCAAACCATCCACAAAATCCTATCTAGAGCGAAGATTACTAAACAAAACCCTAAGCAAGAGCACAAAAGAAGAAACAGATCCCTAAGCCATGAACGGTTCCTCGCTAGCTCTAGAGGGAATTGTTCTCGCCAAACAAAAGAAATCCGTTGTTTATTTCCTGTCCTGCGTTCACTTTCTCTCTCAACCGTGCTCTCTTTCCTCTGTCTTTGACTTCGCTCCATTTTCAGAAAGGACCTCACCATTAATTGTCCTCGTCGGTGCAAGGAAAGAGGTTTTACACTGCAACGATGGAAACCCATTTCAGGTACTGTAGAGTTGGTTTGAAATTTCCCCAAATTTTTTTGATTTGTGCTTCGTTTTTTCACCAAAATTGCTTGATGATGGCATTTGTGAGGTTTGTTCATTCGAAGTTGACTTCTTTTTTCCCCTCTGTTCTGTTAGAAGAATTTGATAAAGTTTGCATTTTTATTGATTTTTTGTGAGGATTTGTGTTTGTTTGGGGTTTGGATTTGATGGGTATTAATCGTTTTGGTGATTGGTCATTTTGTTTATGGTTATTTAATCTTGCATGAGTTTCATAATTTTGGTATCCTCTGTTTGGTTGTTTGGAATGTATTGGGAAAGAGAATAAAATGGAATCTCAAATTTCAATGTTTTGTGTTGTTTTGGATTTGAAAAAACGATAACTATAAATCTGAGTGGGGGTTTACTGATTTTTGTTTCCCTAGGTTTAAATTGATTGTGGATAATGATATGCTTAAATGAAACTTGGGGAAAATGTAAGAAAAAGATTTTAAAAGAGCTGGCATTTTCATTACATTTTTATATGTTTTGGTGATTGGTCATTCTTATTGAATTCTAAAAATGCTTATTAATCAGCCAACTTCGAGAGTTGACACCAATATTGTAGTAACAACCACCATAAACCACTTTATAAAACTCATTATTGACCATGATCCCCTCCATTGGGGCATCAAAGGCAAGAATGATGGCAGCGGCTAGAAGCGCAATTGTCTGATAGTTTCACCAGGAAGCAGCCATGCTATTCAGCATCATTATGTTGGATTTATTAATGATGTAATTAACTTAAATTGTCAAAATTTGCAGATGGCTACCATTGTTATTATTGCTCCTAGTTATAAGTCAAAGATGTCTAGGGGTAAGTGATATGGCTTGCAATGGAAATTTCCAGCCAAAAACTACAAAGTACTTGTGGAGGGCATAGCATAACTTGCAAGAATATGTACACGTGTTTTATACAGATGGAGGATTTGTGTTTGTTTGGGGTTTGATTTGATGGGGAAAGAGGTTCTGGAAGATTGGAGGCGAAAAAAGCAGGTAACCTTAAAACATCAATGCTATCTTGGATACAACTTTCTGGTCATTTGTGTTCCTCAGATTTTAATTTACTATCTCACAACCTGATTCATTGAATTATTTTTGGAAAAGTTTTAAATATTTGGTCCTGAAAAGTTGAAAAGAAGTTGTTGGGAATGTTATATTTGTTCTTTTAAAGGATATATCTTGAAAGAAGATCCATAGTCAAGGTTTGATTTGGATTATTTGGCTGTACAGCTTTTTTCTTGATGGAAAATTCATTGCTTTGTGACTGTTTATTTTGGTAACTTTACTTCAACAAAATGGGTTTTTGGAATCAGTGGATTTATTCTTGTTTTTCTCTACTTGCTATGGAAAACTGATACCTGCAGTGCCAAATCAGATCTTTTTTAAATTTTCTTTTTCCAATAAATTATAAGATTAGTATTTTGTCTTCATTTCAAAAATAGAAGTTGGTGTTAGAAATCCCTTTCATTCTCTTGCTTCTTTTAATTTCTGATATTCTGATTTTTCTATGCTATTTTATGATATTTCCTTCCTGGGTTCATAATCTGGTCTACAATAATGTTGTCAGGATATTGAGGTGAACAACAGAAAGGTTAAAGTGCATAGTGGTGATGGTGTATACGATAATGCTAAATGGACAGATTTGAAAGTTGGAGATATAGTGAAGGTGGAAAAGGATGAATTTTTTCCTGCTGATCTCATCTTACTTTCTTCAAGTGATGAGGAAGCAATTTGCTATGTTGAGACCATGAACCTAGATGGAGAAACCATTTTGAAACTGAAACAAGCATTGGATGCTACTTCAAACTTGCATGAAGACTCAAGCTTCCAAAATTTCAAGGCTATAATAAAATGTGAAGACCCAAATGGAAATTTGTACTCTTTTGTAGGTGGTTTAGAGCTTGAGGAACAACAGTACCCTCTTTCACCTCAGCAGCTACTGCTTAGGGGTTCAAAACTTCGAAACACAGATTTTATTTATGGGGCAGTAATCTTTACTGGTCATGATACAAAGGTTATGCAAAATTCTACAGCACCTCGGTCCAAGAGAAGCAAAATTGAGAAAAGGATAAATAAGATTGTCTACTTTTTGTTTTTTATCCTAGTGTTGATGTCTTTTATTGGCTCAATTTTTTTTGGGATTTCAACTAGTGAGGACCTGGAAGATGGAAGGATGACAAGATGGTACCTTAGACCAGATGAAACTACAGTATACTATGATCCAAAGAGAGCACCAGCAGCAGCAATTTTGCACTTCTTGACTGCCCTTATGTTGTATAGTTACCTGATTCCCATTTCTTTGTATGTTTCAATAGAAATAGTCAAAGTTATTCAAAGTACTTTTATCAATCAAGATCTGCAAATGTACTATGAAGAAGCTGACAAGCCAGCAAGTGCCCGTACCTCAAATTTGAATGAAGAACTTGGCCAAGTTGACACTATACTTTCTGATAAGACAGGAACTTTGACTTCCAACTCAATGGAATTTATTAAGTGTTCTATTGGTGGGTCTACTTATGGGCGTGGAATTACAGAAGTTGAGAGAGATCTGTCTTGGAGAAAAGGGTCACCTTTTGAACAAGAGGTGACAGATGAAGAGCATCAGGTTAAGGATTGGGCTAAAGCAATGCCATCCATTAAGGGGTTTAACTTTGTAGATGAAAGGATCACTAATGGTAATTGGGTTAATGAACCTCGCGCTGATGTTTCTTTGCATAATTCAATTAATTCTCTTTGTCTTCATAACTTTTAAAAGGAAAAAGAAAAGGAAAAAAAGAAAGAATTTTAGATATTCATTTGTCAATAAATCAGAGTAGCCCATGCCCTACTATCAGCAAAGTGGGATTTTGGTGTGAAGTACACGGGATTCTTGCAATAAGGCTAGCAAGAAATTGTTATTTTATATGCTAAGTTATAAATATATAGGGTCATTCTACCATACCCCCCTCTTTTTTTAGGGGGTATGGTACCCACCTAAATCTAAACCATTTGATGTATAAAAAATTGATCTGGACCATATGCTGTATGATTGGAATTGCACTTTCAATTCTGTTTTTGTTCTATAGATAGAAGATAAAATTAAAAAGGTTGTATCTTATCAACGATTTTGTACTTACAAAACAAAAATACTTATTAGATTTTGTCTCCAAAAGAGTACATGTGAACAAAACATGCCAGTTGCCTATACAGCATCATTTGTAGCATTCTTCATCCATATAGATAATTTTTCCTGCCTAGCTCTAACATTAACAACTGCTCCACAAATTTCATCTCCATGATCAAATTGTTATCCAATCATAGCTAGCAATTGTGGCAGCCCTTACATTGTCGTCACTACCAATTCAATTCAGAAAAAGAGAGTTGACTAATCAATTGGATCCCAACAAAACCTTGTTCCAAAAAATTCAAAAAGGCACTCTTTAACCTCTCTAAATATTTCATTGTAAAGTGGAGTGCCACAAAATCGGTACTACTTGTCTGGTATTGGCTTGACACCTCTGCAAAAAATTGTGAAAGAAAACAAGATTAAACAAAACAAAGTTATTAGCCAAGAATAAAGAATTTCTATGATACCTGTCAAGAAAGACACCTAGGGGTAAAATGTTTTTTAAACAAAAGGCAGACTTATATAGACAACAATTTAAAATATTAGAAGCAATAAAGATATCTTTACCAAAAATAAATTCAACCAGATAAAGAACTAGGTTAGCAAGGACCGGAAAAAGAAAAAAAAAAAAAAAAAAAAGAAGTTAGTGTGAGTTCTCCCAATGCATTATTTTCTATTAAATATCACTAGCAAATTTATTCAATGTTTTGCTCCTGTTCAAGATGCCAATGTTTCCCCCAAGAAAAAATTATACAACTCAAAATTTAATGTGAATGTACAAAAGCTTCAAAGGCTAAATTGCTTTTGTCAAAAATAATATCATTGTTTAGTCTATTTTTCTTTTATCCCACATGATACTGAACAAATTTAGCAACAAAAGATCTCACTAGAAAAAGAATCAATGTGAGATCTTTAGCAACAAAAGATCTCACATGTACTCTAGTGGGTCCAAAAGAGTACATGTGAACAAAACATGCCAGTTCCCTATGCAGCATCATTTCCAGCATTCTTCATCTATAGAGATATTTTTTCCTGCCTAGCTCTGACATTAACAACTGCTCCACAAATTTCATGATCAAATTGTTATCCAATCATAGCTAGCGACTAATTCCAGCACATTCAAACAATTAGATACCACATAACAGTGTAGATTCAAAGTTTAAATCACTAGGGTGGTCTGAAACATACTGTATATAGCCAACGGGTATCAGATTCCCACCAAGATCCAAACACTAATCTGCAGAAAAAACAACCAAATCACTTACACTTATTACTCAAGACACAATCTTTAATAAAATATACCTGGAGATGAAGTGCAACTCCAGCACTTATTATGCAAGACACCCTTTAAACAAACAAAACTGACCAAATAACCTTGAAACTTAAAAAATGACTAAAATTACCATAAAATCTTTAAAAAATTACTAGAATAACCACGAAACTAAAATATGACCAAACTACACTTAGAAAAGAAAATGACTGCAATACCCTTACAAAGGAAAATGAGCTAGTGTGGCCCCTATATATAGAGAATATCTAAAAATACCCTTAGAAACTTAACAAAGACGAAGATACCCTTAGTTAGGGGTGTGCATGGGTCGGGTTGAGAAGTTTTTTCAACCTAACCCACCATGGTGGGTTAAAAAAAAATCCAACCCAACCCATCATACGGGTTCAACTCAACCCAACCCAACCCACGTGGATCGAGTTGGGTCGGTTGGACCCATTACAACATGCTGCTAACCTACAACTCAAACCCTTCCCCCTTAGACCCCCAAATACTTTGTGCATAAGGAAATATCAATTCAGTTACAAGGCCTTTGGCAAATACCACAAATCATTAAATTAAACAATTAAATTATCATATTACTTTTTGTCACTTAGAAAAGAAAATGACCGCAATACCCTTACAAAGGAAAATGAGCTAGTGTGGCCCCTATATATAGAGAATATCTAAAAATACCCTTAGAAACTTAACAAAGACGAAGATACCCTTAGTTAGGGGTGTGCATGGGTCGGGTTGAGAAGTTTTTTCAACCTAACCCACCATGGTGGGTTAAAAAAAAATCCAACCCAACCCATCATACGGGTTCAACTCAACCCAACCCAACCCACGTGGATCGAGTTGGGTCGATTGGACCCATTACAACATGCTGCTAACCTACAACTCAAACCCTTCCCCCTTAGACCCCCAAATACTTTGTGCATAAGGAAATATCAATTCAGTTACAAGGCCTTTGGCAGATACCACAAATCATTAAATTAAACAATTAAATTATCATATTACTTTTTGTCATCTATATAAATTTAAATTGTGATTTGGAATAGGTACCCTCAGCCAAACTTGTCTTTTCTCATTTTTATTAAGTGTGCCAAAATAGACAGAATGGTACTTTTGCTACGTTCGATGGTACTCGCATTATTTTTGACATTTAATGGTACCAACATCAAATTGTGCAGTACCAAAAATCACATGTGACTATACTTTTGTCAAGTTTGGTGATTCAATTTTTCTTTTCTTGCAAATGATGGTTCTATTGTCACATTAGGCAGTACCAACATCACATTTGACCGTACTTTTCTTATCTTCGATGGTACTTTTGTCACATTCGATGGTTCCCTTTTTTTTTCTCACCAATTATCGTAATATCGATAAAACTTAAAAAATGACCAAAATGCCCTTAGAACATAAAAAATGACAAAATAAGACTAAAACTAAAAAAAAAAAAATACTTACCAAAAAAAACCCAAAATATAACTAAAATAACCATGAAAACTAAGAAATGTACAAAACACCCTTAAAATAAACAAAACTGACCAAATATCCTTGAAACTTAAAAAATGACTAAAATTACCATAAAATATAAAAAAAATTACTAAAATGACCACGAAACTAAAATATGACCAAACTACCCTTAGAAAAGAAAATGACCATAATACCCTTACAAAAGAAAATGAGCCAGTGTGGCCCCTATATATAGAGAATATCTAAAAATACCCTTAGAAACTTGACAAAGACCAAGATACCCTTAGTTAGGGGTGTGCATGGGTCGGGTTGAGAAGTTGTTCCTTAAAGAGAGACCATATTTTCTACCTTCCTATCTTATCAACTTTATACTCTCTTCTTCAAATATTTACTTGGGTTCTTATCCTAAAATATAGCTGAATGTTCCTCTTATAATTTGAGGAATATGGCTAAATACAAAGATAGGTGTCAAGTCATCATTTCTCTATTTTGGACCTTTCCATAGTTGTGATATGGAAAGCTAACTAGAGGATAGAGATTACGCCAACACTATCTCCTTTTTTGTGAGTACTTAAGTACCATGTCAGGTGTATATCACTTCCTTTCTAAAGTAATCACACCTTTGACACGGACCAAGAATAGGATCTTTTAGCCAATACTTCCTCTTCCTTTGCTCACAGCAATTCCAAGTGTAGGGTCCAAATACAACCACATATGCATTCTTCCATGCCTTAATAGTGTAATGTATAGGGTTTATTTAGGAAGAAAGGCAAACAAAAAAAAATCAAAATTATATAATATATTTTTTTTAATTTCAAAATATATTAAATATAAGTGGGTCGGGTCGGGTTAGATAGGTTTGTAAATTTCATGACCCAAACATAACCCAACTTATTGTTAAAAAAATAATCATGACCCAACCCAACCCACCAAAACTCCTTCAATTCCCTCTAACATTTAAAAATAAAATAATGCCATTACAACCTACAAAATGATCAAAATTACATTAGAACATTAAAAAAGACTATAATGCCCTTGAAATCTAAGAATAACTCTTTCCCTCATTTCTTGTAAATTCACCTCCTCTGACCAACAATTCTTTCCTTTCCCTCTTTTCAGTTTCCACCTCTCTCTCTCTCTCTCTCTCTCTCTCTCTCTCTCTCTCTCTCTCTATGAATTTTTTATATTGAAAGCAAGAATAAAATTTTATATGGAAATTGCCGCGAAAACTAGCCAGATTGTATTTCAAAATTTTCGCAAGCCATCAAAGTCGGTTAGAACCCACGCAGCTCTAAGAATCCCACAAGCCCACGGAGCTCTAAGAATCCCACAAGCCCACGGAGCTCTAAAGTGTTGTCTAGTCCGCAGTTTTCGCAGTTCGGTAGCCGCATATCTTCTTCCGTTCGATGTCGATGATAAAAGATACAGTTTCCTCTATCTCTCTCTGCATCTCTCTTTGTTCTCGAAAACTGCCGTTTATTGCCTCTAAATTTCGGTACATCCCTTTTTTTCATTCCTTTTTCCATCTGGTTTATATTTTTTTATTATATGTATCTAAAATTTCCGTTTGGTCCCTTTATTGCTTAATTGTTTTTAATTTTTGGTTCCCTTTTGGTTTCGCAGGTTTGCTAGGAACACAACCCAGCAGGTTTTAGTTCTTCTATTGCTCCTTCTGGTCACTAGCAGGTGAGAAAACTATGATGATTGTATATACTTAAACCATGAAACTTCTATTATTATCTATGTTGTAGTGATCGTTGATTATGTATGGCAAATTTAAATAGTGGTCAATTTTTTTCCTAAATTATAAATAAGTAAGTTTGTTCATTGTGAAAAAATAGTGTTGATCTATTGTTATGAGTATCACCTTGTAGTACATTCTTGGATGTTAGTAGCTGGTAAAATTTTTTTTTTTACTATTTTGAGTCCAACCCTGCACTAGATTATTTTTCATGAAAATGATTGTGTTACCCTTTTTTTATTTATTTATTTAATTTTTTTTTTTATAAGTGTATATCTAGTTTTAGGAATAATATATTGGTCCACAATCCACATGGATCATAATACAGAGAACAGTGGGAAGGTTGTGTTCATTGATGTGAATGATGATGCTGGCGAGGATGTTAATAATATTATAGATAATGAATGTTCCCTTTCATTTGCAAACATCCATAACCACTTGCCTAGAAAGCCTAGTTCAAAAACCGTTTTCTACCAAAACAAATGGAGTGTAAATCAATAAATGCCTGGTTCTTGTTACATGTGGTTATGCTCTTGAGTTGATATTTGTAGTGTTTAATGGTGAGGAAAAAAATATTGAAATTAGATTAGCCAAAGTATAAAATTGAAGGTGCAATTTAGTTTTTTTTTTTTTTTTTTTTGGCAGGCTGGCAAGTGTAGTATTTAGTCAAATACTATAAAATTCATGTGATCTTTCAAAAGTTTGATAAAAAGGAAGCAACTGAATATGATGACAAAGAAATGAATAACTTACAAATATCTCTACTTTTATGGCATATAAACATTCCTATCCAACATCAAAAAACTTAAAAAACCTTCCCCAACCATAATCCAATGAACTCCAAAACAACTAAAAATGATATCCACCACAACTGTTTTGCAGTTGTGCAATGTAGCAACAAGTGATCCTCTATTTTTCCACATGATTTACACATAACACCAATTCACTAGAGTGATCCCTCTTTTGGCGAGACCCTATGCACCTGTCCAAATGGAAAAAACAACTTTCCCAGGAGCTTTAGTACTTGAAATACTCTTCCAAAGAGATTGGAGACCAATAAACCTGAGCAAAGTATGAAGAGACGTCCTTAGCATCCAACCTGTTATATCTTCTCAGCATTGTATAAAGAGACCCTTTCCAAACAATTAATAGTTTAATACCCTCTTTGCATTCCATACATGAAATTTCCTTGATACTTATAATTAGAACTTTGGACTATAATTTGTAGCCCCTAAAACCCCTCAATTGGTTTCAGCCTGTAAACCCCTTCATAAACATAATAATATCTAACCCTTATGTTCAATATAAACTAACCATCCTTGTCATAAAGCCTCAATTAAAAAAAATTTCCCACCTATATTGATTCTTATCTACTAATTTAAGCGCCATCTTAAATCAGCGGCACTGCTGCCCTTACGTAAACTTGAATCATTTTATTCCCAGCCAGATGCTGTGTGTTTAAGATGTGTTCGGTTTAACCACCCTGGTCATGCCTGTGTCTCATATTCAGCCCTTGGTATACCATACATGACCAACCTCTATATACTCGTAATAATCTTATGCAAATGCAATCAGTTTGCTTCCAGAATCTATTTGTATAATTAGATTGTGTTTTGATTTTGGTGATACAGCTGTTTAATTTGTAATTTGGAGCCTAGCACTGATGCTTTACATGAATGGCTCGACCTAGTTTAGCTATGTTACTTCAGCTAAAGAGTGTTCATGTCTAATTGCAGCTTGAAGCATCCCATGATAGGGAAAAAGAGTTACTTCATGAAATAACTGAGTTGCAGTGGAGGTAATTAGATTGATATACCACATGAAAAATTGGTAAATTAATTATCCTCAAATGCTAACATTATTTGAATTGTCGCTTGTTATATGTAGGCTCATATGTGCCCAAGATGAGCTTCAAAAAATAAAAACAGAAAATGCTCAGGTTAAAATGTGATATACTTTTATCACATGCCTTGTTTGGGTTGTAAAGCTAGAATTCTAACATATCAGTTTCAGGTATGATTCCATTAACCAACCTGTGCTCGGGTGGATCTTGAACAAATTCTTCAAACTCCAGAATAAAAACTTAGTCTTAAAAGAGAGTAAAAAAAAAAAAAAACATTTACCAGGAGTTATATCATTTACTACTACAGGTTTATATTATATGTATTATAGGTCTGTTTTCTTGTAGTAGGTGATGAGAAACAAATTGTTATGAGTTTTCCAACTAGTGCAAATTCATTATTGATATAATCTTTGTACATGGTTTTAGTATATATTTTTTTAATTTTCTGCTTTTAAGTTGTAAATATGAAGGACCTTTAAGTGAGTCACATGCTTAACTCTCTAGAATTGTGTTTTCTTGCTCATTTATTAAATTTTGTTTGCCTTATCTTTCCTAAACCCCCGTGTTATGATCATTTTGAGATATTCTTCTTTACATTTTCTTATGCTTTCATGTTGTATTTAGGCTCTAGTTTCTTTCATATCTGAATGCTGATACTAATCACATGGGGTGTTTATTGACATAATTGGGGAAGAGCACTGAACGTTGGTGGTGATTAGGGAACATATTATCAAGGGAACCAATTAAAGACATATCAGTTCTACAGTTAGTTTTGGCTAATTAATTTGTTTCCTTCTGGTTATCATGTAATAATCCCTTTTCAACATCATAAGATAAATAGGCCTGAGTGATCACTCCTGTATGGGGTTCTCATGTCACTCCTGAGTGATCACTCCTGTATGGAGCTCTCGTTTTGATAAGTTCCTCTTTGCAATATATTACAGTGTTGTCTTTAGGCTGTAGTTTCTTTCATATCTGATTGATCTCTCTAAATGGTGGATGCCTAAATTGTTCTTGCTTAAAACATAGAAGAAATGGCTTTTAAACTATTTCCAACGTTTTTTTCCACTTAATGCTACTACATGAAAATATCAATGAAATAGAGATGTTCCAACTTCCAAGTGATCCGTTGTAATGAAACATATTGTTTGCAGAAAAATTGCCTGTGGTAAAGAAGAAACTGAGATATTGAGTTGAATTCTTGTTTTGATTTTTCTGTTTACTCAATCTGTATTTGGACAGTCATTGGTGGCAAGATAGAGACACATGCCAATACAGTTTCTGCCAAGGAGGTAAAAGCCACTGCTGATAAGGTATTGGGTGTATTTGAGCTCAGGAACACTCATAACGTGAACACCATGACAACACCTACTAGTGTCCCTCAATCTTGTACAGTACTGCCTTCTGAAGGGTAGACACAGGTATAATCTGCAAATTAAGCTCTTTAGTTCTTCAGATTCCTTCCCTCCCTTATTCGTCCAGTATATGCTTCATTTGGTCAAAAGTTTGAATGATTTTGCTGTTCAAAGTATACTGATTCACTGTCTAAAGCCTTTTCTGACCTAGTTGTACATTCTGGTGATGGTTTGTTTTATATTGCTCAGAATGAAAGGGAGCTGAAACGAGAGCGAAGGAAACAGTCTAATCGAGAATCTGCTAGGAGGTCAAGGCTGAGGAAGCAGGTATAGGAATCTGTGTATTTTGGTACTTAAAAATTCTCGACTCATGTTGTTGGTCTGAATGCAAATTCTGAATGACCAATTTGCATTCATCGAGTTCTGGCTAATGATTTGCAACCCTCCACACAGGCTGAAACTGAAGAACTTGCACGTAAAGTTGAATCAATGATTGCTGAAAATGAGGCAATAAAGTCTGAAATAAATGGATTGACTGATAACTCAGAGAAACTAAGGCTAGAGAATGCTACATTAATGGTACATCCATATGCCATCTCTATAATAATTCCTTCTTGCATGGGGAATCAATTAGTTTTAACTTCTTTTGAGCCTGTTACTCTTGCTTCAACTTATAAATTGGATTTTATATAATTATACAAGAAAAACTGAAAATTGCACAACTAGGACTACAACCGAGAGAGGAGATAATTTTGAACAGCATTGAAGACAAAAGAACCATACCCGTTAGTACAGAAAACCTGCTGTTGAGAGTTAATAATTTGGGTTCGGGTTCAATTGGTAAGAGCATTGAGGAAAAGAGTGGCATGTATGATAAGAACTCAAGTTCTGGTGCCAAGCTGCATCAACTCTTAGATGCAAGTCCCAGGGCTGATGCCGTGGCTGCTGGCTGTTCATGATAATCATGGAAACAGCATTACCGCAGTTTTTTTAGTCATGTGGTTTTGGCAATATTAATAGCCCAGAATTACTGCTAACAATAAGCAGAAGAATGAATCAAACAACTGAATAGGATTGGTATCCCTGAAAATGCAGTCTCTAATTTTTACTTGTTTATAAGTTTGCTTATTCATGTATGAACTAATGTAACTTTATTCAGAGTGTATGGACAACCACAGAAAAATAATGTACATTGAGGAGACTTAGTTAGGGTTCGCCTGTGCTGTGACGCGTCTGCTTGTGAAATTTTATGAACTAGTGATTTGGTCCTTTTGTGGTACGTGAATGAGAAGAATTGGGTGTCTTTAACCTTTTTAGTTCCCCACAGGTTGGGCCTAAAACACGTTGAATAATGATTGCAAATTTTTAACAGAAGTTCAAGGTTGGAGAAAAGTCATTGCAAACTTCCTCCATGTTCAATAAACTATCCCCGCCACTATATGTTTCTTTGATAAACAAGTACATTTACAGAAAACTGGCAATATAGTTAGGGGAGGGGGGGTTTAAAAATTGAGGTGCCATAAAATGGTAAAAAATTGTCACCATCTCTTTGGTCGTTAGTGTGAGGAAGATTACAAGCAATTTCATCTGCTGGTTCAAACATGGAGTCAACCATCAGAACAAGGATGCCATGACAAAATATGATTGATTGCTTTGTATCTTTCTTCAATCCCCTTCATCTTTTATCAAACTTTATGATACTTGTACTTCTGCCCCAAGTTAAATCTTTCGATATTGTGGTTAAATCCTTGAAGCACCAGGGTCCTGACAGCCTCAACCCCTTGTTCCAGTTCTTCATCAATCTGTCGATAGCTACTACCAGTTAAAATTGACAAAATTGACAGCTAGTTTATGGTCACATAAAATTGACAAAATCAATTCCTATAGCTTACAAAACAGGCAGTTGGCAAAACAGACATGAGATACCAACCAATAATTCAGCAGGCCAAATTTCATAATATTCTATTCAAGGCTTAACTTTTACAAAAAGGTAACACCCCTATTATAGCATGTTTTTGACAAGACCAATCAAACATCTCTCTCTGAATCCTACAAGTCTAGCCAAAATGAGCTTCATTTTAGACAAACCAGTTTAAGGTCTCATTATTTCATATTTCAAAGGACAAGAATCTCAAAAAGGAAAGAAGGAAAAAGGAAAAGCACCTTCTGACTATATCCTAGATAAAGTTTAAGAACTCATTAATCTGATATACACAGTAATAAGACATGAGATACCAACCAATAATTCCCAAAAAAAGCTTACACTTCCTGCCTCCTTTAGTTCCAAAATTTTTCATGTCAAACCAGGTTCTGATAAACAAAAATACAAAATAAAAAATATGGACAAAGCATAGATCTGGTATACACAGTATGCAAGTGTCATCTTGATGGATTAGAGATAACTCTCCAAGTAAAAAACTTTCATTTTCCACTTGTGAATGCAATAAGTTTATTCTCATCCACCAAAAATTAAAAGGCACATACAAATGTAATAATGGGTAATAGAATCAATTTTAAAACTAAGATAAATATTAACCTATTAAGTCTATCTTCATCTTGTGATAATGACAAAAACACATCAGCTATTGATTTGGGTAAACACATGTTCACCTTGTGATTATGATGAAGATGCAACAACCTATTATGATATACCAACCTAAATCTCTTTCACACCATGCTGCCAGAATTGTAATGACATTCACCACCCCCAACTCTATCATCATAGCCAAAATATAAAGTTTAAGAACTCATTAATCAAAAACACATTTAGTGAGCAAAGCCATACTCTAGGTACATCCAGAGCCAGAGGTCATATCAATTGGGACCCATGACAGCTGGCCACATATGGTTAGTAATGTTGTGTCTCTCTTTAGTTATACTCATTTTTTTTTTTTTTTTGATAAGTAGTTGTACTCATTTAATCTCATAAGTAATGCAGGTTATGATGTTGCAATTTTAATAACATTTTGATGTGGATTCCATACTTGTAGGGACATGCAAATTTACGAGCACCAGCCCTTGATTGTTCTTATGAATCACAAGAGAGAATGCAAGGGATGGTATGTTTTGGTTTGATAGCTACCTTTATGCATGGAATAGGAAAAGATTGTTTTTTTTAATTTGACATTTGAATATGACTGTTACTGAGAGTTTAGAGTTTTGTCTTTTAATTTATTGTAGGAACAACTGCACTCAAGAGCTGCAGCTCTTGATGGCTATTTTAGCACACAACAACTTGTTCAGGGAATGGTGAGATTTCTTCTTCGTCTATTAATTTATTTATTTGTCTTATTATAATGGTAAAAATATGGAGTTTACTCAAGGAACAATAGATAAGTATTACCAGCAATATAACCTATATACTTATCAAAACCCTATTTTACCTATCTTTCCTTTCCATATGAACAATTAAACTCAATAGTTCCAAGCCATGTTGACCATTTGTGATCAGCTGCATTTCAGAACAGCATACTCTCTTTCTCCCCAAAATAAGTTCCTTGGTTGTTGGTTATATTAGGCACAATTATTAATAAAACTTAGAAAGTCTAACAGACTTCCTAAAATGCCATCAGAACTTAGAAGTTGGCACGATTCTTAGTGAGAATCCTATTTATGTTATTAAAAAAGGTTGGTAATGCATATCTAGTTAACGTATTTGTTGAATATTGTTTTAAATGCAATATCTAAATTGGGCTCTCTCTGTTTTTGTTGTAGGGACAATTGAACTCTATAGCTCCTATCCATGATGTCCATTACTTAGCTCAACAAAGGTTGCATGGGATGGTATGGCATTCTACTATGTTTTGCTTAGAGTTGAGTTCAGTATAGGGATTTGTTTCTTTCAAGGGAGGTTTTTTTTTTTTAATTTATAATATTTATACAATGAAGTTAAATAATGATATACTCTTATCTTTTGTGTGCTTGTAGGGGCAGCTACATTTTAGACCACAAACTATTCCTAGTTGTTTTGATGTTCAGGATAGTTTGCAAGATATGGTAATTAACATTGTAACTTGGGATTTTCTTTTCTTTCTTCCATGAACTCCTTACATTGGTGATTTTACTCTTGTTCCAGGACCAGTCTAACATGGGACCCTCACAATTGCATGGCATGGCATCGAGGCATATTCATCAGAAACACCTCTCTCGTTAGTTGCTAGATTAGTAGCTGTGATCTACTGGCTGGTGGGTTCTATATTAATTACTATTCTAATTTCTTAGAATACTAATTTGTCAAAAATTTAAAGATTACTATCTGTATATACAGGTGGAGATGAATTATCTCTTGGAAGAGTACCAGTCAACTTGATGTAACAACCATTTTTTTTTTTTTTCCTTTTTGCATTTTCAGTGCAGTGATGCATGTTATAATACTAGATGAAGTTTTTTTGTTGTTGTTGTTGTTTGTAATTAGAGATGGACTTATTTATCTGGTAAATATATGGGAAAGCATCATATAATCTATGACACATTGATATCTTGTATATTAGACCATCCTAACTAATTTGTTGAGGATTCCATTCCAAAGCCACCTATTCCTTGTCTACTACAGACAATTGGATATGAATATGAGCAGGGCTGCTGCATAGGAACAATCTGGTATGTTACACCAGATGCAGGGCTGCTGCATAGGAACAATCTACTACAGACAATTGAAGATTCATTGTTTAAACAAAACAAAATGAAGCTTCTTTTTTTTTCTGCACTTGTTAATCAGTTGAGACTGAGTACAATTCTTAAAAGGAAAAAATTATAGTACATCAACATCTATTTGATCTTAGAAGTGTAATTTTCCTTGGGTTTTTAAAAAAAACTGCTTCCATAGATTAAATTCGTGAGAAAGCTTTTGAATTCATTTGTGCAGCAAATTTATTTTGCAAACAATGACCATTCCACAATTTATAGGAAGACAAAATATGAAATGGGAGTTTAGGTAGAAAAATAGAAGATTCATTTAGGAGAATTGAGGTGAGGCCTTACCTTCACCTTCAATGCCAATTTTTTTCTAGAACAATGTCTACATATATAACTTCATTGTACAATGAAACTTTTGGACCTGTGTGCTAAATTCCAAGACTCACTAATATAAGGACCAGTACCAAGAAAGTGAGCATAACTGGGAAATTAATATGGGGAACATAAAGAGAAAAGGTCTAATTAATAGCAATACTGTACAATATTTCTTCTTTGAAATTACTTGTTTTCCAAAAAAATTGAATTATGAGTGGTTAATATAGCATAATAAAGCTTAATAATTTAAAGCATTTGGATCAATCGATATTTTGAGCTATTGCATTTGGTAAGCTTAAAAAAAACAAATGTTTTGGGCTTCAAAAGAGACATGAAGATCAATACATTAATTATACATCACATAAACACTCAAAAACAAGCTTGTAAGGAAAACAAACTAAAAGAGTAAATTCTTCTTACTTTGAAATTCAAGAAACTAGACAACACACAACACAAGCCCAGTACTGCACGCACCACAAGTTGTTGGAAGGTACGTACAACATCTGACAGTTCTTATGTACAGAGCAAAACAGAGACTTAGCTAGCTCCATGATGGTCTCTCAGTTTCTACGCAGAGCCAAAGAGGAGAAACAACCCGATTTGATAGAAACCCTCAAATTTCTAAAGATTTTTTTCGGTAGAAATTACACACACCCAAAAGGAGAGTGGCAGTAATCTAAAGAATTGCAAGCTAAAATGTCAATAATTTACCAAAGAGAAGGGACTGTAAACATAAAGCAATCACAGCTATCGAAATTTTGTTTCTCTAATAGGAGGAAATCCCAAATCAACTTTCGAAACAAAGTTACAAACAACACCCAAATCTCCTATCAAAATAATAAACATAAAAACCCAAATCAATTAATAGAATTAGGGATTACTAACAATGAATAAAACTAAAGACAAATCATGCGTGGATAGTCAAATAAACTTTAATAATCTGTATATTAGTAGTAAAATCAACTTCGTCTGAGAGAAAGAGAAAGACAAACCTATTTCAAAATCGTCGCCGGGTAGGGAACAACCGATCCTGTTTCTTCTTTGGGTTTTGTTTAGCTGCCCTGGGTTCTTGTTGTAGATTAGTAAGAGAAGAAACTAAATACTGAACAAGCCGAATTCTGGGTTCTTCAGATAAACCGAATCGGAAGCGTGTAGAGGCCAAAGCGTGAAAGAGAGAAAGAAGCGTGAGACAGAATTTTGTGGCGTCTTTCTGTTTTTTACTTTTATATATATATATATATAACTTGTTTGACCGGTAGCCAGTATTTGCACTAAATTCCTCTAAATTAAATGAATGGTCCGGATCAATTTTTTATACATCTAATGGTTTAGATTTAGGTGGGTACCGTACCCTCTAAAAAAAGAGAGGGGTACGGTAGAATGACCCATAAAATTCAAGCACCTCAAATTTCAGGAATATATTTTGCAATTTACCTAAATATTTAGCAAAACTAACAAAATAAATCAAATTAACATATATTTATAATATACATATTCAAATGTATTAGTGGGTTCCAATTAACTCAGTTGATAAAACATCTTATTGTCAAATAAGAGATCTAAGGCTCGATCCTACCTAGGTTGAAACTAGAATTTTTTTGCATTTACCTTTATTTTTTAAAACATTTTAATTAGTTGTCATCTTTGCAAAATTATGTGGCAAACTAGTATCTCTAGACTCTAAAACTTGAGTTTAAAAATAGAACTTGGGTCTTTAAGTCTTGAATTGCATGTGGTGGCAATCTGTTGTGAAAATAAATCCATGTGGAACTCGAGTGTTTAAAACTTGAGTTCATGGGTTCACCTGATCTGTCCTCTGTTCATCTTTTTCTTCCGTGGTTTCTACTTCTTCCTCCATTCTTCTTCATCCTCCATCGGTGGGTTCTTCTCTTCTTGTGGCTTCTTCTTCCCATGGGTTCTTCTCTTCCCGTGGTTCTTTCTTCTTCAAATTCTTCAGACTGTGGGTTCTTCTTCTTCAAAGCTCTCGTGGGTTCTTTTGTCTTCTTCAAATTCTTCAGATCTTCTTCTTCTTCTTCAGATTCTTCTATGGAACTCGAGCCTTAGAGACTCGAATTCCACATGGCAAAAATCTCCATATTAGCAATCAAGACTCGAGATGTTAATTAGCTTGATAGTTTCAAACCTTGCTTACTAACGATATAATTTCTATATATAATGCTAGAGGGCAAATATCCCCTTGAAACTCTCTCCATAAAATAAAAAAATAAAAAACATTCAAATTGATTGAACTTTAATAATACATGATATATGAGCCAAAATAATAATTTTTTTTTCATCATCTTGCCTAATTAACACCATCTAATTAAGGAGACATCGCACAATACTGACAACGTATTTACCGATAGGAAACAGCTGATCGGTTTTTTGATTTGAAACCAATTAGGATTAAGATTTGATTTTAGGATGTGTTAGTTTGCTTCTTATGTGTATAATAATTTTTGTAATTTTTTTCATTAAAAAATTACCTAGTCCCTATTCAATTAGCAATGTAAGCAATATCACTAATGAAAATTAATAAAATAACTAACAGCATTCATTCTAAAACTTGAAACACTAATTATGCTCACAAGATAAATTTCAGGAATCAATAGTGTAATTTCACCAATATGATACGGTCTGATATTAAAATAGTTCAATGGCAAAGGCTTCTGCACTTTCGACTACACACATGTAAGAATTTGTGAACTTGATTTCTAGGAACCACTAGATCAGCTAGGGCTCCTTATTCTCATATGATTGCTTCTGTCGCGAGGAGTCCAATCTTAAAGTACGTTTAGGCAAAAGAAAATAATAAAAGTCAACAATAAAGATAAAAAGTAATTAACTAGTAGATGTCGAAACTATCACATTGCATGGCCAAAATTCACCAAAACTTGCATCCTAAACGCTATCTGTACAGCGTACTCAATGAGTCGGCACACATTGGAAACATTTGAACCCTTTAAATGGGTTATACGCGTTATTGTATAATATCATATCTTGTAAACGGGTACGATCCCGAGGAGATAAAAGCATTTCCTCATCACAGTTGCAGTTGCTTCGCATAGCAAGAGTCTGCTCGTTTCCTCAGCTGAACCAACGACCTAATCAAGGTTTCAATATAACAAAATTAATTCAGAAATAAACTAACCCATACATTCACTTGCATCTCAGAAATTGGATAACCCACTAGAAATAGGAATTTGTATATGACATCTCATAAATTGGGTAACCCACCAAAATATCTTTCATCTCACGGTGGAATAGATGCAAAAATGGCTAATCCATCATTGTTTCATTGTCCTTCAAAATAAAACATGCTCATAAAGCATAAGACTGAACACACGTGAACCATACCTGACAATTGGAATAGAACGTCGTAAAGAATTCCGACAAATTATAGAGGTATTCACACAACACATTCGGCAATAGATTGGTGCAGGCCTCCTCAACAACCTAAAAAGTGAATTGGCAGACAGCAATCAGATCCACACATCATGCTGGCTAGTTAAGTAGCATTCATCCCAAGGTCAAGAAACATGAGAGCAACAAATTCTAAAAAGATCTTACCTCAGAAAATTGTAGCAGATGAAGCCCCAATGCACGCTCATCTGCATGATCCAAAACTATCGCCCCCATCTATCTCAAACAAACAAAAAACAACATTAGACTTCAACAAGTTGACTAGTTAAGCCTCATCACCCAGAATTATCAAGCTGCCAGGATAATCTCCCCAAAAGAGAGTCCATAAAACCACAAACAGCTTACAGGGATGAGACAGAAGCCTTTACATGTCCTAAAGTTAAGGCCTTTTAGGAGCCAAACAAATAATGTAAGTTTAATTACGGTAATTAACTTATTATCAACATGAAGCTACAGTACATGATTGCGTTTGGAAAAAAAGAAAAGATGTATTTATGATGTTTGAATTCTCTTGTTTATTGCCTGTATACTAGAAAGGTAACCCTCTTTTGTGATCTTTAATTCAACTTTTAATTATCTATCCTAAAAAAAAGTAGCTTTACCATTCTAGTCAAAATTCAGTCCTCATGACACCAATTCAGGTCAAACTAGAGGCTACTGAAACTTAGTTGCATACAAAAACGCAAGTGCAACATTAAACATTCAGCTATAACTACTGTTTGAAGTAGGAACTTACACTCTTCAACTCCTCTATGTCTTTACCAGATTTCCTGATGATTGAACAAATCCGAGCATGAGCATACAGCAAGTATACAGCAGTATTCCCCTGCTCACATCAATTTTAGGAAAGTTTGAACAAATATTAGTAGTAGTGGTAGTAAAGCAGTAGCTGCAACCAAGGGGGGCGGGGGGGAGGGGAGGAGAATTGCCCCACTGGCCCCACCAATACCAGATTCTTTGTGTTTATATATAGAGATATCTCTTTCTATATATAAGCAAAAGTTTGAGCTTAAAAAAAAAAAGTAAAAGTTTTCAAGAGTAAAAAAAAAAAAAAGTACAAAAAATATTGTTACCTTTCAGAAGTGTTTTGAGCTTAAATTCTATTTATGATAACTTATTGTTTTTCATAAAATGTATGCAAGTAATAAAAATTGGAAATAATTATATAATAAACTTCATAAATTGGTATTGTTTTCAAGTTAAACTCTAAAGTTTTAGTTGCACAAATATTTACTACATGGTTTAAGGAAGTTGACTACCTTCAATAAAGCTTTATTAGGAAAATGGCTATGGCGCTTTGGGGTAAAGGAGAATCAACTTTGGAGGAGGGGGATATGAAGTTTGGGGAAGATGAGGGGATGGACTTCTAAGTTGGGAAGGGGTGTTCATGGTTGTGGTTTGTGGAGAGACATTCGTATGGGTTGGGAGGATTTTAGTAAACATAGTCAGTTTGAGATTGGGGTGGGGAATAGAGTAAAATTCTGGCATGATTGTTGGTGTGGGGATCAACCTCTTCAAATGACATTTCCAGTTTTGTATGAGCTAGCATTGATAAAGAGGTTTCTGTTGCTTTATCCTTATCCAGCCAGAGAGAAGGGGAAAGGAGGACTTGGGATGTGAGGTTCACCCGGGATTCAAATGCTTGGGAGGTGGGTCCTATGCTGGATTTTCTTCATTTTTTGGGAGGTGGGGACTGATTGAGATGGACTTTGAAGAAGAATGGGAACTTTGACACTTTCACGTTATAAGACTTACGAGGCTCTTCTTCTATCACTTTCCCTTGGAAAGGTATTTGGCGAGTGAAGGCCCTTAGGCGAGTTTCTTTTTTTGTTTGGATTGCGGCTTGGAATAAGATACCCACTAGCGATAATATGAAGAATAAGGGGTTTGATTTTGTTGATTAGTGTTTGCATGTGTCGATGTTGTGGGGAGACCATGGATCATTTGTTGATTCATTGTAAGAAGGCTCAACAGTTATGGTGTTTCGTATCTTTTGGGGTTTCTTGGGTCTAACCAAAAACGGTGTTTGATTTTCTGTTTGGTTGGAGAAATTGGCTAGGGAAACACTCGTCAGACATTTGGAATTTAGTGCCGTTGTGCTTCTTGTGGTGCATATGGAGGGAACGTAATCGTCTTGAGGATGTGAATAGTTTTGATAATCAGTTGCTTGCTTCTTTTTGTGGTTATTGGTTTGATTGTTCTCGGGCTTGGGGCCTCACATCTTGTGACTCCATGTCTTTGTTCATTAGCTCTCTTCTATTTTGTAATTAGTTTTCTGTTTTTTTTTTTTTTTCTTTCCTATTTTTGTACTTTTTGACTACTATGTGCTTTTCCTGCATATTGTAGTGTCTTTAATAAATTTTTCTTACCTATCAAAAAAAAAAAAAAAAAAAACAGTAATCATTTTATGAGTTTAACAAAACTCAATATAAGTAGTGCTTGAGGTTTATCTATGTGAATTATAATTAAAATTTTCACTAAAAAAATAAAAAGTTACTAAACAACTAATTCAGATATTAAAAAAAAAAATACACAGCAAATAAATAGAATATAATGCACCTGCCATCTTTTATGGGTTTTCTAACATTAAAATAACACTTAATAATCACACGAGTGACATGTAATGCACCTGACATTTCATTCACAAGCATGCTCAAAGGCTCTTCTATTTTTTTGTAAAGGTTAGTAATTTTTTTTCATCATAAATCGGGGTTGTTACATTTTCCAATCACAAAAATTCCTAGGGGGTGTGATGAGATTTATATATGAATAAATTATTTCACTCATAAACGCATAACACTCATTACACCCCTACGTATTTTTCTGATTGGAAAATATAACCCTGATTTGTGAGACATTCGCCTATTAGGGAAGAGTTTTTGTTCGTATTGGGAAATTTGTGAGATGCAGGGAAGAATTTTTGTTTGTAGTGGGAAGTTTGTGACATGTGGAGTGGGGAGATTATTTGATTGTAATGGGATCCCTTTCTTCTTCTTTTTTTCGAAGAGAATAGAATTTCTGTTTTAATTAGAAGCTTTTGGGTGTTTATCCAATCTTTTTTTTTTTTTTTTGAGTTCAATGTCATAATTTTCCATTTGAGGTGTACATGTTTTGCGAACTACAACTTCTCAAAAGATAATACTTAAAACTTATGACAACTTCTCAAAAGATAATACTTAAAACTTATGACAACGTGACATTCCATCAAAATCCAAACACATTAGAGATAGGAAGTGCAAAACAAAATCACATCTTCTAAAAAAAGGGGTGGATATTCGTGAATATCTTCAAAACATACACGATGAATAACTGTCAAGAGTCAACCAACCAAGAAATATTATTGGGCTTGCCCTTGTAATTTTCAACACCATCCAAGAAATATTAGGAGCTTGTTAGTTAAGTCTTGAGTGCCCTGTTACAGTGGACTCCAGGATCCTCTGTCTTTTTCGGGTCGTTTGTGTTAAACTGTTTTGGTTTTGGGAGAGAACGCAGAAACACTATAAGATTCGAGGGGCATAATGGTCGACAACAAAGATTAATACCTTTAGTTGTCTTGAAAGGAAGATGCTGCCTTTGGCACACGCTGCCTTGGGCATATCTCTTTAAGAATTGTAGAACAAGTGCTGACTTTAATTTCATTGGAGTGTTGAATGGTGGTGTCTGACAATTTGTGAATATCTTCAAAATTGATAGTGGGAAAGTTTTTTAAAAACTGGATCACAGGAGATAAGGAAGAGTGGTAGTTTTTTCAAAGAACTCCTAATGGATAAGAACTGACATTTAAACTCAAACAAGGAAATGACATAGGTGAACGTGGGTTTGAAATTTGAAAGCATTGAACATGGACTTTTTTCTTTTTTTCTTTTTTTAAAGGGAGATATAAAAGAGGCTAAAATTTAGGATTTTGAAAACTATTAGTTTACTTTGTTGACCCTATTGTTGAAACCTTTTCAAAAGTTGCATTTAAGGGCATTTTGGGATAACTGAAATGTCCATTCCAAATAGGAGAAGCTCCTTAAATAGTAGTGTGTGTGTGTGTACATATATATAATGTGTGTGCATAGGCAATGCTTCTGTTCATTATATGTATGAATCTACGTATGCCATGGGTGTATGGAGACATGTATATTAGACTATTGGTTATAAATGTTTGTCTCCCCCTGAATTCAAATCCTGGCTCCGCTATTGGCTACAACAGTCACTAAAGCATGCATAGAGAGAGTAAATAGATGACAAAAAACTAACAATACCAGTGAATGGTAAAAGCACCTTATCGTTCAGCATTTGATCAAAACTAAACGTGTAATTGGTCAATCTGTTGTTCTTCAAGTCAGCATACCTGCCAAAACCATTGTGAAAAATATCAAAGTACTAACACAGGAAAATGCATGCTCATGCCACTAAAATAAAAATGCCAGGCATGAATTCGTAATCACAATGTGTTACAGAAAATTGTTGTATAAGTTGGGCAATTTTCCAGGAAGAGCAAAAAGTAATACTCTAACTAAGAAACTATCTTCAGTAACGTATTTTCTACCTGACAAATACCATCTGCTAGCTACAAAATATACGAATAAGCATCACATAAACTATCCCAATGTAAAAAACATTTGATAAACTACTGAATGAGAATTACGAACTTTATGGAATTATCTGCAGGATATCATGATAATCATGAAATTTCAGAGAGAAATCAAAACTCAATATAATCTTTACTTTGGTAATGAAATGAACTACAAAAATCAAACCATGAGCTGGCAAAAGATACACTAACTTCATAATACATGTAGAGATTTGATGTCTTATGGTGGGGATACTTACAGGTCAGACAACCGGTGAATTTTAGATCAAATGACATCTATCCTTGTAAGAACAAGGTGGGGGTATTCAACATCCAATAGGTGAATGAGTAATTACCAATATAAAAAATATTAAATGGCACTGATTCTGCAAGTATCTATAGAATTATTATGTATATTACTGATGTAGATAACAGTACAACTTACTTGACAGCACCATAACCTATTGCCTCAGCAGTTTGCTCAAGCTCCTCTTCAGTCCATTCATCCCCCTTACCTACCCAACATTGGAGAAATAATAAGCATTCCATAAGTTTAAAAGCTTCCTAGTTATGGTCTTGTTATAAAAAGAACAAATAAGACATATTAAGAGTTTTAGGTATTACAGCAGAAAAATAGAAGCTGCCTCATAGACATAATTACAAAAATAAGAAACAGAGAGAGAGAGAGAGAACGACATTTAAGACAAATAAAACAAAAGACAGGCCATTCAGTATCATACCACGTTCAATAAGTGTTGTTTTACAGCGACTCTTGGCTTCATCCAGTAAATCAGCTAACCGAACCACTTCACTGCTGCGAGTTCGAAAGCGCTTCTTATCATCTCCAAGAACAAGACCAAAACCCACATGGCTAGCTTTAGGGTATGCATTATCATCAGTAGACAGCCAACCTGCACGTTTGGCAGCCTGAAATACAAAAGCAAAAGTATCTCTGGTTTTATGCTTCTGACGGCAAATTTGCAGTAGTACTATCCCATGACTTATACAGTAAGTATATTAATTCAACTTGTTTTCAATAACCAGTTATGAACATTGATGTAAACAAAAAATTTCAATGACAAACAACATGCATGAATCAGCATAAAATGGGATACAAGATCTGACTTTGAATCCATACCTTAAACACCATATCAAAGTGCTGCTGCTGACCAACATCAGTAACATATATCATCCACTCAGCTTTCTCTTCATTAAGACGATACCTATACATTGTAATCAGAACTTTCAACAATCATAAATGCATAGACAAAAATCTATTAAAAAAATCCAAAACTTAAGCCATAAAGCATTAAGCAATTATTAGATAGTTATGGAAACGAGTGTACGCATCAAAGGAGTCAATTTAGTACTGTAACAGCAGGTTGTATGCTGTACAGATACCTAGGCCAGTACAGAAACACAGATGCCTTGTGCCATTCCATATACTGGCTCATTCGGGCAATACCAGAGAAAATATTATATAACAGCAAGTGGGGAAAAAAATAGCAAACATTACTGCCATTGATACCAATTTTATGGCTGATCGTCCCCAACCCCCCCCCCCCAACCTCTATTTTTTTTTTTTTTTTTGGAATTTTTTTTGTGTCTTTTTTTGAGTGTGCCTGCCCCTGCCTGAAACCAATGTGAATTGATTGCACAATTCAACTTAATTCAATTTTTGTACCACTGCCACCTGCCAAACATGGAAACAACTTGGTGTGCTTTTATTATTATTATTATTATAGTATCATCATCATCATCATCATCTAAGTACAACAATTGTCTATTTTTATTAAGGAGCTGACATTTAAGCTATAGATTAGCATATTATATATGGACTTATAAATTTAGAATATTTTTGACAAATTTCATGGGTTTTGACTAATGAACATATAAATAAAAAGGTCATACCCAGTGCACAAAACTCCCACTTGTTGCCCCAATCTATTTTGGAGAGATTGATTCCCAGGCTCAAACTTGCGACCTATCGCTTTTGACTAATTAACATGTAAATAAATAAATATCTTTATTTATTTATCTATCTATACAATTTGTTGTGATCCCGAAACAGTATACCAGTAACTGATATTGAAATATTTTGTTTCCTTGACAAAACTGAAATGGCCATCTTATGGTCTTAACTACATTGGAACACATACGTGCATACAAATAATCAAAAAAAAAAAAACTCATGCATTAAAGTAATAGTTTTTACTAGATGAAATTGGAAACTATAATGTCGGTTTTATTCTTTTGGCAGTACTAATATTTAAGATGCCTCGGCAAATTATGCAAATCAAAGTCTACAGGAAACAGGCAGAAGAAATGCAGATATGAGAACAGCTAAATGATCATTAAACTACCAACTAAGGAATCATCAACTTCAAAGTTTATTAAAACTAAGAAAATAGTAGCAAAAACTTAACCAAATAGCTGCTAGATCAGTTGAAGCATAATTGTAACCACCATCACTCTTCACAACAATAAGGGGTATATTAAACCCTTCAAGAAGGATCACACGAGCCCCCTGACTGTCCTCAACTAAATTTTTATTAGTCAATTCCTTCAAAACCGCAGGAATATATGGATTGTAGAAGCTTTCCCCCTGTCAGCGAGAAAATATATATACATGTAAGTATTACTATCAGTTAGTGGCCTAATTTTCAGGAAACCTCACCATAAACAAAGATCTTTGCAGTCTATATGCAGCAAGGGCCATCTGCATTTCATGCGACTTTAATGAAATCTATTATGTCCTCATTTTCAATTTATTGAATTGCAACACTCTAAGTAGAAATTTAATCCAAAAAAAAAAAAAAAACAATATAAGATATTAAACATTCACATACCTTTTCCTCTAACTGAACTCCAAGGCGTTGATAAACCCTGTTAAATTCATTTCGACTGATTTCACAAATCTGTGTCCATGCCTTATGATACTTCTGTTCCCCACCCTGTAGAAAGTTGAGCCATGACAAATTTGTAAAAGAGAAACTCAACAAATATAATGTGAAGCCTAGATATTCAAAATTTTAATAGTGACCTAAGATATTGCATTATCTGAGAGATCAACCTCAGTCCATAAGCTACAAAAGTAAACAAATAACCTGGAGGCGAACCACTGCCTTCTGTGCCCTCTCCTTAAAATCAGGATCACTGTCAAATCTCTTTTTTGATTCTTTATAGAATTCCTAACAAGTACCATTCAAGTTAGAATCACATTTCATCATTTAATTTTTCATTTTTGAAATGAGTCACAAAATCATTCATTATAAAATGCCCTAACGAACAAAAGAACTCAAAAAGTATAACAATCACACAGTGAAAGATACAGTCATATTAAAATGAAGGTAATTCTTTCTTGACGACATCTTACTCCAAGTTTCACTTTGCAGGAACTGCAACTGAAGGTGATTAGGTAAATTTCCTAACAAATCAATTCCGTCTGACCTCACCATCTCCATAATATCACCTTCTAATAGAATAAATAATTCTAATATTGGTAATTATACACACATCCAATGACTCTTGAACCCACAACCTCACACTCCACCCTGTTCTTATAAGGAGGGGAGATGCCATATGTGCTAGAACACATTGGCCAAGTGCAACATGAGGTTAGTGATATAATAAGGGAAGATCCAAAAACAATCCACAGCTTTAATAGTTTCATTTACCTGTAGATCTCCAATAGCTGCTTCATTAACATCTTCCCAATTTGAAAACTTTTCAAAGAGGAATTCAATCAGCATACCAAACTGCAACACACATGGGAAAATTTTCAGCCTTATGGTAATGGTACTGATGAAAAAAGGAAAAGAATTTCTCTACAAAATAGAATGTGATAATTAATACCTGTAAACAATTTTGAACAAAAGCAGCTATTTACACATGCATGATCAAATCATTTCAACTATAAACAACATGACATCAGACTATCACAATGAACATGAGTGGTCTAGTCTCTAAATTATACAACATCAGAGCATTGAATCTCACTTTATTAACTAATCTCCAAAGGTATATGTCGCTATAAGATTACAGTGGCAATATGAAGGTAGCAAGAAAAAAAGCACACAAATGCTGCCTTTCTCCAATTAGGAAGATCTATTTTTAAAACGTGTTAGATGATGGAAATGCTTGACAGAGAAAAAAAAAATTCCACCATTGTCTATTAAGAAATCAATTAGAGCACCCACATCAATGAATGTAAAAATTTTGTAAATTTGCACATTTAAAACCTACTTTTTCTATTTGACACTCATTTTTACAATACACCCACTTCAATTTGTCTATTATACACTTCATTTTATTTAAATAATCATATTATTATTATTATTATTATTATTATTATTATTATTATTATTATTATATCTCTCTCTCATCTCAATCTCTCAGACTCACGGTGCTTTCTTTCTTCTAAGAAAAGTCACGGTGCTCTCTTTCTCAACTCTCCCTCCCTGCCTCCCTCTCATCCCAAGCCGCCACACAGAACATCATACTGACAGCTCCAGCGACAGATCCAAGGTTCTATCGGCGGCATTGGTGGGTTTTGAGGTTTTACATTGGGTTTTCTTTTGGGTTTGGTTGTTTCTGGGATGGGTTTTCCGATGGCAGCATGCTCTCCATGGCGGTGACGACGGCGGCGGCTTTGTTTGGGTTTGGGTTTGATTTTGGGTTTGGTTTGATGGGTTTTGTGGTTGGGCGGTGTGGGGTGAATTTGCAGCAAATTGGGGACGGACACAGCCAAGGAAGAGAGAGACAATGAAGACAGAGAAATTATTAAAATATTAAATACAAGTGCTATAGTAACCGTGCATATATGCACAGTTACTGTGGCAAATGTGCAAATATGCACACTTTTAGAAGCACTGATGTGGAGCATTTTTGAGGCAAAATGTGTAAAATTTGTGTCTTTTTCTATTATGCAAAACTCTTAGCGTTTGAAGTATATAGCTACAAGCTAATGGATTTAATTTCAACAGAGGAAAAAAAGAACAAAATTACAAGTTCATACATAAAGCAAGAAACGTTGGTCATAACAAAGACAGGCAAAGACACAAAAGGCCCTTATCAAGCTCAAACAGCTTCCATGCAATAAACATAAGTTTTCATAAACTGCATATACCTGTGTTCCCCAGTCACCAACATGATTTCGCCGAAGAACTTCAACACGTGAAAACTCGAGCATACGGGCTATTGTGTCCCCAATAATGGTAGATCTTAAATGGCCTACATGCATTTCTTTTGCTATATTAGGTGAAGAAAAATCAACCACAGCCCTTCTGACTGGAGGTCGTGGTGCCCATGTATCGATACCATCAATTAGCATTCTTTGAATACTCTGCATCAGCATACAAATATGCTATATCAATTTCAATAAACTAGGATGCACAGATACACCATTTTTACTCACGTACACATATCGTACCAGTATCATACTGGATACCTCTAAAGATACATGGCCAATCAAAAAAAAATTTAAAAGTGCAATGCCTCTAGGATGCATCTGTGATACGAATTAGATACCGTTGTAACCCAACCCCAATAGTGAGAGATAGCCCAAACTTGTAAGAATTTTTATTTATATGCTTTATATATTGGTTTCAATGTTGAATACTTATCTAATTATGTTTTATTTACTCTTTTGGATCTTGGTTTGTATTCTACACAGCATCTAATCGTCATAGATTCATTTTATTATTCATTATTGTTTTTAAATTGATATATGCTTAACAATATATAAAAAATATATTAAATAAGTAATTAATACATATACCCCCGACATATCATACCCCAAGTTTTTCAAGAAACATTGTCTCCCCGTACCCATACCCATATCCGTACCCGTGCATCTTAGCAATAACGTAAAGCCTTCTCTTCCTTCTCTCTTCTTATTGTTTTACCTTCTAAATAAGATATATATTATAACAAGTAATAGAGATGTCTCTTCACTCAATAAACAAAAGGTAGAAACAAGCATGCACCTGAGCCATCCAATTCCTCGATAATTTGACATTCACAAATCCTGGCCCAGCTACAGAACAGGATTCTATTATGTCAGATTGTGGGAGGTTTCGCATGATGGCCTACAAATACCAAAAAAGATGGGGATAAGTATCCAACACTATCAATTTAAAGTTTACTACAGAATTCACAACCTTCCATTACCAAATAAGTTCTAATACAAAGGTAGAACATAGACAAAAAATAGAAGAATGTCAATGTCAACACCTGTCCAACAGCTGGGGGGCCCTTAAACTCAGTTTCCTTTCCTTTTATTTTAGACCATAGGCCCATGGCATTGTTACTGCATCAAAGAACAAAATCCAAGTTTAGCATCCAAAAAGAACTCCTATGGAATCCAAAGCCAGCATTTCTATTACATTTTCTAGTGCTGGTACTAAAAATAGATAACACAACACTTCCAACCAAATCCCATAACCACAATTCACATATATGTCATTTCACAAGCAAGTGAGATACCATTGGTAATCTCCAAATTTTCCAGTGCAAGCAGCAACCAAAGGCTCTACATCCGCAATACTGGGCACCGTCACCTTAAGTGCCACCTCAAAGAGTTTCGCTAACTTTCGCTTCACATTTTCTTCTTCCTGTAGCAAGAGTCCATTTTACTTTTAGGAAACAACTGCGTTCTTAAAATGAGCAAAGCACTTGGCAGGCACTAAAATAATACATTATTTTCGCACCCAAATGGGAGAAAATTTAAAATAAATAAATAACATTTGAATTAACTTACATTTGCCATTGTTGAGACAGAGCGTTTCTTTGTTGCCAAAATGAGCCTCCTAGATGTTGTTCTCAACAAATCTGTCTAGTTTCGCATTAAACAACATTAAAATTAATACAAATTCCATGACCAATTTTTAAAATCTTAAAAAAAAAAATTTGAAGAAAGCACTGGTGAAATTGGAGTAAATAGAATCCAAAAATCTTTCAATTTTTGCATGAAAATGAAACTTTGCATTAAAGAGCGCGCGCACACACGCAGACGAACATAATAAATAAAAACATAAATCGAAGAGTGTATGTATATTCATGTGAATACTAGGAAACTTAACAGGAAGGCATAAATTTGAGGGTAAAAAAGTAAAGGCAAAACAAATACACAAGTAAATTCTTAAGAGAGAGAGAAGAGAAATGAGCGTACCAGTAGTGGAAGGGAGAGATATAGAGGGGCTAAAGTGAGAGAGGCGATTGAAGTTGAAGGAGAGAAATGGGGAAGAGGAGGAAGATGGCGCTACAAATAGGGTTAAGCACCCTATCATATTACTCTTTATCTCTAGATTCTCTACCCGCCCGGCCCAACGCTAGCCTGTGTTAACTCTGTCTGCTTGCTTTACTTTATTAGGGTTTTCGGCTTTTTCTTTTTCTTCTTCTTTTACCAATGAAATTAATACATGTCAGTGATAAGGATGGCTCGGGGACCACTGAACACATGGACTTTTTCTTTTCTTTTCTTTTCTTTTTTTCTTTTCTTTTATTAAAAGATTAAATCTTTATTCACGAAATTAAAAGTACAAAAACATCATGAATAAATGCTTCTTCTAAAAAATAAGGAAACTCTTTAATCCAAGCAGAGAAATCAATCACGCCTAAAGTATGTTTAGCTAACAAATGAGCAAGCCTATAGCCTTGTCATCAAACATGAAAGAATCCAACATTTTGAAATTCATGACATTTAGTTAGAGATCCATAAATCACAGAAGCAATAGAAGATGGAGCATGTGACACTTCTTTTAAAGCTTAGACTATTACGACAAAATCCCCTTCCAATATAAATTCTCTAATGCCCACTTCCTTCACAAAAAAGACGCCAGCTTCAAATGTCTTAGCTTCGACTTTAACAACACCCAAAGGAGCATGGATCTTCTTACTTAAACAAACAATGAAATTCCCCTCATGGTCCCCTGATTACAACAGCAATACCAACAGCTTTTTGAGATGAGAAGACTGCACCATCAACACTAATCTTATAAAGAGGGTATTTAGGTGGAGACCACTTTGCTTCTAAGTAGTGAGATGCTTGCTGTGCAAAAATTTTCGGTGAACAACAGGACACATTCCAGTACTCATCCAAATAATTTTTGCACCAACTAAGTAAACTCATACCAGCCTTTCTTTGTTTTCCATGACGCACTTCATTCATACTTGTCCATAATGCCTAAACAATTGTCACAGGCACCCCTTAATCCTCCATTCCCCATCGAGCATCCATTAGAATGTGCTAAAATTTCAAAAAAACTTCTATAGTGAGTCATTGACAGCAGAGGGAAGAGGGAAGAAAAACTCCAAGTTTCCTTAGCTTTAGTACACTCCCAGAAGAGATGAAACAAAGATTTTGAAGCTCCCCCACATTCTTCACATGCACTGTCACCCAAAATATTCCTACATACCATATTTGATTTTGTCGGCAAAATATCATGGGCTGCTCTCCATGCAAAGTGTCTAATCTTGTGTGGAATTTGGAGTGACCATAATCTTTTCCAAAACTGACACAAGTTGCTCCCATTTGAACAAAAACCTATCTCCCTGTTAGCCTCTAACTCCACAGCCACCTTGTAAGCACTCCTAACTGAGAAAAAACAATTTGAATTTTCTGCCCAGATCTGCTTGTCCTCAGGTAATCTAATACTTAAAGGAATTGCAGCAATTTCCTTAGCCTCAAAAGGAAGAAAAGCTTGATTCAATAGTTCCAAAACCCAGCATTTCTTTTCATCATCAATAAACTCACAGACCTTATAGTCCAGTTGAAACAGATCCCTAGGAGTGATAATTTTAAGTGAATATGAATTAAGAATTGAATTATTTTGCCAAATCCGAATTTTCCTACCATTTGTCATGCGCCAGTAAAGCCCTTTCTTTACAATCCCTTAAGCAGCCATAATACTTCTCCACACATACGATGGTTTCTTTCCCAAAAAAGCGTGCACAAAGTCACAATTAGGGAAATACTTACCTTAAAGACTTGATAAAAAAGGGAATTATGTCTAGTTTGGAGTTGTAAGGGGTGTTTTGGGCTGATTTTGTTGGTAATGGGCTGGATTATCTCATCCTGCCATAATAATCCCGATATGTTCTAGATTGGAAAGTCGGGACCGACCCAGTTGCATCTCACCCTAGCCCGGCTTGTGCGCAAGCTATGCCTTAGCCTGACTCAACTTGTGTGGTGTAGTTGTGGCAGGCGAATCCTTTCTAAAAAATTTCCGCAGGCAAGTACATTACGAATATAAGGAAAGAAACACGTTTACCACACTTTGAATGAATAGATATCGGGATGAACACATAAAGGTAGCAATAAAGATAAACTTAAAAGGAATGCATACGAAGAAAAAAAAAGAGTAAGAAATATCGGCAAGCTGGTGAGACTCTTAGTCTGCCGTAATGTGTTGGGGGAATCTAAGTCAAAAATGAGACAACACTTCTTCAATGCGACTAATTTCTCAAAGGAGAAATTAATAGCTTTGAAGAAATGGTCCTAGATGACCTTTGTTCCGAATATGAGTAAATAGAGAATGTGATTTCTTGAGAGGGAGAGAGGAGTTAATAAACCACTTTGATGCATGCCCGTTTTTCTTATTCCTTTTACTCTGTTTTTCTTTCTTTCTTACTCTGTTTTTCTTTCTTTTCCTCAATTCTTTCCTTACTTCGCCTCCCCCCTTTTTGTGCGCAGGGAGCTCTCTTATATAGTGTTTTCCGGTGAATTGTTTTTACTTTTTTACTCCCGTAATTGTCTTTGTCTGATATGTGTACTCGCCTGACCATTACTGGTTGGTCAGGCACCCGGCCAGCGCCACGTCCCTGCGCTGGCCGCGGTGCACTACATCTCCGAACAAAGACAAGGGTGTTTTGTTTGTTAGCTTGCCGTGGCATTCTCACCTGTCATGGCAGAGTACTCTCTCCCCTCATGGCATGCACCAAAAGACTCCAACTCAGCTTTGCCATTTTCGGGTGCTATGTCATCCCAACAGGACACTCACCCGAAAGTGGCCTGAGTGGAATCCTCGAAATGGGTTCTTCCATCTCCCCTCCGCCAAACCACACCCTCTTTACCTCTGACCCATAGCCCACCTTCACCTGTATTGGCTAGGTACAGGCTGGTGAAACCTGAGCCTTGCGCGTGCTCTCTTTTCCCATGTCCGTCCAAAGTTCGTCTGCCAGTCATGCATTTGCCGCGGCTTGGGCATCTGCCTTTTAACTTCTTCGTGGCGTGGATTATCTCTTTACTGGTCCTTTATCTGTGGTTTGGGCTCGCCCTTGGTTGTGGGCCTTCACATATTTCCCCTTTCATGGCCTTTCCATTTGTTTCCTGCCGTGCCATTTTGATGAGACGACTATACAACAGAATTGGGCCTTTTTGGGTTCACTGCTTTCTCCATTTTTCTCAATGATTTAGTAAGCCCACTGGGCTTTCATTACCATGTACGTCCGTGGGCTCCCGTGTCCCACTCATCCTTCTTTGGGGCGTCCTTGGCCCCTTACAACTTCGTGCTTTCCATGGGCCTTTATTACCTCGTTGGGCTTCCGCGGCCCAACTATTTTTCATTTCCTTGAGAGCCCATAGACTTTCTATGGCTCTACATACTTGCTTTACTTTGGGCCTACCACAATGGGTGTGACCCATACTCACTTTTCTACATCCGCAGCCCATGGTTTGCTATTCCTATCTTTCTGGGCCTTTTCAGACCCATTTACCTCTTCAAGACCCGTTTGTTTGCTCTACGGACATATTCCCGCCGCTCAGGTTTAGTTGGGCTTTCCCATTTATTCTTTGATTATTTCTTTCTGATGTTATGGGCTTACTCCCCTTGCTGGGCTTTAAAAATGAGCCTCAACATTTAGCCCCCTAAGCATATGAGGTGCTTCTGCAACTCATATGTGAATAGAAAGACTTTCCTGCCCTTTCTGTCTTGTCTTTTCCTTTTTCTTCGCGGGCTTTTCGAATGGTGGTCCCCAACTCATACGTTTGTTCAGACATATTCAAATATGTATACACTCCTGCTGCAAACAGCTTTGTCTCTTCACATTCCTCATGTAGTAGTTATCCTGGTGCTTCATTAATTCCATTCCATTTCCAATGGCTGACCCGTCGTATCCCTTCACGCCTTTATTAATTACACTGATATCTAATGACCATTCTCACCGTAATCCTCCTTCAAACATTCCCTCTCCTTTTAGCGCAAGCATTATCTCTTCTCCTTCTACTCCACCGTCTTTTATTCCCAAATCACTTCTTTCCATTTTACTCCGATCGAGACCTCACACTATGACGCCGGTGAAAGGTCAGAGTTCCGCGCGCCGTAAAGGGAAAGGAGTTGCACGTGACCTTCCGATTTCTCACGACGCCGGTGAGGAGTCCATTCTCTCCGAATCGGACCAATCCGATGAGGAAGAGTCACAACGCGCCCCGGATAGCGAGTGTGCTCCCCTCCTTGACCCATGGTATGACATCCATTCACACTTCCCCAAGATTCCCGGCGAATACGTGCCGCCACCGTCCGACCGTGTATGGCTAGCCCTTTGCCGGCGAGATACAAACACTTCGTGGGCCCCCTTGGCTTCTTCGATTTATGACCTTGTCATCCGCGAAGGCGTTTCGCTTCCCGTACCCATTCACTTTGAGTATGGATCCGGCACCGCCTTGGGTTGGAAAGAGTGGGTTGATAGGGAGTTGTCGAACACGGGTTTTATGGGCTTGCTTCAACGAGCCGGTGTGTTGAAGGACGTTGTTTCCTCCCGTTGTCTATCAAACTTCAGAGATCTCTTCAATCTGCGACACTTAGTCCGTCGGTGGTGCACTACCACTAATACCTTCTTTTTCTCTTGCGGTGAGATTACCGTGACCTTGGAAGACGTGACCAATCAACTTCTCCTGCCCATTCTTGGTGATGCTAACCCCGATGCTCTGGAGCTTTCGCCGGAGGAAGAGGCTATTGAGGCTGAGTTGAAGAAAAGGATGATTGGTAACGCGAAGTTGTCGTTTTGGATTGGCTCTCCTGCCAAGCTTTCTACTGCTGCCCGCCGTGCGACCTTCATCGCTTTTTGGTTATATAAGTTTGTGTTTGCTTCCCATCCTCATTATGCTATCAAGCCTTTGTATTTCCGGCCGGCCATTAAAATTTCAACCGGGGTAAGTTTCCCGCTAGCTCCAATGTTTTTGGGAAACTTATATGTTCAACTTGATATCCTACGGAGCGATGAGAGCCAAGCCGGTTCTTGCCACATAGTTACTTCCTGTGTTCATAGTACCATTTTACAGCATCTACTTTATAAGCGTTGTGCGAAGCAGCTGGCGAGGTGCAGGCCTGTTCGCTTTGCCAAGGAGAAGTACCAATCCTACCCTCAAGTTATTTCTGATTTCTGCGGTAGATTCGAGTCTGACTTTCCGCTGGCCTTTCGTTGGGTTGGCTTTGAAGCCTATCGACTATTCTGTTGTTGAGTCTTTTGATCAAGAAATTGGGTTTTCTTGGAGAGGCTATAGGGACTTGGGTGCGGGGTATACGTGTGCCGACTCAGTTATGGGTTTGTTTGTTGACACCGCCGGCACTACCACTCTTTTGGCTGCCTTTGATGAGACTGGCATTACTTATTTGGCTGCCACCAATGCTGGATGGCTGCCTTACCTTGCTGATGATATCCTGCCAACCGAGTGAGGAGGCAATTTGGGTTGGGCCAAGATATCCCGGACAATCTTTCCTTTCTTATGGAGTCCCCCACATCCGTCCGTCCATTCTTGAGGCATACTGCTTTTGCCTTTTGGAGTCAACGATTTGCCGAGGTCACTATTGCGATGCACGGTTACTGGCAGGCTGTAATGACTTCATTTGAACAAGCGTTGATGGGTAGCTGCGGTTTCTCTCTTATTCCCCCTGATGGGCTTAGCGCTATTATCTCAGCCAATCCTCGTTTGCTCTTACCCTCCAGATCCGTGTTAGCTTACGCCCGAAAGCAGAACCGGTTCGGTATCTTTGAGTGGGATGATAAAGAGAAGGGTTGGTTTTGGCATGCTGGTGATTATCCTTCAGGTTGGAAAAAGAAGGTAAAAGTGACCAACATCCCGGCGCCTAAAAAGGGATCTGCCAAGTCTAAGTCTGCCAAAAAGAATATTGAACTTTCTGAAACCTCTTCTGATATGCAGCCTAAGGTCAGTAAGTCTAAGTCCTCTGCCCCACAGCCTTCTTCCGGTGCTTCTCCTTCTAGCAGGACAAGAGGCAGCAAAAGGAAGTCTGCCCCTCCTCCAATGATTACTACTATCGAGTGACGGGTAAATCTCTTTTGACCTTACTCCCTCTTTTCTTGCGGCTAACTCTTATATGTTTGTTAATACATCTCCTCATCTTTGCCTCCTACTTTCTTTGCAGTCTAAGCTCAAGGAAGATACGCCTGCTGCACACCCTATATCAGTTGATGATCCCGAGTCTGAAGTATGTTTTTTGCTATTCTTTTGTTTTCTTTTATTCATACCTCTCCTGCCATGCTTTGCTTGTTTGGCTTTGTCTCATCTTCCACTCTTTTTTTTTTTTTTGCTTTTGTTCCTCAAGATGAACCCGAACCTCTTTCCATATATCGTCCTAGTCCCGAAGAAATTTCTGCCTCAAAGGGGATCCCTTTAGGAGGTCTCCTTAGTGTGACTGATGCGTCTTTTGTGACACCTACTCCTGCCGCTGCTGCACCAAGGGCTTTCACCGAGGTGCCCACCCCTCCTGCTGAGCCAACATTTATGAGCGAGGGTGTTCCTTCCGAGTAGGTTGAGGAGACTGCTCCTTCGGGCATTGCTGAGGTTGAGACCGTTTCTCCTGCTACTCCCCTTATTATTTCCACCAGCGACCCGTTTCTGGCCCTTTCTCAAGCAGTAAAGGATGGCTCTTCTCTAGTTGTTACTCCTTCTTCTATTCCAAGCTCTGCCACACAGGGGCCTGACATGGACTTGTCTTCCAAAGGCTCTGAAGACGTCCTTGAGGATCGCGATGATGAACCCGTGGTGAAGAAGGTAGTTTCTGACTCTGAGGAGGATGAGGACATTGAGCATGGAGTTAAGTTTATGGGTACGTATTCTTTATCTTGCTGAGTCTTCTTTTTGCTTCTCACTTCTTCTTTCCTTTGTAATACCCTTTTACTTTGCGTTTTATTTTATTTCTGCAGAGACTTCTCATGAGCCAGAGCTTGCAGCAGACGCATCCACTACTATTCCTCCTGCTGTACATGTCGTGTCTGTTACCTTCACAGCCCCTGTTTTTACAAGTCTTAATCCGCTTTTCTCTTCTCCTCTTTTTTTTTTTTTTTGTTGTTACTTTCTTGCTCTTCCCTTTCTTTTCTTATGGATTTGCCCTCTTTTTCTTCTTTGTCAGGTCCACCTCTTCCTGTTCCTTCCCAATTTGAATTGGGTAGCAGTTTTTCCGCAACCATAGATCCGGCAAGCGAGGCTGCAGCCTTTTTTACCCGTTTTGATTAGCTGGAAACTAACGACCTCGATCCTGTAGAATTCTGGGGTTCTGGTCCACCTTATGTGGATTTCCATGGTTTTAAAGTCCCTGAGAACTGCATTTCCCATTTGGAGGCTATCTACAGCAGTCGTGGCGATTTCATGCAGGGGTTCTGCTTGGGTTGCTCTGTTAGAGAGCACTTTCTAAAGATGCTTGGAAGTGTGCTGAATGACATTAAGCACAATTTTGTGAATACTGTTTCTCCTGAGAGAATTCTTCAATGGAGGGTCGCAATTCAAGAGCTCATCAGTGTTGGATTTGCTGTGGACTTCGTTCTTGATCATTTGAGAGAGGTTGCCCGTGCCTTCTTTATGAGAAAAGTTCAGCAAGCCATCGATGCCATTGATGCACGTATTGAGGCGCTGAAGAAAGAGGTGGCAGACTTGGAGGCTCGCCGTGGGCATCTTCTTTCAGGTGTCAGTGAGTCTAGCCGTTTCGAGGACCAATCTCTTATCTCCAGACTTCGTTAATGATATAGTTCCTATACTCTTAGTTTACTCATCTTTTGTTCCCCCTGAACACTCTTCCTCCCTTTCCCCCCTTTTTTATATCTCTTTTCTTTTAAGACTTGCTACAATTTGAGTTTGTAACTAAGATGCTACGTTTGCCACTGTTATGACATGGTATGCTTTCTCTTTTCTTTTTTTTTGTAATTTTTCATATTTCTTTTCATTGTGATGAAAAACACATTACAACCATGCTTTGTGACTCAGTCACTTAAGGAAACAAAAGGGAAAGACAAAAAGAAGAAAAAGGGAACGAAACTACATCGCTTTCACCCTTTAAGTGTAATAGCGTTTTAACCATTTCCCATTAATGGGATCATTCAAGTCCTTGCCATCCATCTGAGTCAAACGGTAATACCTAGTTGGATGCGCTTCTCGTATCACAAAGGGTCCTTCCCATTTTGGCGTGAACTTAGACGGTCCTGCCATGCCTCTCCTAACATAGTCTGCCACTTTTAACACAAGCTGTCCTTCCGCAAACACCCTTTCCTTGGTCATCCTGCCATAAGCCTCCGTCATTTTTCTGTCTGTACCTGCGGCTACGCTCTTGGGCCTCTTCTCTTTTTTCATCAAGTCCCTCCAAGTCTTCATACCTTTCTGCGGCAAAGACTCCTTCCTCCTTTTCTTTCTCGTGCATCTACATGGCTCTCAATGATGGAGTTTTTATTTCTGCCTGGCTCATCACCTCTATACCATAGACTAGAGAAAAGGGGGAAAACCCAGTAGCTGATTTTGAGGAGTTTCGGTAAGCCCAAAGAGCATCCGGCAGGTGTGTTGCCCATCCTCCCGTGTACTCCTGACTCATTTTGCTTAAGATTTTTATGAGGACTTTGTTCGTTGCTTTTGCTTGCCCATTCCCTTGAGGATAATAAGGCGATGAGCAATGGTGCTTCACTTGGTAAAATTCCAACATTTGTCTTACGTCTTTGTTAACAAAAGGTGTGCCATTATCGCTGATGATCTTGTGGGGTACGCCGAACCTCACAATTATATTTTCCTTGATGAAATTTGCCACTGCTCCTCCTGTGGCTTTTCGGAGTGGTATTGCCTCTGCCCATTTCGTGAAATATTCCGTAGCTACTAAGATCCATACATAACCGTGTGATGGTGGATTGATTGGCCCTACCAGATCGAGCCCCCAAGTATGGAAAGGCCATGAGGTGACCATGCTTTGCAAGTTCTGCGGATGGGTGTGGATTAAATTAGCTTGTACTTGGCAACTGTGACACTTTTTTACAAATTCTGCTGTGTCCTTCTTCATGGCAGGCCAGTAATAACCCATTTGTAGCAGGCACCTGTATAACTTCTTCTTTCCCTGGTGTTCTCCACATTCTCCCATGTGTACCTCCTTTAGCATTTCCTTCGCTTCATCAGGACCCAGGCATCGTAGTGGATCTCCTTCATATCCCTTCTTGAAGAGAATCCCATTGTGTAGAAAATAGCGCGTTGCCAATCTTTTGAGCTTATACCATTCACTGTGCCTTTGCGGCAGGATCCTTTCTACTAAGTACTGAGTGAACGACTTCCTCCAGTCTTCGCAAACAAATACTGCGTAACTTTCCTCCTTGTCTGCCATCAGTTGGCATGCCTCACATTAGACTTGGACTTGGTCCACATCTTTTCCCATATTCGGCCAATAAAAACCTGCCCTCTGAAGTATGCGGTAGAGGCTGACTTCTCTGCTGGATCCGCAAGTCTTGTCGTGTACTTCTTTTAATCTTCTCTGGGCTTCCATTTGTCCTACGCATCTGGATAGGACTCCTCCTAGCATCCTGCGGTACAACTCCCCCTTCACCAGGACATAATCTTTTAATAACTTTAAATCCATATTCTCTTCCTCGTTTATCAGGGCTTTTTTTATCGGGTTCCGCCAGTCCGTTTTACAGCATTCCTCTTGAAATCTTTCCTTCAATAGTTCAATGATGGACTGTTCCTTTTTGCTAACCTCCACCCGCGCGCTATTTCCTTCAAAAGTTATCTGTGATCCCAGCGCGGCTAGTGCATCTGCGAACCGGTTTTCATTCCTCGAGGCATGCTCTATTTCAAAGGTTGAAAACTCTCCTTCCATCTTCTGGACCATTGCCCTATATGGGGCTAGGCTGGGTTCCCTTAAAGAGAAACTACCTTTGCCCTGGCAGACTACTAGGTTCGAGTCCCCTATTACTCTTAAGTGCTTGACCCCCATTTCAAGGGTTGTAGCTAGCCCAATTAAATAAGCCTCATATTCTGCCGTATTGTTTGAACATGGAAACTCTAATTTGAAGGACAGTGCCACTGCTTTGTCCTCTGTATGATACAAAACCACTCCCACTCCTCCTGACTAGGCGGTAGATGACCCATCAAATTTCATTACCCATTGTTCCCTGTCTTCTTCTGCCACGGCTACTTCTCCTAGGACCTCATCATCCAACGGGAATTCTTCCTCTCCCGGGAATTGTGTCAATAGATCGGCTATGGCTTGACTCTTCACTGCCTTGGGTGTTCTTGCCTTCAAGTCGTATTGGGATAATTGTAACAGTCATTGGGATATCCTGCCAGAGAGAATGGGCTGCTGCAGCAAGGCTTTTATAGCATGAGACTTGGTCATCAGCCACACTTCATAAACTAAGAAATAATGTCGTAGCCTTTGGGAGGCATACACAATGGCCAAACATGCCCTTTCCGCCCTTGGGTAACGAGTTTCTGCATCTTTCAAGGCACGGCTAATGTAGTACACTGGTTGTTCATTGCCATTCATATCTTCTTGGGCAATCAATGCGCCCACAGCGTATTGGTTGGTGGCCAGATATAACAATAGTGGCTTTCTGCAGACTGGGGCTTGCACGGTGGGAAGGTTCATCATGATCTCCTGTAGCCTTTGGAAGGCTGCTTGCTGTGCGTTACCCCATTCAAAGTTTTGCCCTTTTTTGAGCAGCCTGCCGAAAGCAGAGGTAATAAATGTCAATCCCGGGATGAATCTTCTGATATACGAGACTTTCCCCTGGAAGCTCTTTAATTCTTTAACCGTGGTCGGCGGTCTTATGGTTACTATGGCCGTAGCTTTGGCTGGGTCTACACTTATTCCTTTGCTGTGGACCAGAAAGCCTAGAAATTTCCCAGAGGACATTCCAAACGCACACTTGAGGGGGTTCATCCTTAGCTTGAAAGCCCTGCACCTTTCGAATACCTTCCTTAATACCTGGACATGCTCCTCTCGTCTTCTTGACTTCACAACTATGCCATCCACATAGTCTTCTAATTCCCGGTGCATCATGTCATGGAATATGGCCGTCATTGTCTGCTGATAAGTTGCACCTGCGTTCTTTAACCCAAATGGCATTACTGTGTAGTAGAAGTTGCCTATGGGTGTTCTGAAAGCAGTCTTTTTTGCATCTTTTGGCGCCATTCTAATCTGATTATATCCACTAAACCCATCCATGTAAGAGAACATGACACTTCCTGTCGCAGAATCTATCAACAGATCCATATTTGGCAGCGGGAATTCGTCCTTTGGGCATGCTCTGTTGAGATTTCTGAAATCTACACAGCATCTTATCTGCCCATTCTTCTTCTAACCGGCACAATGTTAGACAACCAACGAGGATGCTGAATGGGTTTGATGAATCTTGCAGCTAGTAGCTTTTGCACTTCTTTGGTTATCTGCTCTTCTATCTCGGTGTGGAATACTCTGGCAGGCTGAATCACCTGTTTAGCCCCTGGGTCCACGTTTAGTGTGTGTACTACTAGCCCAGGGTCCAATCTGGGCATTTCATTGTAGTCCCATGCGAAAATATCTCTATATTCTTTCAACAGCGTTATTAGTTCCATCTTTTCTTTTTCTAACAACTTCTAACTGATTGAAATCGGCTTTAGCTTCTGCGAATTAACTGCCAAGTTCACTTCCTCTAACTTCTCTTCTGCCATAACCTGCGGGTCTTTCTCTGCCGCTACTCCTTCATCACTATCTTTTTCCTCCAATCTTTCTTGAACATTGCAACACACTACGCTTTTGTGCTGCCATCCTTGTCTGGGGCCCGCATGTGCTTCATTTGTGGGCCCCGCGTACCTTCATAACCGGTACATGATCCTGCCGTCAGGGCCTCGAATCCTGACACATTGGGGCGTATCGTCAGTCTCTGTGGTGGGCGTTTCTCTCCTCTTCCTTTTTTGAGACAGAAGCTCTCTTAGGTCAGGTTCTGGATCGACCCGTATATCCTCCCATTTGGGAACAAAGGTGCCTCGCGGCTTTGACACCAGGCTCTCCCCTGACGGCACCCACTGGTCGTAGAACATGGTTTCCACCAAATGGGCCTCTGCTTGCTCAAATGGTGATAGGTTGGCTGCTATTCGTACTATCCTGCCATTTAGCCTTCCCTTCACACATTGGTGATAGGTGGATGGGACTAGCTTGTGCTTATGCAGCCATGGTCGTCCCAATAGCACATGATATGAGACCTCTGTTCTTACCACGTGGAACCGGGCTAACGAAGCTATGGGACCTACTTTTAGCCACAACTGGATATGGCCTGCGGTGTATTCTCCGCTTCCTCCGAACCCAGTTACTTCCATTGGGCATCCCTGGATCCTTTTTTCTGAAAATCCTGCTGCTCGCAGGGTGGCTAATGGAATCAGATATACCGAAGCACCCGTGTCTACCAGGGCCCTTTTGATAGGAACCTGATTTATCGATGCGGCCAGATAAAGGGGTCTTCTGTGGTCAGGACTTCCTACCTTCATGTCTTCATTACTGAAAGTGATTTCACTTGATTCTTGTAAGAAAGCTCTGTCATCTGTAACTTCTGCGGTTAAGCATTCTATCCCCGCTCCAGAGGCAATGCTGACTAGGGCCTCTGTAGCCACTTTTCACTCGTTTGCTGTGAGGCCTAATTTATCGAACAAGTTTTTGAACTTGGAGCTTTGCTGCAGGGTGCTAATTGCTGCGGTAGGCAAGTTTGGGCTCTCTTCCTCGTCCTCCCCGGGATCCGCAGAGATTACTACCGCTGCTACACCCTTCCCTTTATGATTCGGGAGTGGGTTTCTTTGAACTTCTGGTTGTGTTAACTCCAGGGTTCCTTCTCTGATCCTGCGGTATACTAGTCTGCGGAGTGTCCAACATTCTGCGGTAGGGTGTTACACGTAGTTGTGTAGCCGGCAGAAGCGTGGGTCCCTTCGCTCTTCCTCTGTGGGCTCTCTGGAGACTTGGTTGGGCTTAAAGACTCCATCAACTATCCATCTGTCCAAGAGCACATCTAACTCCTTTGGGGTGCATGGTATTGGTGGGGGAGTATCATGCTCCTTCCCATCTGACTTCCTCTTTCTTTCACCCGCGGAAGCTGTCATGGCTTGCGGGGCATTCCTTTTGTCAAGAGCTGGCTTTATTGATTGAGCAGTCCTCCTAGCCTTTTGCAATAGTTGTGCAAACTGTGAAATCTCCAAGTTTTCTAAGACAGCCCGGTATTCTCTGATCATATTTGTCATGCACATCTCCACTAATGTCTTCTCCTCACAGTGATCATAGCAGTCAAGTGCTATATCTCTAAACCTTTTGATATACTCCATCAAATCCTCGCCACTCCTTTGCTTGGTAGCTTGCAAAGTTGTGAGCGTCACCGTTTCTTCCCCATGGAAGTACTTAGTGCAAAATACATCCACCATGTCATCCCAAGTTGGGATTGACCCGGGCTTTAAACCGGTATACCAGGTGTAGGCTCGATCACATAACGATTTGGAAAACTCCCGAAGGCATAGGTCTTCATCCGTCGCGTAAGGTCCGAGAGTGTCGATAAACTTGCTTACATGTTCAACGGCACTCCCTTTCCTGCCATCGTATTGTGCAAAGGTTCGTGGTTCATACCTCTCCGGGTATGGCTTGCTGAGTACTCTCAGCGGGTAAGGCGGTCTTCGTGCATAAAACCTTTCTTTTGGCACTCTGGCTCTTTCACGTTCCAAGAGAGCAGCTACTTCCGCCATTGTAATGTAGCGTTGCCCTGCGTTCTGTGGGGCACTTCCAGCGGGTGTTTCTTCTTCGTCTGCCGCATGCTCTGGGTCATGCTAGCTTCCTTTTTCCTTTGTCTTGTCTGTCTTCAGCTGACGGATTTCTTCCATCATTTGTTGCTGTGAATGTTGGAGCGCCTGCAGTACTTCCACGTAGGTATTGACGTTGCCGTTAGGATTCTTGGCCTGCGGTTGAGGCCCAGCCCCCATTCCCGTAGCACCCTCCACCTGGTTAGACTAACGCTGGTGAGGCGTTGTTGGTCTGGATTCTGCTTGAGAAGACACGACGCTCATGTTTCGCGTTGCCTTAGATTTCGGCGGCATTTGCTTTCGAGGAATCTCTGTCCCTGTCTGTTTCCTAACTCCCCAGCGAAGTCGCCAATTTTGGAAGGGGTGTTTTGGGTTGATTTTGTTGGTAATGGGCTAGATTATCTCATCCTGCCATAATAAGCCCGATATGTTCTAGATTGGAAAGTCGGGACCGGCCCAATTGCATCTCACCCTAGCCCGGCTTGTGCGCAAGCTATGCCTTAGCCTGACTCAACTTGTGTGGTGTAGTTGTGGCAGGCGAATCCTTTCTAAACAATTGCCGTAGGCAAGTACATTACGAATATAAGGAAAGAAACACGTTTACCACACTTTGAATGAATGGATATCGGGATGAACACATAAAGGTAGCAATAAAGATAAACTTAAAAGGAATGCATACGAAGAAGAAAAAAGAGTAAGAAATATCGGCAAGCTGGTGAGACTCTTAGTCTGCCGTAATGTGTTGGAGGAATCTAAGCCAAAAAGAAGACAACACTTCCTCAATGCGACTAATTTCTCAAAGGGAAAATTAATGGCTTTGAAGAAATGGTCCTAGATGACCTTTGTTCCGAATGTGAGTAAATAGAGAATGTGATTTCTCGAGAGGGAGAGAGGAGTTAACAACCTACTTTGATGCATACCCATTTTTCTTATTCCTTTCACTTTGTTTTCTTTCTTTCTTACTCTGTTTTTCTTTCTTTTCCTTGATTCTTTCCTTACTTCGCCTCCCCCCTTTTTGTGCACAGGGAGCTCTCTTATGTAGTGTTTTCTGGTGCATTGTTTTTACTTTTTTACCCCCGTAACTGTCTTTGTCTGATGTGTGTACTCGCCTGACTATTACTGGTTGGTCAGGCACCCGGCCAGCGCCACGTCCATACACTAGCCGCGGCGCACTACATCTCCGAACAAAGACAAGGGTGTTTTGTTTGTTAGCTTGCCGTGGCATTCTCACCTGTCACGGCAGAGTACTCTCTCCCCTCATGGCATGCACCAAAAGGCTCCAACTCAGCTTTGCCATTTTCAGGTGCTATGTCATCCCAGCAGGACACTCACCCGAAAGTGGCCTGAGTGGAAGCCTCGAAATGGGTTCTTCCCTCTCCCCTCCGCCAAACCACACCCTCTTTACCTCTGACCCATGGCCCACCTTCACCTGTATTGGCTGAGTACAGGCTAGTGAAACCTGAGCCTTGCGCTTGCTCTCTTTTCCCATGTCTGTCCAAAGTTCGTCTGCCAGTCATGCATTTGCCGCGGCTTGGGCATCTGCCTTTTAACTTCTTCGTGGCGTGGATTATCTCTTTACTGGTCCTTTATCTGTGGTTTGGGCTCGCCCTTGGTTGTGGGCCTTCACATATTTCCCCTTTCATGGCCTTTCCATTTGTTTCCTGCCGTGCCATTTTGATGAGACGGCTATACAACAGAATTAGGCCGTTTTGGGTTCACTGCTTTCTCCCTTTTTCTCAATGATTTAGTAAGCCTACTGGGCTTTCATTGCCATGTACGTCCGCAGGCTCCCGCGTCCCACTCATCCTTCTTTGGGGCGTCTTCGGCCCCTTACAACTTCGTGCTTTCCATGGGCCTTTATTACCTCGTTAGGCTTCCGCGGCTCAACTATTTTTCATTTCCTTGAGAGCCCATTGACTTTCTATGGCTCTACATACTCGCTTTACTTTGGGCTTGCCACAATGGGTGTGGCCCATACTCACTTTTCTATATCTGCAGCCCATGGTTTGCTATTTCTATCTTTCCAGGCCTTTTCAGGCCCATTTACCTCTTCAAGACCCGTTTGTTTGCTCTACGGACTTATTCCTACCGCTCAGGTTTAGTTGGGCTTTCCCATTTATTCTTTGATTATTTCTTTCTGATGTTATGGGCTTACTCCCCTTGCTGGGCTTTAAAAATGAGCCTCAACAGGAGTCTCCACCCTTACTTAGCTAAAAGTGTCAGGTTGAAAGGTTTCAATTGTTTAAATCTCATCCCTCCACATGCTTTTGGTACACAAATTTTGTCCCAATTTAACCAAGCCATTTTTTTTTCATCCTGGTTTTGTCCCCACCAAAATTTCTTATCATGCTAGTCAATTCATCACACAAGGAATCAGGAAGTCTAAAACAACTCAGGAGTATGTTGGGATAGTTTGAGCAACCGCTTTAATTAAAATCTCTTTACCAACCTTTGAAAGTAATTTCTCCTTCCAACCCGCCAATTTTTTTGCCAACTTCTCTTTAATAACATTAAAAGTATTCCTTTTATTTCTCCCAACCCGAGATAGAAGACCAAGGTACTTCTCATGTTGACGAATAATTTAAGCACCAAACCTTATCTTAATTTCTTTCAATTACCTAGAAAGGAGTATTTGATTTTATCAAAAATGTTAATCTATTTATTGTTAGGATATGTGCCTTTAATTCCTATTGTATGATTCTATGTATGATATTATGTATGACATTATGTGAGAAATGATGTATGACTTAATATTGTGTTTAATAAAGTTGTTTTATTCTTATCTAAAATAATAGTAACATGAATATTTAGACATTATCAAATAGTCCATGAGATGCATAGTATGTGATTTATGTGATTTAGTCACAGAAGATATAGATCATAAGTTCTTTGTAAACTCAGAATTTTGGTTCGTAGTCGGTGATGAAATTGGGCATTTCATCTGCGAAGACTATAACATATTAACTACGATGATTTGTCTTGATCATGGAAGTAGTGACTTCTACTTAATATGCTGATATGTTTTAAGAGTTAAGACATATTGAACTGGACCGCTGTAAAATTTATTATTCTCCTAACGAGTGTCAATTGAATAATAAATCTCAGGACTTGTATTCATATGAACTTTTAATCCTGAGAGAATAATGGACCTGATCATGAAATGTAGGTTGCTCTAATATATCAGGAGTGAGATCTAAAGTAATGGTCAAAACCTCAGTATGTTGGGCAACCACATTTAGTGTTAATGGAATATATATTCTCAAGATGGAATTCATAGTCTCTTAACGGAGATATAAAATATTCCCTTGAGATAAGTTTAATGGGTTCAGTTATTCAAAGAGTTAGGCCTAACCACTTTAGTAAGACTAAAGTATATATTTATGAAATTGAATTTTATAAATATATGGTGAATAACTTAAAAGGATTAAACCGGGTACTCAAGGATTAAGATGTAGTAATTCACAAAGTGGCAGTCTATATTCAAGACTTTGTATTACTACGAATATTTTATGAAGGGGTTGCATGTATAATAAAGTCTTGGGATATAATTTATTAATGAGGTCTAGAGTGCAATTATATTTATATAGTGGTATTAAATATAATTAATGGTAACTTTGGACTTGTCAAGAGTTAACAGAAAAGTCCAAGGCCCATTGGAGCTAGTGCCTTATTTGTTCCCTTTTGGTCCCACTCCAAGCCACACACTAAAACCCAATTGGGGAAGCTCAAAAGGCTAGCCCAATTAGATAATCAGTTATGTGGAGAGAAACATACAGAATTTTATATAGAATGAAATAGTTTGTATGTGTAAGGTGATGAAAATAAGGGAGAGAAATACTCTTTCATATTCTCTCTAGAAAACATAGAACTGATTGAGAGACCACACATCTTGAGGATCAAGTGGAATTGGAGTGAAGATTGAAAGTGTTCCCGAGTACTTCTTCATTCGTTTTTGAATTTCACCGTATCAAGGTACACTCTCTTGTTCTTATATTCTAAAACCTACATAGTGCATGTTATCAATTACGAATGAAGTAGATCCGTTTATTTTCCGCTGCATATGTTTTGTATACGATGCAAACATGTATATTACCTAACATTTATATATATATATATATATATATATAAAGAGGATTCACCTCTTTCAATCGGACTTTTATATGGTTTAAAAATACTCTTACTAATAAAGGGTAACTTCATTTAAAAATAGGGTCATAAATGTCAAATAACAAATTTCATTTTGAATTCAAAAAGAGAATTCCTAAAATTTAGGATTTTTTTCCCTTCACTTTCAAAAAAGAAATTACAACTATTGTTTATCTTTAAAGTTTATCATTTTTATTTGTTTGAAAAATAAAAAATATATTTCTAAATTATAATAAATGCAAATTATTAACCTTTACAAAAAAAAAAAAAATAATAGAAGAGCCTCTAAACATGTGCGCAAACACATGCTTAGAGGTTAGTATATATGTCATATCATATCATATCATCTATATCATATCATATCATATCATATATATATATATATATATATATAATCGAAACCTCTGAAACTTCCATAATTTTTCATGTCACCAGTATTTTTTTTTTTAAATTCTTTTTATTTTATTTATTTAAGTTTAATTTTTTTTTTAGGAGAATAACCCTGTATCTCTCCCGACTCCCCTCCTGATGTAGAATAACTCCCTCCCCCTTTAAATCTCTAACCTTCCCCCAAATTCTTAACCTCACGCACGCAATCTCTTCCAAAAAAATAAAAAATAAAATAAAATCCTAACGCTAATGCAGAAAGAGACCTAATGTAGAAGCACTCCCTCTCTCACTCTAAATCTCTAACCTCTATGGGCAATGGCGTTCCTGCCACAACATTTTCAAATATATTGATTGGACTGGCTCAATATATTTCGAGAATGGTCAGGATCGATAGCTCTCATGGACTGGCTTGACCTTCAACAAACACAAGACGTAACGCCGAAAACCAATCCAACATGAACGGTGCGAAGCCAAAGAGGAGCAGAAGGGGCGATGATTGTTGTAAACCTTTGCCACAGTTTGTTAGCGCGAAGAAGGGGCTGGGGCTAGGGCTGAGGCTATCTCTCTCGAAGCCGAGAAGGAGCCAAAGCGAAAGCGATGATTATCTATTGAACATATCTTTAGGAGAAACTGCCCAACATATAGACATGAGCAAAGTAGTGATTGGCCAATCAATGAATACTTGTTGGATGATGGTTGGCTTTTGATTTGAGAAGTGTATTAGCTGGCACTAACTGAGCATATTGCACTTGGTCGCACACTGTGAACCATCACAATAATTGTTCTTAAAATATTCTCCAATAATCCCTGAAGATTTTCTTATTTTTATTGCTGCCTTTAACAAACTTCTTGATTTGCAGTCACCCCCCAAGCCCAACGAGAATATCCTCCAGATACGCAATGCAAAGATAAATTGCTTTTGCATAGTACAAAAGTGCCTCCGAATACTGATGTTGATGATCTTCCACAAGATTCTGTAAGAACGTTGATTTTGAGAGTCATGCCTCTGTTTGACGAGCTTGATCGTTTTCTGTTGAAATAATACTGATGTTGTACAGTTGATGTTTACTATTGAATCCAGTTTACTAAGGACAATGGAAAGGCTATAGAGGAGTGCAAGCTTAGGGTTATGAATATTTCTTCTTCCTCAGGTTAAAAAAACTCAACAGAAGAATCGTTGAGGGCCTCCCAACTAAGTTCTGATGGTACTCAACTTGTGAATTTTCTTGAAGTTTTTATGTTTTTGTGGTTCAGTTTTTTTATTAATAAGTCTGGCTTGGTAGAATATGTGGGGTATGTATGCATGTTTGTGCAGGCTGAAGTTTGTGCATGCATTTGATATATTATTTTAGTTTGTTGGGGGCACAGTTACCTGCACTTATATGTTTCATCATTTGAAATCAGGGCTTTAAATGTGTGCCATACTATTCATAGAAAATCTGAGAATATTCCTTTTTGCAAGTTAGATGTGTTATGTGTTGATAAAAGCCTCATGAACTATGCATGAGGCATTATATTGTTCATAAGATTGTCAATATAAGTGGCAACAAAGTTTTCCTCCTAATTAATTTGGAGGAATCTCCTCCATCACAGTACTTACTTGGCATTTTAGATGACCATACACGGGTGTTTTAATTACATGACTCATGAAGTCATTTAAACAGATTGCATAATTATTAAAATAGGTCATGCAATTAAAAGCAGACGTCATATGCATTGAAGTAATTGATATTCATATCTTCTGAATCAGATTCTGCACAGGTTCCTTCTCAAAAAAAAAAAAAAAAAAAAAAAGGTTTTGCGCAGGTTGGCAAGTTTTGCACATTTATACATAAGTGTGTTCAAGCGTGAGGCATTGATACCAAAAAGTTGTATCTTGGTGTTTTTGAAATAGAAGTATCCATTTACCATATATTTTGTCCAAAATTTAATTATTGGGCATTACCAGTGGCGAAGAGCATACACTTTTATCATGAGCATAGAAATTCAAGGACATAACTATGGTACAAGTGCCACACAAACAATTGGACCTTCAGTTCACTAATTCACACACCTTTTTGAACACTACAACTAAAATATGTACAAAGATAAACTCACATCTCATGGCACCTTATATACGAGGCTCACTCAATTCTTCTTTTTATACCAATTACATATACTTGGGCGGTTTTACAGGTCATTTCACTGATGTCATATTCAATTTTGAATCTTTAGGTCAGCTTTAGTACCTCAAGCTGAATTAATTGCATGACAAAGAGAAATAGAGAAATATACAATTATTTCTCCTTTATTAGCTTAAAGTTCATTTTGCTTTTAACTGACCAAAGGTTGGTGTTGACACATCAGGTGGTTATGTTCAAACCAAGAAATTAAGACAAGATGAACAATTATATTTGAAGCTGTACAGCTTTAGTTAAGTCTATAATTTAATTGTACTTTTTTTTTAATGAATCTTGTGCATTGCAAGAGAGTATAATTTATCATCAACAAGTGGAACAAGAGTTTATATTGATTTGGAAATTCCTGAGACTGCTAATTTCAAAGATCAGAAAAACCCATGCAAATATTATGAACCAGGTGGCATTGAGACGAAATACTAAATAGACAAATATTAACAATTAGATATTTAACTTGTATATGTTGTAATAAATTCTTCAACCTATTCTATTGCTAGGCTTGCATCAGTGATACTTCAAATAAATGTAGCAGCAACTTATCAAGTGAACAAGGTGGTGATTCTACAAAATTTCAAAAAGTTAATGTTCAAAGCAATGTGCAACTTACACCAACATTTGTACTCAAGGAAAATAAAAGGACATATTCAGTGACCACTACGAAGTAACAAAGAAAGAAGATATAAAAAACACTTTAAAGTTGTCTTCCAATTTATTTGAAATATTGATTAAGTAGTTTTTTAAATTTGTGTTTTATACATTTTATGGATAGTTAAGGATGTTAAAGATTTAATTCCTAATGCACAATCAAATAAATGTAGCAGCAACTTATCAAGTGAACAAGGTGGTGATTCTACAAAATTTCAAAAAGTTAATGTTCAAAGCAATGTGCAACTCACACCAACATTTGTACTAAAGGAAAATAAAAAGACATATTCAGTGACCACTACGAAGCAACAAAGAAAGAAGATATAAAAAACACTTTAAAGTTGTCTTCCAATTTATTTGAAATATTGATTAAGTAGTTCTTTAAATTTGTGTTTCATACATTTTATGGATAGTTAAGGATGTTAAAGATTTAATTCCTAATGCACAATCAAATAAATGTAGCAGCAACTTATCAAGTGAACAAGGTGGTGATTCTACAAAATTTCAAAAAGTTAATGTTCAAAGCAATGTGCAACTCACACCAACATTACATTTATACTCAAGGAAAATAAAAGGACATATTCAATGACCACTACGAAGCAACAAAGAAAGAAGATAAAAAAAAATACTTTAAAGTTGTCTTTCAATTTATTTGAAATATTGATTAAGTAGTTCTTTAAATTGTGTTTCATACATTTTATGGATAGTTGAGGATGTTAAAGATTTAATTCCTAATGTAAAATCAAAGAGGAAGAGAAAAAAAAAATAGTTTACATTTTTATACACAATAGCTTTCCTGTGCATCGCACGGGTTAGCGACTAGTATTATATTATATATTATATAATAAAAGTTGGGTTTAGACGCCGTGGTTGCGCCATGTGACTTCACCAAATTGTAGAAATTTTATTAAATTTTTAGATTTTTGGAAAACTAAAAAAGAATAGTATATTACTAGGACTCTAATTCATTTTTATCATTAAATAAAATTAGATTAACATTATTTTTTATTTGTTAGGATATATTTCTTAAATTAAGAGATAATATTTAACAGACAAAATTTAATTTAGATAATATATATCATCTAATTAACATTATTTTTTTATTTGTTAAGATATATTTCTTAAATTAAGGGATAATATTTAACATACAAAAAATTTAATTTAGATAATATTTATTATCTAAATTTTCAAAATTTTAATTATACTCTAATTAAAAGTCTATTTTAAAATTTTTCTAAATTTAAACCTCATCCCACGTTTTTGTTGTTTCTATTTTCCTCAAGTTGCAACTTAAATTTTATTAATTATTATTATTATTAAATTAATATTATTTTATCAGAATATCAAGTTACAAAACTTGATTATTAAGAGATAAGCAAAATCCAAATTCTTCAAGAGGTGATTAATATAAATCTATCCCAAGAAATGGTATATATCTCCATTAATTTGATAGTCTTTATCTATGCCAAAAAACAATATATATCCCCATTAATTTGATAATTTCTACGTTGGTGACATTTTAAACGAAAAAAAAAATCTATCAGAATAAGAAGTCTGAGAAGCAACCTCTAAAGGAACACAAGAGGTTCGACTTGAAGAAGTTTTCATACGAGGAAAGAAAGGCTAAATTGATTGAGAGATTGAATGATTTTAACTCCGTAGCCAATGATGATGAGGATAATGAGTGAAAGCAGTGTTAGATTCAGTGATTAATATTTGTTAATAATCTGTGATACATGTTGTTTTTTTGTCAACGCAACTAAGAACCTAACCGTGTATTTCTTTTTGTTAAATTTGTCATTTTTGCAAGTTGTCTTTCATCATCTAGATGTTTAACTAGATATGAATTTTTGCCTCATTTATATATATATATATATGTATATATATATATATATATATATATATATGTATATAAACCACGTTCTCTTTGTCTCTTTTTTTATTTTTATTTTTTATTAGCATTACATTGATTCTTCATCTCAAAGATGAGGCTTCCATTGCTACAATGGACAAGTACGTATCTCATGCAAGCATATATGAACTTAAATTGCCTTTCAATATTTTGAATGCTTTATTATTTTGCTAGATGTGATTAGGCTCAAAAGTATATGTTTCATTATTTTTCTAGATCATTTAAATACACTAAAACTAAGTTAATAGGATTATTTTATATAATTTATCAAAAAAAATGAAATAAATTTTGTCAAGTATGATTTATTCATGTTGTTCCCCTTTTACTTTTTATTTTGAACATTAGCATTTATATATGTAAAGTGTGCATAGAATTATGTATCCGTTTGCAACATTAATTAATATTTTTTTGCTAATTATTAGTATAATTTATTATACCCAATAAATTCTTCATTAATCTTTTTATATTTTTGGTTTTAAATTGCAAAATTTTGGACCATCATTATAAAATAGGTTTTTTTTTCCTAGCGATTATGGAATTTATTTGACTAAAGTAGTAAAATCAAAGTGGAAATGATAGCTCTTTATAGAAAAAAAATTTATTTTAAAGCCTGGTATTAAATGGTCATAGACTCATATGTAATTTTACAATCTATATGGTTCAAATTTTTTTTTTTTTTAAAACTCGGTTTAATTTTTTCCAGGTTTGTCATAAAAGATTCCAAGCATCCTAAGAAAGGTGTGTAATCTATATGTAGAGCTCTGCAAATTTTTTTTTTTCATTTACACGTAGTGTCTCTCTTACAATTCAAACTTTTCATTTTCTTTTTGTTTCTCAAATAAATTTTGTGTTATATGAATTTATATATAAAATCGTGCAACGTATAGAAGCAAAAATTATTATAGGTTCTATAATTACAACAAATTAAAGGTTATTATTCTTCAAATAGTTCTATCTCTTAAAAGTTGCCAATTTTTATAATACTATGTCTAAAGATTTTAATAAAGAACAATGACGAAGAAGAACATGGATACTCTAAAAACATCGTGTACAAATAAGTATTCAAAGATTTTCCAAAAGAAAAAAATGCTTCTAACATTTTTTAATCATTGATACTATTTTTAACAATACTTCAAGTCAATAACAAATTAGTACTTATTTTGTTATAATAATTATTAAAATATATAATTATTTATACATATATTTTATAAGTTTTTTCATAAAACTGTGCAACGCACGGGCTTATAACTAGTATATATATATATATATATATATATAACTGAAGTTTTTGACTTTTTATTGACCTCTCTAGAGCTTGCCTCATCATTATCATTTTTTTGAAAACAAAATTATTTTTGTTTAGTCTAAATTTAACAATGAGTGAAACTCTATCTTTCTAATAAGTCCAACTTAAACTCAAACTCATCATTATCATTTTTTTTTAAACAAAATTATTTTTGTTTAGTCCAAACTTAATAAAGAGTGAAGCTCTATCTTTCTAATAAGTCTAACTTAAACTCAAACTCATCATTATCATTTTTTTCAAAACAAAATTACTTTTGTTTTTGTTTAGTCCAAACTTAATGAGAAATAAAACTCTATCTCTCTAATAATTCCAACTTAAACTCAAACTCAAACGTTGATAATTTATCTCCAAATTTGTGAGGTTAATCATGAGCACTATAAAAGTACTGCAAAGACCAATTTTTGTTTTTAAAGCCAAGTAGAGGTATGAACAATTCTTCTATTATTTTCTTTTCCTCTACTTTGTTTTAAAAAAAAATTATTTTATGGTTTTTCATGTATTTTTAAAGAAGAAATACATGAATCACCAAACTCTCTATAGCCTTTTTTTACAAAATAAAAAAGCATGCAATAATTGAAATTTAAAGTTGCTACTACTGCATATATTTTTGTTTCACCTCTTGATATGAAAGTATTGGGCAGAAAGCTTATATAAGATATATTAAGAGGAGGTATGGCTTTCATTATTTCAACGTGAGATCCTGTTCAACATCTTTTAGCGTGGGCCACATGCTGATAAGTTTCGTTTAAAGTTTAGACTCATTAGAATTTAAAACTTATTGCTTTATGGGTTCGTGAATCATCTGATTCTTTAATATTTTTTAGTCTTTTAGAAGTTTTAATAACTGATTTTTTTAGGGTTTTTTTTTTTACAGTATTTGAAACTGTATGACAAATTTTGTGTAAGTCATTGCACGTTCAAGCAATGGCTTCTTCATCAAATTGCAACACAAATTGAAGTCGTACAAGAGCAAATTATGCAATGATGCAATTTCTTAATCAATTTAAGATTTTATAAAATTATTTTAGTCTGCCTCACAAATAGGTAGGTTCCCGTGCATAACACGGGTTAGCGAATAGTATTTGTATATTGATAAAACTAGCATATAACCCATGCAAATGCATTGATGCATTTAAAATTAGGGCAAGATTTAGGTATAGTACTTAGGTGCTATTCCTTAGGTTCCCCTTTTAAGATTCTGTCATATAGATTTTTTTTTTTTCATGGGATGAAACTTTATTTTTTAGTTAAGTATCCACATGTCAGAATCTTAAGAGATAAACCTAATGAACTGCACCTAAGGTATTGTATCTAAGTTTTGTTCTTAAAATTAAACATAATTTTTATTATAAAAATATAAATAATTAGTCAAATTATTAAAAATAAATAAATAGCATGTAACACATGTATACATATGGATACATTTAAAATTAAACACAATTTTTATCATAAATATATAAATAATTAGTCAAATTATTTTTTTTAAGTAAATATAATTAGTCACATATTAAAATTCTTACCTAAATTTAATACTACTTATGATAATTTTTTTCAAATTTTTAATAAGATAGAATGTGTGGTGATCTTTGTCATGTTGTGATTTTTATTAAGTATATGTGTTGTTTTTTTTTTTTTTTAATTTTATAGTTCATTAATATTATATTCTTAGTATTTTGCACTCATTAACTTACTTGACACAAAGATTAAAAAATTTAAGTGGATACATAACACAAACTTAAGTGGATAATTATGGTGCGGTCTCTACATAAATTTAGACATATAGCACAAAATTGGATTCTAATTTCAAATTCTAATTGAATTTTCTTTGAGCTTAACCTATATATATATATATATATATATATATAGATTTGGAAAGTTAGTTATCAGTTATCACCTCAAATTTAAAAAAAAAAAAATACCTATGGAGGGGGGGGGGGGGGAAGATTCAAGCACAGAATATTGCCAAATGGGTCCGACCTGAGGAGAAGGAAGGTCCAGTCTCTCATCAGTTTTGGCCTAATATGTTGATAAGGGTCCAGGTATTGAAACCAAAGAAGCCGACCACTCGAGGAGCCCGAAGAGCGAACACTCCTTGGAAGGCTTTAGACAAGCTACCTTGACTAAAAGACAAAATACCAATGAAGGAGGTAGAGACGCACAAGTAAAGAAGAAGGAAAATATCCAGGTAAAATACCCATCACCTTTGCATTCAATGCATTACACCAACTCAATTGGCCGCATTAAAGGCAAAATGGCCCTAAATAGTACCCCTACAGCTTGCAGCACATTCTACCATCTCCAGCAAAACCCTGATGGGACAAGCATCCAAATGAAGATTAGTGACTGTACAAGTGGAGGGTTGGGATGCACTTCAAATAGCTATATATTTAAGGAAAATGGACTCCTCCAGAAAGGGAGACGAAGAATAAGAGAAAAGCATACATTGTGTAACCATAAGAAGAGTTAATACTAAAATCTTCTTCTTTCTTACTGGTAATCTATTGTATTCCTACTAACTAAAACGAAACCAATAAGGCTTATAAAGGTTGACCTTGGAAACCTATTCTCTTCAAATTAATTGTACTAGGCCGTCTCATATTAACTCTCCATCCAGCTTGAGTTATGTAGACATTGCATTTCTTACTCGTTAATAAATTTTGGTCCCCAGCCCCAATTGTGAGCTTGACATATGTCAACCAAGGGTAATTAAAGAGTTCACAATAGTTTGGAAGTAATCACAACTCAAAAGTACTCAAATCGATATTAAAAAATAACCTTTGCTTACGTTTTTTACCATAACTTTTGATCCACAAAGAATTTTGAGTGAAGTTTGTTTCATTGGAAAGTAGGCATCCTAGACTTCAATTTAAACACAAATATTGCCTAATTTGGACTTATATTGAGTAAGTTATGACCATTTCAAATTGGGCCAACTAGGCAGTCCGACTTTCTAGGATTTAAAACTTCATTTTAAGGGCCTAAAACATCATATATTGATATGGGCCAGCCCATAGACTCTTGGAACGTCTAAAGACAATTAAAAAGCCCTTAAAACCCTAATTTTAACTTATAAATACTCATCTTATGCCTCCAATCAAAACACTAGTTAGAGAGAGTGATTTTTTGGCCTCTATCTTCTCTAAAACCTTTCTTTTTTTTCTCTCTTTTCAAAACTGGAGGGCAGCCCCTTAGCACATTTTTTAATCATCAAAAAAGCTCTCTTTAGTTAGTTCTAAGCCAAAAAATTTGTTTTCAAAATGGTTTTCTAAAAACCTTTTAATCCTGAGTTGTGATTACTAACAAATATTGTGTTCTTTGATTATCTAAATCTATGATTCTTAAGCAAGGTGAGTCTCTTTTCCATGATTTACCACCTTTTTTAATATGATTTACATGATCTTTTTGATATAGTTTCTCCATTTGTTATATTTGATGTGTTTAATGTTTTTGTTATGTTTGATATGTTCTAATATGATTTTAGGTTGTTTATAATCTATTCTTATTGTCCTTAGTTTGTTATTTTGGTTTTATGTAAAGTATAACATGTATGTTTATTTTATGTAGTTTAGTTTAATTATTTGTTTTGTTTCATGTTTATTTGTTTATGTTGATACTTTTTGTTTTTGTTTTATGTTAGTATAGTTTTTAGGGTTCCTAATATGTTTGTTTGATCTCACATATTATATCTTTACTTGATTAAATCTCTAAAAATGTAATTTTTCGAATCTATGCTAAAGGAAGAGTAGGCATAATACGCATGTGTAACCTGAACCTAGATTATGGAAAAATCTTATTTTTTATTACTTTAACCACTTTTTAATATGTTATTTGATTCTGTTTGACTATAATTAGGTTAATTATTTATATTTAATTATTTTCCATGTTTGTTTTAGTATTTTTGTCATGTTTAGTCTATTTGACATTATTTCCATGTGTGTTTTATTCAATTGTCAACTTGCCATGTTTAATTTATTTTGTTTGATTGTGTTTTATTTATTTCCCTTTATATTGTGATATATTTTTAACATATTGTATGTGTTATTTTTATTTAAAGTGCATGAGGTATGTTTAGGTTAAGGATTAGGAATCTCTTAATAAACCCTTTAATTAAATATGACCTAGCAACACATAATGGAGGCTGGCCTACAAGCAGGGTGGTCTTGAGTGCTTAACACCTTCCCATGCTGTACCCAAACTTTGGACCTATAATCTGGTATATGGATTCATGTGTGTAAGTGATTGGCCTAAAGGGCCCAATATGGCTCTTAGACCTAATTTAGGTTGCAACTCCATTAGTCCACAAGTTGGTAAATGATTTTTGCTCGCTTACAATTGGTGCCATTTGTGGGAAAATCACCTTGAATCATTGCTTGCAGTTTCGTGTGTGGAGAAAAAATGGCAAACTCTAGGAGATATGAGGTTATCGTCCATGGTGATAGAAGGGGAGATAGAGAAGAATCTGTGGGTTCTTAGCGTGGAGATCATCTTATGAACTTGGAGGGAAGAAGGGACTGAAAGGTGGCTCAGTCTCCCAGTGTAAGGGCTGAGTTCGTTCATTCAAACCATATCAACCAGAGTCATTCGAGACCAGGAAGTCACATCTTGCATGAATGAAAGATGCGTAACCTTAAGTTGGAGGTTGGTCACCTACGTAGGTGGCTTCAACATAGAATGCTTGTAAGGGAGAACAGAACCCCCTCACCAAGTCAAAGCTCTAGTTTGTAAGGAGAACAAAGTTATCGGCGAAAATCCAGGAGCCTTCCAAGTGAATCCTTTACAACATCCTCTCGTTTAATAGGAGGAGAGAGACATCATCGTAGAAAGGTCAGGAATTCACCTCTTGAGAAAATGGGAAAGACCTTAAAAACCTATTCGAATCGGTATTCGGAGCTCTTCAACGAGATTGATGGGGATTTTGAGGATGTGGCTATTAGAACCTTTAAAGTGGGGCTTCCCATGAATTCAGACTTAAGGAAATCCCTCACCATGAAGCTCGCTCGGGACATGCACCAACTATTGGATCACATTGATGAGCAAAAAAGAGTTGGAGACAATCAAGTGCAGAGCAAAAGGAAAGCAAAGGTTTTCATGCCCGAGCAAAGGGATCCTCGGTACGATAAATTTGGCTCTAGTCGATTAAGGATAGATTTTTTTCAATCAAGCTCCCTAAAGCAATACTTAGGTGGTTAATTCGGTGTTCAAGGAACTCGTATATCGGGTGCTAGAGAAAATAAAAAAGAGTCTTACTTCAAGTGGCCCAATAAGATGGGAGGGGGCCCCACTAAATGGAATTAAAACCTGTACTACCAATATCATCAGGATCGAAGTCATACGACCAAAGATTGCAGGACCTTGTGTGACTTCTAAAAACAGCTAGTCAAAATAGGGATGATCAAACAATTCACGCATCAACCTTCAGGCCGGGGGGAGAAGTCAGGATCGGGTTACCAAAGGGAAGTGGCATCATGCCCACCCTTGGGAACCATCAACGTTATTTTTGTACATCGAACAGGGAGGTTGGTCCCTCATCCAGGGTAATGGCCATTTCATCGCAACTAATGGTAAGAAAAGAGGGCAGGGAGTCTAAGTGGGTTAAGACCGAACAAAAGCCACTTCTTGGCTTCTCTAAGGCCAATAAGGTTGGTACTTTCCAACCTCATGATGACACTCTTGTGGTCACTCTCCGAATTGGAAGGTTTGACGTGAAAAGAGTAATGGTGGACCAGAGAAGTGGAGTTGAGATCATGTATTCGGATTTGTACAACGGTTTAGGATTGAAACCCGAGGACCTTAGCAAGTATGATATCCACTTGGTTGATTTGATGGAAAAATCGTAACCCCTAAAGGAATGATTAGATTACCGATACAAACGAGGAATGAAATGGTTGAGGTAGACTTCATCATAATTGATGCATATTCATCTTAGATTGCAATTTTAGCGAGGCCATGGTTCCATGCAATGAAGGTAGTATCCTCCACTTTGCACGTGAAGATGAAGTAGCCAACCAAGGGGCAAGTTGGGGAGCTGTTGGGATGTCAAAAAATGGCAAGACAATGTATGGTAGCTGTTGTCAGGCACTAAGCAATGCAAGTTAACCTTCCTGTCCTAGGCCCCTCTTTATAGCAATCAGTACTTGGAGCGTTAAGGGCTTTGAACAAAATGGTGGGAGCTATTGCACAATGCAAGGAATTGGAACAAGTCATCCTAAGGGTGGACAATGAAAAGTATTTCCAGATTGGAACACAACTACCAATAGTCGAGAAGGAAGAGTTGTTGATCTTTTTGAGAAATAACTTGGACGTGTTTGCTTAGAGCACGTATGAGGCCCCAGGAGTAGATCTAGATTTTATATGTCATCACCTTAATGTAAATCCAACCGCAACCCCAAGGAGGCAACAACCTCTCCTCTAAGGAGCATGCTGAAGTAGTAAAAGAGGAAGTTAATAAGTTCAAATAAGCCGGGGCCATTAAAGGGTTTTTTTTTAATTTTTTTTTTTATCGTAAGTGGCTGGCCAACACTGTTCTAGTCAAGAAGAAATCAGGTAAATGAAGTGTGTGCATGGACTTCACTGACCTAAACAAGGCCTGCCCTAAAGACCCATTTTGGTCCCCAGGATTGACTAACTTGTTGCTGCAACCTTTGGCCATCCCCTAATGAATTTCCTAGGCGCTTTCCAAGGCTACCATCAAATTCTGTTATCATTGCCAGATTAAGAAAAGACTGCATTCCTCACCCCGACTAGGAACTACCGCTATCGAGTGATGCCCTTTGGTCTGAAGAACGCTGGCTCCATCTATCAAAGAATGGTAACGAGAATGTTTGAGGCTCAGTTAAGCAAGAATATGGATGCATATATAGATGATATGGTGGTGAAGACCAAGTGGGTATCCGAGCATTTGGGGGATTTGGATGAAATCTTCTTAATCCTAAGAAGATATAAGCTATGTTTGAATGCTTCTAAATACTCCTTTGGTGTGGGATCCGAAAATATTTTGGGATACTTGATCACCCATTGAGGGATAGAGGTTAACCCTGATCAGATCAAAGAAATTCATGATCTTTATCCACTCAGAAGTCCCAAAGAAGTGCAATGTTTGACTAGAATGACAATGCCTTGAATAGATTTATATCTTAGTTGACCAACTGCTGTAGACCTTTCTTCCAGTTGCTTCACAAATGGAAGGACTTTTCTTAAATCGAGGAATGTGATAAGGCTTTTGAAGAATTTAAAGAATATTTGGCTCATCCACCGATTTTAAGCAGGCCTAAAAAAGAGGAAGTCTTGTTTGCCAATATAGCAATCATAGCACATGCAATGAGCCTAGTTTTGGTGCATGCAAATAAAAGGGTACAAAAACCTGTCTATTACATAAACAAATCCCTCCAGGAAGCCGAGACTTGATACTTGCCCTTAAAAAAGGCCATCCAAGGCATCATACATGCCTTGAAGATGCTTCCCCATTATTTTCAGGTACATACGGTTGTCGTCCTTACCCAACTCCCTTTGCAGGCATTGCTTCAGAAGTCGGACTATATCGAGAGAGTGGCAAAATATGAGGAATTATGTTGGGAGCATTTAACATTAGGTATCTACCTCGGACGGCCATAAAAGGGTCAAGTTCTAGCTGATCTGGTAGCTGAATTCATTGAAGGTACAGAGAGGGGCAGTATCAAAGAGTGAGGTATGCTTGGAAAGGGGATTATGGTTATTGTAGTGTCACCTCTGCCACTTCAGGAATTGTATGTGGATGGTGTCGCTAACCAAAAGGGTTTAGGGATAGGAATAGTTATAGGTTCCCTAGATTATGTTTCTATTGAGAAATCCATAAGGTTAAGCTTCCCGACCACAAACAATGAGGCAGAATATGAAGCTCTCCAGGCAGGATTAAGGGTTATCAAAAAACTCGAAGGAAAAGCAGTGGAAGTGTTCTGTGATTGAAGGCTTATTGTGGGTCAAGTGAGAGGAGAGTTTGAGGCCAAAGATTAGAGGATGTAGGCGTTACTCTAGAAGTTAGACTATACCGAGAGAGTGGCAAAATGGGGAATTATGTTGGGAGCATTTAACATTAGGTATCTACCTCGGACAACTATAAAGGGTCAAGTTCTAGTCAATTTGGTAGCTGAATTCACTGAAGGTATAGAGAGGGGCAGTATCGAGGAGTGTGGTATGCTTGGAAATAGGATTATGGTTGTTGCGGTGTCACCTCTTCCGCTTCGGGAATTGTATATGGATGGTGTTGCTAACCAAAAGGGTTTAGGGATAAGAATAGTTATAAGTTTCCTAGATCATGTTACTATGAGAAATCTTTAAGGTTAAGCTTTTCGGCCACAAACAATGAGGTAGAATACGAAGCTCTCTGGGCAGGATTAAGTCCTGTCAAAAACCTCGGGGGAAAAGTAGTGGAAATGTTCTGTGATTCAAGGCTCATTGTGAGCCAAGTGAGAGGAAAGTTTGAGGTCAAAGATTAGAGGATGCAGTGGTATTTAGGCTAGGTGAAGCAGTTGCGATCCAATTTCGAAGTCTGCTCTATAGAGCAGGTGCCGAGGAGCAGAAATGCCTATGCTGATTCATTAGCAACCCTTGCCATTTCATTAGGAGAAGGCCTACTAAGGATTATAATGGTGGAAAATCTAATGACACGGAGTTAGGATAGCCGGACCCCTATGAACACGGTGCACGTGGGTTTAAGTTGGATGGACCCAGTTATATCATTCTTAAAGGATGGAGCATTGCTTGAAGACAAAACCAAGGCCGAAAAAACTTGGAGAAAGGCACCACGGTATTGGCTTTTAGAGGAATAGAAGCTATACAAATCACCGTACTCGGGCCCGTATTTGTTGTGTGTTCATCCTAAGGTAGTGAAGGCATTACTGGAAGAGCTTCATGAAGGAATTATGTAGCAGTCATACCAGAGGCAAGTCTTTATCGCGTAAGGCTCTTACTCAGAGATACTGGTGGTCTAGCATGCAGAAGTTTGCTCAGGAATACATCAAAAAATGCAATTAGTGCTAGAGGTATGCCCTAAATATTCATTAGTCGGGAAGGATCCTGAATCATCTTTCTAGCCCATGGCCTTTTGCATAATGGGGCTTAGATATAGTTGGACCCTTCCTAAAGGTAACAAGGAACCGAAGATGGCTTATCGTCAGGACTGATTACCCTACTAAGTGGGTTGAAGTAGAGCCCCTTTCTAATATCCAAGATCAGGACGTGAAGAGATTCGTCAAGTAGAATATCGTCACAAGATTTAGAGTCCCACATACTCTTATATCAAACAGCGGTCTTCAGTTCGATAGCAATGCTTTTTGATGATATTGTTGTGAGCTAGGCACAAAGAACAGATATTCTACTCCAACTTACCCCCAGAGCAATGGGCAGGCTGAGGCCTTCAATAAAGTTATAGTAGAGGGGTTGAAGAAAAGGTTGGACAGGACAAAAGGCCAATAGGTAGACGAGTTACCCCATGTCCTGTGGGCATACCACACTACGCCAAAAAGATCAACCAGAGAAACACCATTTTCTATGACATATGATTTCGAGGCAGTCATCCCCATAGAGACAGGGTTTTCGACAATGAGAATTGACCAGTTCGATAGCAACAAAAACGAGCAGCTCAGACAAGGGAGATTGCTACCATTAAGTTGGCCCATTACCAACAAAAGCTCAGACAAGGGTACGATAGAAGCATCAAGGCAAGGGCATTTGTGTTAGGGGACCTGGTCTCAAGAAACGATAAAGGGAACACCAGGAATCCGACATGGGGAAAGCTTAGGTCTAACTAGGAGGGACCCTATTGTACCACATCAATGGCGAGAGTAGGGGCTTATCGTTTAGAGGACCTGGATGAAATCCTTGTCCCACGGTCATGGAATGTAAATAACCTACGGAGATATTACTATTAATGAGAAGTACTGATGTTATTCATATCGTGTCTTTTTTTCTTAAAAGTTTTACTTATACCAGTTTCTTGATGCTATTAAGCTCGTTTAAACTAAGGGTTAAATAGAACCTCGGCCAAGTTCGATTTCTCGAGTCACCTGCCTTGAGTAAATTAAATCCTATAAATAAAAAAGCTAAGGGTTAAACAGAACCTCGGCCAAGTTTGATTCTTCGGATCACTTGTCTGGGTAAATTAACTCTTATAAATAAAAAAACCAAGGGTTAAACAAAACCTCAGCCAAGTCTGACTCATCATGTTACTTGCCTTGAGTAAATTAACGTCTATAAAAGTGGTTAAGGATTAAACAGAACCTTGGCCAAGTTCAACTCCTTGGGTCACCTGCTTTGGTTAAATTAACGCCTATAAAAGTGGTTAAGGGTTAATAAGAACCTCGCCCAGGTCTGACTCCTCGAGTCACCTGCTTTTGGTAAATTAATACTTATGAAAATGGTTAAGTGTTAAGCGCAACCTCAGGAAAGTAAGAAATGAGTTAAAGCCTTAAACCTAAGCCTATTATCATTCGTGAAAGGCACACATTACATGATGAATAGATGTTGAGTTGAGAAAGTGCATTCATGTATGTTGAGTAGAAATGACATTTATAAAAAGAAGATTAGATTCATAAGCACGAAACACGTTAGAAGAAAATTTTCATTTCATATTAATTGGAAGAAGGGTTACAAGTTAGGGGGCCCTTTAGCTGAAGCAAAATACAAAAATTAGGGAGTCCGATTACAAAAGCCACGATCCCTCCTACTTACTTAACTCCTGTTCAGCAGTGGAGCTCCCCTACTTACCTTCATTTGAAGGCTAAGAGGCCAGGGTAGTGGAGCTTGTCTCTTGAGCAGAAGGTCTGGCAACATCCCTAAGAGCAAAGGGGTAGATGACCTTCTCCGGGTTCCTTAGCTCTGAGGAAGGGTCTATCCCAGCAGTGTTTAGAGCTTCAACCCAAACCTGAAGACAGTACCCACGATAAACTTCCTTGAGCTAGGATTTGAGGATGTCTTCTATCTCTTTCTACCCCTGATCATAAGCAACTTGTTAGGCCTTGGTTATCTCACCTTTTTTTTCCTTCCAACTCTTTTTTCTGGATATCAATTTTCTCTTGGGCAATAACCGGTTACTCTTCGGCCTTTTGAAGGTGAATGCGCTGATCCTCTGCTTGCTTCTTAAAACCAGCCACGGTCGCCTCGTCGCTCTTCCTTGCCTTCTTGGTCTCTACCAATTTAGCAAGAGCCTCTTTAGCTTTCTTCTCAGCCATAGCCTAAGCTTTGTTGGCAGCAAACTGGTGGGCTTCCTCTTCTTTGAATTTGGATAGAGCATGGTCCACCCATTCCTCGGTAACATGAGATGCCTAAACGGCCTTTTTTTTTTTTAAAAAAAGAAGGAAATGAATTATCTCAAATTCCTCGAAGGAGGTGTAAAAAAAAATGAGGATTATCCAAGGAGCTTACCATAGCCAAATCCCTATTTAGGGAGAGGAATACTTCGTACTTCTTTAGGTTCCTTAATTTTGCCATGTCTCGAGGAAGAAGCAAGGCTTGCTCAACAAAATTAGCCACATAGCCCACTCTCCCTTGCTGAAAATCTCAGATGGAGGAGTTCGAAGAAAGAAGGGCCCTATTAAGTACCAATGTAGGGCTCCAAGCAGAGACCCTAGATTGGCGATCAGCAAAAACCTCAGAGCCATTGCCCTCAGTAGCACCTTTCTTTTGTTGGGCCCTGGTGACCTTGGATGGCTTTTGCTCCACTTGGGATTGGATCTCACCCTCTTCTGAAATCTCTTTTCCAGGCCTTTTATCCCTCTTCCTTTTTCTTTTCCCTAGGCTCGGAGGGAGAGCATCAAGCGGGGAGGGGGGTGGGAGGCCTCAGGCATAGCACCCTTGGTGTGGGATTCCAACAAGGCTAGTAGGTTGTGAGTCTTCTTTTAGATAGCCATCCCTTCTGGTATGTTAGCAATCCCTTGATATACATTGACTTGTGCTATGGCTTGGGGCCTGGAACTGGCCTCTTAGTGCTCGGCTGGATTCGGTTGGTAGAAGACCTCAAAATCCTCTTCAAGGTCAACAAAAGAAGGCTTTTGTACTGCCTCCTCTAGTTCTTCCTCGGAGGGTATAGTTTCCTCCCCAGCTTAGATGAGGTCAGCAACTTGATGAGCAGTCAGTTCAACCATTTAAGTTCCTTTAGGTGGAGGACCGGTAAGAAATCCCTCGACGGTTATGTTAATCCTTGTTAGCCAAGGATCTTTGGCCTTGATGACATGTATTGGGGATTGAAAGCGAGTGGAGATGGGGGGTGTATCCGAGAATCACGTGGGCTGCTCGAAGTTTACCATCCTTATAAAGGTAGATCTTGACCTTAGAATCCTATTAAGGTCCTCGAAATTCGCCAAATTATGATTCGCGGTAGTGAATCGTTTATTTGTAAAAAGTATAAGAAGAAAGGGTTAGGGTTTGGACACATAAGCTCGAGAAAGATAATGTAACCAAAAAAAAAAGAAAAAGAAAAAGAAGACAGGAATAAGGGGAGGGGTTCTCTCTAAGCTAAGGGAAAGCTGACTCTTCGATCCTATGAGCATCACACCTAATTCCTTATCTTAGGTGGGACAGTGTAACCCATCATCCAGTCTCCTGAAACGATTGGAAATCCTTGTCCATGCTCTTGTTAGTCTTGGGAAGACAGGAGATTAGCCTAACTGCGGGAACCCTAGTCCTCAAGTAATACCCTGTGTCCTTACTATTTTGGCAACTGTACACCCAGTTGACATCGTGATGAGTTAGGTTAACACCTATCTTTTGGTTTAGCATATCTACACTACCTAACACCTAAAGAGGTTTGGAGAACATTGAGTGGGGCAAAGTTTATAAAAGATCAAAAAATATCTCTTTACCCTACCTATGGGAATCTCCATTCCACCCTCTATAAAGGCAATTATAGGAATGACCACGACACTAGTTAGTCTCTTGGTATGTCATTCCCTTAACTGACAGTGTTCTATCTTTACCCCGGCAAGAATATTATACTTAGCCTTAAAGGACTCTCTCCGTTTGGGCGTGCTTATTAGGCTAGCGAATCTACCTATCTTAATGATTAAATAAAAGAAGAACTCTAAACTAAGCAAGGGCTCAAGACACTTACAAGTTTGGGAAATGGGGCTCCTCGGGCTTCTTCTTTGAAGGTAAGGTAAAGATTGTTGAAATAAGGGAAAGTGACTCCCACCTCCCTTTATATAGGGGTGAAAAAGAAGCAATAGTATTCCCACCATTAATTCAGTCGTTGGATCTCATCGCGCTAGAGAACGTAAGGGACATGCAACTGCCTGTTGCATTAATTGCAATGTTGCGAATGCCAAAGCGTCAGGAGCGTGTCTAGGACAAGTGAAAAGACACTCCTACCTGGGAATGCATCCAGAACGTGCTAACTTTCCTACCCCTTACCAAAACCGCACTTCCTCGAGTTGCAAAGAGAGTGAAGTTTTGGGGGGCTATTGTGGGGGGGAGGGGTAAGATTTGAACATAGAATATTGCCAAGTGAGTCTGACCCGAGGAGAAGGAAGGTCTAGTCTCTCATCATTTCTAGCCCAATACGTTGATAAGAGTCCAAGTATAGAAACCGAAGAAGCTGACTGCCTGAGGAGCCCAAAGAGCAAACACTCCTCATAAGGCTTTAGACAAGCCACCTGGACCAAAAGACAAATACCAAGGAAGGAGGTATAGATGTACAAGTAAAGAATAAGGGAAATATCTAGGTAAAGTACCCATCACCTCCGCATTCAATGCACTACACCAACTCAGCTGGCCGTATTAATGGAAAAATGACCCATGAATAGTAGCCTCATAGCTTGCAACACATTCTACCACCTCTAGCAAAACCCTAATGGGACAAGCATCCAAATGAAGATCAGTGACTGTACAAGTGGAGGGCTGGAATGCACTTCAAATAGCTACATAGGGAAAATGGACTCCTCTAGAAAGGGGGATGAAGAATAAGAGAAAAGCATAATTATGTAACCATAAGCTTTGCAACCGAGACTTGAATATCATATGAACTAGTGATCCTCGAACTAACCCAAGGAAGAGTTAATACTGAAATCTTCTTCTTTCTTACTGGTAATCTGTTGTATTCCTACTATCTAAAACGAAACCAATAAGGCTTATAAAGGTTGACCTTGGAAACCCATTCTCTACAAATTAATTGTACTGGGCCGTCTCATATTAACTCTCCATATAGCTTGAGTTGGTAAATGATTTTTGTCCAATTACAATACCCATAATTTAATTAGATAGTTCTTATTCCTAAAAAAATAAAAAATAGGGTTAAAACTGTAATTCAACAAAATTCAAAAACAAAAAACTACATGAGAAATCTCTCTTTTGATATTAAGGGGAACTCCAAGGAGTCGACTTAGTGATTCTTAAGGTCTCATGATATTCATGAGATTCTGAATATGAAACCTCTTGCCAGCATCTTTGAGCCACTTTCATAAGATTCCTCCCAGTAATAACCTAATGTGTGTGGGATGGGGGGATTGCACATGCCCAAGGAAATAGTCATATACTCAAAAAGGTCTAGATGCTATTGTTTATCAATACACACACACACACACACACACACACACACACACACGTGTATATATATATATATATATATATATTATCCCTTCTCTATATATTAAGGGGATTCAAAAAATTAGTTACATCTACTTCTATTGACTAAAATATCCCTAATATATTATATTATCACTACACTTAAAAATTAAAAAATTGGGTATATAAGGAAATTCAATCATTAAATTAAAAAAAAAAAAAAAAATCAAATCCCTCATTTCCACCACCAAGCAGTTACGCAACCAAATATATATATTTTTTGTTCTATAATAAGAAATTAGAAAAAGAAGTTAATCAACCCACGTTTTTACTTCTTTGTTTTTTTTTTTTTTTTAAAACACCCTCACGTTTTAATTGCATTCCACACTGTTTTTCCTTTTGTTTTTGATAATTTTTTTTTACAGATTTTATATACGGTTACAAAAAAAAAATAAATAAATAAAAACCACCAATAACTATGTTTAACACATATTTTTCCTAAATATAAGCACACACTATCTTTATTTAAATATATCTCACACACGTATCTTTTTTCTAAATATTAGCACATATCGTAAACAAAAAATATCTTCATACCCTTTCAACAAACTTAAATTCTATACAAAACTATTGATAATTTTTTTTTATACAAGATAAAAATTATATTCTGACCTAATCTAAGTGTATATGTGTATGATATTTCCTCCTGGAGACTTAAACCTTGACTCTTACCCCCACACCCCACAAAACTTCTTTATATTGAATAATAAAAATCATAGCCAAGGCAAAATTTTCACAAACTACTATGGGGAGTTTAAGAATAGTGAAATCGCTTTGATGGAAGGTCTGGCGTTTGTGACTCGATGTGAAGTGGATTATTAGATTGATTTTGATTTGTGGTGTTTGCATTGATTTAAATAGAATTTTTTTTATTTTTTTATTTTTTATATTTGTTTGGGTTTTGATTTTGATGCAAAAAAACTGACTTATTTTTACAAAATTGTTCATTGGCCCATTCCACCACTTGGGTTTGTGTTTACATACGTGTGCCAAAATTTCTATGCTAAATGGAAACAGGTTTTGTTATATGTGTGTCAAAACTTCTCTGCCAAATGGAAACAGGTTTTGTTAAATTGCATTTATTGCTATGTTGGGTTATGTATTATTTATTAACCTCCTATTTGAGCAATTATTGTTTAGATGAGACATGCCATTCTCAAATATGGCTCTACACTTTGTTTTTTGTTTTTTGGTTTTTTTTTTTTTTTGGTTTGATGCAGTAATTTTTTTTTGCTGCTTTTGTTTGATACAGGTACGTTTGCTAGGTTATTCTTTTAACCTTTATGACTACCTTTAGACCCTGTTTTTGGTTCAAGGGAAGGTTCATTATTTTGCCTTTTGGAAATTCGTGAGTATCAGGCTAGAGATAACATGAACTGCTTGGCCAAAAAGTGAGTAAGAAAAGGTACCTATTATTCTCTCTGTTTTTTAATCTCTTCAAATTTTTTTTATAGGATTCATAAGGTTCATTTTTTGCCTTTTCGGTTTCTTAATTTTTACGACCCGTAAATGCTATTTGTGAGTTTACATTATCAATTTGATCTCCTTACCAGTTTATACTTTTGCAATAGTGGCTCTTTGCTTAGATTTAATTATTTGGTTTGGTACATTGAAATTTTTATATAATCAGTTTTGGATCTGTGAAAGAATACAGATTACTCAATTCTTATGTATTTTATGTACTTATTTCCAACCTCTTTGTAATTTGTTTCTTTAAGAGAATGGGAAATTAAATTTGTCATTTGCGGGGTTGTTCTGTGATGCCACATAATATACACAGCAAATTTTGATTTTTTTTCCACCTAAAAACGATTTTTCAAAGAATCTTTATACAAACATCTCTCATATGGAAAGTCAAACTAACAAAATTTAAATACTTTTTTTTTTATGTGATGAAAAATTTATACCTGTTTTATTATGTGCCTTCTGTTAACTTCTTGAAACAATTGTAGCACTTTGTGGGATTTGTTGGAGAGATCACCAATTGCCTGCGTGTTAGCGTTACATCCTTTCAGAATAGTTTCTGTTCAATTTCGGTAACATAGGCTTAGGTTCATTTTCACATTTAGTAATAGAGTGCTGCATTCATTTCAGTTTCTTAATAGAGGGTTTGAAAATAAAGTTGGAAGTCAAGATAGTGGATCTGAATCTTGGGAGCTGCAATATAATGGTACAATATTTTCTAGTCATCCATCGAATCTTAATGAACATTTTAAAACCAGCATTGCATATACATTCTTCACAATAGTTTTAAAAACTGGTTTACATTGAATTGGTAATTGAAAAATGAAACGGTCGAATCTAAGAGGATGTTTAAATATTTAGGAGCAAATGTATAGTTTGTTTAAAAATTAAAACAAATATGTTATTGTGATTTATGAGTATCTTAACAATTTTTTTTTTTGGTAAACCGAAAATTAGCGTTAAACTAAGAAGGATTACAAAGTCTAGGGTAGACAACACCCTAAGAGTCAGCTATAAGTTGGTACAAAATAGAGGAAGGGGGGTGGAAGTGAAAAGTAAAATCTGTGTTTATAAAATCTCCTTCCTTGGCCATAATATCCACACAGTGGTTCCCTTCATAGTGAATATGATTAACTTGAGCGTCCTCAAAATGCTGGAGGAGGGACCTACAATCAATAATAATAGCACTGTAAGGATGAGTGGAGTCAATATTTGTACTATCTGAGGAAAGAATTCTAGCAATGGTCATCACATCCACTTCAAAAATGAGGTTTCTGATATTTAGGTTCTTTGCTAGTATTAGACCATCCTGGAGGCCCCATAGCTCCGCTGCCATAGAGTGAGTGTGTCCAATTTTCCTGGTGCAATTGCTAATCTAGGTGCCGTTAGAGTCTCTGATGATAGCAGTGGCACTCGTTTTCCCGGGTTCCCATGGGCTGATCCGTCTGAATATAACTTGAAGTAACCTGGTGGCAGAGGTTTCCAACCAATAAGTTTGGAGACTTTCTGAGTGGTGTGAGATATGGAAGGGAGGCAGTAGAGTAAGACTGTGGCTATGGATTTGATCTTGTTAATGATGGCATGACAGTCAAAACTAGCCGCTTCCATAACTAACTTGTTTCTTGCTGACCATATGGACTAGACTACAACCGGGAAATTGACAGTCCAAGGGATGTTGTTAAGAGTGGGGTGTTGGTGGGAGGTAGTCATCTTTTCCATCCATGCATAGGTGGGGTTGCAAAAGAATTCAGGGGAAAAAGTGGAGTGAGTGAGGTTAGTCTATATGGGTGAAACTAGGGAGCAATCTCTAAGAATGTGAAGGGTGGATTCCACGCTTGCATGGTAGAGGGGACAGAGGTTTTCCTGGACAATATGTCTATCTTGGAGGAGAGCTTTGGTGGGAAGGCAATCGTGGCTGGCTAGCCAAAGAAAAGATAGGATACGGGGTATGGTACGAACTTTCCAAAGCCATTTCCAAGATGCAGTGGGGTGGGAAGAAAAAGTTTCGAGGAGCTCAAGGGATATGTTATAGGCTAAGCTTGTGTTAAAGAGGCCGTTCAGCGAGTGACTCTATGTCAGGAGGTCGTTTTGATAGGAAAAGAAGGGTCTGGGAGTGGCACGAATCGTGTCAAGGATTTTCCTGAGCAATGCAAAGTAAACGACATCGAAGGACCAGTTCTTCTATGTGTCCAAGGTGTCACAGATTTTTAAAGTGTGTTCGTTTCTGTTTAGGAGTTCGTGGATGAGCTTTCGTAGTGGACCACTTCCTGTCCAATTGTCATGCCAGAAGTTGGCGGTGGCTCCATTGCGGATGAGCCATCTTGTGCCACTGTCGCATATATATTACACCTTGCAAAGGCTGGCCTAAGTGGGTGATTTTCTTCTAGAAGGGTTAGTCTCTAGAGGGTATTTGTTATTCAGCATAAGCACGTGGAGCTCGTTTGGGTTGGTGCGGATGTCCTAGAGGCGTTTGGCATGAAGGGCTTTGTTCTTGTGTAAACCTTTTTTAATGCCAAGCCTTTCTAATTGTTTTGGTTTCGTAACAGTCTGACAGTTCAAAAGGTGAATTTTCCTCTTTTGAGCGGTCTCGCCCCACAGAAAGTTTCTATTTATTCTATCGATTTCTTTGCAAACTTTTGTGGGGAGCATGGTGCATTGCATGACATGAGTGGGAATGACAGTGGTGACAACAGTGATGAGGGTAAGGCATCCAGCTAGGGAGAGGGAGCAAGCTTTCCAGCTAGAAAGTTTAGAGTGGAGCTTGTTGATGATAGAGTTGAAAGCTCTAGTATTCCTCTTATCTGTGATAATGGGAACACTAAGATACTTTCTAAAGTCGATGCAAGCTCTACTGCCAAGCTTGTTTTCCACTAAATCTATGATGGATGGTAAGGTGTGGGGGGAGAAGTAGATTTTTGATTTATAGTGGTTGATTTTTTGGCCCGAGGCAGAGCAAAATTTGTCAAGGGTGTTTTTTATGGTAAGGTAGTTTCTTTTGGTGGCTTTAGCGAACAGGATGAGGTCATCCATGAAGAAGAGATGGGAAAAGGTTGGGCCATTCCTAGAGGTTTTGATTCCCTTCCAGTTTTTTAAGTCGACTTCGTTTTGGATGAGATGGGCAAGGTACTCCATGCACAAGATAAAAACGTGTGGGGATAAGGGTCACATTGTCGTATTCCCCGGGAAGGTAGGAAGTAGTTTAGTCTTTTCCTATTCACTAGAATCGAGAGGCTAGAAGTGGTAATGTAGGACATGATGAAATCGATCCAGTTGCTAGGGAAGTTGAAGAAGCTTAGGATGTGTTTGATGAAGCCCTATTCCAATTTGTCGAAGGCCTTTTCCAAGTCTATTTTTAGTGCCATGAGACCTTATTTGCTGTTGGAAATGGACATAGTATAGATGACTTCTTGGGCTAGGATGATGTTATCACTAGCTTTTTGTAGGGATGAAGTTGGCCTGGAAAGGGTGGATGAGATCATCAAGGTAAGGCTTGATTCTGATAACAAGGATTTTTGTGATTGTCTTGTAAATGGCGTTGCACAAGTCGATTGGTCGGAATTATTGTATAATTTCTGGTTTGGCAGCTTTTTGAACAAGACAGAAGAGGGTGGAGTTCAAGTCCTCAAGGATTTTGTTTGAGCTGATGTTCTTGATATGGGTTGTGACCAATTGCCCCACAATGTCCCAGAACTTTTTGAAAAAAAAAAATAAAAAGGGTGTATACCGTCTGGTCCCGGGGCTTTCATAGGCTTGAAGGAGAAGATGGCTATTTTTGTTTTGCTATCTGTGACCTCACCTGAGATTGCGTAAAAAATGTGCATGGGAATGGAGGGAAAGTTTTGTGGGGTTGGTGGGGAAATGGGGACGGAGTGGGCTTCTGAGGTGTAAAGGTTAGTGAAGTGGGAAAGGATGATATTCTTGATCTTTGTGGGGTTGGAAGACCAGTTGCCCACTGAGTTTTTCATGCACTAGATTTTGTTACAACGTCTTCGGCAGATGGTGGACAAGTGGAAGAAGTTGTGTTTCTGTCCCTGAGGAGGTTCCAATTGATTCTAGATTTCAATGCCCAAAATTCTTCTTCTAGGTGAAGGATTTGCTGGTAGTCGTCGGCAAGCTTTCTTTCAAGAGTTAAGAAGGAATCATTCTGTCCATAGCATTATGCTTTCTGGATGCCGTTTAGGCAGGCCAAAATCCTTTTTTTCTTGTGGAAAATATTGCCAAAAGTGTTACAATTCCACGCCTTGGCCCGTTGGGTAAAAGTTTGGATTGCAAGGGAGATATTGTTTGGGTGGGCATGCCACGAGTCTTTGATAATGCTAGGGAAAGAGGGATTGTTGAACTAGATGGTTTTGAGATGGAAAGGTTGTTTTCCGTAGTTGCAGGGGAGTGGGTTTATGTTGACAAGGATAGGGTGGTGATCAGAAGAAGTTCTAGGAAGGTGGAGGACATTTGTTTCTTGAAAGAAGAGTTTCCAATGGGAGTTGGCGAGAACTCTGTCGACGCGCTTCATGACCAGGCCTATGTCTCTTTTGTTTGTCCAGGTAAAACGAGGTCTGTTGTAGCCAAGGTCAATAAGGTTGCATGAGTTAATGAAATCGTTAAAGATGGACATGCACCTTCGGCAAGGGGGGTGCTGCTGAGGCTTTTATGGTGGGTTAATTGAAGTCTCCAGCCAGTATCCAAAGGAGGTGGGAGTGGGGAGTAAGGGATAAGAGTTCTTCCCAGAGTGTCAGACGCTCGTTTAGGTCTGGACTAGCGTAAATAACAGAGATAAGCCAAGAGAGGAGGAGGGGTTTACAGGGCCTACTTGCACGAAGGCATTGATGGATTACTCAGTCATTGACAGGATGTTAAGGGCAATGTTGTTGTTGTTCCAAAAAACCCAGATGTCTTCACGGAAGCCTGTTGCATTGGAACGACATACACTATCGAACCCTAGGCCAAGGTCAATACATTAGAGCTAACTTCCTCAGCACAATGTCCTGATATGTGAGTCTCCATAATGATAGCAATGTCAGGTCGAATAGCGTGGTTTAGATCAACAAATTTTTGACGGAAGTTGTAGTTTCCAGCACCTTTACAGTTCCAATGGAGGATCTTCATTGGGAGGCTATTAAAAGGGTTGGTCATGTGGACATGACCGAATCTCCATTCCAAAGGTGGAAGGGTCAGCAGGCTATAAGGTTGTGGGTTGAAGAGCATGCAGTAAGTTGCATAGTGCATTCGAGTGCTCATGAGGCAGTTGGTTGAAAGTCTAAAGCAAAGGACCTGTTGACTGATCGAGATCACTGCTGCCATCTCTTCCTTTCCCAGGAATGGGAGGATGATTGGAGAGTTCTTTATAGAAGGGAAGGCTTTTAAAACTTCTTGGACTACGGCACCATTCCTTGCTGAAGTTTGGCTCGAAGGGGTTGTGGGGTTTTGGGGAAGAGAGCCTTCTTACGGACCATTGTAAGGTATTATCCACCTAGTTGGGGATGGAGGGAGAAGAGATAGTTTTGGTGAGACAAAGGCTAAGTCTGGGGAGAGAGGGATGATTACCCTTCCAATTGCGATGTTTGGGGGGAAGGTATGGATCTGGGTTCTTAGGGTATGGTCCATCTCCTCTTCTATGTGGGACCAAAACTGGGTCGAACAAGTCTATATCCATCTAAAAAGATTGTTTCCAATAAGTCTCAGGCGACCATGGGATAGCAACGCCCAGTGGTTCTGGATGTTTGGGTAAAAAAGGTTTTGTGGTAGAGGTTATGCTGGGTCCATCAGAATTTTTCGAGTGGGAAGTGATAGAGGTTTTGGATGGGTGGAAGGGTTCGCTTAGGTCAGAGGAGGAGGGTGGCGCAGAGGTATCATCTGTTTTAGATAAAGGGTAAGGTGTGCTTTCCATTTCTGTGAAAGAGAGGGCGTTGGAGTTTACCAATGACTTGATATTTGTGCTTTAGGGGAGGCTTACAGTGAACCTAGGTTCAGCAGGAAGTGTGTTGAGGGAGGAAGGTGTAGGTTTCTTAGGTGTGGATGTGTCTAGAATGTCTGGAGGAAAAGTGAGGTTTTGTCAAGGCTCTTCTAGGGAGTGCTTTTGAGGAGAAAGGGGGACGTAGGATGATTTTGGTTTGTTTGCATAGGGTTTTTGCATGACAAGGGGCGAAGGAGTCTTTTAAAGTTGAGTTCCAAAGTTGTTGTTGTCAGCATGGGAGCAGCTGTCGAGGTCTAAGGGGGCTGTAGTGTGTTTTTTAGGGATGTGGGCATGTGTGTTTTTTCGGGAAGCGTTACTCGCGTTGGGAGCGCGTGTGGTAGTGTTCACTGATGGAGTACAGGAAGGACGAGGAGTGTCGTGTTGGGTTGGGTTAGAAGGTTTGGTAGACTGGTGGTCAGAAAAACGCACGAATCCTTGTTTACAAGACTTGCGATTCTGGACAATCATCCATTCTATAAAAGGTTTTGAATCTTCTATGATGAGATTGGTGTCAGGGGTAGAAGGCGAGGTGTGTGAGGTTGGGGATGGTAGGGCCAAGGGCTGAATAATTGTTGAGTAGCTGTGAGCTTTGTGGTAGACACAGCCACATTCGAAGCAGAGAGTGGAGATTCCTTCATATTGAACAGGTTGGAGAAGTGAGCCAATGCGAACTTTGGATAATAAAGTGTGGGGAGTAACTTCTTGTTGATTCTCATTTGCTGAAAAGCTGGATAATAAAGTGTGGGGAGTATTTTTGCCGGTCCTCGGCAAGGCCATGGGCGCAGTGCTGAGGAGGCTCAGATGTCCCACATCGAAGAGAGCTTCCCCCACTTTCAACTTTATAAGCTGTGAAGCGAAGGAAGTAGTGTACCATTGTATTCCGGTATTCGAATACGAGAATACGATGGTACACTACTTCCTTCGCTTCACAGCTTATAAGGTTGAAAGTGGGGGAAGCTCTCTTCGATGTGGGACATCTGAGCCTCCTCGGCACTCCATGGCCTTGCCGAGGACCGGCAAAAATACTCCCCACACTTTATTATCCAGCTTTTCAGCAAATGAGAATCAACAAGAAGTTACTTCGTCCGGTAAATGTGGCATTGATAAGGTTCGGAGGAATGAAGGTTCTGCCCGTAGGTACCATCTCCTTGTCAGTCGTGGTTGGTTCTTACCCACGACAAATCAACAAGGAAGTGAATTTTCTTGTTGTAGACTGTTTGTCCTTATATAATGCCATCATTGGATGGCCAACTTTGAATAGTTGGAGGGCTGCAATGTCCACTTACCACTTGTCAATCAAGTTTCCAATAGAATATGGCATTGGAGAAGTACATGGGGATCAGTTAGCTGCTAGAGAATGCTATTTAGCGATGCTAGCTATAGACGAGCAAATGCAAACAATAAACATTAAAGAAAGAATGACGTTCGCTGAACCAGTTGAAGTATTGGAAGAAGTACCATAAGATGAGTCTAACCCAGAGAAGTTTACCAAGATTGGGGCAAGCATAGAGGAAAAGACAAAGCAGGATCTCATTGAATTACTCAAAAGAAGTACAGATGTTTTTGCCTAGAGCCAGATCCAGGCGTGATTACTCATCGTCTAAAGGTATCTTCATCCTATAAGCCTGTTCTTCAGAAAAAGAGAGTGTTTGCCCTAGAATGAGATAATGCTATTAAAGAAAAAGTTTAGAAGTTAGTCATTACAAAATTCATTCGTGAAGTTTATTATCCTAACTGGCTAGCTAATGTAATGATGGTCAAAAAGGCCAATGGCAAATGGAGGATGTGTGTGGATTTCACATATTTAAATAAAGCATGCCCTAAGGATAGTTATCCTCTTCCGCACATTGATTAGCTTGTAGATTCAACAGCTAGACACTAGCTGCTGAGTTTTATGGACGCTTTCTCATGGTATAATCAGATTAAGATGGACGAAGCAGACCAGGAGAAGACATCCTTCGTAACAATCCAATGCTTGTTTTGTTACAAAGTAATGCCATTCGGGTTGAAGAATGCAGGGGCTACTTACCAGAGGCTGGTCAACCATATGTTTCATCCATAAATTGGGCAGAACGTAGAAGTATATGTGGATGATATGTTGGTGAAAAGTGTGAGAGAGACGCAGCATTTAGACGATCTTCAAGAAACCTTTGATACACTAAGGCAATATAAGATGAAGCTGAAACCAAGCAAATGTGCTTTTGGAGTTGAATTAGGGAAGTTCCTTGGTTTTATGGTTCCACAAAGGGGGATTGAAGCCAACCCTGATAAGATCCAAGCAATCTTGAACATGCAACCTCCGAAGAATATTAAGGACGTCTAAAGCCTTAATGGACGAGTGGCGGCCCTAAACAGGTTTGTTTCAAAAGTCACTAACAAGTGTTTACCATTTTTTAGAGTATTAAGAAAAGCATTTGAATGGATGAATGAGTGCCAACAAGCATTTGAAGACTTGAAGACTTATCTTGCTTCAACCTCGTTGCTGAGCTCGTCCAAACCAAGAGATGTGTTATATCTCTATCTAGCGATGTTTCCCCATGCAGTGAGTTCAGCCATTATCAGAGAAGAAGGAAAGATAAGAAGCTCGTTTATTACACCAGCAAAGCCTTGAAAGAAGCTAAAGGACGATATTTACCAATGGAAAAGTTAGCATTTTCATTGGTGACAGCAGTGAGGAAGCTCAGACCTTATTTCCAAGCTCATGTAATCAATGTCCTGATAGACCACTCGTTAAAGAAAGTAATGAATAAGCTGAAGGCCGATGGACGATTGATTTAGTGGGTAGTAGATCTTAGTGAATTTGATGTGTGATAAGCCAAGGGAAGCAATGAAAGCCTAAGTCCTTGCAGATTTCATTGCTGAATTTACTCCTGCTAAAGAAGATGAAGACCAGGGGGCGAAGTAGTAGGTCGTCCATGTAGATGGATTGTCCACACAGCATGTAGGAGGAATTGGGATAGTCTTGCAATCACCAGAAGGGGATCATTTGGAATACGTCGTCCATCTACAATTCTAGACAACTAACACTAAAGCTGAGTATGAAGCCTTACTTCAAAGTTTGGAGTTAGTCAAATCACTTGGAGCAGACTCAATTCTCGTTCAAAGGGATTCACAGTTGGTGATAGGCCAAGTAAATGAGACATGTGAAGCCAAAGAAGAACGAATGAAGAGATACTTAGAAAAAGTTAAGCAATGCAGCAAAGGCTTTACAACAGCCCAATTTCAACAAATACCAAGTGAAGAGAACACAAAAGCTAACGTCTTGGCTAAGACAGTGTCTTTAGATGAGACGATAGGTGATCAAGTTAAAGTCCAGTATGTTCCGAGCATAGATATTTTGGAAGTAAATCAAATAGATGGAGTTGCCAACTGGACCACCCCAATTGTATCTTATCTCAAAGATGGAATACTCCCTCGAGATACAAAAGAAGCAAGGAGACTAAGGGTAAGAGCTGCGAAGTTAGTCCTCATGGATGAGGTATATAAAAGGGGTTTTTCTCAACTCTTCCTAAGATGTTTAAATCCAGACAAGTCTCTTTATGTCCTAAGAGATGCCCATGAAGGAGCTTGCGGGAATCATTCAAGGGCCAGATCCCTCGTCTACAAGATGGTCCATTCGAGTTATTACTAGCCGTCTATGCAAGCAGATGCTAAAGCCTATGTTAAAGCATGTGATAAGTGTCAAAGGTACAACAACATACCTAGGCAACCATCAGAGTATCTTACCCTAATGGTGGCCCCTTGGCCCTTTGTCTAGTGGAGACTTGACATTCTTGGTCCCTTTCCCATAGGGACAAGACAGATGAAGTTCTTAATAGTAGGAATTGATTACTTTATAAAATGGGTGGAAGCCGAGCCCGTGGCAAGGATCACTGAGTAAAATGTCAGAAATTTTGTCTGCAAGAATATAATATGCCACTTTGGGATTCCTAGGGTACTCATCTCGAATAACGGACGCTAGTTTGATAATGTGCCTTTCAGAGACTTTTGCGAGCAATTAGGAATCAGAAATCATTATTCCTCCCCCTCACATCCACAAGCCAATGGACAAGTTGAAGTTGCAAACCGATCCTTGTTAAAAATCATCGAAACCCAGCTTGAAGGGGCGAAGGGAATATGGCTGGACGAATTACCCAGCATTCTTTGGGCATATAGGACGACGGTATGGACCACAATTGGAGAGACAGCTTTTAAGTTGGCATATGGAAGTGACGCAGTTATACCCGCGGAAGTTGGCTTAACTAACTATAGGGTGGCTCACTACAACAACGAAGAGAACAAGAAGCAGCTTTGTCTAAGCCTTGATCTTATGGATGAGGTAAGAATGGATGCAGAATGAAGGGTGGCTCGTTACAAAAATTTGATGTCCAAACATCATGATGCATTGGTGAAGCCAGTACAGTTCAACATCAAAGATCTCATCTTAAAGAAGGTGACTCTAGCTACAAAGTATCTCGCTCATGGAAAGTTGGGGCCTAATTGGGAAGGGCCATACAGAGTCATCAACTCCAAAAGTCGAGGTTCAAACTACTTGGAGGCCCTAGATGGATGGAAGCTGGAACACCCATAGAACGTGGAGCATTTGAGAAAATATTACCAGTGAAGGCGACTTGTCAGGAAGGTTAGCATGGATGAGATTAAGGATTGTTTCTGATCGTTAGTGATCTATTTATATTGTGTTTTAGTGTTTATGTTTTAAGAGCAATATGTTATGTTTTCAAGTGTTTGAATTCCCTAAAAAGCACTAGCTACTAGCATGTGCTATGGACGATGTCATGAACTAAGTCCCTTTGTGCATAAAGTAATTTAAATTCCCTAAAAAAGGACTAAGTATTAGCATGGACGAGCCATTTGGATGATGCTATATACTATGTCCTTAATGTCCAGGGACAATGCTGTGTACAGATGTTGTACGTCCATAGACAATGTTGTGTACAGATGTTGTATATAAAGTAGCTTGAATTTCCTAATTTAAGTGTTTATGATTTTGTAAAATCAACATCTAAATGAAATGATAGACGTTTAAAATCTCTGGACGCAAAGAATGTCTCGTCAAAAGCTATCCTTAATAAAAAGGAAGCAAATTGTCATAAAAGACAATGAACAAGGGAAAGAACAAATTTCCTAATGAAACTCGTCCAAAAAGGATTAGAGACGAAAGAAAAGCATGCATGTGACATTTCTCATGGATGACACGTCCAACCAGTCCAAATCATGGATAACATAACCAAGTTAATTTCCAAAGATGAGTCTAAAGATGAGAAGTATAGACGGAAAATACTTGGAAAAAACAACATAGAGAAAAAAAATTCATAAATAAAAAGTGTAGACGATTATCGTCTAAAAACCCTTAAGCCTAAAAGGCAATTGTGTCAAGACTTGTCCAAAAAGTAAGGACAAGCCAAATGTACTTAAACAAATTCAAATGATCCAAAATAATAGGTCATATAAAAATTACAATAAAATAGAAAAGTTTGAAAAATTTTCATAAACTACTGAGGGGGATTTTCTCCAGAGGTAGGGTCATCAAGCGCAGGCTGGGTTGTAGCATCGTCTTCAATATTGACATCTTCAGAACTCGTCTAGAGGAGAGAACTTGCAGCACCAATATTAAGCTTAATAGGGGAAAAGTCCACCTTAGGAAAACACTTCATCGCGTCCATACAGAAATCTTCAAAGCCCGTAGCATAGTTCGTGTCTAGAAAATTAGTATATGCTTTGGACGACTTGAATTCCTTGATCACTTAATTTCTGGCTCGTTCAGAGGACGATCTGAGCTCTTAATTTTGCTTCTACAGATGATCTAGATGAGTGTCCTTTTCCATTATGTCTGCCATTAACTCCTCTGCCAAGTTCTTCAGTTCCACCACCTTAGCCTCAAGCTTCATCCTCTCCCCCGTCTTGCGGCTTAACTCCTTCTCCATATCACAGATTTTGGCCCTCAACCTAATCCTTTCCTGGTCCACCTCAGTAGCCTGCTTGGACGCTGCTATGAACTTTGACATGGCTTGTATATACAATTGGTTAAAAAAGATGATTAGACAAGAAATGTCAAGTATGAAGATGCAAGACAAAAAATAAAATATAAAATATAATATAATCACAATAAATACATAAAAATATACCTTGAAGAGATCATGAAATGCAGAATGTTCAAAGTCTTTCAAGGACATGTCATAGCACACAGTAATGTCCTTGTCGGTCACAGCCTATTGAAACCTTTTCCAAGCAAAATCTTCATTTTCAAGAAGATTCATAGGAACGCTTCTGGGAGGTTTGGATGAACTAGTTTCAGCAGGCTTGGACAGAGTAGTTTCAGCAGGGATGGACGAGTCCAAGTCAAGGATTTGTATGGACGATTGTTTAGAAGAAGCAGGAGGGACAACAAACCAAGCTTGGCAAACTTAGACAACCTATGCTTCGCCTTTTTATGACCTCGACGACTTGGAAGACTTCCCAAGTTAATTGTCTTGGATAAAGTCTTCCTTTTATCTCCAGCAACTGAATGAGGTTGAGATTGGGTCTCTAGAATGGTCTCCTCGTTTGCCAAGCCTTTTCCCTTGTTTTCTTTCTTAGTTTCTATCCCTGCAAAGAAAAAGCGTGTTAGAACTTGGGTAAAAACAAGTTAGAAAAAATTTTCAAGTAAAAAAACTTACGTCTACACGTAGTGAGTTCGTGAGCTAAGGCTTCAACAGACTGTTCAGGCCCAAGTCCCCAAGTGGCAAGACGTCGAAGAGTGACTAAAGAATGGAAGCTTCTATCAGTGAATAAACGAGCCTGTTGGACGCGTTCAAGATAGAATCTGTTCAGAGAAGGTCGTCTTACAACTGTTAATAAAAAGGAAGGGGGGTTAGACGAATATAATAAAAGATAGAAAATGTTGAGTAGAAAAGAAGCATAGCTTCTGAACGAAGTTCCCTACCTCGCTAGTATAGGGAGGAAATGGATCCCTGCTTACCTTAAAAGGGTTCCCTGCCTAAAAACCAGAGACGAAGAAGAACTTCGTCTCCTAGTTCCTATCAGACGTGAGGAGGGATTTAATCAATCTACAATTTACACCCCTAGCTGAGAATTGATTAAAGCCCAAGGATTGACTAATTTTGGAAGGCTTGTAGCAATAGAGGAACTTGTCCACAACAAGAGGATGATCCCCTTCAAATACTTCCCTCCATAAAATCTGCATAGAGACAATGAGCTTCTATGCATTGGGGTTAAGATGACAAACTCCTAAACCTAACCTAGTGAGTAACTCTCTGACAAAGGCATTGAGAGGTAGCTTAAGTCCCCCTAAAAGGTAAGCCTCGTAAATACCTACTCCAAAACGAGGTTTACAGCACCATTCACCACAGACGGTCAATCTAGGATTAAGGTCGTCTGGGATTTGGTACCAACTCCTAAGTGATGTAAGTCTTTTATCATCGGTTTTAGAGGAGACCCCAATTGCACAACTAAACACGGTCTCCTCCTTACCAGAAGAAGAGGACGAAGGGGCATTTACAGACGTGCCGATCTGTGACCTAGAAGCCACTCTTGTCTTTAACTCTTCCTGGAGAACCTCCAATGGGACCCCAAGAACTCCAGACGTGTATTGCTCGTCCATCATATTTCCTCCACCATTATTATCTCTACTACTACTACTACTACTATCACTAGAGCTTTTACTAGAAGTATCGTGATACTCGTCTATCTCCCTATCGTCACTATTACTAAACGAGGATACTACGATTTCAGATATTGTGAAAAACTAAAGGAAAACCTAAAGACGAGATGGAGAGGGTACCTGGCTCTAAATGAAGGAGGCCTAAAAATGGAAGAGGGCTTCTAGACGAGGCGTTGGATGACAGAGGTCAGAGAAGAAAATTTGAGAAAGGTGAGGGGGTAGGAGAGGAATTCTACTATTTATAAGCAACAAGCTTGGTCAACTGAAACAATGTGACTGACCAGAAAAAGCCATGTGGTACCTTTCTTGAAGGACGAAACGACATGATGGCTCAACCTCAGGATTGTACCGCATGTCAATAATCAAAGATAGAATTTTAAAAAAAGAAGGAAAAAAGAAAAAGAAAAAAGAAAGGCACAAAAGCAATATTGACAGACAACACAAGGACAAGGGGCTAGCTAATGGGAATCAACACAAGTATTACTCATCCTTGTGTCATCGTTCAAAGTTCAGCCATGCCTGTACCAAGTCATCTAAGAACGAGAACATACACATCCATTGATAACCAAGTGATACGATGGAGGGAGTTTTTTGTGGATGAGTTTATTTAGACAGACATATGCGTGGATGATAAAATTGTACTTGATAAATTCTACAAGAAATTCTCCAAAGGTTCTACATATGTAAGACACGACACGTTGCTTAACACGTGGAAGGAATTCCATACACTCCGTTCCCCATACCCCATTTTCTTCACTAACCACCACCATCACCCATGATGGTGATAGGTCCCAAACAAGTAGACCCACGTAAAAATCTCTATAAAAGCGAACAGGCCCCATCTACCAAAGGTAAGTTTTGACTATTTATTATTTCCCATCCTTGTGTTTTAGAGAGAAAACTGACTTAACCGTTGGAGGGTCCTTGGCTGGGTCACACTGGTCACCTTTGATAGTTCTTTCTTTCTTTTCAGGATTTACAGCCATCATCATAGTTCGAAACATTCCAGCCTACTGATTTTCGTGCATCATCAACATGTAAAACATTTTTAGTAAAATATTTTCAGGTGTATAATAAGTAAAACTGGCAGCTTAGCCACTAACTCACTAGTGTTGGAGGTTTGGTGACAAATTCTCTAGAATAGCAGCTTCGGCAACCACCTTTGAAGCGATGTCTCCAGTGATTGGACTACCAGTAACAGTGGCTGGAACAGTGTCTCCAGCCACTAGACCGCCAACATAGGTGGCTGGAATAGTGACTTCGATTATGAAATCTCTGGCATTCATCGCCAAAACGGTGTCTTCAGTGACCAAACCTCCGGCACTAGTCGTCGGAGTGGTTGCTTTGATGACTGAAACCTCGACACTAGTAGCCAAGCGACAACTCCAACTTCCACATTGTTGCTCCGACCATCATACTTCCGGCACTAGCTATCTAGCCCACTAAACCGATGACCTAGCCACCAAATGGTGTGAGGGAAGCCACTATGTGTTTTTGTAAAATGTTTTACCAAAGTTTTAAAGATAAAACATTTTACACCTTTTTATAAAGGACTGTATGGTCAACATAAAATATTTTACAAGTTTGATCACATTTTACGTGCAAACAAACATTTGAAAATGTGAAAATATTTAATTTCAAAACAAACAGAGCGATTGGGTATGTTTGGTTAGGCATTTTAGGAGCTTAAAAGAGCGTTTATAAAACCCAAAACTCTATTTTACAATCACAACTTCTCATAACTTTTTTACAAACGCTCATTTTATATTTTAAAAAATTAAAAAGAAAAAAGAAAAAGAAAGAAAAGAGAGATGAGCAAGCCTATTTAACTCATTGAGCATCCTCGATGGTTACATTTATAAAAGAAGTGGGCCTATGCCCAAAATCGAAGACACCTAAGATAGAATTTTCTAAAGACCATCGGGCCAATAAGTGAGCTGTCTTATTTGCTTCCCTTAAAATCCATATAAGTACAACCTTTAAACCAACAAAATTTACCATCAAGACTTTTGCATTAGCAACAAAATTAACTAAACGCCCTGGAATCGATACACTTTGGCTTCTTAAAACATCCATGCAAATCTTAGAGTCACCTCCTATTATCACTCTTGTGAAGTTTTCTTGGGAAGCTAGCTATAAGGACCGTAGGATTGCATTCACTTTCTTAGATATTGCAAAGACTAGTGACCCTCTCCAATCTATGGCTACCACTGCAATTATAGCTCTTGTTTTACCAATGGTTGCATCATAGTTGAGTTTAATTTGATTCTTCTGTGGTTTAGCCCATCTTCCTTCTCTTCTTCTTAGCGGACTTGAGGAAGATCTTTTAATTGAATGTGAATAGTAATCATTTATATTTACATGGTTACTATAACAATAATCTAAATTTACACAAGTTTTCATGGATTGATGTGAGTGATTTTTTGAGTTAAGTGTACAAATTTTCCACTTATGCTATTATACATTGATTGATATGAGTGCTCTTATGTTAACACTTTTTTAATGGCTATGCATTATTTTTCTTGTAAGTAATACTAGGGATACAACAAATTTTATTACATGCATAAAACTTATAAATTAATGTGTCACCAACCACATAAAAAGTTAATTCAAACATTTATTAATTATGTTATTGAAGTTCACTAATCACATTTTATTGCTACATCAATTTGTATACGCTTGCCAAAATATTCTGCCTACACGTGAGAATTTGTTTCGCAGGAGAGTGGTTCCGGCCGGATGACTACTGTGAGAAATGTAACCAGGCCCCAGAATCAGTTCTTCACGTGCTTTGGGAGTGCGGAGCAGCACAAGATGTGTGGGCAGGAGGCCTAGGTAGACTGCAGAAAGTGGGCACGGAGTAGATGGATTTTAAGCAGCTGATAGAACACTTGATCCACAGATTGTCCGAGGAAGAGTTAGAACTATTTTGGGTACATTGCTGGTTAATTTGGAACCAAAGAAATATGGTGATGCATGGAGGGAAAGTTCAGGATCCTTCAAGACTGAACATTCGGGCAACTGACTTGCTTGATGAGTTTAAAGCATCACAGGATTAGCTGGCTATCCATACAACCCGGGAGGCAGTGCAATCGTGGTGTCCACCTTCAGGTACTATGTACAAGCTAAACTATGATGCAGCAGTATTTACGGATATGGAGTCGTCGGGCTTTGGCGCGGTTATATGGGGGAAGTGATGGCAGTGCTGTCAGCTAAGGGTCCTCCAATTGCCAACAGCGAATAAGTGGAGATATTGGCATGTCGGAAAGCTTTGGAATTTGCTGTGGAGGCAGGCTTCCAAGAAGTGGTTGTTGGGGGAGATAATGCCACCGTAATGAGGGGTTTGACAGCTACCAGTCCCGACAAGTCAGTGCTGGGAAATATATATGAGGATGTTCGCTGCTTGGCTATGAGGTTTCGGAGTTTGTCAGCTAGTTGCGTTAGATGTAGTGCTAATGGTGTTGCCCATTCTTTGGCCCGGTTTGCAAAACAATTAAGTGAGGACTATGTATGGTTGGAAGATCAACCCCCCCTGCCCTTGAGGCTTTGTATTTGGACTCTTTTGTTGCTGATTAATTGAATACCACTCAGTTCTTTTTCAAAAAAAAAAAAAAAAAAGTTTTGTAGTAAAAATTGTAATAACTTTAGCATTTTATTTTTCTCATCTCTAACAAAGCATAGACCAATAGGTACCTAAACTACTTGAAACCTTCAAATGTTGTAAATGTACTCAATGATAATTAATTTTTCCTAATAATTTAAGACTTTAATTTTTGTAAACTAATATCTTGAAACGTTTTTTTTAGAAGGATATATCCTACATCGTAGATTGTCTACATTAGCCACCTAAGAGCATCCACAACAGTGGAGCTAAATTTTTAGCAATTTAACTCCACCAAAAGTTACTTTATCTATTTTAACTACACATGTGCTGCAGCAATGGATTTATTTTAACTTTTAACACAATAAAATAATATAAATATCACAATAAAATAATATATACCCTACAATAAAATAATATATCTCACTACCAAAAAAAACATCCACACACCAACCACAACCACCTCTACCATCAGCCACAACCACAACCACCACCACCACCACCAGCCCACAGCAGCAGAAAAAAAAAAATCAGAGAAACTCAAAGATAGATGAAGGACCCAGAAATAGCCGGCGACGTGGAACCCAAAGCAGAGATAGATGAAGGAGAGAAAATAAAAAAAAGAGAAGTCGCCGGAACCGGAACCCAGAGCAGAGGGTAGACGAGGGAGAGAAAAAAAAAAAAAAAAAGTGGCCAGAACCGGAACCGGAACCCAGAGCAGAGAGTAGACGAGGGAGAGAAAAAAAAAAGAAAAAAAAAAAAGAGAGGTCGCCGGAATTGGAACCCAGAGCAGAGAGTAGACGAGGGAGAGAAAAAAAAAAGAAAAAAAAAAAAGGTCGCCGGAATCAGAACCCAGAGCAAAGAGTAGACGAGGGAGAGAAAAAAAAAAAAAAAAGAGAGAAGGAAGAAGGAAGAAGAAGAGAAGCCGGAGAGAGAATAAAAGAAAGGGAAAAAATGAAGCAGAGGACAGAATAGTTTAAACACGGGGGGAATAAAAAAATATTTTTTTTTTTTAGATGCTAGCTACAGTGCACATCTATAGATAGATGTGCACTGTAGCGTTTTAGCTAAAAAATTTAAGGAAAGCTCCACTGCTATATGCTCTTTTTGTTATATTGGTGGAGCTAAAATAGCAATATAGCTATTTAGCTCCACTGCTACAAATGCTCTAATCTCTTACATAGCTATATATCAAACAACCTCTATCTCTCTCTTAATACCAAAATATATAATTCAAAATAAAATTACAACTTTATTTAACCATTAATCATCTTATATCTAAGATAAAATAAACATCTTTTTTAAAAATAATATATATTTTTAAAATTTTTTTGCTTAAACTATGATATTCTCTATATGAAATTAGCTTTAATTTAGTTAGTATTAAGTCGTCAAATTATATATTTAATTAATCAAACTAAGATTGGTTTGGTTACTATTAAAAAGTTTATTTAATTAATTTTTAAATATAAAAAGCCCTATTTAAATTTATCACCTTAGGCCTCGAATTATATCGAGTCGACCTTGACTCATTTTATGTGATGTTTAGAATAAGAAATTTATTTGTCCATGATATCCAAAGTTATGATAATGTTAATATCCAAAATAAAGAATTAAGTTAACCTAATTGCTCTTTCAAATTATTGCGTGATGGTTCAAATTACCATTTACATATGTTTTTAGTCACATGACTTTTTAAATAAATCATGTGACTTATTTAAATAATACTATGTATAAATCATTTATGAATCACCACATAGCAGAAAAGTAAAGTATTAACTTCTTTATACTGCCTCAGCCATTGGAGATGAGATTATGCAAAAACTATCACCCATGTGGGCTTGGTGGTAAATTTGGTGTAAGTTGTATGATTTTACCTATTAAAATAGCAAATTGAATTGGCGTGCAAATTGAACATTGTTAACCGATTGCAACTTGACTTAACCCAATATATAGGTTTGAATAAAACATTAATAAATTTGAGGTGATAACTTTTGATGTGGTTAAGCTCTCTCTCTCTCTCTCTCTCTCTCTCTCTCTCTCTCTCTCTCATATACACACAAACACACACACACAAAGTATGTTTAACAAAGAATATTAAAATTTTATGGTTATTTAAACAACAAATTTTTCAACCTAACTTGTTAAGAAGAACACCACTAATTTCACCCGACTCGCAAGTTGTGGGAGTTGGTGGTTTGATGAAAGTTTAGATTATTTTTTCTAACCTAAAGATGTTGGTTAAGAAATGTCATCTAATTTGCTTCAAATTGATCCGTGCACACTCTTATTTAGAGAGGTTAAACAATTAAGTATGTTTTTTTAAGAGTTAGAGATCTCATGATTCAATGTTATTATTTTTTATTTTCTTAAGTAGTCTCTCAATTTATGATTGCAAAAATCTATTTGTTTTTATCAGGTTCTCATAAAAATAAGATATAAAAAAATTGGGTGTAACCAACAAGAGAATGTCTTAAAATTGATTGAGAGATGTCTTGATTTATACTTTGTTTAGAAATGTGTAATGAGAAGCACAGGGAATATGATAGGAAAGAAATTAGGGTGTAAAAGATGAATTTTCTTTATTTAATATCATGATAGAAAGAAAAATTAAGAATTTTTTTTTTTAATTGAGCTCACTTTTTCTTATTAGCCCAAATTGGATGGGAGATGAAGGAAAACTGGGAAAAAAACAAGTTAACATATTTGAAAATAAATTTACCAATTATACATTTGGCTTCTTTGTCACAAGTAAAACATCCTAGAAATTGTCTATATCCAATGGCCGTGTGTGTGTATATATATACATATATATATATATATATATATATATAAGTTAAGGGTATAATGTAAATATATATATATATATATATTTTCTTTTTCATTCTCTTTAAATTATGTTTGGTTGAAAAAATGGAAAAATGGGATAAACAATATTGGGAGGATAAAAAATATGTTTTTTTCCCTACCATGTGTGTTCAGTAGAAATGATGGAAAAGTGAAAAAAAAAAAAAAAAAACAAAAGAAGGATAGAGAGTAAACTACTGTCATGCCAGATAAAAAAGTAGGGGTAAGTCCATATTTTCTTTTTCATTCTCTTTAAGCTATGTTTGGTTAAGAAAATGGAAAATGAAAAGATAAACAATATTGGGAGGATAAAAAAAAATATATTTTCCCCCTACCATGAGTGTTTAGTAGAAAGGATGAAAATAGAGAATAAATTATTGTCATGCCCGTAGAAAGATTGGAAAGTAAGAGGGTAACTTTGTAATTTTCTTCCCTCAAATACCATTTTTTTTAACAATTTGATAGTTTGAGGTGGAAATTGGGTAGATTTAAACCATAAATATCTCAGTTTTGAGATATTAGGAAATGTTAACTAATTGAGCTATAAGACTATTTTTAATAGCATTTTCTTTTGTTTTTATATTCTTAATTTGGATGGGAAAAAGGTATATTTGGGTGGAAAACCCCATCCACCCTTATTTTATTTTTTTCACTTTTCACTTCAATCATAAAATAGAAAATAGCATTTTCATCTCCCATTCGTTCTCTCATTTTACCATCCATAGTTTATATTTTGTTCCATACTAATACTATGCTTCACAGAACTTGAAATTGTAATAGATTAACAACAATATACATACAACAAATGAAAATATTGGAAGAACTCAAATAATCGACTTGGAAAACCAAAGTAGCATTTTACAGAACAAAGCTATGTCCATTAAACCAATAGAACTTTATGAAGATCTATCTACTCTCGTAACACAACATAGTAGATATATAAATGACCAGGGGTAAAAGCAAATTTGTAAAATTACATGAAAGGCTAGTATCTTGAAAACAATTTTGGGAAAAAAAGAGAAAAAAATCAAGAAAAATAAACCTTGAGTGCTTCCTAGATTTGACAATGACTCCAATTGCATGCGTGGCGGAGGAGACGATTGGGTGCTTCCCAAATCTAAGAGAAATCTCGAAATCCATTTTGGGAAAAATAAGAAAAAAAAAAAAAAAATTAAACCTTGAGGTCACGAAACCACTTGTTGATGCCCATTTTGACAAAAGGGGCTAATGGCAAAAGAAGCCTAAGAATATAAAAAGGGTGGAGAAAGAAAGCAGTAAAGTAAAGACCATTGAACCAAAATGGTAGGAATGATGGTTCACAGGCCCACAAAATAATAAAGTAGTCCCAAAGAAAGCAAACAGGCCAAGGAAGCCCCAAAGAATGAAGTAGTAAGCCTATAGGAATCATAAGAAATGGAAAGAAAGCAAAAACGAGCTGAATGAGCCTTAAGAAAGGAATTAGTAAATGAGATTGGTTTGAAAGCTAATAAACCCAAAGGCAAAGAATGTGGTAATTGGGTTAGAGAAGCCCAAAGGATTTAGCAAAAGCCCATGAGAATGTAAGAAGTAGGAAAGAATGAAATAGGCCAAGGATGCCTAAAGAATGAAACGGGCCGAGGATGCCCAAGGAATGAAATAGGTTGGGGAAGCCCGAGATGTTGTACTAATTGGCCCAGCAAGAATGCTGGGCAGTAACGATCAAAGGAAGGAATGATATATGAAACTGGCATGGCATACACTTCAGCCCACAAGCCCAGAAGCGATAATAAGGTAAACAAGGGTAAATGATATCATAGCAGGAACAATGTAGTGGCGTGGCAGGAGCACCAGCCAACCCACGGACAAGGGATGAAAGGAGACATGGGCCGAATTAAAGAAGAGAAAACCCACACCCAAGAAATGCTCAACCCGAAGAAGAAATGAGATACAAAGAATGAAGACCCAAGAACTCATTCACGCCACAAAAGTTAAACAAGCACTAGAGCATGTAGTAGAGTTAGACAAACCTGTAGGCAATGGTAAATGCATGAACGCAAGAAAAACAATGGACTCATATGGAAGTGGAGCACGCACACAAAGCTCAGACACCACCTACAAGTTCCCAGCCAATATAAGGGAGGTGGGCCACGGGTCAAAGGTAAGAGAGGGTGTGGTATAGTGGTGGGGAGAAGGGGGAGCCTATTTTAGGGTTCCTGCTCAAGCTTTTTTCAGGAAAATGTCCTATTGGAATGACATCCCACCTAAAAGAGGTAAACATGAGCTGGAATCACTAGGTGCATGCTATAGAGGTTAGTAAGGGAAAAGCCCAGCCTTTATCCAGATAGGAGTGCCAAGGGAAGTAAAAAACAAAACAAAACCACTTTTGTCTGGGAATGAGGCATGACACAGCCAACACAGTATAGTGGTGGCGGCTGGGCAGCCGGCCGACCAATAGGCAGTCCTAGAAGGACACGCACAACAGGCCAAAAGTAGTTAAGGGGTAAAAATGGTAAATCTTGTCATGACAGGCAGTATAAAAAGGCCATAGATATGCACAATGAAAGGAAGGAGGAACAATAAGAGAACAATAACAACAATGGAAAAGAAAGAAAACAAGGAAAACAAGAAAATTGAGAGTGAGGAAGAAAAATATGCGTGATAGGAGTAAAATCATGCACCAATAGGCTACCCACTTCTCTCCCTCTCAGTAGCCCACTCTCTAACAAGTCAAGAATCTGAGATCAAACCACTTAGGTCCATTTTCCAAAGTGAGTAACTTCTACAGCAGGATTTCCCTCTGAGGTTATCCACATTAGAGTTTGGTTCCCCTTTTTGGACTTGAATCTGCTGAAGACTCAAGCCCATTCTTTTCACAGACTAATTTTCCTTTATTTTGCCATGGTTGATTAAAGACTAATGTGACTTTTTACTATTAATCTATTCCTACAGTAATCACGTTATCATACTTTTCTTTCGTGGAATTGTTCAAGTATTATTGTTATCAGTAGAAAACATAATAGTTAAAGTGTTTTAGTTATCCTGCTGTACTATGTTTTTTTTTTGCCCTGCTATAACATTTTGTAACAGTATTTCTTGCCGAGAGCATGTGACGCACTCAAGATTCCTACCAGGGCTCTAACTTGTACACAAGCTGGCCTAAGGTGTGTTTCAGTTAGGCTAGTCTTGACTTTCCTACCCCAGAATCATAAGGTCGTAGCACGGCAGGAGCAATCCAGCCTAAAACATAAAAAAGGCCCACCATACCACTGTCACGACAAATTTATCATTCCCTCCGATAGCGTATGTGGCCGTTGATGTTGAAATGATGAGATTTTTGTTTAAGTTTGTTTTGAAATTGAAGATGTTGATGAAAGGGGGAGTTTATTGAAATGTTATTTGGTGTTGTAAGATGTATTTATTATTATTTTTAAAAAAAAGTAAAAGACTGATGTAGCAATCTATTATTGGATGTGTAAAATATGAGTTTTAGAGCAACCACATCAGCTCGTGCAAAAGATTCCGTCTATTTTACACAAAAAATCTACTTTTTCTATTTTATATCATCACTTCTACAAAACACCCACATCAGTTTATCTATTTTACAAGACTTTTCAATAAAATATTCATTCTTCATCAATTTTTTATTATTTTCTCTAATGATCATAATTTTTTAATTTAAACTTATATTTTAAGTAAACTACTGACACCGGTGGCTTGGCCAATGGAGCTGCTTGTGGTGGAGGTCTGATGGCCGAACCGCCAAAACAGTGGCTCCGGCGAACGCCGCCGGATTGGTCTTGCCGTCCATCTTACCGCCGAATAGTGACCCACCGGTGGGTGAATTGTTAAAATAGTGGCTTCGACGAATAATATTATTTTTTTTGATGAACAGGGCATTGTAAATTTTATTATAATATTACCCATCTATTCCAATTAAATAATAATAATAATAATAATAATAATAATAATAATATTATTATTATTATTATTATTATTATTATTATTATTATTATTATTATCTCTTAAAATACCCATTCTCTCACTCTCTCTCTCACCGGTTCCTCAAATTTTTTTTTTCAGCTCTTTCACTCTCTCCCTCACTGTTCCTCTCCTTCCCTCACTCTGTCCCTCACAGCGCCTCACCCAGCCCACCGTCGCCGCCGATCCAGCTCGCCGCGTCAGCCCTCCACCAGTTTGGCCTCCTTCTTTCCTTCGCCTTTCCCTCTCTCCTCCACCACCGACCCTTCGCCCCCTACCCCAATCGACGACCCTTCGCCTCCCACCCCCAACTGATGATAGCAATGGAAGATCCGGCGGCAGCAATGGAAGACCGGACGGCAGCAGTGGCAGCAGATCGGGCGGTATATCCGGTGGGTTTGGACTGTTTTTGGGTTGGGTTTACCGGTGAGTTTTAATTGATTTTGAGTTGTGTTTGTCTTGATTTTGAGTTGTTGGTGGCTGTGTTTGGTGGTGGCGCTGGGTTTGGTGGTTGGTTATTTCCTTCTTTCTGGCGCGCTGGGTCGTTGGTTTAGGAAGAGAGGGAGGGAGTCTGATAGATGAGAGAGAAAAAAATATTAAAAAAAAGTTTTACACATGAACAGTAACCGTGGATATATCCACGGTTACTGTTCATAGGTGCATTTTTACAAGTTTTTGCACCCACTGATGTGGGTGCTTTTTTTACTCATATTGTGTAAATTTGGTTTCTTTTTGCATTTTACATGAGCTGGTGTAGATGCTCTTACAACCTATCTTTATCCAATGAGGACTCTTTCCAAAAATCTATAAAAAATGCACTACATTTATTATATTATATATAAAATTTATTTTATATTTAATAATTTAAATATATATGAAAGTCTACCGATCATACCGCATGGTATATAGCACGGTGACCAATATATTAAAAATAATGCTAGAGATACAAATTATTTTACAAATTTTTGATGTGGTGAGTGATTATTGGTAAACGAAAATGTGATATTAATGGTGGGCTTAGATGACAACTAATAAGAGTTTGGTCACATCAACATTTTGTAAAAATTTTGTAAAATAGTTTGTGCCTGTAACATTACTCATTAAGACTAGTAAGATACCGCGGTGATGAATTTAGGTAAAACGTGACACGCAGTTGCAGTGCGATATTGAATATAAGTCCAAAACTGAACCGTTTACACCTTTATTCGAATCCAAATGTTTTATATGTGGGCAAGAAAGATATACTATTCTACTCCTACTAATTAAAATTATAAATACCCTTTTATAGTGATACTCTAGTTATATAATGTATTATAAGTCTATTTAAAAATTTTATGTATTACTTTCGTGTATGTGTGTATTAATACGAGTTATTGTTTAAAGAAAAAAAAAAAAAAAAATCCAACGAGAAAGATTGTACGTGGATGCTTGGAAACCCATTCTCACACCACACGCCACATGATCATGAGCAAGCCAACTCAAAATTAAAATATCCGAATTCGAAACGTGAATACTTTTTCCACAAATACGTTTCGCGGAATCAATATCAATAAAAAGCCAAAAGCCGATGCTACGCTCCGCCCCCGGAACGGAACGACGACAGAACCAGAAAAAGCATGAAAAGCAAGTAAAACGAGAGTAACGGTAACGTTATGGGCAACAAGATCGCGCGGACGACACAAGTATCGGCGTCGGAATACTACCTTCACGACCTGCCGTCGTCGTACAATCTAGTCCTGAAGGAGGTGTTGGGCCGAGGCCGGTTCTTTAAGTCCATTCTCTGCAAGCACGACGAAGGCCTAGTCCTCGTCAAGGTCTATTTCAAGCGCGGCGATTTCATCGATCTCACAGACTACGAACGCCGTCTCTTTCAGATCAAAGAGATTTTCCGTGCCCTTGACCACCCTCACGTTTGGCCTTTCCAGGTCCTAAATTCTCTCTCTTAAAATTTCAATTAGGTTTTCAATACGCCTAATTATTGAAAACAGAGTTCTGGTGTTTACTTCAGTTTGGATTAGATGATTGTAATTGTAGGATTTTTTTTTTTTTTTTAAGGTTTTGGAGGTTGTGCTGTGAAGAATTTTGAACTATTATTAGCAGCATTATTGTTTGAAACTCAAAATGGTAGTGTTCTATTGCAGTTTTGGCAAGAAACAGATAAAGCAGCTTATCTATTGAGGCAATACTTCTTCAATAATTTGCATGATCGATTAAGTACTCGGCCTTTCCTCAGTCTCGTCGAGAAGAAGTGGTTGGCTTTTCAGGTTTTTATTTTTGTTTTTAGTTTTAGTTTTTTTCTCACACTCAAACATTGCATTCTAAGTGTTTACGTGGGTTCGGTTAGCTCAATGTCCTTGAATAAGGGACCTGGGATTGAATGCCGCCTACCCCAAAAAAAGAACTGATTGGTTTGTGTGTGTATATATATTTGATAAATAACGGAATTGTATTAATCAAAAGTCCAGGTACACCGGGGGTGTACATGGATAACCGTACATCAAACACATAAATTACAAAGATCAAGCATTTCTAAAAACTTAGAACAAGGAAAAAGAGTAAAGGAAGAACTCCACTCCAGCAAGGTGTGAAGAAGAAGAGATTTAAATTCTGAAAGAGACCGTTCCTTCCCTTCGAAACATCTTGAGTTCTGTGTATATATGTATATATAAGTTTTTAATGGATACAATTCATCTCAGCAATTTTATTTCCTTGGGTGTACAGTTACTTCTTGCTGTTAAACAGAGCCATGAGAAAGGAGTTTGCCATGGTGAGTTGTTTGTTGAAGGAATCCACATGAAGTACAATGTTATGTTGTTTTCGTGACCATATGTTGGTTTTATTTCTGCTCATTTTGTTTATCGTCATAGGTGACATTAAGTGTGAGAATGTGCTGGTCACTTCTTGGAATTGGCTTTACCTTGCTGACTTTGCATCCTTCAAACCAACTTACATTCCCTATGATGACCCTTCGGATTTCTCCTTTTTCTTTGACACTGGAGGAAGAAGACTCTGTTATCTTGCACCTGAGGTTGGTTCTTATTCATTTATGTTTATACTCATTCGATGTTGTTTTGCTCTTCAAAATACTATATGCTGATTGATTTTTGACTTAGAAACTATGATTCATGTTCAGTCACTTGTAATGACTAATGAGCCATCATCTATGATTGTCATATGCCGTGGTTTAGCAACTTTGTATGGCTTTATTGTTATGTCTCTTTTTATTTTGATATTTGGCTGCTTGATAAAACTAAGGTGATATTACTTTTGAGTGTATGGTTTTCTTTGAAGAAAGAGGGTTAAAGAGATAAAGGAGACAACTATACTTATTAAAATAAAAAAGAAAAGAACATAAATGTGAGAAGGAAGAATGAGATAAAGAGAAAAGAGAAATATAGGCCCCGTTTGTTTCGACAAAAACATTTTCTGGAAAAAGTTTTACGATGTTTACAGTTTAGAAAAACATGGTCAACGAAAAACTATGCCTTTTTGTATCAAAATAAGAGCAGGAAATATTTTCAGAATCACAACAGTTAAAATAACCCTTCTCTCTCTCTCTCTCTCTCTCTCTCTCTCTCCTCCCCCTCCCCCCCTTACTTTGAATTCCTTGTCTCTCTGCCTCCCCCATCTCCCTTGATCCTCCTTTGTCTTTCATCATTGCTGATCCCATCCCCCTGCTACCAGGTCTGTCACATCACCGCCCTTGTCATGTCGCTGCCTCTATCTTTCCCCTTTGATCTTTAATGCCCTCATTTTCTCTACATCTGTCATCTCTCTCTACCTTTCTCGTCTCTCCTCTTCATCTGCCTCTTACCCTGCCATCGAAATCTGCTCTCAAACTCCTAAACCCCCATTCTATCCCGACTCTTTCTCTCTAATATCTCTTATCACAGAGGCCCCACGCTGATCTGTGGAATTTGCAAACCAATTTGCTTAGTTTTTTGCCAAAGGTAATAGCACTCCACATGTTCCTAATAATTTGTATAGTTTGTTTTGGGTATGTTGGTTTTTGGATCTGGGTGTTGAGTTGTTGAATATAATTGTGGGGCTTTTCTTTGAGTGTAAAATTTATGCAGGACTGGTTTTTTGTGTTGGTTGGGTGAGTGTAAATTTACTAAAGAACCATTTTGATTGTGTTATTAGTATTTAGAATTGCAAGAAAATATTATTGATTTGCTATGTGTGCCAAATATTGGAAAATGTTTTCTAACTCATTTTTAAGGTTGCAACCAAATAGGAAAACAAGTTAGTTTTTCAAACTTATGTTTGAAGAAAACTAGTTGTTTTTCAAAAAAACATTTTCTGCCAAAACAAATGGAGCATTATACAATAAAACAAGTTTGGGCTGGGGGGTCTAAATGTATAAGACAAGGTTGAGAAAAAGCTCTTCTTCAAATTTCTATCAATTGTCATCCATTTATCCTTTTTTTTTTGGTCACAATCATGGTTGTCAAAATTGCGATAGGATCGCATGATTTTACGATCCCACCTCACCAAAACGTTTAGAATTGCATCAGGATTGTAAAAATGGTAGAATTGTACGTAGGATTGTGTAGAATCGTAGAATCGTATGGGATCCTACCGATCCTACCAAAAACAAAAATTTTTAGTTTTATTTTTATTTTTATGGGATAAATTTTTTGTTTTGATGAAACTTTAAGGGTTTTTATTTTCATGTTATGATGGTATGGCTTTTTATTTTATTTTTATAAAATTATATTAACCTAAGCAAATATTTTCTAGTTTCTAGTCTACTTGTAATCAAAATAAATGAATGCTTCATCATTTCTAAATGAAGAATCTTATGTTGGCTTTGCTGCCTTTTAAGCTATAATGTTGTTAAATTTGTTTGATCAATATATTAATTTGTGTTCTAATATTACTAAAATATTTTTTTATATATAATTTTATCAGTTATGCTTGTATTTGTATATTGATTGATTGATTTTTTTTAAGCATGCTCTTTAATTGTTGCTGAGTGGTATAACTTGAATAGTTAAGTGTGAAATTGTATCTTGATGTTTTTTGCAGCTTTAGTATACAAATATATAATGTCTACATAGATGATGAAATAAATGATGATGATTAGGAATTTAGGACGGTGGTTATAATAACCTTAAAATGAGAATAATTAAATGTTCATTTCACCTTAATATTAATTTTGCTCTTGGATTTTATATTATAGTTAGTTTCCATTTGCTAACTTATTTTAGATTTCAAACTTAGAATTTAGAACTTAGAAAATATTTTCCATATGTTTTGATAAATATTTTGGTATTTGGTTGCTAATTAAATATTTATTGAACTTTTTAGATACATTGGGTTAAAACTTAAATATATTTGTTTCGTTAGTATAGATTTAGCGATGTATGACATGCAAATTACATCATATGATGAAAATTTTAGCTTTTTTATGGATGAATTTATAATTAACGTGATTATTCAACATACAAAGTTATTATCAATGTGTTTTTTGCTTTAAATCTGAAAATATGTAGGATTTTGACAACCTTGGTCACAATTAAGTGTTATACATATATAAGCCACGTAGAATGCCAACTGATATATCAAGTTAATAGGATAGTTTTTTTAGTAAAAAAAGGTTATTTGGATCATTATATTATTTGTTGAAATGCCTAGAAATTCTAAAAAGGGGAAAATTATAGAAACTTGAATAAGACACTACAGCCGTATGATGAAAACTTTCAAAAATAATAACCATAAAAGAAAAGAAAAAAAAGACTATATTATAAATCAATTTACTTCTGTAGGTCCCATTTGATTGTGTGTTAGACTGTTAGGTTGGATCCAATTGCAAGATCAGGCTGTATTTCTGATGTTGGCATTTTATAGAAACTTGTTTACGTTAGTGCAATTAATTGCTGTTTGCTGGCAGTCATTTTGCTAATTTCCTGTAATAGAAGTTTGCCAATGAAGTTTTACCCAGTCTTCAATTCTGAATAAGATGATCGGATAATTAATGGTTTCCAATCTTGCTCAATTTTCAGAGATTTTATGAGCATGGAGGTGAGATGCAGGTTGCACAAGATGCACCTTTAAGGCCATCTATGGATATTTTTGCTGTAGGGTGAGAATTCTTTGTCTTGAGCATCTCTACAATGTTTTAAAATTTCAATTTTGACAGCAGAAGAAATGCTGAGATCACAAATGTAAACTTTTATTATTAGATATATCAATGTCAAATTTATTGAGAAAGTTATACATATCTATGAATTTGCTTGTAGCATAAGGTTATTTATTTATAGTATGTGAATTAAATGTCAACAGTGATTCCAAGCAGTTATAATAATATCTGTATATATAATTGGAATAGAACATTTTCAATGTCCACATTTTTATACTTCCAAAAATAACCCTGTTACTGAATTGAAAGTGATTTAACAATAAGTCAGATTAAGGAAACAAAGCCAAATTGAGAAATTTAAAATTATTCACCAAATTCTCCTCCCACTAACAACCCCACACAGATGCCCGCATAAAAACATTCTCAAAATAAAATATTGAATAGAAAAGGTTTATTTATTTATTTATATTTTTTGAGAAAAAGGTAGAAGTAATAGTAAAAACAAATTTGAATTTCATAAATTAGGGCACACGTTTTACACTTAAACTATAACTGCTTGCAGTTACGACTTAGAATTGAAAAAGAAGAGCCTTTGAACTCACGTGAAGTGCGTGTGAAAGCCTACAATGAACTTGCAGCTTAATAATAATGGTATAGTAATCACCTTCTTACCTTTTCGCATTCAGAGGTTTAGCTTGATGAGCAAGCATTTATATGTATTTGATAATGAAAGCCTATAATGACTGTTAGAGGTTAGAGAGTTGCACTAGAGTTCTTGTTTGAAAATTTTCTTACCACTAGTTAGGGTAAACTAAAACACAACTATTTTTATTGGTTCCACAAGTTTCATTCACTTCTTCTTTATTAGGGGGATGGGAATTTTCCTTTGTGTCTCTATTTCTTCAACATTACAAAATAGGAGATTTAGATGGCTGTTTTTACAATTTACATACTAATGAATGAAGGATATTTTTATTTTGGCCACATGAATGCGAAAATGATATATCCTGTTTTTTCAGATCTTTTTTTTGGTGTGAATAACATGAGATCTCCCACTCTTCTCTCTCTCTTTTCTGAGCTGCACTTATTGAATTACTGTTTCAGGTGCGTCATTGCAGAGCTTTTCCTTGAGGGTCAACCACCATTTGAACTCTCCCAACTTCTTGCTTATCGCAGAGGTCAATATGATCCTAGCCAACATCTTGAGAAGGTAGTCTCTCTCTCTCTCTCTCTCTCTCTCCCCTCCCTTGTCTAATTTATACTATATTTTGGAGCCATAATATTTTATTTTATATTTTCATGTTGTACCTCTAGCCTCAACCTTAATTTTTTAGCCTTGCCTTCATTCTAATATTGCATTAGAGTTGATCAATGTCACTCCTTACTGGTGTCTGTATATCTATGGTCATGTTTCTCTTACCTTCTTTATGTTGTCTGCCCTTCATGCTCAATGATTAGCCATTTGTTGTCTGTGCAGATCCCTGATTCTGGAATCCGCAAGATGATACTACATATGATTCAGCTGGAACCAGAGTCACGACTTTCAGCTGAAAGCTACCTGCAGGAATATGCGGATGTTGTGTTTCCAAGCTACTTCTCGCCATTCCTGCATAATTTCTACTGCTACTGGAATCCTCTTCATTCTGATATGAGGGTAAACAACTATTATATATAACATGTAAAATGAATTTTAAGATCTCAACCTTTTGCTACATATTGCAACTCACATATGGTGCCTTGCTTTCATGTAATTATTATATGTAGGTTGCATTGTGCCAGAGAGTTTTCCCAGAGATACTTAAGCAAATGATGGACACTAGGTCATCTGAGGAGGCTGGTAGTGGACTCTGTACGCCTTCTAACAGTACTAGTGGTAAGCTGTCGCAAGAGATGGTTGCAAAACAAAATGTCAATTTGACAAAGGACTCATTTAGAAAGAGAGAGGAGACAGAGAAAGGTTTAACTCGTGATCAATTTGAACTTCTTGGTGATCTCAATACGCTGCTCAGGGATGTTAAACAGAATAACCATTACCCTGGTGCCAAGCTGATGCTTGAGGATGCGCCCAATTCTTTGTTTTCCCATAATCTTAAAACTTGTGGGATGCAATCTTCCAGTGACCTGCTTCAGACTATCTCCAATGCATTCAGGAGAAATGATCATCCCTTTCTGAAAAAGATTACGATGAACGATTTGAATACGTTGATGTCTGAGTATGACAGCCAATCAGATACCTTTGGAATGCCCTTTTTACCATTGCCTGAAGATAGTATGAGATGTGAGGGTATGGTTCTGATTGCCTCTCTTCTTTGCTCCTGCATACGGAACGTCAAGTTACCTCATTTGAGGAGGGCAGCTGTACTCTTACTCAAGTCTTCTGCACTATATATTGATGATGAAGATCGGTTGCAGCGAGTGCTTCCATATGTTATTGCAATGCTTTCGGATCCAGCAGCAATTGTTCGTTGTGCTTCCTTGGAGACTTTGTGCGATATTCTGCCTTTAGTTCGAGATTTCCCCCCAAGTGATGCAAAAATTTTTCCAGAGTACATTCTTCCAATGCTTTCCATGCTTCCTGATGATCCAGAGGAAAGTGTGAGGATATGTTATGCCAGCAATATTGCTAAGCTGGCACTAACTGCTTATGGTTTCTTGATTCACTCAATAAGCATGAGTGAGGCAGGGGTTCTTGATGAATTGACCTTAACAGAGAAGCCATTGGCATCGTCTAATGAGGCATCTGGACGACTACAAAGGATAAATAGTGATGCACAATTAGCACAGCTGAGGAAGTCCATTGCAGAGGTCGTTCAAGAACTAGTTATGGGTCCAAAGCAGACACCAAATATCAGGAGAGCGCTCCTTCGGGACATTGGCAATCTATGCTGCTTCTTTGGCCAGAGGCAAAGTAATGACTTTCTGTTGCCCATCCTACCTGCCTTTCTAAATGATCGAGATGAGCAGCTACGGGCAGTTTTCTATGGGCAAATTGTGTACGTATGCTTCTTTGTAGGCCAAAGAAGTGTGGAGGAATATCTTTTACCTTACATTGAGCAGGCTTTAAGTGATGCAACAGAAGCTGTAATTGTTAATGCTTTGGATTGCTTGGCCATTCTATGTAGAAGTGGTTTCTTGCGGAAGAGGATACTACTTGAGATGATAGAGCATGCCTTTCCGTTGTTATGTTATCCCAGTCAATGGGTACGAAGGTCAGCCGTCACTTTCATTGCTGCTAGCAGTGAGACCTTAGGTGCAGTAGATTCCCATGTTTTCCTTGCTCCACTTATTCGGCCTTTCCTCCGTAGACAACCAGCATCTTTGGCTTCTGACAAGGCTCTCCTTCTATGTTTAAACCCTCCACTTGCAAGACAAGTGTGTTATCAAGTTTTAGAAAATGCCAGGAGTTCAGATATGTTGGAGAGACAGAGAAAAATTTGGTACAACTCATCACCTCATTCTAAACAATGGGAAAGCATGGATATACTCAAGAGAGGGTCAGGTAAGAGCTGGCCCAATAACCAACAAAGTCCTGATGGTCAAAAACCTGTTGGCAATGCATTGCAACAGCCAGAACTGACTGAATCTGATGATGGTGAGGCTAATTCTAGAGGCATGGGAAATTTAATGAGTAATGCTTGTAGCACAGTTGATGTTCGAGATCCCCTATCCTCAGAAAAGTTGAAATTTTCAGGCTTTATGTCGCCACAGGTTAGTGGTGTGAGTAGTTTTATATGTGATAAATCATCAGAAGGCATACCACTGTACTCCTTTAGCTTGGACAGGCGGGCAGTTGGAATTCCTCCTGCTGGGTCTGATTCTCCATTACAAGTAAATTCCCCAGGAATTGGTTCATCATCAATGCCTTGGATGGATCCTGTAAATAAATCATTTAGCTTGGCTAGTTCAGTTCCAGCACCTAAGCTTGTTTCAGGCTCATACAGCATCAGCAGCGGCTCGAAACAGTTTCACAGAGTGGTACATGAACCAGAAGGCAGAGAAAATGATCAAGTGGCTTATGTCAATAGCAAATTTCAAGAGATTGGATCATCTAGCATGATAAAAGGCAGTTCTATTACTGTGGAAGATGCCTCCACTTCAACTGATCTAACAGGATTGCCAACTTTTGCACGAACATCATCAATTCCAGATTCAGGTTGGAGGCCAAGAGGGGTGCTAGTTGCGCACCTCCAGGAGCATCGTTCTGCGGTTAATGATATAGCCATATCAACTGATCATAGTTTTTTTGTGAGTGCATCTGATGATTCCACTGTCAAGGTTTGGGATTCAAGAAAATTGGAAAAGGACATCTCATTTAGGTCGAGGCTAACTTATCACTTGGAGGGAAGCCGAGCACTGTGCAGTGCAATGCTTCGGGGCTCTGCTCAAGTTGTTGTTGGAGCATGTGATGGCACGATACATATGTTTTCTGTTGATTACATTTCTAGAGGCCTTGGTAATGTTGTTGAGAAGTACTCAGGTATTGCTGACATAAAAAAGAAGGATATCAAGGAAGGTGCTATACTCAGCCTTCTTAACTACTCTGCTGATATTAGTTTCAGTCAGATGGTTATGTTTAGCACCCAAAATTGTGGGATCCATCTGTGGGATACAAGAAAAAACTCCAGCTCATGGACATTAAAAGCAACTCCGGAGGAGGGCTATGTGTCTTCTTTGGTAACAGATCCTTGTGGGAATTGGTTTGTTTCAGGATCTTCAAGAGGTGTGCTTACACTTTGGGATCTGAGGTTCCTTATACCTGTGAATTCATGGGAGTATTCTCTTCCATGCCCCATTGAGAAGATGTGTCTTTTTGTACCTCCAAATTCCTCTGCATCTACTATTGCAAGACCCCTTATTTATGTTGCTGCTGGTTGCAATGAAGTTTCTCTTTGGAATGCAGAAAATGGGAGCTGCCACCAGGTACATGGGGTTTATTTCTAATAATTGTTTATTAAAAAAAAGTGTGATTGCATTGCATGAGTCAGGAGTTCCCACAATCTCCTATAGGGGCTCACATTGTAACTATAGAACAAATCTTTTTCTCCCCCAATCAAAAAAGAAAAAGAGAATGAAAGATTCAAGTAAAGATAAAAGCAATAGTGTAGTTTTGGTGGAAAAGCTAAGTTGAATTGTTGGAGATCTAAAGTTCAACAGAAATTGATTGATAATATCCTGTATGCTTTCTCTAGGATGGAGCATGGATTGCCCCCAAAAAGTGAATCATCAATACATAGTCCATCTTTTCTTCAACTATTTTGAGTAGTTGGTAATTCCATATAAACTAAAATTTGCCAACTCTTCACAAGTCTGGGACTAGAGCCCTGTGCTCATTGAATTTACTTCAGTGACCTTGTTAAGTTACAAATGGATATACTAAAAGGCAGTAATTTTGGCAAGATAAAGAAGATGAGCATAGCATGTGCCACCTCCTTGACTTAATAATTGTGTGAAGTTTTACTTAGAAATAATGTACGAATGACAAAGTTGACTATATATTGATGGAACTATGAAGTATCTCTTGCTTTAAGAATGATGAAGGTGCATATTCATGTTTCATTATAGGGGCTCTTGGTTTTCACTGCTTATAGTGGCATAAAACACCCTGGATACTATCTATTGTATTATTGACTTATTGATTTGATCAATCTTTACCTAGTTGAATTTGGTTTTTACAATATTCAACTTTTGTTTTAGGTACTGCGGGTGGCAAACTATGATAGTGATGCGGAAATGTATGATGGGCCTTGGGCCTTGGCTAGACCATCTAGTAAGTCAAATTCTAGATCAGATCTCAGACGAAATGTTAATCCGAGGTACAGAGTTGATGAGCTGACTGAACCTCCCCCTCGTCTTCCTGGTATCCGTTCATTGCTTCCCTTACCTGGGGGTGATTTGTTAACTGGGGGTACAGACTTGAAGATACGTCGATGGGATCATCACAGGTTTGTAAATAACTTCTGTTGTTTGCTTGTTTTCATGAGATTTCTGTGATTGAATTGACTTTAATTGTTGATGTTACAGTCCTGACCGAAGTTACTGTATCTGTGGGCCGAATTTGAATGGAGTTGGGAATGATGATTTCTACGAAGCAAGATCGAGTTTTGGTGTGCAAGTTGTGCAGGTAAGTTTTATGTTTCTGTTCAATTGTGTACTGAAATTAATATTTGACTAATATGATATGTTTTCTTTTTGGGATTTAGGAAGTAGCTTGTGCTTTGCCTTTTTTTTTTTTTTTTTTTTGGGTCAGAATCTAGTCAAACTTTTTTATTTGCATCTCCACCCCATGATTCTCTTATTGTCCTACCTTTCTAGGTGCTAATCAAACTATGCTCATTTCTTGTGAAGTGTTTGTTGCTTTCAATTCCTTAACTTGTTTATCAGGAAATTGAAAGTTTTCTTAATTTTATGCAACTCGTGCAATTATAGCTTGTGATGCTAAACTTAGTGCTTTTCTTTGGGGTATATAGGAGACAAGGAGACGACCGCTAACTAGTAAGTTGACAGCAAAAGCAGTTCTTGCAGCTGCTGCCACCGACTCTGCTGGTTGCCATCGTGACTCCGTTCTCTCTCTAGCTTCTGTCAAGTTGAATCAGAGATTTTTAATATCGAGCTGTAGAGATGGGGCTGTCAAGGTTTGGAAGTAAATGACTTAAGCATACATAGTGAGTTTTTGTACATATTTAGTGCCAGTGCTAGTTGAAATTGTACATTGTATTCTAAGACTAAAAGCATGGATTCTCTTGCATATAATTCAAATTATACCTGTCTGATTTGTATAGCATGTAAGCATGTAGGATTAGTTAGCAGTTGTTGCTGTTTGATGAAGGCTTTCTTTTGTTGTTATGATATTTTAATTTAAATGCTTCAAGTTAAAATGGTGTCATTCTCAGCTTCTGTAAGATATTTATCCTGATTCAATTGTACCTTTCGCTTTTATATGGAAAGTTCCATTGCCATGATATCTCCTGGTCTGTTGACTTGAGCTTTGTTTATCTTAGTAATCTGAGAAATTATGGAATATCTAAATTACAATGCTGTGCTTCCTTCATTAAAAAAGAAAAAGAAAAATGTTATAGCATTTGGAAAGATGGGGTTTGCATGATATTCTTTACTGGCATATAAGTATGCAAGATCACAGTTTTGACCTGGAAAAAATTATACATTGAACTGCCATTTTGGAGATGTGCTTTAACCTTAAGGTTTGGCGTAGTTACTTGTCTGCCTAAGACAATTGCTTTTTTTTTTTTTTTGGATAAGTAAGAAAGATGTATATTCAAAATACTACTCTATGCAAAGAAGCACAAAAGCACAAAGCATAAAGCTTTCAGAAAAGAGAGAAAAGGAAAAACAAAGAAAAGAAACAAATTACAAAGAAAAAGAGAACTAAGAAATAAAGGGAGAGATTCACTAGATGTGAGTCTCCAAGCCTTAGACTAATTAAAAAGGGAACTAGTAAAAAGGGCAAGCAATTGGTCATCGGATTCAAGTCCTCAAAAGTCCGCCGGTTGCATTCCCTCCAAATGTACCACATCAAACACAACGAAACTAAATTCGTTAAATGAATGCTTCCCCAACCAATTCCACCAACCAAAAATGAAATTTGCAACCGATCGTGAGAGAACCCATGAAATCCCAAAAGTTCTAAAGACAAAACTCTACAAACGATGAGCCTTCTCACAATGTAGCAACAAATGATCCACTATCTCCCTACAATAGTGACACATGATGTACCAGTTAACAAAATCAAAACTCCCTCTCTATAAATTATAACATGTGAGAATCCTATCCCAAGCTACTGTCCAAACAAAGAAAGAGACACACCGGACTGCTTTAACCTTCCAAATACATTTCCATGGAAAAACAATGGAAGAAGAACCACGCAACTTATGATAAAATGAACGGATATTGAAACTCTCATTCTTCGTCAACTTCCATCTCATACGATCACCATCATCCATTCATTTTATCACCAATCTGTCCAAAATTTCACTCTATTCCCCACCCCAACCCTAAACTGGATGTTTTTGCTAAAAGCATCCCAACCCATGCGGATACTTCTTAATAAGCCACGCATGTGGATGCCTCTTCCCAACTTGGAAGTCCACCACACCGCCCCCCCCCCCCCCCCCCCCCCCCCCCCCAAAATTCTTCCCCAAACTTAGCAGCTACAACCCTCCTCCAAAGCCGAGTCTCCTTGACCCCGAAACGCCAAAGCCATTTTCCCTGTAAGGCTTTATTGAAGGTGGTCAGTTTCCTAATTCCTAAAAAAGAGAAGAAAAGCTTCGTGGTTTTAGAAACTATTAAGAGAATGTTTGAAATTTTGAGCTCCTATATATATATTTTCATTTTTAGAACTTAAGAAACTCCTATTATGGTTTTTGTTTTGCTATTTCTTGCAAGTTTCTGTCTGTCTCTTATTTAATAGGTGGTTTTTTATCCAACTCTTTCAAAAGAAGACATTAGAATGGGATTATATATTGTGCCCAAAGTTGAGTAAGGTGCTTTGTTCCCAATGTAGGAGATGCATCTTTTTGGAAGTGTGTGCCTGTTGTAAGAATGGGGACCTTGAGAGTTTTGAGCCACTCCGGTTGGCCTTTTGCTTTGGCCGTGTCATCTGTGGGATTAATAATTTTTTTTTTTTGATAAGTAATAAACATGAATATATAAAAAACTGCTAAATGCAAAATAGCACTAGCAAAACAAGAACAAGTAAAAGCAAAGAAGAAAAAACAAAAAACTCCTAATTGCAAAGAAGGAGAGAGCTAAGGAATGAAGGAAAAGAATCACTAGATATGAGTCCCTAAGTCCTAGCCCAGTCAAAAAGGGAGCCAAATAAGAAAGCAAGCAGTTGGTCATCGGATCTATCCAGATCCTCAAATGTGGTCAAATAATCTCCATAAAGCTGGTTAGGTTTTCTTAGGGTTTCAAATGAAAGTAGCCTAAAATCTTTTTCTTTTTATTTTAAATATAAGAATAATCTCCATTAAGCTGTGGGATTAATAATATGTGAATGGTCAAATAATCTCCATAAATCTGGTTAAGTTTTCTTAGGGTTTCAAATGAAAGTAGCCTAAAATCTTTTTCTTTTTATTTTAAATATAAGTAATTTTGGCCCCAAGGGGAGGGAAAAGGGAAGATTTGAACCCCAGTTGATTGTGCTAACCCCTTGATGTGGAATTAGCCTAGATGCTAAGTGAGCCATGTTAATTTCTTCTGGCTGTGTTGTGTTCTTTGGATTTTTCGTTTCTTCTCTCTATCTCCCCCCAGAGGAACCACTAACTGAGAGTATGATGGAATCATCTTAGATGCTCTGGTCATGTGCAACATAAGAATAAGACTGAGGAAAGCAAAGACAACAAGGGATGCATCTAAAAGGAATAGCTTTGATTTCCCCCAGTTGTAGAAGAAAAGTTATCATGAAAGTGGAATGAACTACATGGAAAAGAGGAAGGCTGATGAGAATCTCAGTCAAAGGTGGTAAGAAATACCATGGTAATCTATGATAAAAATAAATTAGCCCTATATGGAGTGGCACATTTTGATTGGTGCAGTTGAGGCAATACGTTAGGAACTTGGGATTTAATGTTGAGTTCAAGTGAGCCATGTGAAGTTCTTCTGGCTGTGTTGTGTTCTTTGGGTTATTCCCCACACGGTCCCACATCCACCCTGATCGAAGACTGTTGTGGCTAAGATGAGGGTGTTGAGATTGTGATTGGTACTGAAGATGAGTTAGAAATAATGCAATAATAAGAAACTAGAGGTACCACTAAGTGAGAGTATGGTGCAATCATCTTAGATGCTCTGGTCATGAGCAACATAAGACTGAGGAATGCATCTGATAAAAGGAATTATTTTGATTTTCCCCTGTTGTACCAGAAAATTATATCATGAAAGTGCAAGGAGCTACACGGACAAGAGGAAGGCTGATTTAAAAATAAAATTATCCCTATATGGTTATGTATCATATTTTGATTCATGCAGTTGAGAGAATTCATTAGGAGCTTGGGATATAAGGTTGAATTTCAATGTCTGTTTCATTGTTCATTTGGAGCTTCAGAAAACTACAATAGTCAGCGGAGATTTATTCAATTCAGTTAAGTGCATTAAGGTACCACTAAATGAGAACATGATGTGAGATTCATTTAAGATGATTTGCTTGTGCGCAACATAATACTTAGGCGATAAGGGGATTTTTTTGGGCCCTAGTGCCAAATACTGATATTATATGCATGGAAGAAGCTACAAGGACAAGATGAAGGCCAAAAAGAATGGGGGTTGAGGCAGTTAGATGTGACCTGATAGCATATGACCAAGTGTTAGTCCTAGGTAAATTTTGATGAAACTTGGGATTGGGACTGATCAAGTCTTGAAATAAAACTAGGCCATGATAGGGAATTTGCATGAAACTTCATTTTTTTGATTCTAACAAAATATTATTTGAATTAGGACTTGCAGTAGTGATGGATTATTTGTAGCAAGATTTGGAGAAACAATAATATGATCAGTGATAAATCACTAGTTATCCTGAAAGCATTAGCAAATGGTGAATTTAATCATTTAACTATGACATTTTCCCTTGTGTAGGGTCCATATTCTCCCTTAATAAATGGGACCCAAAATGTGGGATTTTTAACCTTTTTATTTTTAAATTTAAATAATGGGAAGTAGAGTGGAGGATAGGGTTTGAACTCAAGACCACCCGTTCTAATACCATGATAAATTACCAGTTGTCATAGAGTTTTAGGATATTTAGAAATGATGAATTTAATCATTTAACTATTATTCTAACAATCAAATTAATAAATGACAAGGATATTTGCCTCCTTTGAGTTTTGTTACTATACATGACATGAACGACCCTGAGGACTGAATATATCAGTACATATTCATGTTAGTTCACCATTGAGGACTAGTGAAGCATGTTTAACAGCTCGAGAGACTCGCCAAACTTCATGTTGTACTGCACGCCATGAATCTGCAGTATTCAGGTTCTTTGCCTTCTCTATTGCATCATCTAGCCCAGGGAAGGTTTTAGATCCATAGTCATCGTGCTTTGAGGGCCCATAAATCTGTAAAATGCAAAATAATAAATTTCGTCACGTTCTGTAATTATAACATTAATGCAAGATATTCATTTGGGTCGAATCTTTTCAATTTTATATATGGGGAAATTGCTTTTATGTTGAGTTTTTGAAAAATATAGTTATCGTGAAAGATGTAGTAATAAAGCCAACTAAAGAACTACGGAAGTAAGTTTGGTTAAGGATTCATATGTTGATTAAGAGAAACATACCAAATGCTTATACCAGGACCTTCCAAAGAGTCCATCTTGGTCTGTAAATGCGCGCTCTGCCATCATTAGTCTATCATTCAACTCTCTCACCTTCAAATGATCTTTATTCCACATTGATGTCCAACCTTTTCTTTCTATTATTTCCTAGAGAATCATAGTTCATGTTTCTGATAAATGTGGAATGTTATTATTAAATGCAATATATAGAAATGCAAGTTTATACCTTTCTCTGGTTGTTCATCGTGGTTGCTTCTTTATGGAGCTCCTCTATGGACTTGAACAGAGGATTTAGGCTAATGTCTGTTTCTGAGATCTCATCTTTCAAGTCCTTTGTGCTTTTCTGTTAGTTCAGGATTAAATTCATTGTGTTTATGTCTGCCCCTAAATCTCTATGATAATCAATTGTATTCCATAACACTGCATGTAATGATTTTCTTCCCATTTAACATTGTGATACCTGGAGCTCCTTTGCATAGGAGAGATAGTTGAAAGGCAAAAACTCCTCATCTGCTAGCCAAAGGGCTACTAAACCCCAAACACTTCCCACTGTTTTTCATAAATTTGATAGAAAATAAAGCTTTAGGCTCTTGGATTTAGATATAGATGTTGTTAGTTGATCCAGAATTCAATGCAAATTCTCATTCAAAAAAATGTTTCTTTTCAATTCTTGAACATGAAATGGCTTAGTGAGAACTGAAGCGGTAAAAACTAAAATATGAATTGGAAAAACTGACTATTATCGTGTTTTGCTAACACTCTTTGAGTGCCTTTTTGTTTGTTTTCACTGCTCTTGGTCTATAATGGAATTTTCCAGACTCAATAGGCAATCATTAAAGAGTGCTTCAAATGCAATTTTTTGGCTTGTGAAGGAAATCCAAATTGGTTTGGGTGCTGGTAAATAACAACTTTATGGCTCACCTGCAACATGTCTATGAAACATTGGATCCCCGAATTTTTCCATCCAGACAAAGTCATCGTACATTGAGTGGTATACAGGGTATCCTGCATTTGGGAACAAGTAACAACAATTCATTGCTAAGCCGTGAAAGTTCCAAAAGGCACGCTGCCATGTGATATTAACTTACATATTTCTTAAGGATAAAATGTTCTGCCATTTTGAAGCTTACTAAAGTAACCGTCTTTAGTCTCTTTTTTTTTGGTTGCTAAATAACTTTTTTCAGTCTCTTACTACAGTAGTGAACACCATTGGTAAGTTAATGTGATAAGATTATGGTTGCGCGTTAGTTCAATGTAAGTTTTGACTAGTGATTTATAAGTTGTTTACTTTTAGAAGGAGAATCATTAGTTCGTTCATGTCATAAGATAGTTTTCCATTCCTTCCACCCACACGCTGCCAAGCATGCTTTCATTTCCCTCTATTCAAAGCAAACAAGAACTTAAATTAGTATCAGCTAATTGGATTAGTAACCAAAATTCCATCCTCAGACTAAAATGTGTGACAAATTTAATGGGATGGTAGTAGTTAAGGGATGAACCATAAATTATATTTAAAAAAAAAAAAAAAAAAAACTGTTAACTGAGATATTCAGGGTTCAAATCCCCCCTTCTCCATTGTAACCATCCAAAAAAGAAAAATGACTCTAGCGAAAGTAATATTTTTATTGACTATGAGAGATTAAAAACATTTGATGGAGTACTTCTGTCATATCTTTGGTTAGGTTAAGTCGTTCTGCTAACAGTATTTGTGGGAGGTTTTGGTTACATTGTGATGAATGTTACAAAGTGTTATATTTGCCTTCACACTGTATTTAGCATCTCTTTGCTTGTTTTAGCTGGTGGTTGGTTGGATACCGTTGCCGGATTTTCATCATATCATACTTGATTTTGAAATTAATGCTTTGTTTTGTTTGTTTTGCTTTACTTGGTGAAAGAACTTTTACATTTTAACCTTTTCAATTATCGATTTCTTTATGTCATTGTGTTTTCTAAGAAGTATATTCATAGTTGCTTCCTTTAGAATAAAAATGTCCTATATGTGCATATGTGCATGTGTGCATGCGTCACCTTACAAACTAAAGGATGATGTCCAAAGATTAAAAATATTGTGCTTGTACATAATACTTTTTCATTGTAATTCTTTTGACTTCTTTGTGTTCATTGTACATGAAGTAGTCTTTTTTCATGAACATTTTTCTTTACTTATTTAAATTAAAAAAAAAATCGTGCTTGTTACCTCCTCCAAAAAACATTGCAGCTGCTGGAATTCCTACATGTTGCACAAAAGCTGCGAAATCTGATCCTCCATCTCCTAACCTTCCAATCTTTGTATAGAAAGTACAGGTTAATGAGCACCAATTATTTAAGTAGATACGTTTCAGGGATTGATGAAAGTCGTCTCCTATGCGTGTTCTATCTGTGTGGTAATATGATGCTAGACTTGGGAATTATTTATCAAAATTGGATGGCTGGAAACAAAGTAAGTTGCAGTTTTTAAAGGTCACTGCAATGCAGTTCAGTTTGTTTCATAAAAAATTAATATGAAATCTTGAAGTCAAGATGGTGGTGTAAGGCATTTGTATTTTGCTTACCGGGGGAGAATTGCTGGAATCAATCCATGAATCATAAATAGTTTGTGATGAGTTCTCTGGGTCTTGAACCTTCAAATCAATTACAAGTTCAATAGAGATGAGTGAGATAATAGCAGCAACAGAGAGAAGATTTCTTTTGACCTGAAGCAGGAGAAAAGATTTAAATCTAGATTAACTCTATAGATTTGACTGGCATCTTATATGTTTCTGCAGCTGCTAATGCCCATCTGTCTGGCCAGGAGTTGTGATATCAGAAGTATCAACTCTTGGTATGGATTCTGTAATTGCTGCTTTCAAAATTGGCTTTTGCTTACTGTTGCTGGTTTTCCTATTATTACTACTTTTGAGATACCTGTTGAGTTGCTCGTTTGAGCAGTTCATCAAGCTGGGGCGTTGCAGAGGCATGGAATACTGGTCCAGCTACTCCACAGTCAACATTCAAATAAGCAACAGCCCTTGAAGCTAGCATTTCTCTGTTCTCTTCTACCCATTCAGTGGATCCTACCTGGATATGGTGCTTAGGTTAAATTTCTATTGTGTGTGTGTGTGTCTGAGAGAGAGAGAGAGAGAGAGAGAGAGAGAGAGAGAGAGAGAGAGAGAGAATGACCAGGCCATATTCTTCAGCGTCCCAATTGCACAAGACAATTGTTCTTCGAGGTTTCCATCCTTTTTTTTGCAGCTTCCCCAGTCTTTCTGCAACCTACGGTTAAGTATCAAAATCAGGGGGTGCTGTTTTGGTGATTATTCCTCATTAGTAGATACTGGATAAGGACATCTTGTACCTCTAGCAATGCTGCGGTGCCACTATTGGGATCAACAGCTCCAAATGTCCATGCATCCCGATGATTGCCCAGAATGACAAATCTACAGATAATCGTAACATTTGTGACTTAACCATTGCAAGTTAGGCTTCATTACCCCCATTGGGATATTGATTAAAACAAGTTAATATTGTTTTACCTCTCTAATTTTGCAATTAACTTTTAAATGTCATTCAAAGTTAAGTGAAATAGTAAATAGATCTGAAACGTTTGAAATGCAGTTAGTCCTTCTGTGGAACAAGCTATATTGCAAAAATTGGTGAACACAACCGATTCATGAAGATTTTCTTCTTTTGGACCAAAAAGAGGCAAGGGGTGGAAACTGTACCACAGAAGAAAAGTATACCTAATAAGAAGGTAGTTGTCAATTCGTCCTGTTCTGTTTTGATGAGTTACTAAATCATGAACACTAGGCACGTTTTCTTTAGAGTGATGCATATTGAAATTGAAGTGCAAGAATGAGCTAATATCTGCTGTTTATGAAAAATTTTGGACGTACCGATCAGGCTCTTCTGCTCCTTCAATTATACCAATGACATTCTGAATAGTCCCTATGATTTGATTTCCCTAGAAAAAACACCCCCCAGTAACTAGTCTGATTTTAGTTATAGGGCTGGATTGGACGTTAGTTGAATGTGCACAAGAATACATAATGGTACTTAAAAAAACCCAGATCTTAGTTTGAACTTACAGTGTAACTGAGATTGATAATCCCTGGCCCTGGTCCAACCCTGTAAGTAGGTGCATCTATGCTTCCTTGCCAATCCTCATGGGCAACATCTCCACCAACCGATCTCAAGATTGTTTCACCATCTGCCCCAGATATTGGCAACGAAGGTATAAGTGGAACATCCCCTCCTTTCTCTACTTCCTCTTCAGATAACCTTTCACAGTCTCCAGTGCTTGCCCATCCAGGTGTAGTAGGGTCCCCGATCCCATTATAAACTGTTCCCACCTGAACCCCACTTGGTGGCATCCACTTCTCATCTGGGAACCACCTTGTATCCCCTCCTCCACCACCATAGTCTTTCCTATCTGTATACAACAATGCCCCAATAGCACCTTCTTCGTACGCATTCTTGACTATGTTTCCTCTGTATATTTCTCCATACCTTGCCAAAACAATTGTACCTGATACATTCACACCCATTTCTTTCAGTGTCAAGTAGTCTACTATGCGTCCATAGTTCACATAAACCACAAGTCCGGAGACAGTGCCTGACTTTGCATATGCATGGAAAGTAGGCTGAACTTCATCTGCTACATCTGCATATGGATCACCATCATAAATTTCTTGACGAAGATTGAAGGTTGTGGGTGTCTCTGGAGGTGGTGGTATTAGTGTTAAGGAACGGGAAGAAGGGTAGGTTAGAGAAACCTCATAGGATGCTATGTGAGATTTGATATTGCTGGAGGTGAAGATGGATAAAACATAGGCTGCAGCCTCTGCGTTTGCCTCAGAACCAGCAACGTGGGGCCGGCGAGTGAGGGTGTGTAAATGATGTGATATTGAGGTGTTGTCGGATAGAGAAGTGGATATGTAGAGGGAGTGGTAGAAAGATTTTGGAGGAGGAGGAGAAATGAGGAGGAAGGTGAAAGAGGTGGCTAAGCCTAGGAAGATGGTGGTGGCTGTTTTCAACATGGGGCTTAGTTTTCCCCTGTATTTTGAGAGAGAGAAAAGGCTTTTGGTGAGTGCAAATTTTGTTGTTGTGGAGCTTTTCTTGAGGTGGGATTTCGATTGTGTGTGGAGTAATTTACTTGGATATATATTTTTTTAATTGTTATCACGTTACGATCGAACACCTAATCTTAAAATGAATTATAATTGATGTTTCCATTATCATTATCATTAAAGATAGTATATGATGTCCTCTGTTTTTGTCTTCCTCATAATTGATTTCTGATTGAGACGAATTCCAACCTTTAATTCTTTATCATTTTGAGCAATGTTAAACCATAATTTTTTTTTTAATAATTAGTTGAAATGATTAGTAAAATGTCACTTTTATATGATTTAATCATTGCTACCATTTTTATTATGCACTAACCACGTTATGTCATTTGGCCAAGTTAGTCTTATATTATTATTATTATTTATTTATCCTACCCTTCTTTCGGATGATGAGGCTACAATGAAGATATTAAAATATAAAGAAAGATTATAAATGATGTTATAATTATTCTCTAGCTTTATCTATATCTTATATTTGATTGAGAATCTTTAATTTTAATAAGTATGCATAGTATTGCGTGCCCCAGTTAAATTTAAAATTACTAGTAAAAGACAATTTAGACATGAAACTGTGCACAGATCATCAGCGAAGGGATGTGGGTACCGAAAGAATCAAAGTACTTATGAAGTTAGGGGCAGAAAGGCCCTTATTTTGTAAAAACTCTAGTACAATGTTTCTATTTTGAAACTATTAAGTATTGTGTTCTTGTTTTAAAACTTGATTTTTTTAAAATCAAGATATAGGTGGAATTCGACATTAGTAATGTCAAGTTCAATGCATATTTTGCCACTCAATTTTTTTTTTTTTTTTTTTTAATTTAAGTGAAACTAGACTTTGCTAAAGTCGAGTTTCAATTTAAAAATGTATATATAACTCGATTTTGAAGGTATCGAATTTTATACAAAATTCGATTTTGTTAAAATTGAGTTTCAAAAACAGGGATAAAATGCTTAATAGTTTCAAAACATGGAAATTGTACTAGATTTTTTAAATAATAAGGGCAAAAACCCATTTTCCCCATGAAGTTAGTGACTTTATCCCTGCTTCTTACAATCTTTAGTATTACAATCCTTTATATATCTCATTGGAGCAACTAGAGGATACAAACAATACAAGTCCTTTCTAAGCATGCCCTCTATTTTTATTCCTCAATTATATGTTTTATCACTGCAACCATCAATTATAAATTTGTTGGGTGTTTTCCTTCATTGAGGATGTCTTTTTTTGGTTAGGATTATAATTATGTGTAATCTTGTATCAGTTGTTACCATAAATTGCTGTGTGTTGGTGATTCTTGTGCATCAAATCCGTTTGTTCAGATCCAATATGAACAATTAGATTTGGTTGTTTGAGTCACATGACTGAATAATATTGTAAATTATAGCTGATAAACCAGGTAATTACCGCCGTCTAGAAGAGCCAGCCTGGACGAGCATAGAGCGCCATGAAAGCAGCTATTCAATGCCTCGCTGGTTGCATATCAGTAAGAAGACAGTTGGAACCCCCATTAAGGCTGAATTGAGTAGGCTTGGGACGTTACTAGATTAGCCTTAAAGCCACCATTTAAGAAGGACAACGATTAACAAGAAGAGCCTATTTATAGGGCCTACCAAATCCAAGACAAGGTACATACACACTAATCGCTTTCACTTTCATTACAAAATTCTCTCTATTTCCTGAGCTCCATTAACTGACTTTACCATCGGAGACTCTGTGGCTGACACCACATCAGTGATCACCTGAGAGGATTTCCCTTTTTCTTTATTAACTTTGCAGGAACTTGGACGAGCTCGTATTGGTTCCCCTAGACGAACCCAACTACTGACGATTTTAGCATCATCAGTTTGGCGCCGTCTGTGGGAACGACAAATTCAGACCTTCGTTTGAAATCATAGTCTTGTTTGGTTCCAACATCTAGATGGAGTCCAATACACCACAAGATTCTGTGGCATTAGCTTTGCAAATTCAAACACTTACAAGTAGCGTGGAAGAACTCACTAGGCAAAACCAGGAGAAGAGGCTACAATTACAATAGGAAGAAAATCATTCACTCACAAGGATTGAGACTAACAGGAATAATGACGAAGATAGCCACAAGAGAGATGACTATTGCTGACTAAACTCTTCGGACGAAGTAAATTCAGATCTCCTTAGAGATATGAGGAAGGAGACGGATGAGCTGAGAAACGCAATAAAGGAAAAGACGGATCGGAATTTGGACGGGATGGTCTAAAGGATGGACTCACCTTTCACTATGAAAGTCCTAAAGTGTCCTTTGCCCTAAAGTTTCGTCTTCTACAACTCGAATCATTTGACGGCTTGAAAGACTCGCTGGACCATATCACCACCTTCAAGATGACTTTGAGTTTACAACCACCCCCCAGACAAAATCTTGTGCTGCTATTTTCCTACCACCCTTAGGGGAGCAGCGTGAGTGTGATTCAGTAAGCTAGCAACGTCGTCCATTGACAATTTTGAGCAGCTAGGTAATTCCTTTGTGCGCCATTTCATTGGTGGGCAATGTCAGAAAAGACCAACGAACCATCTACTTAGCATTAGGCAAGGAGAAAGAGAGCTTCTGAGGTCATACGTGAAACGTTTCACCAGAGAAGTCCTAGAAAAAAAGCGAATGATAAGGTACAGAAACCACTTTCAAAGAAGGGTTAAAATCCAAGGAGTTCGTAGTCGCCCACGCGAAAAGCCCACCAAAGACAATGGCCAAGATGCTACTGAAAGTGTAGAAGTATATGAATGCAGAGGATGCTCTAGCTGCGATAGGGGAAGAAAGCATGCCTAAGGAAAGAGAAAGTGCTAGGGAAGACCAGAGGGGACGTAAGAGGGAAAGGAAAGATTGTCAGACTAGTTCTAACGGAAATAAATGGAGAGATGACAAAATTTCATGGACTGTAAAATTCACTCCTCTGGTAATGCCTGCTGACAAAAATTTAGTGCAAATTAAGGATGTCCATCATCTCAAGTGGCCAAAACCGCTCCATTCTGTGCCGAATGTACGGGACAAGAAGAAATATTACCGTTTTCACAAAGACCATAACCATTATACTGAGGATTGTCGAGACTTGAAGGAGCAGATAGAAGAATTAATCTGGAAAGGAAAGTAGCAAAAATTTGTAAAAAAGGGTAAGTCCAGCCAGTCTAGGGATGATCATAGAGAGAAATCTGAAAAACATCCCATAGACAAAGATAACTCACATAATCATCTGTAGAGCACGATCGGGGAAACAAGACGATTGCTGGAGGACCATCCATTGGTGGATCTTTCAAGTCCCTTAGTAAATCCCAATAGAGATTTGTGAACAGTATTCATGGGATACCTCATTTGAAATAGAGAAAATGAACTAGTATGGACATCCTGTTCTCGGAAGAAGATGCCAGAGGCATGAAGCAGCCACATGACGGCCCCCTGGTCATCATGCTTATGATAGAAGGATTCAACACCAGACAGATTCTCATCGATAATGGCAGCTCAGCTGACATATTTACCTCTTGGCTTTCCAGCAGCTGAAAGTGGATTCCAAGAGGATGCGACCATTTGAATCTCCCCTCGTCAGCTCAGTGAAGATTGGGTATACCCTAAAGGAATAGTGCATTGACAATCACAACAAGTTCTTACCCTTGGCAACTCACCAAATAACTTGATTTCCTAGTGGTGGATTGCCCGTTATCGTATAACGTGATCATTGGGAGACCTACCCTCAATCGTTGGAAAACAGCAACTTTTACGTAATGCCTGAAGGTAAAATTCCCAATAGAACAAGACATAGGCGAAGTCAGGGGAGACCAGGTGTTAGCCAGAGAATGCTATCAAGCTGTTTTGGTCACCAAGGAGAACCATACTTGGATGATTGAGGAAGAAGAGAAGGAGAAGGTGGAAGCCTCGGAAATGGTAGAATTAGTAGACGAAGAACCTGAGAAGACAACAAGAATAGGGACAAACTTGAATAATCAAATGAAGAAGGAGCTAGTACAATTTCTCAAGGAGAACCTAGACATTTTCGCATGGAGCCACGAAGATTTGCCCGGCATAGCGGCGGAAGTCATTCAACATCGTTTGAATGTCAATCCTAAAAGGAAACTTGTCCAACAAAAACGACGAGTCTTTGCCCCTGAACATAATAAGGCCATCTTGGACGAAGTGGATAAGCTATTTATAGTCAGTTTCATCCGAGAGGTCTACTATACTAATTGGCTGGCCAATGTCGTCTTAGTGAAGAAAGAAAATGGGAAGTGGAGGATGTGTGTGGACTTAATTAACCTAAATAGTGCCTGCCCTAAAGACAGTTTCCCGTTGCCAAGAATTGACTAGCTTGTGGATTCCATTGCCGAGCATAAGCTCCTCACTTTTATGGACGCCGTTTCAGGCTATAACCAAATCAAAATGTCAGAAGAAGACTAGGAGAAAATTGCCTTCATCACCAGTCAAGGACTTTACTGCTACAAACTGATGCCCTTTGGGTTGAAGAATACAGGGGCCACTTACTAAAGGTTGGTTAACAAGATGTTCTATAGATAGATCAGGAGGAATATGGAGGTGTATGTTGACGATATGCTCATTAAGAGCAAAGAAGAGGACATACACTTGGACGACCTTAAAGAGACCTTTGCGACCCTCAGGCAATATCAAATGAGGTTAAATCCTAGCAAATATGCATTTGGAGTATCATTAGGAAAATTCCTCGGGTTTATGGTATCTTAACAAGGAATAGAAGCCAATCCTGAAAAGATACAGGCCATACTGGACATGACCTCTCCAAAGATAGTGAAAGAGGTACAGGCGCTAACAAGGAGGATCGCTGCTCTCAACAGGTTCGTCTTGAAGGCTACAGATAGATGTTTGCCTTTCTTTAAAACTCTGAAGTAGGCTTTTGTTTGGATGAGTGAGTGCGAAGAAGGTGAAGAGTTATTTTTATACCTGGCGGTATCAACCACAGTCGTGAGTGCATCACTGATTTGAGAAGAGAATAAAGTACAGCTCCCTGTTTACTACGTAAGTCAAGCGTTCCAGGGAGCCGAGGTGAAATATCCACGCATGGAAAAGATCGTCTTCGCCTTAATCGTTGCTTCATGTAAGCTTCGCCCCTACTTCCAGGCGAACCCCAATTTGGTAATGACGGACCAACCTATAAAGAAAGCAATGAAAAAGCTCAAAGTGGCGGGGAGGTTAGTACAATGGGCGATTGAGCTAAGTCAATTCGACATTGAATACCATCCTAGAATAGCCATCAAAGCTCAAGCATTGGCTGATTTCATCGCCAAGTTCACAATCCTAGACGATGAAAAAATGCAGGATAGTTCAAAGAGCTAAATGATACAAATAGATGGTTCGTTAGTTCAGAAAAGAGGAGGAGTTGGGGTCTTCTTCAAAATGCCTGAAGGAGAAACCCTCAGGTATGGGGTACGGCTTCAATTCCCCACCACCAACAACAAAGTTGAGTATGAGGCCATACTGACAGGACTCAGGATCGAGAGAGTTTTAGGAGCCAAAAACATACTCCTCAAAAGTGATTCTAAGTTGGTGGTAGGGCAGATAAGAGAAGAATACGAAGCGAAAGAGGACATGATGCAAGAGTACCTCAAGTTGATGCACCAATTAGTCTAGGAGTTCGACCAGGTAGATTTCATACAAGTTCCCTGAAGCCAAAACTCAGAAGCAGACGAGGTAGCAAGGTAAGCATCGTTAGAGGAAGGAATGGGTTCACTCGATCTGAAAATGGAAGTACAAAGACATCCAAGCATTTACGAACTCCACACTTTCACGATCCAAAACCAGAATGGCTGGAGGAGTACAATCATCTATTTCCTCTGAGATGGACACCTCCCAGCAGACACAGATGAGGCGAGGAAGGTCAGGAAGCGAGCAGCCAAGTTCATAATCATGAACGACGCTCTGTATAAAAGGGGCTTTTCAATGCCCTACTTGAGGTGCGTCGAAGAAGAGGAAGCTAGATACATCCTGAAGGAGGTTTGTGAAGGAATTTGTGGAGACCATACAGAACAAGTTATTATTGGCCAACCATGCAGAAGGATGCGAAGGAGCACGTGGAAAAATGTGATAAATGCCAGAGGTTCGGGAACGTTCAACATGTCCTAGGAGAAAAGATGACGGCCATAACCTCTCGACGATCCTTTGCTTAATAGGGGATTAACATCATGGGCCCCCAACCACAAGGTAAAAAATAGGTAAAATTTCTGTTAGTTGCAATTGACTATTTTTTTAAATGGGTAAAAGCAGAAGCTCTGTCAACAATCATGAGAGCAAAAATTCGGAGCTTTGTGTGGAAAAATATAGTCTGCAAGTTCGGCATACCAAGGACGATCATATTAGATAGTGGTCGTTACAAAGGGTGTATGGCTAGAAGAGTTACCAAATGTCTTGTGGGCCTATAGGATCACTGCTAGAACCCCAACTAGAGAGACACCATTTAGGCTCACCTATTGTACTGAAGCAGTAATACCTGTCGAGGTAGGAATGACCAGCATGAGAAGAGAATTCTTTCAAGAAGGCATCAATGACGATCAACTAAAGGTCAGCCTGGACTGCCTGGATGAAACAAGGGAGGAAGCACCCAAGAAAATGACCAGGTACTGGCAAAAGATGACCGAATACTACAACAAAAGAGTAAAACATAGAAGATTGAACATAGGAGATCTCGTTTTACACAGAATCACACCAACAACAAAAGACTCAATACATGGAAAGCTCGGACCAACATGGGAAGGGCCTTACAAGATCATTCATTACTAAAGACAAGGGAGCTATCACTTGGAATCGATGGATGGAAAAAGATTGCCACGTCCATGGAGCATTGAGCATTTGAAGAGGTATCATCACTAGAGACAAATCACCATTGTAATCATGAAATAAATTCTTTGTTGATGAAAAATAAAACAATAAAAGTATTATTCAGCAATATTCTTGAAAATTGTGCACAAATAAATTGCTGACAAAGCCAAGTGATAAAATTCCTCCAATGGATGTAAATCACCTAAAATGGCTATGTGATAAGATTTCTTAAACGGATGTAGATCACTGACGAAGCCAAGTGATAAAATTCCTTCAATGGATGTAAATCACTTAAATGGCTAAGTGATAAGATACCTTAAACGGATGTAGATCACTGATGAATCCAAGTGATAGAATTCATTCAATGGATGTAAATCACCTAAAATGGCTAAGTGAGAAGATTCCTTAAATGGATGTAAATTACTGACGAAGCCAAGTGATAAAATTTCTTAATTGGATTCAAATCACCTAAAAAATGGCTAAGTCATAAGATTTCATAACTGGACACAAATCATTGATGAAGGTAAGTGATAGATGTAAGCTACTAGAGAAGAAAAGAAAATGATGCAACCCTTAACAAAGACCTGGATCATATAGACGAGGCTAAAGGAAGCAAGTTCATGCAACAAGTAAAGACAACCATCAAAGGTAAAGAAAATTGCACTTTACATATACATATATATATATATATATATATGTAAAGTGCAATTGTTCCAGAGTTACCATCTAAAGCCCAAAAACATGCTGGGCACCACAAAAAGAGAAAAGAAAAATAAACGACATAAACAAAAGAGAAAAGCGCTTCAAGTTGTAGCCTCGTCCCCTCCAGTTGCATCAACAGGAGCACCCTAGGATCAGGTTTGTCACCCTCTAGAGCATTTTCTTCGGAAGCAACAACAGCTTGGATAGCCTCGTCGACCTCTATCTCTTTGTCCACTTCCTCGAAGTCTAATTCCTCCAAGTTGACTCTAGAGGGATGCTTTACCATGTACTACCTAAGGAGCTCGAAGCCTTTGTAATACCAACTAAAGAGCATAGTGTTGTACTCTTCAGTTAGCTGAAAAGCTTGAACAGCCTTGGCAGCCACGGATTTAACCTTTTGGTTCGCAGCCTGAAGCTATTCGTCCTTTTGCACTGTCAGCTGCTTCTTAACCTTGAGATCATTGGCCAAAGCCTTGGCCTTCTCCTTAGCTGAGTTGGGGCGTTCATGGTAGTAATGAGATCCCTCTTCAGCTTCACGACATCAGCCTCCAGAGCCTCCAACTTGGACCCTGCCACCACGGCCTTCTCCTCTTAGCTAAGATACTTAGAAGATATGTGGATCGCCTCTCCTAGCACCTAAAATTCATAAAAAGGGAAGAGTTATGAACATCAAGGACCATCCCGCTTTATGAGTTATCAACCAAATAAAAAAGTTCTCACCTAGACGAGCTTGTGAATATGACGGCTCACAACCTCGTGAGAAGGGATGCTAGAAAGCGCCTTGAGGTCTTCAGCAGTAACGGCAGAATGAGCCCTTGCCAAGGCAAGGCCAGCATTGTCCCAGACACTGGATGTCTGGGAAACCACTTTCTTCTTCCCTTTTACCAACGTCCTCTACCTCTTTGGACGAGGAGTAAGCTCTTCCAATGAAGTGGTAGGAGAAGCCACCCTCATGGCCTTAGGAATGGAGGTGGTTGGGGTGATCAGGGTCCCTTTCTTAACGACCTGCACCACTTTCTTTCCTAGGCTTGAGAGAGGCTCGTTCTTCTTAGCCTTTATCCTTGCGTACATCTCTTGATTAAATTTGGTCGTCATCTTTGCATGGCTAAAAGGGATATATAAAAAAAAAAAAAAAAAGAGAGAAAAGGGAAAAGACGGAGAAAACTCAAAGCTAAACTCACTTTTCTCTTCAATCTCGATAGCATGTAGGACAAAGGGAGGGGGCTCTGGACCAAGACAGTGACGAGCTAAGGTTCTAAGGTCAACGAGATTGTCAAAGTCGTCAATTGTCTTCGTGTATTCAACGGTTGCCTGGACATGAGTCTTATACTTGCTCCTAAGCTTGGGATGCTTCTTGACTACAAAGAAAACAAATAAAAGGTTAGTGACGAGCCAAAAAAGAAGAAGGAACTGATGAGAAATAATCGGAAGGACAGCGCACCTAGACTTGGGGCCTTCCAACGACGAAGCAACCTAGGAACTTCACCCCAGAAGTCATCAAGGAGAGTCTCCCATCCATCCCCAGACACAAAAAAGTACCTAGATTTCTAATATCAGAAGGACGAAGGAAGATTCGTGACGATCCTTGCCTTCTTGACCCAGCGTACAAGCTTGTAGTACCCATACTCCTTGGACTCCTTCAAACGGTACTAGTGAATGAACTCGTCCAACATGATCGTGCCGCCCTTAGTGACGACTATCCATATCTCTATACAGCTAATCACTATCCTCCACAAGTTTGGCATAAGTTGCCTAGGAGTAATATTGAAGTGGTTCAGGAGTTCCATGATGAATAGGTGGATGGGGAACCTAAGGCCACACTGGAAAAAATCCTCGTAGAAGCGCACTTCCCTAGGTGAGAAATGACATGCTTTTTCCCCCTCTTGAGGAAGACGAATCCTAACTTCCTTAGGGAATTGGAACCTGTCCCTAAACCTAAAAAGGGTGTTAGCATCTAAAGCGCACTCCTCCCTGAAGGCATAAAAAGGCCTAATCTCCCTTCGTCCAGGCAACGAAGGGCTAGAGGCAGCCGTTTCTACCTCTGCCTTGACGGGGTCATCGCTAGACGAAAACCTTGTTTCAAGCTCATTGGACCTTACTTCAAAAACTACCTCCTTCTTACCCATCATTTCCTTAAACCAATTTAGAGATTGATGTAGCAGAGGGTGCAGATTAGCCAACGCAAAACCTAAACTGCTACCCCTAGACACGAAACCCTCAACTGGGGAGCAATGAGTGCTAAAGGAACCTAGAGATGCCCCTAAATAGGTAGAGAGAAATGAAATAGAAGGATAAAGTTGCCTAACCTTGGAACTTTCAACCATGGAACCCAAAAGGAAAAGGTGCGAATTTCTATCCTGAAACGGAAAAGGAAAGGTAGATAAATTTTTCAATAAAAGGAAAAAAGAAAAGGAAGAGAAACCTTACCTCAAAAAGCCAAGCTTAGAAAGGAAAAAGCTGATGAAGTTCAAAAAGCTTGAAGGAGAAAAATATAAAGCAACAATGGCAAAAGAGAGAGAGAAAAACCAACATTGTTCACGCACTTGAGGAGTTGTGGCAAAATTATTGTTGGGTAAATATCGTTGAATACAATACAGTGTTTTATTTAAACACATTATCCCCCATCATTTTTTTTTTCATACTAGATGTCTTTATATTTTTAGGCACATCCCAAGGCAAAGATGTTTCAAACCAAAGGACTTTCAAATTATAATTTGCTTGGACTTATATTTAATAAGTCTACAACTACTGGGTCCTACATTGTGCATCCACCCAAGACCCTCCTAATTTAGATGAAGAGAATGCATTGGAAGAACGACTTATTCATGGGGGAGTTCATGTTAATTTTGAAAGTCCTACCCAAGACCCTGTCATGGCAATCCTTGAGTCTGACATTAGGACCCGATTGAGCAAGCGTCCTAGTGATAGTTATGACGAGCGTCCTAGTAAGAGTAAGCGAGAGTCAATAACCTCCCAAATGAATGATGCCTTACAATCAATGATTGAGACCACTAAGGCTAGGATAGAGGCATCTAAAGCAAAGGCTGAGAGGTATAAGAGGTATACCATTGATGAAGTTAGTAGCAGTATTGCACCTACGAATGACTTCTCCTTAGGCAAGTGCATTAATATCCTTGAGACCATGGAAGAAGTCAATGATGAAATATTTATGAAGGCTGTTGAGAAGTTCAAGCAGGATCTTGATGATAGAGAGATCTTTGTTAAAATGAGTTTCACTAGGAGGATGGTCTGGTTGGGTAGGCTGTAGGGGATTATGCAAAACAATAATTTTCTATTAGATTATGTTTATTTTAATGTCTTTGAACTATGATTTGGTACTATTCTATTGTTATTTAATATTGTTAAATGATGGTTTATTATTATTTTATGGTAATCTTTTTTTTTTTTTTAATTTATGTTGATAATGTTTTATTTATGTTAATAAAAAGCACTCTTTGAGAACAAATTTGCTATTATCCTATATATTGTCTTTGAAAATTGTCTTTTTCGTGGAAGAAGCTACACTGTATTATTGTAGCCTCATGGGAAACAGTGAGATGTAGATGCTTTTGAAATTTTGTACATGGTATTAGACTATTCGTCCCACCATGCAGCCATTTCTAGATCATCATTGTGCTCCAATTTTTATTTTTTGTTTTTCTGCTTCAAGTTTGGTACTGTAACATTGAGTATTGGGATCTATCAGATTGTGCATTTTTTAATTTTGAAAGTGAAAATAGAATCCCACAAAATCTGTGATTTTTATATGTTATTGAATAAGCTAGTATTGCTGCTGACTGATGCATATAGGAAAACTGGTGATATCACTGACATTATGATATAGGGTTATTTTCCATTAATTTCCCCACCATTTTTGTTGATGGATGTCATTATTCATAGTCAGCCTTATTTACAATAATGGGGCTTGTGCTATAACATCAAATAGAGAACATGATGGGGAAAATTGATTTCCATGAGATGTCCAAGTAGAGCCCTTTTATAGTTTAACACTATGTATTTTAGTCATTTCAGATAACCAAGGCCTGCTTCTCATGTGTGAACTCGTCCCTAGGGACATACCAACTGCCTCATTTCAGATAACCAAGGCCTGCTTCTTAGTGAGTCAACTCGTCCCTAGAAGGAAAAAAGAAGAAGAAAATAACTATGAAAAGCTAGAGCAAGTCCACACCTTTCGGTGAATAGTGAGAAGGCACTTTCCATGAGCATCCATGAGAGCGATTTCACCTTTGTCACCTCTGTTTTACTTTTCTTTCCCCTTTACTCTCTCACTCTCTTTCTTCCTCTTTCTTATTCCCAGTTTCTCAGATCAAGGTGGAGTTTCATTTTAGTTATTCAGGTGTGGGAGGGAACATTACTCTAATTGCCTTTCTATCTTTTTTTTTTTTTAATTAACTTCTTTTATAAAATTAAGAAAAGTAAAAATTAAATAAAAAAAATAAAGTTAATGGCAGTACATTAACGGAACATTAACAGAAGACTTAATTGGAATGAAATAAAAATTAGAAAACTGAAATAACAAAACTCAAACTTATAGGATTGAAATGAAAAATAGTGATACTTAGAGGGTGTGTTTTGCATTTTGGCAAAAAAAAAAAAAAAAAAAAACATTTTAATAGATCTATAGATTATATATTCTCTCCACACCAATATTATTTTCAAAATATTTCATTCACAACGTATCATCCTTATTATTTCCATTCAATAATAGTTATCATTTATATTTTTGGAGTGTCTATACGAAGGTGGAATTTTGTATCATGAAAGTATATAACACCCTAGAATGTGAATTATAGGATAAAAGTAGGGTGGATAAAGTTGATAAGTTCATTAAGAATATTGTGCGTTCATCGAATGCCTATTAAGTTAAAATGGAAAATTTTATAAGACCGTTGTATGACTAGCTATACTCTATGGTACTAAATGTTGGGTTGTTAAGAAGCATCACATTTATAAAATGAGTGTAGTTGAAAAAAGAATATTAATATGATAATAAGTGGAAATAAATAGAATGATAAAATTCAAAATAAGACAACTGATTTAAAAATAGGTGCAATGTTTATTTTTTTTATTTTTTTGAGAAACGAAAGAGTGAGTTTATCTAAGTTAAGAAAACGAAAAAAAAAAATGTAGAGTAAGACCAAAAATCACATTTGTAGAAGTAATAAAATAAGGACATGTGAATTAAAAAAGTAATAGAAAGTATGACTTTAGATGAAATAGCCAAATCTAAAATTTTGGGACTAAAACTTTGTTCTTGTTAGAAGTATACAACACTCCACTCACATATATAAGGGGGATTCTAGCCTTTTGCTCCTATTGGGCAAAATATTTGGCATTATGCCCCTGTTTGCAAACTATATAGGGGCGTGCCCCTGTTTCGATACTCGGCCTTAATAAAATCCAGTTTTAATAAAAAACTTGATTGGTTTAAAATCGAGTTATGCCAAATGAAACTAATAAAAAAAAAAAAAAAAAAAACTTGCATGGAACTCAAGTTCATAGAGCTCAAGTTCTATTTTTATAGTGGTGTTTTTTTAGTGCTATAGTGGCGTTTTTATGGAACTCGATTTCTATGCAATTTTTTTTTATTATTTTATTATTTTTATTTTTTAAGTTTGATCGTCCCATACCTATAGCTGTATTTAGGGAGTCCTATAGTGGCGTTTTTTATGGAACTCGAGTTCATTTGGCATAACTCGAGTTCCATGCAATCGAGTTTTTTGATTGAAACTTGATTTTATTAAGGTCGAGTATCGAAACAGGGGCACGCCCCTATATAGTTTGCAAACAGGGGCATATTGCCAAATATTTTGCCCAATAGGAGAAAAAAGGCTAGAATCTCCCATATATAAGTGAGATATTGTATATTCCCGACATACAAAATTAAAAAAGGTTCAGTTAATGACATATATTAATTGTTCATTTTAAGAAATTTTTTTATTAAAAATTGAAATTGTTGTCAAAAAAGTTAGCCACTTTTTTTTCTATATAAAATTTCTTAAAATAATTTACTAATGTATACCCTAAAGTCATTGGATAGTAAAACCCAATTAAAAAAAAAAAGGTATAACCAGACACATCCAATCATTTCTTGTTATGTTAATAATTGGAAAAAAAAAAAGATAATTTTTTTTTATATATCCATAATATTGCCCATATAAAATGTATTTAAAATAAAAATGGGTGCGAGGTAAACAATTGCCAATACTCAACAATTCTTGTGAATCGCTGGTCTAGTTTTGTTGAATTGACAATTTGGCATTAGGTAATGTTTCGTATCTCAACTCTCAACCGACTAGTCGGCGGTCACGGGATCATAATATTGAGGTCATTATTTTATGTCTTGGAGATATGTCTTAGCTATTTTGAGACACTAGTCATTTTAGTTCTTATAGTTGTAGCTTTTGTTTTTTGTTTTTATTTTTATTTTATTTTTGTTATTTTTTGTTTATTTTTTTAAAACTTTTTGGCTAAATTGAATATTAAAAACCAAAAAGGAATACAAAAGACTGTTACATTTTTGGAAAATTTACACTTTACTATCCTAAACTACACCCCAAATTACATTTTGCACTATAAACTTTTTGAATAAACATTTTGCACCATAAACTATGACTTTTGTTATACTTTACACCCTAATTTAAATTTTCTATTATATTGGACAAAAAACTCAATCACATGAGTTGCATGTGACTCTTGCTTAAGTGGAACATAGTCCAAAGGCCTAAATGCCCCTCTTCCGATCCAACAGCAAGCCACTTTCTCCCTCCAAACCCTTCTCCCGTTTTTGGCCACACACATCGTCGCACAGCCACCAATTTTCAGGCATGAGATTCGCAATCAAACCACAAACTGTCGGCCGTCTCACAACCAAAAACCAGATCACAAACACAAATTCAGACCGACCCATTCAAGATCCACAAACGCAAATCTCAACCAATCCATCACCAAGATTTGTCGAGAGAGAGGGAGAGAGAAAGGCTAAATCATACGCAGCCAAAACCCAAATAGGATCTGAATCAGGACCTAAGCAAAACCCAAATCAGATCTGAATTGCGACCAAAACAAAACCTAAATCGGACCCAGCCACCATCAGCCACTACCATCCGCGGCCCAGCCACCGTACCACCTTTCATCTCCGTCAATCTGTGCATGCAAGAGGCCCAAAACAACAAGTCATGGGTGAGAGGGACTGCCTGATACCGGACTGTGTAAAAGACGTGAGGAGGGTCTTCTGAGTTTTGACTTGGAAGAGGGCATTTAGGTCTTTTGACTTGGTGTTATTTATGCAATAGTCATGTGCTAGTCACGTGATTGAGTTTTCCATCTAATATAACAGAAAATTTAACTTCGGAACTTATCAAAAAAAAAAAAAAAAAAAAAATTTAACTTCGGAATGTACATTGTAACAAATATTATAGTTTATGGTGTAAAATATGCATTCGAAAAGTTTAGGGTGTAAAGTGTAATTTTTTTCAATTTTCTAAAAAATTCATTGCTTGGAGAAAAGGAAAACGTTTAATTTTGGGAGGCTAGTTATATTATAGAGTAATGCTACGTATATAGATTATTTTACAAATATATTTCAATGTGTGCAGATGTGAAATCGTTCATATCAGATTTTTTAATAAACCTAAAATACACGTCAGTTTAAAAGAAAATAAAGTCCATATCAAAGTCTTAAAAAAAAAAAAAAAAAAAATCTGAAACAGACTCTCTCGCATCCTCGCCGCCCCAGACCCCGGTGACCACCAGTCTGCTCCAGCTGCACCCAAAGGAGGCCCACCTCTGGTCCTCTCGCACTGGTGGTGTTCTGAAGATGAGGTTTGAGTTAAATGAGATTAGATAAATCTATAAGTTACAGGAAGAGAGAGAGAGAGAGAGATAGGGAGATTGATAGTGATGGTAAATACCAAGAATTAACAAAACGGATAGGGGGAAAAAAAAAAAAAAGCTAATACCAGGGAAAAAAATAAACACAAGAAAATTAGAGAATAGAATATTTCTCATGAAAGTAGGAGCTAATGCTTGATGGTTAAACCCAGAAGAGTTATATATCTAGAAAGTGTTATTCCCTTAAATCATGCAACGAAACTAGCTGATTGATATGATATATAACAGTGAACGTATGTTAAATGCAAAAAAAAAAAAAAAAATGCTCGATTTTGTAATGATTTCTAAAGAAGGGTTTGAAACTTTAAAGATAAAATATATATATATATATATATATATATATATAAGTTGTTTAGGATAGGCGATTAAGGCACATATAAAAGATCAAATCCATCAATATCATGTTTCATTAAAAAAAAAAAAAAATCAATCCATTTCATGAAGACTTTAGGATAGGCAATGAAGCAATCAAACTTCGAAGTATTTCGCTGTAAGTCGTGAGACTCGTGACCGGCTGCTCGTGACTATTTTTTTTTTTTTTGGGTCCGTCTTGTCAGGTTGACAAAGTATAGGGGTGTCACATTCGTGTTGTTATTCATGGGGGTCTATTTCATAAGAAGGATATAATAAGATTATATTTATATGCAAATATAGATTTGTATTAAATCTAAAAGGTCTTAATCAATCACCAAATCCGAAAAATGTCATTTTTTGAAGGTGTTGGTGCAAACATAATAATAATAGAAATAACATAAAAAAAAGAATAAATATTTCTCAATATTATTTTTTTGAGATAAAAAATACACAACATTATTTGGGTTGAAGTGTGACACTTGCTCTTTTTAAGGAGATTTAAACATTTTGCTGACTAATCTTTGTAACCTATGTAAACCTTCTATGACTTGTCTCTTTCAAGATATAACAGCTGAACAAATGTCGCATGACTAGAACAACTTTTGCACAATATGGTCACGCCCAAAACTCCACAAGAAAGAGCACCATTCCTTACCTGGAATCTCTCTATTTTTTAGTTTATAAGAATGCTTGTGTGTGCCGTATTTTTTGTTATCACTTGGATTTGGTTTGAGTGAGTCTATTTATAGGCTTAATGGGCTTTACTAAATTAATTACCCAAATTAGCCTTACGAAATTAATTACCTAAATTAATCACCTAAACCAATTTGATTAATTACATCCATAATTCTGATGTAGTGAGATTAATTGCTAGATTAAATATGATAGACTAGAGTTACATAATTAATGGATTAGATAAGGAGTTTCTGAAGAAATAAATAGACCCAACGACAAGTCCTTTAAGTTGGTGAATGACTCTTCTTTTTCCGTAATAAAAATTGAGTATAAATTTGGGCCATTAACTCACCAATGGATATGATAATTATTCTAAATGGGTTGTCAAGTATGAGGATCTAAGAGGTTAATTCATTTCCAATTTTGACACCTCCTCCCTTCACCTCCCTCTTGCGCTCGTATCTAACCCAATATTTGATCCAATAAATTTCGCCCATTAATCACTACACTTAAAAATAATAAAAAAGTTTCTTTCATTTTCAATGTGGGATTAAACATTTCATTACCTCCTTATCTTCTATATTAACTCTCATATCTTTATATTTATTTTGTCATATTTATTCATTTTATTAGATAATACTAAAATGCTACAACAAAAGGAAAAGATGTATCACTAAGATATACATTGGTGCTAACTTTTTAATTTTTTTAAACAATCTTTTTTGGCTAAGTTGTTTGGATGTTACAAAGACTATGCCTAATGCACTATGTAAGATTCAAACCTAGAACAATATTTTTATAGGGTATCTTGAGACCAGCCACCAACAATGCCACATCCACCCATCATCAGCTCCAGCATCATCGTTGTAACACCGTCAAAGACCCAAAACCACCAGTACTCGTACCCTTACCTGAAACTCACATTGCCGGCAATCCAAAAACCCAAGCCAACAAACAAAAGGCAACCTACAAAATGGAGCATAAGAGGAATCGGTTAGAGAGATGAAGATGAAGCAGCTATACCAGCGGGTTGTGATGGGTCAAGAGAGAGGTAGAACTTCGTTCTTCGATTCCTTTCAGATCTGAGAGATCTTTAGATTTCAATTTTGATGATGAGCTGAATCAAACTCCATTCCTCCATCTTGATCGCCCATGACCAAATCCTGTCCAAATCAATTCGTGAGAAAGGGAGTCAAATAAAAGATATCACAAGTAATAAATAGACTTCGGCCAAAAACTTTATGATTGTCCAAAGTAATTTTGTCGTCCATACCACAAGAGGACATGGAAGACCAAATGACACTTAATAAATTTCAGAGGATTTTCTACAAACGCCAAATAATCAGACCACATTCTACCATTCAAATATGTGGGGAGGAATCCTTGGAATCTGCTCCATTTTCTCCACTAACCCCATACATCTCCCACGATGGTAGTGGATTCAAATAAGTAGGCCCACTAAAAACTCTCTATAAAAGGAACCTAGCCCCATCAGCCCAAGGTACATTATTGACTATTGATTCCAATTAGAATACCTGAGATATAGAGTGAAAACTAACTTAATAATCGGATAATCCTTGGTCGGTTCACCCTGGTCACCTTCGATAGTTTCTTTCTTCCTTTTCAAGTTATCCAATAGTCGTTGAAGCCCGGAGCACTCAGCCTATTGATTTTCGAGTATTTTCAAATTCAATTATGCGAAATGTTTCAAGCAAAACAGTGGTGAAGACTTTCTTTTTTTTTTTTTTTTTTTTTTTGTTTTCTCTTCTACTTGTTATTGTTGGGGTTTGGGAGAAGACAATGATATCATCTTAGAATTTTCAAGTTGAGCATAAGACTTTGGAATTTTAGATTGAGAAGACGACGACATCATTATAGACTTACAACCCTTCTGTTGTTTTGGATTTAAGTGTGGAATTTTGGGATTCTTTGGGGTCTTAAAGGCCTCTGTGGAATGGGCTTAAGAATTTTGGGTATTTGGTGATGGATTGGTGGTGGTTTGTATAATAGTGCTTGCATTTGGTGGGTTTTATGAACTAGGAAATTTTTTTTTTTTCATTTTACCACTAAACAAACATTGAAAAATGATTTTCATAGCATTTTCATGTATGCAACCAAACACTATAAAATGAAAGTGTTTTATTGAAAATATTTTATAGTGAAACAAACTGAAAATAAGATAATTTTGCAGGTAGAGATTTTGCACATAGGTAGTGGTGGTAGGTAGACAGGGTAAACAGATTGGGTTGGGTAGGTTGGGTATGATCCAATAAGGTGCAAGTTAAAGATAGGTTGTAAGACTAATGATCTCACCTGATCTTTCATAGGTTGGTTCAACCCAACATGACCTCTATTTTTTCATACACAAGAAATTTTTTTTTTTTTTAAATCAATGAAAAAAATCTTGAGTACATTCTTTTTGTCTTCCTTTTAATACAAATAAACAAAATCACTCTACAAGAAAGGCAAAAACTTATTTAAGGATACAAGAAAGGAAGCAAATGTGAAGTGTTTTTGTGTTTTTCTCCCTAAATTGGCCTATTACCCTATTTTAGGATGATCAATGTGATTATTCTTATTCCTAGATTAGTTATGTAGTTAGATCAATGTACATCACATGTATATTGTGAACAATGTAAGTCTTGTTATAGATTAAGTCTTTTAATTCCTGACAAAGCAACCAAGTTAGGAATGAAGCTTATGTCTACTTCAATTCCACCTCGATTCTTGCTTCTATTGCTGTCATCGATTCTTGATCAATTGATTGAATGTCGTGAAATCAGATTTCATAGAAAGGCTTTTTCTATTGGCAAATGACTCATACGATGACCTAATCAAAAGAGTATAAATATACAACTTATGGAACGACTCAAGACATTGGAAAAAGAGTGAAATCAAGAGAGAAAGAGTGTATGTGTCTCCTTTAGGGTTTCTGTAATTGTACTCTCAAATCATTGACCTCGTAGATGAGAATTGATTGAGGATTTTACATGGTGTTCTTGGTGATCAAGTTGAAGCTACTTCGGCAAATACACATACATTGTTGCTGTGAAGGAAATTTTCAGGAGGTTCTTGGAGTTAGTCAAAGGTTCATTACAAGTGCGTCATCCGTGGAAGCAATCCATATAATTGAAGACCCTAGACATTCTGGTATAGTGAAAGGTATTCTTTGTAAGTTGTCTATGAGTATTAGAGTTCAGGATATGGTTTTTCCTAAAATTGTAACAACTTCTCTTGCTATATAGTGGGCTTCATTGGGAAGGTTTCTCCTATAATGGTTTTTCCTTTAGAGCATTTTTTTTCCATTAGCTTCCTTACATCACCATATTGCTATCTCCATTGTGTTTGATTTTGTGCTATTGGCGACATATTATGTTTAACTTCTTGTTACATACCTATAGATACCACATTTTGTACCCTTTATGACTCGAGCCCTTGTTCCCAATGACGACATTACTCGAAGGCCTAGGGTTGGTTTAAGGCCCAATCTTGTAAGTCTTTAGCTTAAAGGATGTTTTAGTGAAAGAAAAACCTACAGGAACCCTAAGTATACGCGCACATGTAGGGTTTTAGAATACCTGTATGGAAAGTTTTTGATGTAAATTCACGCAGAGATAATTCCACATTGGCTGGGAGCTACCCTGCACCTTTATATGATCACTATAAAAGGCCTAGAGGCTCTTTTCCCAAAGCACGCTGATTTCACTAGAAAATAGTGAATCAAAAAGGGATTTTTTTGTGGGTTCTAGTTAGCTCAAATGGTAAAGTCTCTGATAGTTGAATAAGAGATCTGGGGTTCAATCCCCGCTTACACCTAAAATTGATTAGTGTCTTAGTCTGATGATAAAGAGCTATCATCAGGAGCGGACGCCATAGGTTGAACTCTCTAAAAAAAAGGGAGTTTTTATTCTAAAACATCCTTAAGTTAAAGTTTACTTAGTTGAGACCTATTCTAGTCTTGACCTTTGAATTTTAAGCTTACTAACCTTTTGGTTTTGTTTTGATTAGATTGACTAAGGGGAACTAGGGGTGGCAATTTGTGTTCGCATGTCGGGTTTGTGATGTGTTGACTTATGACTATTCAACTATACACTAACCCAATAAGTTTATTAAACAGATCAAGATTCCTTAACCTTAACCCGTTTATTAATTGGGTCAGTTATGTCAACCTGATTATCATATTATATCTAAAAGAAAAAAATTACAAATTTTAGAATTAGCCAAATTGATCTGAACTATGAAAAACCAAACAAATAAATTTTTTTAATATAAAATAAAATTTAGAACTAATGAGTAATTGTATCACAAATAATAATTCAAAATTAAATCACATCTCAATATCACAAATAATTAATCACAATATTTAAAAAAAAAAGAAAAAGAAATCCACAACAACTAATAAGTCTATATATCTAGGATTTGAAGGGTATATTTGGGAAAATGTCATTTAATTAAATGGGTTAGACAGGTCAAACGGATTCTTTGGTTGGACACGAATCTTATACGTTCATTAAACGGGCTAGTGTCAACCTGAATATGATACAAACCTGTTAAGCCTTAGCCCATAACCTGCAAATTTTGTATCGTGTCATGTTGGGTTCGTGAGTCGTGTCAAATTTTGCCACCTCTAAGGGGAACGGTTAAATTGAAGCTCAGAGGAGTTCTTCTGTTTGAGATAATGGTCTAACTTCGTTTCTCTCATTTTTGTTTTGTTTATTGCTTTGTTTCTTGCTTTGATATCTCTGCTTTAGGTTAGGTTTTATAGATCTTGTATTAGAAGCATGCTAGTTTGTGTTTAATTGCTGTTTTGATTGCTGTTTAAAAACTAAGTTTTTGGGCAGGTATGCGTATGCATGCTTCATGCATGAGTACACATTCTTGAGGCATGTGTACGCATACTTCATGCATGCAGAAGCACACTCGTGCCCAGAAACCCATATTTAGGGTTTTTGTTGTTTTTCTTCTTTTTAATCACATGTTTAGAGACTGTTTAGCCTAGATTTCACATGCTTTGTTCTAGGGTTAGTAGAATATCATGTTTTACTTGTTTAATTTGTTAGATTAATAACTATGATTTATATGCTTTGATGAACAATATGAACATGCATAAATAACATGAACATACATTGACGATATAGGTGCTGAGATGATGCTACAGTAAGGTAAGTGAGGTAAGTCATGCATAATTACATGAACATGCATTTGATTTGGATAATGAACTTGATATGTTTGATGAATATGGTGGACATGCTTGGTTGATGTGAGTTGCCTTTGGATGAATATGATCTTACTACCTTGCTTGATGCTACTGCCATATGATATTTGCCGCCCTTGGTTATATAAAGCATAGAATGCTAAATGAATGGTAGAATATTCCATGATTATATGAATGTTAGGATGTAAGTGGATGCCATGCCTAGGTATATGTTGAGGTCTTTGTGGATGTATGTTGTAGTGATGTGATTTTACATTGCTACTTTGTGATATTATGCCATGAATGTGATATGAATGAGATGCCACGTTGGATGCTAGATGCATATTAGGGTAGGTTTTGTGTGTGTAAGATAATCTATTAGAGGATCCTTTGATGGAATTAAGATGTGGAACACAATGAGTGGAGGTCGACCCACGGGTCAAGTGGGGTTGGGTGCCTAACACCTTCCCATCCTCATACCTAAACTTTGGAGACATGCTTTAGTAAGTCCAGTCCTTCACATAGGAGTACTATACATATGGTTCCTAGACCTAATCTAGATGGCAACTCCATTATCCACGTCTTCGCTCGGTCCATTTGGCCGAGGCGTACTTTCAATGAGAAATCGTCGCGAGCGCTTGCATCCACAATACCTAACATATTTACTTGTGGATTGGTAAATTGCATAAGTGGACTACATTAACAACTTGTCTAATTCACTAAGTAATCCAACAACCGAAGTCTAAAACCATAATAGTATAGATTGTATCATTTTATTCAAGTTTAATAAGATGCAAGATTCTCTTTTCTCTATTAATTCTCTTAATTCTTGTTGATATCCATTTTTGTGACACATTTTCTGTAAGCCTAGTTTACACAAACAGTTCCATATTTAAATGAAATATGCATATTTTCCATCTCTTTGTTGTTTTTGTTGGAAATAACATATTTGTATCGCATACAAAACATACGCAGCAGAAAATTAACAGATCTACTTTATTCGCAATGGATAACATGCACTATGTAAGTTTTAGAATATAGAATCAAGAGAGTGTACCTTGGTATGATGAATTTCAAAACCGAAGATGAAAAGCACTTGATAAAATTTTTAATCTTCACTCCAATTCCACTTGATGCCCAAGATGTGTGGTCTCTCAATTAATTATATGTGTATGTTCTAGAGAGCATATGAAGGAGACTCACTTACACTTACATACAAACCATTTCATATTCATAAAAATTCTGTATGTTTCTCTCCATATAACTGATTATCTAATTGGGCTAGCCTTTTGGGCCTTCCTAATTGAGCTTTAGTGTGTGGCTTGGAGTGGGACCAAAAAGGAACAAATAAGACTCTAGTTCCAATGGGCCTTGGGCTTTTCTGTCAACTCTTGACAAGTTCAAAGTTATCATTAATTATATTTAATACCACTATATAAATATAATTGCAATCTAGGCCTTATCAATAAATTATTTCCCAAGACTTTATTGCACATGCAACTCCTTCATAAAATATTCGTAGTAATACAAAGTCATGAATGTAGACTGTCACATTGTGAATTACTACATCTTAATTCTTGAGTACCCGGTTTAATCCTTGTAAGTTATTCATCATATATTTATGAAATCCAATTCCATAAATATGTACTTTAGTAATACTAAAGTGGTTAGGCCTAACTCTCTGAATAACTGAACCTATTAAACTTATCTCAAGGGAATATTTTAAATCTCCGTTAAGAGACTATGAATTCCATCTTGAGAATATATGTTCCATCAACACTAAATGTGGCTGCCCAACATACTGAGGTTTTGATCGATACTTTAGATCTCACTCCTGATATATTAAAGCAACCTACACTTCATGATCAGGTCCATTATTCTCTCAGGATTAAAAGTTCATGTAAATATAAGTCGTGAGATTTATTATTCATTTGACAGTCGTTAGGAGAATAATAAATTTCACAGCGGTCCAGTTCAATATGTCTTAACTCTTAAAACATATCAACATATAAACTAGAAGTCTCCACTTCCATGATCAAGACAAATCATCTTAGTTAATATGTTATAGTCTTCGTAGATGAAATGCCCAATTTCACCATCGATTACGAACCAAAATTCTGAGTTTACAAAGAACTTGTAATCTATATCTTCAGTGACTAAATCACATAAATCACATACTATGCATCTCATGAACTATATAATAATGTCTAAATATTCATGTTTTCATCATTTATATAAGAATAAAGCAATTTTATTAATCACAATATTAAGTCATACATCATTTAATACATAATGTCATACATAATATCATACATGGCATATTACAATAGGATTTAAGGACACTAATCCTAACAGTTTTGCACTTTGATTTCGTTCTTGTGATGCACGAATAACCTCTATTAAATGAATATTGGAATTTTGGGCTTGAATCTCTTCATTTAATTAGAATTTAAATGAGTCTAAGAGGAATTTTGGGCTCGTTCTAGCATTTTGACCATTGTAGGAAACATGTCCCCTACATTTCTATTCTATCTTTTTGGCTTTAAACCATAAACCCTCATAAATCTTTCAAATATCTCATAGGAAATAATTACAAAAATTTTATATAAACAAATCATCCTGAGTAAAATAAATAAGATAAATTAGTAATGGAAACTTCCTACTACTATCTCTTTTACTTATATACATAAATTTTGTTTCATTTTGTGTGTGTATATATACTTAAAACATTAGTTTGAGCAAAAACAAACAAATTAGGTGTTTTGAATGAAAAATTCACTGTCAAGGTTGATGATTGAATATTATGATAGATTGAGACTGGAATGTGGTGCAGTGGCGATAATGGTAGAGGGTGATCAAATATTGACATATTATATGCTAAATGAGAGTGAGAGATTGGCCTGGTGAAGAAGAGTTGTGGTGTTGGTGGCCCATAAAGGGAGATTGACCTTCATTGGTCTTAGAGAAAGATAGATTGAGAAGAGTGAGGAGAAAAAACTGAGAAAGTGAAATCAAAGAAGGAAAGATTTGAGTCTAAAATTGTGATATATGGACAAAACTAGTCCCAAAGATAAGGTTTTTTTTTTTTTTTTTTTTTTTTTTTCCCCACAAAAAAGGTAACTTACTTCACCCACAAGTCGACTTGACTCATCCATCATTCAACTAGTTGGGTTTGGGTTGATCCATTCTTTAGCTACAAAAATTCTTAGTTATATTTGTCTTTACCTTCAAAATTAACGGCTCTAAGCCCAATTTTATCAAGTGTAGTGAGGTAAAAAAAAAAAAATTTGTACCTCCACAGAACAACATAAAAAAGAGAATGAGAAGTTGGATGATTCCAAAAACAATCGAAAAACATTGTAAATAGTCTACTTCCTCTTCCTCTTAGAGGATTCACAACAAAGATGTGAAAATAGATAAAAAGTTATTATAACAACTCAAGTCATAAAAATCAACCTACCTCATAGTTGCTATATCTAAAATTTTTAGCTTTCAGCTACAGTAAGCTGTTATCCATAACAGCTCATTATAGCATTAAGTTAAACATAAAACTCAATTTTTTATTCTACCCAATAATTAAAAAACCATTTCTTTCTCACTCTCCCTAACGTTTTTTTCTTTATATTCTCCTACCTCTTAGACCCCATTTCTCTCTTTATTCTCCTCCTTCTTAGACCCCAACATCTCTAGATTTCCTCTCTTCTCTCACTCTCTTAGTTGTGTTGTGGGTTATGGTGGTTTCGGTTGTGGCCGTGGGTCTCGGTGGTTCAACCTTGGTTGTGGGTCTTGGTGGTTCAATTGTGGTTGTGGGCGATTGTGGGTTCCTGGGTTTGTGGTTGGGTTGATTTTGGAATGGGTTATGGTGGGTTCATGGTGGTTGAAGTTTTGTGGGGGTTTTTTTTGTCTGGTGGTGGTGGTGATAGGTATGGGCGGTAGAGAAGAGAAAGAGATGGAGAAGAAAAATAAAAGATAGAGAAAGAGGAGAGACTAAGAAAAAAAAAAAAGGTAAATTGCAAATTACACCCTTAAAGTTTGGGGGTGTCTGAATTTTACACCCTGAAGTTTTAGAATTTGAATTTTACCCCCTGAAATTTAAGATGTTTGGATTTTACACCCTGACGTTTCAGAATTTGGATTTTACTCCCTAAAACTTGGAATTGTTGGATTTATTTGGATTTTATTCCCTTAAGCTTAGAATTGTTGGATTTTACAGCCCCAAATTTTGAAACTTTAGGGTGTAAACTGTAAAATTTAAATACTTCCAAACTTTAAGGAGTAAAATTCAAAAACCCCTAAAATTTAGGGGGTAAAATCCAAATTCTGAAATGTTACGGTTTAAAATTCAAACATTTCCAAACTTTAGGGGTTAAAATCCAAATTCTGAAACTTTAGGGTGTCAAATCCAAACACTCTCAAACTTTAAGAGTGTAATTTGCAATTTACCCAAAAAAGAATAAGAAAGAATATTTAAATGAATTGGTAAAAAAAATAGAACCTTTGATGTAGGGTATATTGTAAACTAATGTGTTAAAATAGATAAAATAGATTTTTGAATGGTTAAAAACTAAAATCTTTAGCTCCTGAATGATCTTACGTCACTAAATTTGCCACACAAGTAAAATGTTTGTAAGAACATTCACAGTTGGGCTGCCAAATGCCAAATGTAAGCATATTTTAGCATTAAGGCCCAATTTGTCTCAACAATCGGAAGTGGAAACATGGAAAATTGTAAATTTTTTTGGCATAGTGCTACAGTATATTGTAAATGTATGATGGTACTGTAGCACTATGCCAAAAGTAATATTAATATTTTATTCCTGCTTTTCTCTCTCATCTCTCTCTGTCTCTCACTTCCCTCTCATCTCATCTCATCTTAGCCTCCCTCCCTCACTCTCTTCCCACCCTCTCTGTCTTAGTCTTTCTATCCTTCCTCATTCTCAGATCGAAGCTTAGTGTTTTTTTTTTTTTTTTTTTTTTGAGAACCAAATGGTCCTCACTCTCAGATTGGCATGGAGCTTAGATTGGTATTGATTGTGAGATATCTCCATTGAGTGAAATGGAAAACAAATCGGTAAGTTGTGGTTTGGATAAGTGATTGTTCTGATTTGGTATTTTTTGGGTGGTGAGTTTCTAGAGGGGTTTCTGGGTTGATCAGGGCGTGACTGAAGTTGGGTGTGTGCTATGATGTGTGCATGGGTTTGGATCGGTGGAGATTGGTGGGTTTCTCAGTAGGTTTCTAGGTTGATTTGGGCGTGACTAGAGCTGGGTGTTTGCTGTGATGTGTGCGTGGGTTTGGATCGGCGGATATCGTGGTGGCGTGGGTTTGGATTGGTGGAGATCGGAGATCATGTTGTGATGTGTGTTGTGTGTGTGGCTTTGTTAGGAGCTCTGATGGTGATTTTTTTTAAATGGGTTTGCTAGGATATGTGGGGTTTTGGTTTGGTTTGAACTGATGCTTTGATGGTTTATTTTATTTTAAATGTGGTTTTGGTTTTGGTTTGATGGTCCGGTGGGTGGTGCTGGGATATGTGGGAGTGATTGTGTGTTGGTGGTGGTATGGTGGTGGCGTGGTGGCTATGGGGGTGACTGTGTGTTGAACTATTTTGGTTTTATCTATTGTGGTTGGTGCTAAAGGTTGAGGGAGAAAGAGAGGAAGAGAAAAAGAGAAATAGTAAAAAAAGGAAGAAAAAAAAAAGAACATCTAAATAAAATGGGAAAAAAATAGAGTTTTGAGATATTGATTGTGTTATAAAATGATATAATATAATTGACGAAGTAATTTTTTGAGATGGTAAAATAGGTGCTTTGTAGCTATTTTGAGTTTCTGACAGTATTTTGCATTTGAATAGGCCTGCAAGTGAGTCAAGACTAGCCCACTTGATATCCTAATAAAAAACCCAGCTATTCTAAGCCACTCTACAGTGAATCTGGATAATAATGTAATCGAATCTAATTTCAGGTCCAGTGAGACGGCCATGATTATTTGTTGGGTGCATTGACGGTCGTGATTTAAGGGCAGGTAAGCAGTCGACAAGGCAGAAATTTGGTGACAAAATATTATTCATATAAACGGTAGCACAGCAGCAACATGCCACTATCCCCTCACGAATATATTAACTTACACACAGAAACAGTGGGAGAAACACTCATGGGCACCACCAAATAAAAACAACAACAAAAGGTGCAAAATTTTTAGAAACAATATTTTTGTAATCAATAAAGTGCAGCTTGTCTTGTGGCTTGGATTGGTTGCTTCTTTCTCTTTCTACATGGATGTCAGTACAAGCACCCGTGACCTCTATTGCACTTTCTGTGATTGATTCCCTTAATTCAGCACTAAACTTACACATATATAAACAACAAATGCCACAAGCCGCTTTCTATAGCACTTTTTAAGTTCCAAATTACATTCCCTCTATGTATGCTAATTCCCTCGTCACTCCTATTTTCATTCTCTTTCAATATGTCAAAAATAAGACACATTTTTTATTTTATACTTCTTTTTCTTTTGTTAAATTTAAGCCAAACATTATGTCACACCAAAGGAATTCGACCAAGGAATTCTGCAGGGAAGCACTTAACGAAGAATGTGACACAAACCCAATTCTCAGAACAGCAATTTATGAAGTGGGTGAAGTTTGTTGGCGGCCTCAAGCACTCGGTTTTCAAGACTGCAAAGAATAAGCTATTCCCTTCTTACACTCTTACTGTGACTAAAAAGCCGGCTGCCGGAGATTTCACTTCAATTCAGGATGCCATTGATTCTCTACCATTCATCAACCTTGTGAGAGTGGTCATTAAAGTCCATGCAGGAGTTTACACGTGAGTACTTGGGCTTTATGTTCTGTGATTCTAGTTGGATTCTCTTCTTATCATCTATCCTTTATTTAATTAGCTATTTGTCTTTATTTTTGCTTTGGGCTCTGCCAAATTGCTTTGACTCTTCTGAACCATGAATTATATATATAAAGATTTTCTGTACTCAGTTTTAAGTTAGTTTGTCTTCAATTTCGTATATATAGAAGTGATTCTCATTTTTGTTTTTTGTTAAGAGTCTTTTTCTTGTGACCCAAATACTTTAGGAGTAGGTGTTCTAACCAAGCTAGACTATGCAGTTTATGAATTGTCTTTTGTTCCATCACTACTATTGTTGGAGCAAAGTTTCTTTTAGGATTGTGATAAATGTGAAAGGGTGAAATGGGTCACATTGGAAAATCTTGAATTTTCAGGGAGAAAGTTAATATTCCTCCTTTGAAATCATTCATAACCATTGAAGGAGCAGGGGCAGATAAAACAATAGTTCAATGGGGAGACACAGCCCAAAAACCTGGGCCGAGAGGGAAGCCCATGGGGACCTACGCTTCTGCAACTTTTGCTGTGAATTCCCCTTATTTCATTGCCAAGAACATCACATTTAAGGTACTAAAGTAAAGCCATCTCTCTCCTTCTCTCTCTCTCTGCCTGTCTGACTGCTAGAGAATTTGATGCAGAACACTACCCCAGTACCAAAACCAGGGGCAATTGGAAAACAGGCAGTGGCATTTAGAATATCAGCGGATACAGCAACATTCTTGGGGTGTAGATTTTTGGGAGCACAGGACACACTTTATGACCACTTGGGTAGGCACTATTACAAGGATTGTTACATTGAAGGTTCTGTGGACTTCATCTTTGGCAATGCTCTCTCTCTTTTTGAGGTTAGATCATATTCATGTTTTTTTTTTTTTTTAAATTTTTTATGAAAGATCATATTCATGTATAGATGGTCACCTAAATAAAAGTTAATATTAAATTGTTATTTCAGATTAATAAAATGTCAGACTTCTGTTTATCTGTATTTTAGTGGATTCTAGGAACAATACTTGTGGATTCAAAGGTTATCTTTTAGAAAGTAGAAACAAATGTTTTTTGCTTTTTGTGGTTTTCACCAAGTAAAAGTTACTATATATTAAATTCCTATGTTAAATGAAGGGAAAAAAATTGATTGGTGGGGTGTGTTTAATTATTGATTTATAACTAAATAAATATGATGGTTAATTTATGATAATTGCAGGGATGTCACGTGCATGCAGTAGCTCAGTATATGGGGGCCCTAACAGCACAAGGGAGGAGCAGTCTTTTAGATGACACGGGGTTCTCTTTTGTGAACTGTAAGGTCACGGGCTCAGGAGCACTCTACCTTGGGAGGGCATGGGGTCCTTTCTCTCGGGTCGTCTTTGCTTACACGTATATGGACAACATTATCATTCCCAAAGGCTGGTATAATTGGGGTGACCCTAATCGTGAAATGTACATCTCTCTCTCTCTCTCTCTCTCTCTCTCTCTCTCTCATAACTTCACTAGCTAATTGCACCTCACTTTTATCACTTGCAAAAAATAGTATTGTTTTTATCACATTTTCTCTCTCTTTTTCCCTTCCTTTATAGCCATATCACAAAGGAGTAGTAACTCTTTGGAAATACCAATGAATAACTAAGGTCTGGTTGAAGTACAGTGCATTAATTGGCAGTGCACTAGGGTACAAGGAGAAAATCTATTTCCCCTGTTAATATTTTATTTCTTATATATTTTATAGTATCATATCATTCAAAATATAAAAATAATTGTAATACAAATATTTTTTTAAAGTTTATAATATATAATTTGAATCATAAAATATATCAAATGAAGATGACTTAATTTTAGCATAGACATGCACTTAACAATGATGCCTTTCCTATTTTACTTAAAAAACAGAGGTTGCAAAGTGCAAACCCTAACATGTTGATGTTGTACGATGCAATTGTTAACTTACACTTTTTTCCCAATTAAATTTCTTAAAAATTTCCCACTCTTTGAAGTTTTTGATGCACACTAGTGACCGTGAAAGCACGTCATTTGTGAAAATACTCTGGAATTTCATGTCATTTACCTACCCATTTTCCCTAGTGGATTTAAAAAAAAAAAAGAAAAAGAAAAAGAAAAAGACAAATACCATAATTTCTTTGGCCCCAATTTGTTGCCGTAGGGAGTAGGGACATTGCATTGATATCCTGTGGTCTCCTCTCCATATCCTTATTTATATAGGTTTAGGTATTTGTCTTTTTTATTCCACTGAAGCCTTAACTTAAAGCAACATTTATACAGCTATGTAGTAAAATGGCGTAAAAGCCCAATCCAAAACTACTCTGATTGAGGAGGCTTTGAATTTATACGTGGATGCAGGACTGTGTTTTATGGGCAATACAAGTGTACAGGACCAGGAGCAAGCTTTGCAGGGAGGGTATCATGGTCAAGGGAACTTACTGATGAGGAAGCCAAGCCTTTTCTTTCACTTACTTTCATTGATGGCTCCGAATGGATCACATTATAATAAAATTATATATATTTATATCTATCATTTTTGTAAAACTCATCTTGGCCTTCTTTTATTTATGAGGTCGCAAGAGAATCTAACAAATTATGATATTTATGTATTCAGCAAAAAAATTAAAAAAGAAAATTATGATATTTATGTTTTAAGCTTCAATTTGCTTTTAGTTAAATATGCACTTAGATTAAGTTAGAATAGAATATCTATATTGTATCAAAAAGGAAAAAAAAATCATTAATTAATTGAACACTTGACTTAGAGGTTAGAACTATACCCAAAATCACCATGCACCCTTGGTGCGGTGGTTATTCCACACGTATAAATGCTTATAGAGTGTAGGGGGTAAGAGTCAGTGTTCAAGTTACCAAGAGGGAGCTTCACACACATATACACTTAGATTAGGTTATAGTAGAAATTCTATCTTGTATATAAAAAAAAAAAAATTGTAGGGGTGAGACTCGTAAGAGTATCCATCATCATCATCATCATCATCATCATCAGTGGGTAGGATGAAATGGGGTCACCACATAAACATGGTCTTTACCTTAAGCCCCTTCGCCTTTAGGATCTTTTCTTTCTCCTTCCAATTGTCTCCCCAAACTTCCAGTCTTCGAAGCGTCGGGGTCAACACATGAATGTGGTCTCGGGCTGGACTAGCTTGGGCTTGACCATATAAAATTTGATGGCCTTTTTGGGCCTAAGCCTTCAAGAACTTTCCCCCTCCAATTGCCATCCAACTTCCACTCTGAAAAGCGTCATTGAGTGAGTAGGAGATTGTTGGGACTTGGGAGTTGCTCAAAGGGGAGGGGAAGATCCTGCTTAAACACATTCAACTGTATGCACCAAATGCATCGATTTCTTCGTTGAATCTCATATCAAGCAAATTATTCACAATTATTAAATATATATAGTAGTAATATATATGTGTGTGTATTAGATTAGGGATAATTTTAATTTCTATAAATTCCATGATTAGCATTTAAGTATATAATGCATTATCATATGTTGGGTGAGTCAAGTGCGTAATGCCATTAATTTTTCAAAGTTTGATCTGCGAATTGGGTGGAATAGGTGCCTAACTGAAGCAGGGCATTTCAAGTAGCAATATCCTAATCCTCTTGCAACTAATTAGTTAGTTATATGATTTCTTAAGTATTAGCTAATAGGATTTAGACACTTGTCAACCATCTAGAGATTGCCGATGTAAAAACAACTAGAATAAGTAGTTTAATATAAGCTCTTTGTAAATCAATTTGTATATCTGAATGAAAATAAGACTTGAGAACTTTGTGTTCTTGTAGAGGTGCCTAATTACCTATCAATTTCTTCTAAGCAACTCTCATTTCATCTAGTTCTAATTTATATTACAACCCATCATATTTCCCTGCATCAATTTGGTATTAGAGCTTGAGATCCTTAGTATTCAAGTTCCTTTGCAATTTTTCCTTCATTCCAGTTCCAAGAACCTATCAAGATTCAATCTTGATTGTTAATTCTGATCCTTGAAAACCTTTCTTACCAAAACCACAACCTTCTTTTGTGCTAGCAATTAGTTTGTAGTAGTAAGAAGCCATTAGTTTGTAGTAGTAAGAAGCCATGGTGTTTGAGAAGATAAGGAAGGATAAGGGCAACAAGCATATTGTTTCTGCAACAGAAAAAGAATATATTGCAGCTAATTAACCAAGGGGTTGAAGGGTTCAAAATGGCTTAGAATTTGAAGTGGAAATATTGAAGTGACAATTACAAGCTTTGATTGAACAATAGAGAAGAGATAGGAAACAACATAATTAGCATGATGTTGCTGGAAGTGCAACTTCAAATGGGGAGGATTATGTGCAATTCTTTTTTCATTTTCCTAAGCAAAAACAAGAGTGGCATAACCACAATCTTGTGATGGTTCAACCAAAGATGCCAAAGCTGAACTAGGAATCAAGATTTAAGATTGAATTCCTGTGAGAGAACATGACCTCGGCCCGCCAATTTTTTCTCAAATTGGGCCTAACCCACGTGAATGGGTGGGATCGTGATGCTCAAAATGTCGAGTTCACTGTAAAATGTACCCCCCTTAGACTGAGGGTTTTACATGGAGTCACCACTTATTTAATTTAAATGGAAAAATAAGAAAAACTTCTCTATAAAAAAATGCTTCTGTTGTATTATTATATATGACAATTTACATCAATTTTGTAACAAAAATTTACAATGCTTTTTGGTCCTAGATACAATCTAAGAAATTAAATTACATTGCTTTGTTTCCTAGTTACATTCTAAAAAATGTAATATTGCATATACAAGAGCCTAGTCTAGAACCATTGATCTTGGTTTGGAGGCTAATTTACGAGATGGGAAGGGATTAAGCACCCATTTTGTCCAGTAAAACTAGTCTCCTAAGTTAAGATGGCCAATATCATGGCATGTCAAACAAATACAAACAATATCTCATATAAACTTGTTAATTTGCAAGAATTGTAAACAAATATGTGTTGGGGAATTTAATCTAAAGAGAAACAAAAGTGAAATTTGTTAGATAACAATGTAAATGTAAAGAAAGCATGAAAGTAATGGCATGTTCATCCAAAAAATAATGTAAACAAGGAATTCCTAGCCTAGACATGTTCATCGAAGCATGTAAAGGAAAACAAAATCGTCATGTCATTTGTCATCAACATAATTGCAAAAGAAAATTTATTTTTAGGCCTACCAATCATCCAAGCAATCATGAGAAGAATAAAGAAAATCACCCAGACATGTTTATCCAAGTATTTAAGCGAAAACCATAATGTTAATTAGACCTATTCGTCTAAGCATTCAAAAAAGAAAGAAACAACTACCTTGGCATGTTCATCTAATGATGTTATGAAAAGTAAATAATAACTTAGAAGTGTTCATCCAAGCATGTGAAGGAAAACAAAGAATTGTCATGCTATTTGTCATCCACACAATTGCAAAGAGAAAAATATAACATTTAAGCATATTTGATCATCCAAGCAGTTATGAAAAAAAGTAAAGAAAAATCCATTAGACATGTTCATCTAGAGAAAATCAAAATGCTTAGACATGTTCATTTAAGCATTTAAAAAAAGTAAAATAACTACCCAGACATGTTCATCTAAGCACTCAAGAGAAAGTTGTGCATTGGCCTAGAAGTGTTCATCTAAGCATGTAAAAGGAATATCAATGAGATATATAGGCATGTTCATACAAGCATATCATGAAAGAAACAAATAATGACTTGGAAGCATTTATTCAAGCATGTGCAGAAACTTAAAGAATATAATTGACTACTTACTAGCATAGAGCATAAATTAAAGGGGGAAGTGATCACTTAAAGGGCTAGGGAGAAAGCAAGGAAGTACTAAACTACAACCAAAATAAGAACAAAGGTTTCACAACAGCTTTTCTTTTTTGTTTTCTCACTAGCTCTCCAGAGGGAATGGGGTCATGAAAAAGGAAGAGGTCTTCTCTATTTATAGGGAAAGGGATGGCTTAGCTTTAAATCTAAGTTATTATCTTTCTTCTGAAGCTAAGGGAGGAGATAAACCTGTTTAAATAAGCTAGAACAGATTTGGTGTTGATCCCTGATAAGTCAGAAATTTATGATCGTCATTAATCGGAGATCATCATTAACCAAGAGAAGACGTTGCGCATTTATTACGCTCATTGATGACTAAGTGTAATGGACGGAGCAATGGTCTCAGAGTGAGTTGTGAACTTCAAACAAAGATTTTGTAATGCACTAGCCGTTGAGCATAAATACAGCAATTCATTTCCATTAATGAGGCACGCAATTATAAAAAGAGAAGGCAACAGAAGTTAAAGGTACACACAAAAATACTCTACAAAAATCACTCTCCAGTCAATTCTCTCTAAAATCCTTCTCCCTTACTGACTTAAGCATCGAAGGCGGTTTGGCTAATGCCACACGGTGTGTTACTCTTCCATCCAGTTCATTTTGCAGGTTTTCCTCTAGCAAAGACGACCCCAATCACAGCTTCGTCCGTCCACTACGTTGAGGAGCTCAACTGCTGATTTTTTACATCATTAGTTTGGCACCGTTTGTGGGGACCGTTAATTATTCAAGCCATCTTTCCCAGTGACATAAGAGTTCCTCGAAGTATGAGATAGAGACTGAAGCTGCACAACAGCCAGAAGCTATGCAACAGCAACAAATTCAGGCCCTCCTAGCTAATGTGGAAGAGCCGACTCGCCAAAATGAAGAGCCATGAAAGATAATGAAATCCCAAAACGCAGAATGTCGATGAATAGTTGAAAACCAAAATGAAGAAGAATCAAACTCCCAAGCCAACAGGCGAGATAGGACTTCAGGAGAAGATTCCTCCAAGATGGAAAATGAGCTTCGCAACATAAGGAAAGAGATGGATGAATTAAGAAGTTCCATGAAGGATAACGGCGAGGAGAATTTGGATGGGATGATTCGAAGGACGGGCTCACCATACACCACTGAAGTATTAAATCGTCTCCTCCCATTGAAATTCTGTCTCCCACAACTGGAATCATATGACGGTTCCAAGGATCCCTTGGATCACATTGAATCATTCAAGACACTAATGCTATTGAAGATGACCCCAGACGAGGTGATGTGCAGGGCATTCCCAACGACACTGAAAGGAGCAGCCAGAGTATGGTTCAACAAGATACTCCTAGGAACAATAGCAAATTTTGAACAACTCAGCAAGGGTTTTGTTCGTCATTTCATTGGGGGGCAAAGACACAAGAAGCCAATTGGTCATCTTCTCAACATTCAACATGCGGAAGGAGAATCATTAAGACAGTATGTGACCTGATTCAATAAGGAGCTACTACAGGTAGACGAAGCTGAAGATCAAGTCATCCTAACAACTTTCCAAGCAGGGTTGCTACCCAGGGATTTTTTCTTCTTAATCACCAAAAGCCCACTAAAAACGGTCGTGGAATTGCTTCGAAAAGCTCAGAAGTACATGAATGTAGAAGACGCAGTGCTTACAAAAGAAATGAAAGGAAAAAAGAAGAGAGACAAAGAAACAAGCATCAATCGCAATAAGAAGAAGGAAACACGAAGTGTTAGGCCGATCACAGGAAAAAAGAAGGAACTTCGGGATAGGAGGCCAAAGTTCACTAACTTTACTCCTTTAATAATGCCAATTGAGTAAGTTTTGATGCAAATAAAGGATGTTCCCTCGCTGCAATGGCTGAAACCAATCAGTACTTCAGTAGAAAGTAGATACAAGAATAAATACTGTAGATTCCACCAGGACTATAGGCATCACACTGATGAGTGTAGACATTTGAAAGATTAGGTGGAGACTTTAATTCGGCAAGGGAAGTTACAGAAGTATGTCAGGAAAACGGAGCCCTACAGATACCAATGGAAGGACGATAAAGACGATCTCAGGAGGATTGACAGCAGGCGGAACGCTGAAGTCCCTGAAAAAAACCCATGAGAGAGAAATAAATAGTGTCCATTCACGACTCCCTCTAATGAAGATGCCAAGGAATGACGAACCTGATATCGTCTTCTTAGAGAGAGACGGTCGTAGGATTAGAAAACCCCATGATGATCCACTAGTCATCATGCTTAGAGTAGAAGAATTCAACATTCATCGGGTACTTATTGACAACGGAAGCTCAGCAGATATCATCTACTAACCTGCGTTTTAGTAGATGAAACTAGACAAGAGAAGGATCAGGCATTTCACCTCTCCTCTAGTGAGTTTCACTGGGGATAGAATCGTCCCTAGGGGCATCATCACTCTAACTGTGATTGCAGGAAATTATCCAGCATAGGTCACCAAGGAAATTGATTTTCTCATAGTTGACTGCCTTTCAACATACTACATCATCTTGGGAAGGCCTACACTCAGCAGGCTAAGAGTAACGACGTCAACATATTACTTGAAGGTGAAATTTCCAATAGCGCATGGGGTAGGAGAAATCAGAGGAGATCAAGTTCTGGCAAGAGAGTGCTACTAAGTTGCCTTAGCATCTGGGGAGAACTACACATGGGTGATCAATGAACTAGAGCCCATCCTCAAACCATCAAAAACACCACAAGAAGTTGAGGTCGTCCCAGGAGATTCGTCAAAGGTATTGAAGATAGAATTAGCACTCCCAACTCTAGAGAAAGAGAAGATGATTTCCCTCTTAAGGGCAAACCAAGATGTTTTCGCCTGAAAACATGAGGATATGCCTGGAATTGATAGGAAGATCGTACAGCATGGTCTCAACGTCAACCTAGAGTGCAAACTTGTATAGCAGAAGCGGAGAATATTTGCACTAGAGCACAACAAAGTAGTAACTGAAGAAGTAGAGAAGCTACTAGAAGCTAGTTTCATCAGGGAAGTCTTCTACCCAGATTGGCTAGCAAACATGGTAATTGTGAAAAAGAGCAATGGCAAATGGAGGATGTGCGTTGATTTCACAGACTTGAACAAATCCTGCCCAAAGGATAGCTTCCCCTTGCCAAGGATCGATCAACAGGTAGACTCAACTGTTGGACACAAGCTCTTAAGTTTCGTGGATGCATTTTCTAGATACAACCAGATCCTTATGGACGAAGAAGATCAAGAGAAGACCTCGTCCCTCACCAGCCAAGGGTTGTACTGCTACAAAGTTATGCCCTTTGGATTAAAGAATGCAGGAGCCATATACCAAAGATTGGTGAAACACATGTTCTTTCACCAAATTGGAAGAAATGTGGAAGTATACATAGACGATATGCTGGTGAAAAGCAAGGACGAAGCCAACAACTTGAACGATCTGAAAGAAACCTTCAGCACCCTACATAAGTACAATATGAAATTAAACCCTACAAAGTGTGTTTTTGCTGTTGCTTCAAGGAAATTTTTGGGATTCATGGTGACCCAACGAGGTATAGAAGCAAATCCAGGCAAAGTAAAGGCAATAATCGAGGTCAAATCACTAAAAACAGTGAAGGAAGTTCAAAGCTTGATAGGAAAGGTCGCAGCTTTAAACTGGTTTGTCTCTAAGGCAACGGACAAGTGCATGCCATTCTTCAAGGTCTTGAAAAAGGCCTTTTAGTGGACTAACGAATGTGAAGAAGCCCTTGAAAAATTAAAAGAGTACTTGATGAAGCCATCATTGCTAAGTCCCTTGGTGATAGGAGAAAAGCTGTACCTTTACTTAGCAGTGTTTAACATCGCAGTAAGTTCGGCACTGATTAGAGAAGAAGAAAATGTCCAGAAGCCAGTCTATTATACTAGCCAAGCATTTCAAAGAGCAGAGGCAAATTACCCAAGGATGGAAAAGATAGCTTTCGCATTAATGGTAGCTTCTAGGAAACTCCGTCATTACTTCCAAGCACACTCTATCGTCGTCATGACAGACCAACCAATAAGGAAGACGATGAACAAGATAAAAGCAACAGGACGACTCATCCAATGGGCAGTTGAACTGGGCCAATTCGACAACGAATATTGGCCTCGAGCCCAAGTACTGGCAGAATTCATCGCAAAATTCACCTACCCCTATAAGGAAGAAGAACTCCCCATAGAAACATGGACAGAGAAAAATATTGAAGTATGCAGTTAGACTGCAGTTTTCAGCAACGAATAATGAGGCTGAGTATGAAGCATTGCTAACAGGATTAAGTCTAGCAAAAGCTCTTGGAGCTAAGAATCTTATCGTCCAAGCTGATTCTCACTCATAATTGGACAGGCAAAGGGAGATTGTGAAGCCAAAGAAGAGAGGATGCAAAAGTATCTGAAGATTGTCCAATAACTCTCGCAGCAGTTTGACAGCCTAGACTTTGTGCAAATTCCTCTAGCCAAAAACGTAGAACCTAACTTCCTAGCAAGATTGGCCGCGTCAGACGACTAAAATGCGCCCTTCAAACTATGTATATGTTGGAAAAATAAATGTTTGTATCGCATACAAAACATACGTAGCAAAAAATTAACGGATCTACTTTATTCGCAATAGATAACATGTACTATGTAAGTTTCAGAATTCAAGAACAAGAAAGCGTACCTTGGTACTGTGAAATTCAAAACAAAAGATTAGAAGTACTTGGAAACACTTTTAAGCTTCACTCTAATTCCACTTGGTGCCCAAGAAGTGTGGTCTCTCAATCAGTTTCCAATGAGAGAATAAGAGAATATCTAACACTCATATACAAACCATTTCATGTTCTTATGTGATCTTAATGAAATCCTTATGAAATTCTATATGTTTCTCTCCTTATATATAACTGATTATCTAATTGAGCTAGCCTTTTGGGTCATTCCAATTGGGTTCTAGTACGTGACTTGGAGTGGGACTAAAACGGAACAAATAAGATTCTAGCTCCAATGGGCCTTGGGCTTTTCTGTCAACTCTTGACAAGTCCAACATTATCATTAATTATATTCAATACCACTATATGAATATAATTGCGTTCTAGGCTTTATTAATAAATCATATCCCAAGACTTTATTATACGTGCAACCCCTTCATTAAAATATTCGTAGTAACGTAAAGTCATGAATATAGACTGTCACTTTGAAGATTACTACATCTTAATCCTTAAGTACCCTGTTTAATCCTTATGTTATTCATCATATATTTATGAAATCTAATTCCATAAATATATACTTTAGTAACTCCTTACTAAAGTGGTTGGGCCTAACACTCTGAATCACTAAAACCATTAAACTTGTTTCAAGGGAATGTTTTATATCTCCGTTAAGAGATTATGAATTCCATTTTGAGAATATATGTTCCATCAACATTAAATGCGGCTGCCAAACATACTGAGATTTTGATCGTAACTTATAGATCTTACTCCTGATATATCAAAGCAACCTACACCTCATGATCAGGTCCATTATTCTCTTAGGATTTAGAGTTGAGGTAAATAGAGGTTGTGAGATTTATTATTCATTTGACAATCGTTAGGAGAATAATAAATCTCACAGCGGTTCAGTTCAACATGTCTTAACTCTTAAAACATATCAATATATCAACTAGAAGTCTCCACTTTCACAATCAAGACAAATCGTCTTAGTTGATATATTGTAGTCTTCGCAGATGAAATGCCTAATTTTATCACTGACTACGAATTACAATTCTGAGTTTACAAAGACCTTGTGATCTATATCTTCTGTGACTAAATCACATACTTTGTATCTCATGGATTAAGATAATGTCCCATTAGTTCATTTATAAATATTTTCATATAATTAAACAATTTAATTATTTATGACATGCCAATAAAATGGATTTTAGGGCATAAACCCCAACAATCTCCCACTTGCTCTCAAAGACAATTTTCCATATATTTGACACTTATCTCCCTTTTGAGTAATTTATAGTCACTCTAAGGCAAGGTTTGGAAACAAATTTCAACTAGATTTATTGCATAAATTATCTTTTCTACTACTACTTCTCACGTACTCATATCTCTCTAATGAGATAATACTTACGCATAATGTGCATCTTCACCACCTAAGATGAACACATATCTTGAAGTCCAACTTCATGAATCACAATCAAACTACAAGTCAGCATTTGTACATCTAGTACAAATAGATATTTAGCCTAGTAAAATAGATATTTAGCCTAGTATATAGCATGACATAAAGACTTCCTATTGCTATGGTATAAGGAACCATCTAAATATGCTCTTCCTTTTATATGTCTTAGGACCATAGTCCTTTATAAAGGAACTGCAAACTTAAAAGGAAAGAGTCATTTCTTGAAGTATTACATGCTGTACTTGGCTAGAATCTAATCTATTTAAGCAGTTTGAGATAGACCTAACATCCTAATTTTTTGAATTTTAATAAAGTTTAATTCTTAGAATGTGACTAGTCTTTCCCAAGTACTTTATATCAAACTAGACTAGACAACAAAAAACTTTATTGATGACAATAACTCTACATCATTCTAAATGATTAGAATGTCATCAACATACATTAAGAAATTTATTATTCTATATATAGCTTTTACACATATAAGGCCTTTTGATACTTGATCAAAATCAAACAATTTGATTCCTTGATCAAAGATGATATTTTATGATTCAAATGCTTGTTTTAATCCTTAAATGGAATTTGACCAACTTGCATACTAAACACTACTATTTCTTTGCTATGTATAAGTCTAGTTACATCATATAGATGTCTTCCTCAAGATTGCTACTAAAAGAAGCTTTCTTGATATCCATTGCCATATTTCATCCAAATGAAATATAATGGATAGGAGAATCTAAATAGAGCCAAACTTGACTATTGGTGAAAAAATCTTTTCATAGTTGAATCATTTCTTTCTGAATAAATCTTTTCACCACTAGTCTTGACTTTGAAGGTTTGCACCTTCAAATTTATCAATCTCATTTTTCTTGTAGACCTATTTGAGAGTAATAGGCTTAATGCCATTAGGCGCCTCTACAAGTTCTAGACTTTAAATAGAATCCAATTCTATTCACATAATCTTGATCCAATAATCCATATTCATATCATCTATTGCCTTTACATAGGACTGAGGATCAAATTCATATCCTTGTGGAATGACTTCAAAAGTTTATTCCAAAAGTACGAATTTATTTGATAATTGATAATCCTTCCACTATGATATTGTACCGGTGTACTAGCTATACATTTAGAATAATGCCTTGTGGTATATCTAATACAACCATCTCATTTCTAAATGTATTTTGTAGTTGTCTTTCAACAAATTATGACATCTTTTTTCTAGAACAATTATACATTTAGCTTTAAGATTATTCACATAGTTATCATCAAGAACTTTGTAATTGTACTTTACAAACACCTTGTCTTCTTTATGACTACCAAAACAATCTTTTTTAACTCCTTTTGGATACCTATCATAAACACACGTTTTTCTATCTTTTGATTTCAATTTTGTTAGACTTCCTTTCTGGCATAGGTGCTGGACATCTCCAAAAGTGGAAGTATCATATACTAGGTTTTCACCTAATCCACAATTTGATAAATGTCTTAGGAACAAACTTTTGAAATCAACTTTAGAAAATGTATAGTAATTATTAGAGTATATCTCTAAAAGAAATAAGCAAATAAAAAAACTTATCATGTCCTTTACTATTTCTAAAAGAGTCTTATTCCTCCTTCATGTATGCACTGACTTAAAAAAGTCATTAAAACTATATTCCCTTACAATAAAGGAACCCTAGATCATATTATCCTCTAAATAGAATCATAGATTAGGAATATATCAAAATAATGGTTCTAAAAGCCCATCTTTCACCAATCTTGAATATCATTTAGATTAATAAGATCTAGATATAAGTGCCAAAACATACAACAACAAAGGATGGAAACTTTTTCTTTAATAAGTAAAACATGTAAATTTCCAACTAGAAAACAATCATGGACAATGCTTAGCTTTACCAAAACAGAAACACTTTCCTTTTGGTCATGCTTTTGAGCCTAATTTCCTTTCGGCAACTGGTAGGGCAACTTGCTTGTCCAACTATTTGGTATTATAATTCCTCTTCTTACCACCCTTACCTTTTGGTTCAGGCTAAGAGTTTGAATTAAATCCTATTGATCCTAGCCTTAGCTTTTAAGATGTCTTTCGTTGCATAACTCACTTATCAATTCAGATAACATAAAAAGAATTTATTTTCAAAACAATCTGAATTGATTAAATGATTCTAATAAGGACTTGTGAATCAAATCCAAATGAGATTAACATTTAATCTCTACATCCAAAAATTCCAATTCATTAAAAAATCAATATTTTCATAAAATGACATAGAATTGGAACTCCTTAAGCTTTTCTTAGCACTCAATATGATTCATACTAGACTTCTCATTTAGACTTAATATAAAGTCTAAGTCTAGTACTAACTCTTGCATCTCATGCTGTAGCAAAATTGAGATAGAAGCCAATGTAACATTTAATCATTTCAATGGAAACTATGATCATATCATAAGCTATCTTCCATCAATACATCATGCATAGGAAATTATGACAATGCTGAATCGAAACATATTTATGTACTTCAGCTCCTTTAAGCACCATGTTCAAAATTATTTCTTAGTTAATATGATTCATTTAAAATAGTAGCTAGAGAACAAAAATTTATGACAACTTTATTTTGAGACTATGAACATAATTATAGAGACATTATATTTTGCATCCATAACCATGTAATATGGAACCCGAAAACCATACTGTACTTGGTGCAATGACAACGTAATCCCGCAATTAATATTCTTCGGAAGCGAGGTCATACCAATCATTATGATCAAGTGAGAATTATTCTCATTATTAATGCTATCATGGTAACTCTTACCAAACAAAAATAATTTGCCACTTTTCCTTTAGCCTCTAAGTAATAATGACATAGCTCCGTAGGGAGGTTAACATTAAACTTAGTCTAGTATACACCATTGCCTAGAATCTATGTGAGTCACTAAGTAACTCCATGGAAGCATGGTTGTTCTCAATGTAAAAACATACTTCATCCATCATTAAGAAGTTTAATCTTGTAGTACCATAAATTAAACACCCTCTGAAGGGAGCAAGGCATATACACCAAGGCGAGGTGCCTAATCACACTACTATAAATCGGCAATGGAGACCGTGAGACTCAACCCTTGAATCTGTCTCCCACTAGAAATTTTAAAACAAGTGGATTGTCATGAAATCATTGTGATCTAATCACAATTTTTACCCTACACATCAAATGTGTTTAATTGTTTAAATTCAATGTGATGTTACTATGTCACGTCACAATAGCGTAACGAACATTCGCACAATCACAAAGAAGTTTAACCTTGTAATCCGTGAAGTAAATACTCTCCGCATGAAATGCAAGACTCGAAGTCAAGACTAGGTATCTATTCATATTACAATAAACTTAACAAAAGGGTTATTTCAGCACTCCCACTCATTATTTGGGTTTTTCTTTAGATAATTGTGATCCCATCACAACTAATAACCTTGCACTTGATAAAGTCTCTAGTTTTATTAGAATCACTAACTAAAATGGAAGTCCTAAACTATTTAGGATTCCTTAAACACTAATGAATCAAAAAATAGTTATATAGAACTCTATCCTTAACTTATTTGATTAAGAATTCTAATCTCATTAGAAACTATATACCTTTTAATTGGGTTTTAATCTCATTAAAACTTCTAATTAATATAAATTAAGGACTTTCAATCTTACAACAATTCCAATCGCATTAGAATGTTTCTTAAAAGACAAGTCCCAAACTATTTAGGATTAAGAGTTCTATTTAACTAATATCTTTGATCTCATTAGGTCTTTTTGTTAAAACCATGTCTAATCTCATCACACATAGCCTTGCTCTTTATACATTTGAAAACACTTAGAAAATATTCAAAATTCCCTTCAGATGCATTTTCGCAAGAAGCTCGCGACTAAGCTCTTCCCGTGAAAGTGGGTTAAGGAAAAATAGTGAAAACACAAAATTCAGACAAAAACTTTCGCGACTGTCTCGTGACTATTTCACGAGTAAAGCTTACCCACGAAACAGTTTTATGCTTTAAAGGCATTTTTCGCGGGTTACCTTCTAGCGAAGTTACTATCGAAAAACGCGTGTTTTTAGTTTTTAAAGAGCAGTTGTTGACAGTTTCCAATGGTTTTTCATAAACAAACAACCATCATATGAACATGATAGGTAGAATTTGATATCAAAACTGAATTCCATTGATGCTATAGCCTTAAAGTTAAATTCAACATACTTAAATTCAAATTTAAACAATATCATAACATCAATATCAGTTTTCATCAAATCATAGTTTTAACAACCATGCAGAAAATTAAATGCATAATTTTCTAACAACATGAAACTATTATCTCTAATTCCAAAACTCACAAAACATGTTATTCAGATTCGAAATTGAAAACTGCTCTGATACTAGTTGTTGGAAAAATATATGTTTGTGTCGCATACAAAACATACGCAACGGAAAATTAACGGATCTACTTCATTCGCAATAGATAACATGTACTATGTAAGTTTCAGAATTCAAGAACAAGAAAGCGTACCTTGGTGCGGTGAAATTCAAAAAAAATATTAGAAATACTTGGGAACACTTTTAAGCTTCACTCCAATTCCATTCGATGCCCAAGAAATGTGGTCTCTCAATCAGTTTCCAAGGAGAGAATAAGAGAATGTCCAACACTCACATACAAACCATTTATGTGATTTTAATGAAAATCCTTATGAAATTCTGTATGTTTCTCTCTTTATATATAACTGATTATCTAATTGGGCTAGCCTTTTGGGCCATTCTAATTGGGCTCTAGTATGTGGCTTGGAGTGGGACTAAAAGGGTACAAATAAGACTCTAACTCCAATGGGCCTTGGGCTTTTCTGTCAACTCTTGACAAGTTCAAAGTTACCATTAATTATATTCAATACTACTATATGAATATAATTGCACTCTAGGCCTTATTAATAAATTATATCCCAAGACTTTATTATACGTGTAACCCCTTCATTAAAATATTCGTAGTAATATAAAGTCATGAATATAGACTGCCACTTTGAAGATTACTATATCTTAATTCTTGAGTACCTGGTTTAATTCTTTATGTTATTTATCATATATTTATGAAATCCAATTCCATAAATATATACTTTAGTAACTCCTTACTAAAGTGGTTGGGCTCAACACTCTAAATCACCAAACCCATTAAACTTATCTCAAGAGAATATTTTATATTTATGTTAAGAGATTATGAATTCCATCTTGAGAATATATGTTCCATCAACACTAAATGTGGCTGCCTAACATACTGAGGTTTTGATCATAACTTATAGATCTCACTCCTGATATATCAAAGCAACCTACACCTCATGATCAGGTCCATTATTCTCTCAGGATTTAGAGTTGATGTAAATAGAAGTCGTGAGATTTATTATTCATTTGACAGTTGTTAGGAGAATAATAAATCTTACAGCGGTTCAGTTCAATATGTCCTAACTCTTAAAACATATCAACTAGAAGTCTTCACTTCCACGATCAAGACAAATTGTCTTAGTTGATATATTATAGTCTTCACAGATGAAATGCCTAATTTCATCACTGACTACGAACTACAATTCTGAGTTTACAAAGAACTTGTGATCTATATCTTCTGTGACTAAATCACATACTATGCATCTCATGGACTAAGATAATGTTCCATTAGTTCATTTATAAATAGTCTTATATAATTAAACAATTTAATTATTTATGACATGCCAATAAATTGGTTTTTAGGGCATAAACCCTAACAGTATAGAGATAAGGGGGTAACCAAGTACAGAAGGTAAACAGGTTCTGAAGATAAAAGAACAAGATGAGTGGATGACTCCCATTGTTTGTTATTTGAAAGAAGGATGGCTCCCAGAGGATAAAATGGAAGCGAGGAAGATACAGATCAGTGCAGCCCGCTTTGTAATTATTGACAATGTACTGTACAGACGAGGTTATTCATTCCCGTACTTAAGATGTGCTAACTCAGGAGAAGCAAATTATGTGCTCCGCAAGATACACAGAAATTTGTGGAAATCGCTGGGGAATGGTCTTTAGAAGGAAAGGCACTTAGAGCAGGATACTACTGGCCGACTTTATAGAAGGATGCACATGACCTCGTTAGAGCATGCGATAAGTGTCAACGCTTTGCAAATGAAAGCTCGAATATGTGTGAAAACAAAAGAGCTGTTTTGACCTCCAATTAAAAATTACAGCTTGGTTGCTTTTACTCTAACTTATCTAAGTGTGAAACAAGAGTAAATAAAGCACAATAAACCGATAAAACTACTCTAGTGCATAAACATGAACAACAAGTAATAAAAGTAAAGCACAAGAGTAAGGTAAGAGAGATGCAACATAAGATAACACTAAGACGTGTTATCGAAGAGGAAACCGAAGAACTCGGTGGAAAACCTCTCTGCCGCCCTCCAAGCGATAAATCGATCCACTTGAGAATAAAGTTGGAGTACACAAATAACAAAAGACCCTCCAATCCTAGTCTACTCAACGTACTTGAGCCCTCCAAGCTCCTGCTACCAACTGATTTAACAAAACCTTGTCTTCTCTAGCTTTCCGGATCATGCAATACGCCCAATTGCATCCGCCAAGCCTCACCGGCTTCTTTTGGAAAATCCCTAAAGCTTCCCAAGCTCCAAAACACTCTCTACACTCTGAAAAGGTGTGGGTTGTGTTTGGGTATATATCACCTCTTAAGGAATGACAATGGGAGAGGGAAGGAGAAGAGGCTAGAATGATTTCTCACTAAGGATGAGTAGCTCTCTCTCTAAAAGATGGGTGTGTGTATGTTGTAGAAATCTATCTAGAGGTTTTCTCTTTGAATGGCCTCCGTATAATTTTTGTGGGTAATGAGGGTATATATAGCGTGGGTGAAGGGTAAGAAAGTCACACTTAAAAATCCTCTAGGCAGAATGTTTTGTGAGTACCTCGCGAGAAGGCCTTACCTGCAAGACACTCACGAAACTGACAGCTTGGCACGACTCTTCATCTTCTAGTCATGTGCTTCTCACGTCGTTACTTCATGGGTTAGCTTCTTATGAGCTTCTTGTGAAATCTACTTAATCTTCAATTAAGCTTGAGTCTTCACCAACTTAATACTAAACCCAATACAATAAAATGTCACAAAAATACAAGGAAACAAATTTATGCAATTACAACACTTTTTGTCATGGAATAAGCCAACACTAGTGTTATGAGAAAAATCATAACTTAACAGCAAAGTCGAGACCAGAAGAGACGATGACACCTATATCCTCACCATGGCCCTTTGCCTAATAGGGGATTGACATTATGGGCCTATTCCCTTTAAGGAAGAAGCAACTCAAATTTCTGATTGTTGCAATTGATTACCTCAAAAATGGGTAGAAGCAGAACCAGTAGCAACGATAACAGAGGCTAAAGTCGCCAGCTTTGTGTGGAAGAACAGCATTAGCGGGTTTGGAGTCCCACACATCACAATATTGGACAAACGAAAGCAGTTCGACAATCTCAAGTTTCAAAAATTTTGCCAAGAATTAGGAATCAAGAACCACTGCTCTTCTCCAGGACACCCTCAAGCCAATGGACTAACAGAAGTGATGAACAGAAGCCTACTCAAAATGATCAAAACTCGGTTTGAGGGGGCAATGTGGGCATAGTCTGAAGAACTACCAAATGTCCTTTAGGCATATAGGACGACCACAAGAGTTCCAACAGGAGAAACACTATTTAGACTGACATTTGGCACTATAGCTGTCATACCAGTGGAAGTTGGATTGACGAGCCTCCGAGTCAAAACTTATGAAGGGCAGAAGAACCAGCAGGAGCTTAACAAGAACTTAGATCTAATTGATGAAGTTAGAGAGGAAGCCGTGAAGCTAATGGCCAAACACAAGGAAGCAATGGCCAGATACTACAACGACAAAGTCAAAATAAGAAGGTTTAACATAGGAGACCTTGTCCTCAGGAAAATATCACAGGCAACAAAGGACCCATCCCAAGGAAAGCTGGGACCGGGGAAGGCCCTTAAGAAGTAATTCGTCACTCTAGAGAAGGATCCTACTACCTAAAGTCTTTAGACAGCCAGGAACTGCCTCGACCATGGAACATAGAACATTTAAAGAAGTGCTACCAGTAAGGAATCTTTTACATTGCAAGTTGCCCAATCTTCATCTCAATTTGTACGTCAGTTATTACTTTTGTCATTCATAGATCAATAATACACGAGAGCATTATCCATGTTTATTTAGCAATAATCATCCATGAGTTATTTATCAACAAAAACATGTGCAACACTTAGGACTTATTCTTGGGAGACGTCCTAAGAATCTCCTTCATTAAAATTTCAATTCAAAAGCTGTTCATACACATCCAACATCACCATAACCATCAAGGTTGTTAATACACAACCATTAAAGTTGACTAAATTAAAAAGTTGTTCAAACACAACATCGTCATTCAAACATGACTCAATAAAAAAGCTGTTTAAACGCAGCTAAACATAAAAAGTTGTTCAAATACAACTAATATCGTCATTGAAACATGACTCAATAAAAAAGCTATTCAAACACAGCTAAACATTAAAAAGTTGTTCAAAACACAACTAACATCGTCATTCAAAACATGACTCAATAAAAAGCTATTCAAATACAGCTGAACGTAAAAAAGTTATTACCATCGTCATTCAAACATGACTTAATGTTAGGTTGTCCAAACATAACCGAGTAAGAAAAAGTTGTTCAACACAACTAATGCATGAGAGTTTCCAAAAAGACAACCACCGTCGTCATCTGAACACGGCAAAGATTTACTTATGAAAAGTTACATGTTCATAAAAGGAGATGTCATTGTCAGAAAGAGAGTGCATGCCCAAAACACACGGGCCCAAAGTAAAATGTTCATTAAATATGTGCTCAAAACAAAGAGCCCTATTAAGACATTGTTTTTGTCTTACAAAAAAGAGAGAAAACGAAGAAAATTACTGTCTTGCTGGATTAGAGGGGGGCGGATCTACAAGAGCGGTGGTCATAGGTTCTTCTACTACATTCTCCTTCGTGACCTCGGAAGGACGATCTGCTACAAACTCCTTCTCCACTTCGCCCATTACCAGACTAGAGAGATCCAATTTTGGGTGGTGCTTAGCCATCTATCTTCTGAAGAGTTCAAAGCCCTCCACATAGTACTCACACAAGTCGTCCAAGTACAAGTCAGATACTTTGAACTCCCGTATAGCATTAGGACTAGCTTTTCTTAGTTTAAACTGAAGATCGCCTATCTGCTTCTCCTTCAGCTTAGAAAAATCCTTCTCTACTTGAAGACTCTTCTCCAAAGCTGCCACGCATTCTTTGTCATTCTCAACTTCAACAGTAAGGATGGCAACCTTGTTCTTGAGCGTCTCATTCTCAGTAGAGAGGGATTTGATCATAGGCTTAGCTGTGGCCACCTTCTTCTCCAAATCCAGAAGTTTCCCAGAGATGAACAAGGACTCCCCCAAAGCCTACTGTAGACCCTCGATTTTGCACCCATGATTTAATCAAGGAAGATGATTGGAATAACCATCCATGTACCCCAAAAATCATGATTGAATTACATGTATTAATTCATTCATTGCATATCATAAAAATGATCTTGAGATTCTAATGGTCACGACGGTATGTCCGATTTCCAAATTGGATCGTTAGATCAAAAGATATCGCATGATTAAGTTTACACGATCAGCATGCATTGTGTCTAAGTAGAGTCTACTGTGCATGATTAATTTAAATTAATTTTGATTGGTTAAACAATTAAAATTAATTAAATAATTTTGTGATTGGTTGATAGTTAGTGTCAAAAATAGGATTGCTTACGTGGGAATAAAGGGGATAATTGGATAACAATAAAATTGTGGATAATCTGTGTAAAGTTGTGATTTACAACTATGTTTTATGTTGGCTTTATTCCATGACAAAAAATGTTGTATTTTCTTTAATTTTTTTTCTTGTATTTTGTGGGATTTTGTCGTATTAGGTTTAGTATTAAGCTGGTGAAGAATCGAGCATGAAATGAAGAATTAGTGCAGTTTTGCGATTGGCTTGTGAGTAGGTCGCGAGAGGGGTTCCTGTGAAATGGGCACGTGAGAAGCACATGTTGGAAGCTGAAGAGTCATGCCAGCCTGGAGGATTTTGCGAGTGCCTCGCGGGCCTTCTCGTGAGATACCCGTGAAACTCTCTGCCTGGAGGATTTTAAGTGTGACTTTCTTACCCTTCACCCATACTATATATACCCTCATTACATACAAAAGTATAGGAGACTATTCAGAGAGAAAAACCCTAGATAGGTTTTCTAGAACACACACACACCCATCTTTTAGAGAGAGAGAGCTACCCATCCTTAGTGAGAAATCATTATAGCCTCTTCTCATTCTCTTTCTAATTGTTATACCTTGAGAGGATATTTGTATCCAAACACAACACACACCTATTTAGAGTGTAGAGAGTGTTTTGGAGCTTGGGAGTTTTGGGGATTTGCCAAAAGAAGCCGGTGAGGCTTGGCGGATGCAATTAGGTGTATTGCGGGATTTGGAAAGCTAAAGAAGACATGACTTCGAGAAGTCCGTTGGTAGTAGGAGCTTGGAGGGTTCAAATACATTGGGTAGACTAGGCTTGGAGGGTCTTTTTTTATTCGTGTACTCCAACTTTATTCTCTAGTGGATCGATTTTGACTTGGCGGGTTGCAGGGAGGTTTTTCGCCGAGTTCTTCGGTTTCCTCTTCGATAACATGTCTTGGTGTCATCTTGTGTTTGCATCTCTCTTCCCTTACTCTTATGCTTTACTTTTATAGTTTGTTGTTCATGTTTATGCACTAGAGTAGTATCTGTTCAATGCACACATTTACTCTTATTCTGCACTTTAATTAAGTTAGAGTAAAAGCAATCTAGCCGTAATTAAAAATTTAGGGTCTAAACAAGCACTTGTGTTTTTGCACAAATTCGAGTTTTCATTCTAAATTTTATCAAGATTTATTTTAGAGTATTTATCTACAAGATATTTGTTGCTAAAAAGACCTGAATTATCCAGAAAAGAGATAAAAATCTAAGAATACGAATTGAAAACACATCTTAGTGTAAGGCTCGGCACAAGAAAACCTAAAAAATGAGTCCAAAATGCACCCGAACACGAATGTGTGATTAGCATCCAAGAGTACCATTTGGCACTTTCAAAGTGCCGAATGGCACCCTTAAGGGCTTTGGCCCAACGCTCTTCAGGTGACGATCACATCTTTTTTGACTTTTTCACAGAAAGACGCATCCCTATTCGCATTCTACTCGTCATTGCTTATTTTTTAAGCATTCCAGCCTCTATAAATAGAGATTGGATCTCAAAATCCAGCACACTCTTTTACAGTCTCAGAGAGACACTTTCTCATACCCCTAAATTTCTCATATTTCTGATTCCTATTCTGATATTCTCTCAAGCTAGGATTTTTAGGTTTTTAAGACAATTGCATAAATTTCTTTGAACCCTAAAATATTCTCTCAAGAAGAAGAGTGCTTCATGCAAGAGGTTCTTTCTTATTAGAACTTTTTTCTTCTTCTTATATTGCTCTTGTTGTGATGATGCATGTTTATTTATTTTAGTGTAGTTGTGTCAAATATTCATCTCATGAATTGTTAACTTATTTTGTTGAAACATGCTCTTGATTCTTTTTATTATAGTTATGATCTCTTGCTTAGTTTCAAAATCTGCATGTTATCAATTCTTTTTTTTTCCAACTAAAAACGGATTTGCATTTTCATTAGATGCAGATCTGAATTTTTCTTAAATAAAAAACGAATTTGTATCTTCTTTAGATACATATCTGAATTTTTCTTAATACAAAAATGGATCTGCATCTTCCTTAGATGCAGATCTGAATTTTTCTTAAATCAAAAACGAATTTTCATCTTCTTAGATGTAGATCTGAATTTTTCTCGAGTTAAAAATTGATCTGCATCTTCATTAGATGCAGATTTGCATTTTTTTCAAATTAAAAACTGATCTACGTTTTCATTCGATGTTGATCTGATTTTTTTTAACATGGCAAATTTTGAAAAAAAAAAAAAAGATCATGAATGGTTGTGTTTGTTGTGGCTTTTTTTATTTATTTAGTACATAGAGCAAAAATTTATTTCATGAATGAAATCCTCTTCTCAAGAAATCTTTTTCATATTTTTTTACGCGTATAAAAATAGATCTAATTTTGTTTTTTTTATCATAAAACAGATCTAATCTTTGACAATTCAAAAACCGTTTTTTCTTAGTTCTCAAAAAATAGGTCTAATATATTTTTAAATCAAAAGATTTTGTTTTCTTTGATAAGCATAGATCTGAATTTTTCTCTTCAATTTTTTTTTCCAACATAGATCTAATTTTTTTTTTTCATGTGTACAACATATCATTCATGTCATGCATAAATGATATATTGGACTTATAAGAGTCTAGAAGACCAGACTCTGTCTAGGCGGAATGGGTACCTAACACCTTCCCATTCCGTAACCTAGCCTCCGAATTTAGTGTCTTTGGATAGGTAAACCTAGGTTTTATCTTTTTCTTTATTTAGTTTGGGTAGATTGTAACTAGGACAAAAAGCCATGTATTTTTGGTAGTTTGTAACTAAGACCCAAAGTTGATTTATCAAACATGTATTTTTTTACTCAATCAATGAAATGAAATAATTCAATCATGTATAGTTATATTTAGTTTTTCTTATTTTTTTTTTTGTATAAAAAATAAGTGGCAACTCCACACCATTTACCCAAAAAGAGAGATGCCCTAAAAAGCACTCTAAAAAAATCTCTATTTTTCTGAGAGGCTTTTTGGTGGTCTCTCACAGTGGCAACTCCGCTGCGGATGTCAAGGGCTAAGCTTCGTGTTAGACTTAAATGACCAAATATGTGTCGGGGTTTATGCCCTAAAATCCAATGTATTGGCATGTTATAAATAATTAAATTGTTTAATTAAATGAGACTATTTATAAATGAACTAATGAGACATTATCTTAGTTCATGAGATGCATAGTATGTGATTTATGTGAAAAGTCACAGAAGATATAAATCACAAGTTCTTTGTAATCTTAGAATTTTAGTTTGTAGTCAGTGATGAAATTGGGCATTTCATCTGCAAAGACTATAACATGTCAACTAAGATGATTTGTCTTGATCATGGAAGTGGAGACTTCTACTTGATATGTTGATATGTTTTAAGAGTTAAGACATATTGAACTGGAACGCTGTGAGATTTATTATTCTCCTAATGACTGTCAAATGAATAATAAATCTCACGACTTCTATTTACATCAACTTTAAATCCTGAGAGAATAATGGATCTGATCATGAGGTGTAGGTTGTTTTGATATATCAGAAGTGAGATTTATAAGTCACGATCAAAATCTCAGTATGTCGGGCAGCCGTATAAAGTGTTGATGGAACATATATTCTCAAGATGGAATTCATAATTTCTTAACGGAGATATAAAATATTCCCTTGAGATAAATTTAATGAGTTTAGTGATTCAGAGTGTTGGGCCCAATCACTTTAGTAGAGAGTTACTAAAGTATATATTTATGGAATTGGATTTCATAAATATGTAATGAATAACATAAATGATTAAACAAGGTACTCAAGGATTAAGATGTAGTAATCTTCAAAGTGGCAGTCTATATTCATGACTTTGTATTACTACGAATATTTTAATAAAGGGGTTGCATATATAAAAAGTCTTGGGATATAATTTGTTAATAAGGCCTAGAGTACAATTATATTCATATAGTGGTATTGAATATAATTAATGGTAATTTTGGACTTTTCAAGAGTTGACAGAAAAGCCCAAGGCCCATTGGAGCTAGAGTCTTATTTGTTCTCTTTTGGTCCCACTCCAAGCCACATACTAGAGCCCAATTGGAATGGCCTAAAAGGCTAGTCAAATTAGATAATCAGTTATATATAAGGAGAGAAACATACAGAATTTTATAAGTCTTTTCATAAGGGTTTTGATTAAGATCACATAAGAGAATGAAATGGTTTGAATGTGAGTGTTGGACACTCTTTTATTCTCTCATTAGAAAC